>CM048747.1:359299001-359918319 GCA_026315105.1 Locusta migratoria
TTTTTCCTGCTCCATGGCCATGAAGCTGAGATGACAATGGATATGCTGTTCCCGTTCCAGCTGGACAACACTCAGGATGACTATGTGAAACAGCTCATCACTAGTGTTGAAGAAACAAGACAGCTAGCTTGGATACGGACCTTGAACACCCAGGAGAAGGACGGTCAGCGGTATATCAACAAGCACTGACCTGTTGTGTACAGCCCAGGAGATTTGGTATGCATTTTTACCCCTGTATGGAAAGTTTGGCTCTCAGAAAAGTTACTGCAGTGATACTCTGCTCAGTATTGTGTCATACGCCGCCTGACAGACATCACATAGGAATTCGAGGATTATGACCTGTCCTCAAAATAACAAAAAGAAAGAGACATTGTGCACTTCCTCTGTATGAAGCCTTACCATGATTCCAGAGAATAGATAGACAGAAACGGACTCTTGTTCAAGGACTCCGTAAGAAAGGCTTGCAGACAGACTGGAAGGATTCTCCACTGCCCTACACAGGACCCACGATAAGATCCATGACACTGCAGCTGGCTCCAAAGGGAACCTAACAGTGGGTTGCTGTTCTTTCGGGATGGGGAGCAATGCCGCGAGTCTTCCAACGGAACGCGTGCTGCAGTGGTTAGCATCACAGATAGCTGAGCTTGCGGTCCCCAGTTCAAATCCCAAATTTATTGCCTTGTATTTACTATTTCTAGAATGTTCTACATGTTTCTCATGTTTGATGAACTTGTAAGTTCCAGAAAATTCTTTCTGTGTATAAAAAGTTGAGCACTCCAAGCAGGAGGCAGTCTGTAGTGAGTGTACACTTGTGTTAGCAATAAACATGCTATAAGTGTAAAGTGTTGTGATCTTTAATGACCAACCTACAGTTTTCAACAAAACAATATTAATGATTAATGTCAGTGTTATTTCAATGAATGTATTAGTACTTCCATAAAATAAAGAATACTTGCCAACAGTCACATGTCATAATTTAGTTCAGTGCACAAATAGAAACACTGTTATTCTTTGATTTGTTTTGAAATTTTCAGTAGAAAGAAAAGTGTCTATATCTACAAAAAGATTTCTGCAAAAACATCATCACTCACACTGAATATAATTAAACTAAACTGTACAAAGTTGTGTAAACTGACAGTAGCACCTGAAGATGAGCCCCATATCCTCTAAATGCACCACTGATTTATTTATGATATGACTGTATTTTTCTTTATTTTAGAGAAAACAAATGAAATATACTACCATCTCACTACACATTTCTATACTATGATCTGTTGTTGTTGTTGTTGTTTGTTTCAAGGGGACTAAACAGCTAGGACACCAGTCCCCACACTATGATCTCTACCCCCCCCCCCTTCCCCCACCCCACCCCTTCAAAAGCCTCTCATGGAAGCTCTGCAGTGATTAGTTTTATCATCTCATAATCTTTCTTAACTCAACACCTCACTCCTTTTAAGGCAAAATAAAAAATAAAGTAATTAAATAGTAATAATAAATAAATTAAGTTCTGGTATGGCAGAAACCAAATATGATCTAGATATTAGATAACAGCATGTGCAATGTATGCACCGACTGATATTGAAATACGAATGCACATAGTAGCAGGATTTACAAAGTAACTTCTTTGCAGAATGTATAAACAAAACAGTGTTGCATATTAGGGATAAACCAAATGTGTAAGTGCTGTTTTTAAGTCAATCTCTGGGAGTATAGAAGCTCTAATTGGCATCTTGCAATCCTGCTTTAGGAAGATCAAGAAATTACAAACTGATAGCTATTAGCCCTACACCTATCTTATCTGCCTCAAAAACATATAAGTTACATTTAAATACAGACTACTCGATTCTATATGATAGTGTAATATTTTGAAAGATGCAAAACATGGTTTCAGGAAGATAAATGTACCAAAAGAACAATAGCTGCACTAGATGGACAGAAGAAGGTGTGTAAGTTTCTTAACCTTTCAAAAGCAGCATTCTGGAACATATACTTTATTTTTAACATTGTAAACTACATGTAAGAGAATGACCCAGTTAATATCGTATTTAAAAAGTATTATTCTTGTACAACACATGAAGCAATGCGTGTTATCAACAAAGAGCCTCAAATTGATTCCATATTTCTGTATTTCCAGAAGGCTTTTCACACTGTACCTTACATGTGGCTTCTAATCAAACTGAGTGCTTATGAAATATCATCTCAGTTGTGTGACTGGATTCATGATTTCCTGTCAGAAAGTATATATTTGTAGTAACTGACAGAAAATGATTGAATAAAACTGAAGTGATATCCGGTGTTCCTATGGGAACTCTTATAGGGCCCCCACTGTTCCTTATATTTCTCAAAGATTTATGCAGCTCTCTTAGACTGTTCATGAATGATGCTGCCATTTAATGATTAGTAAAGTCACTAGAAGATCAAGGACTACTGCAAAATCATTTAGCTTAGATATCTACAAGGTGTGTAAATTGACAGTTGTTTATAAATAATGAAAAGTCTGAAGTCCACTAAAAGAAGTCCATTAAACATCATTTACACAATAAATTAGTCATATATATATATATATATATATATATATATATATATATATATATATATATATATATATATATATATATAGGTCGTAAATTGAATTTAATACCTGGGAATTACTATTATGAACAAATTCAATTGATATTGTGGAAAAGGTGAACCAAAGTCTATGTTTCATTGGCAGAACATTTAAAAGAAGCAACAGTTCTTCTGTACTAAGAGTATTGCTTTGAATATTAAGAACCTCATCAGGTGAAACTGATAGAGGATATAGAAAAAGTTCAGAGAAGTCCAGCTCGTTTTGTATTATTGCATTACAGGGGAGACTTTTTTTTTTTTTTTTTTTTTTTTTGTGTGGTTTTAGGGCGCACAACTGCTGTGGTCATTAGCGCCCAACACTGCCCATAGTAAAATAGAACCGGGGTTAGGACTTAAATGGCTTTCGCCATGTTTGCACGATGTATAACTCTGTTAACAGCATGCGGGTCATCAGCTAAAAAGTCAGACATTTCAAATGGTAAACACAGATCATGACAGAGACGATTAAAAAACGGACATTGCACTAAAAGATGGTTCACAGTAAAAGATTCATTACAGTGCTCACATAGGGGAGCAGGACCACCACGTAGTAAATACTGGTGGCTATAACGGCAGTGGCCAATATGAAGCCGGGCCAGAACAATCTCCTCTCGGCGGGAGAGTCGAGATGACATTGACCAGAGATCAGGCACAGGTTTAATGGCTCACAATTTGTTCCCTGACAGGGATGACCAATGTAGATACCAACGGGAGATAATACGCTGGGAGACACCAGTGCGAAGGTCATCAGAGCTAGTAGATAGGGTAGATAGCCAAGGAAAGTTAACTGCCTCCTTGGCAGCCGTATCCGCAGACTTATTCCCCAACACTCCCAAGAGGGAGAATGTCATGACAATAATGCACATGTTGGGCTGGAAATCATTAAAAGAGAGGCATTATTCATTGCAGCAAGATCTATTTGTAAAATTTCTTTCACCAACTTTCTCCTCTGAAAGTGAGGAGACATAGGAAGATGTGGGCTAAATGGAAGGATCTGAAACCACCCATCAGCTTTGACTTATTTCATTGGTGGAGACACTGAATGACTGTACCTGGATGACTTGGACCAAATTTCTAGGTGAGGAATGGCAACTAGCGCTAAATGTAGAAAAATGTAAGGTGATGCAGATGAATAGGGGAAACAATCCCGTAATGTTTGAATACAGCCTTAGTAGTGTGCTCCTTGACAGTCGCGTCAATTAAATATCTAGGTGTAATGCTGCACAATGACATGAAATGAAACAAGCATATAAGGATGGTCATGGGAAGGCGAATGGGTAACTTTGGTTTACTGGGAGAATTTTGGGACAGTGTGATTCGTCTGTAAACAGGAATGCAAATAAAATGCTTGTATGACCCATCTTGAGTATTGCTCAAGTGTTTGGGATACCCAACAGATCGGTCTAAAGGAGGACATATAGGCAGTTCAGAGGCAGGCAGATAGGTTTGTAAATGGAGGGTTCGATCAATGTGCGAGTGTAACTGAAATGGTTTGAGAACTCAAATGGTAGTTGCTGGAGGAAAGGCAACATTATTTTCAAGAAACACTGTTAAGAAATTTAGAGGCCCAGAATTTGAGGTGGACCACAGAACGATTCTACTCCTGCAAACCTACGTTTCACGTAAAGACAACAAAGATAAGATCAGAGAGATTAGATCTTGTACAGATGAATACAAGCATTTGTTTTTCCCTTGTTCTATAGGGGAGTGAAACAGGAAAGCAAGTAACTAGTAGTGGTACCGAGTTCCTCCACCACGTGACTTTGTGTGCATTGCGGAGTACGGATGTAGATGAAGATGTAGACACACTAAAAAAAAAAAAAAAAAAAAAAAAGATTCACAAACACACAAAAACAAGGCCTAAAATAAAACTTTCCATTATGCCAAAGAAATTTCTCTTTGCAATGGTGCTTTGCCAAGCCATTGCAAATGATCAATGTTTCAAGTGATTAGTGTTTTTTTTTTTTTTTTAATTAAAATATGGGGTTCGGTTACGTGGATGAGTGAATGTAAATATCAGTCTGTATGTAAAAAGTAATGATACTTTCATAACAAGAGGAAAATGATCGGTATTTCAAGTCATACACACAGACATCAGGGGGTCAACGCTGACATGTGGTATCCTCTGCATCAGTTGATCTGGGGCATGATCATCATAATAAAATAAGAAAAATAACATCGAAAATGAAAAAAAAGCTCTTTCTTTTTTTCCTGTGTACTATTAGAGAATGGAACTGTACAGAAATATGATGAAAGCAATTTGAAAAACCCTGCTAGGCACTTAATTGTGCTTTACAGAGTAAATGTGTAGATGTAGAAAAGTCTTTGAATGCATAGGGCCTACCTGTAGCACAGGCTTATTAAAACGCCTTCATTGTTATGGTAGATTTACACGGGGGTAAGGCAAACATAGAGAACAGAGTGCTGCTATGACACCTACAATTGCATAGATAAGATTTGACAGGCAAAAATGACAAAACTATTGTTAAAATTAAAATAGGCCTAGTCGGTTTGGAAGAGATATAGGCCCTACTAGTATCGCATTTTCTATTTCGTAACTGAAACTCGGTTACTTACTTTATTCAGGATTAATGTTTTATTATGTAGTACTGTACCATACACCCTCACCCCACTACCACAAAAAACAAAACAAAAACATTTGGGTTCTTGTGTTACTGTTAAAGTCTCGTTGTGGTGACATACTGATCTGTTGCACAACCGCAGGCCGTGATCATGTTAATAAATTTTAACAGAGCATAATACATTATGCCACTTGCAGGAAGTTTTCGCCGTGATGACATTGTTAATGACGACGTTTTACAGCTGCTCTTTATGTAATTTTGTTTGTTGGCACCAAGATGCTTATACTAACTTTTTATTATTTTTATGTACCTCAATCCCTGCACCTATAATATGACGTGTTGTTTGAATGATTCTAGTTAGTTTGTTTTTGTACAAATGTATACCTCTCGAATAGTCGATCCACGTACTTATTCGATAATGTAGTATCGATAATCGGTCTGAACGTACTATCGATATTGCTGGCGCGTTTATAGTCGTAGCGTCCGCCGAGCTGTGTTTATATCAGTTGTGAATGAAAGCGCTAGCTGTGAACAAGTCAGATACTTAAATATTTTGATTACTGATATTGTTATGAGAAAGTCGTCATATTTTCACCATATTACTCCCAATAACTAATTTCTATGACTTTATGTACAGACTTCTCCAAAAAAAGAACGTAATTTTCATTCCTGATAATAGCGTAGGAGACAGCAAATGCTTGTATTTAAAGGGACTGTCAGTGTAAAAGTCTGTCTGGGAAAACTTAGTATTTGTTGTGCTTGAATAAATTGTGCATAATTTTCATGGCTGTGATTTTCTTAGTGCTTATAGTATAGTAGTAAACTGTCAACATGGGTGATGAAGATTCAAGTGTCAGAGTGGCGGTGAGGTAAGTTGTTATTATTATTATAGAGTTACGATTATCTCTTCGTTCCACTACTTGCATAATTACCATCGTCTTCATCAGAAATTCCATGTAGTTACGGACGTTGTATCATGGTATACAATTAACGATACCGTAAACGAATAGAGCCGGTATTTAATTATAGTTGTACTTATATATTTTAGTTTTATTTATGTTTTTATTATTGTTACCAGTCACGGTCTTCATCGCATATTCATATGTTAATTCTCCCCGCGTTTTATTTTACTCGTAAATCGATCGTTATGTGTAAGGTACCGTATCGTAATTGTTTCGCTGCAATCCATCTTTCAAAAAGTTCTAGGTGATAACGTATACAGGTGTGTAGGTGGTACATACGACCGCATAGGCTGTCAGGGTGCAAACAGAACCACTGTGTAAAGATATAACATGTCATCCTCTAGGTACTCATTTTAGGCGCATGGAAATCAATCATGCTCTTCTTAATCTGCAGAATCTTAGAAATTTATACGGAAGTTTGTTATCGCTTTACGTAAAACCTGTAATTTTAATCACCTTAGAGAGGTGCATTGTTATTTTGAATATATGCTTGCAAATTAGAACTATACTGTTCTGTAAGTAAGCTATATATATAAATGTAACTATAAAGCTCAATTTCAATGCATGTACAATTTTTGTTTTAGAAGCAGTTGGTTATGTTTGCTGATGTTTTACGGCCTATCGCGTCAATCTTTCTTAATTTTGTGTATGAAGTTAAGTATTCAACCACACTCGTAGATCGCTGCGTCCGCAAAGTTTTAGTGTGCCGCTGAATCTTACCGGCTTTGATTCTCTGCAAATATTTAATTGACCGTATAGAACATACAACTTATTTGTATCTTACTACTTTGACCTTCAATCCAAGAGAATCATCAGTGACAGGTAAATACTGTAAACCAGAGTTAAATAGCCCTTTACGAGATTACGACGTTGTGGATTTCATTCATTGTTGGTGAGACAGGCATAAGGAAATTTTACACTTAGACCTGAAATAAAACACCCAGATGTAATCGAATGATGTTTTATAGCAGCAGAACTTTCTCTTCGTGAGAGCAAATGGGAGTGTATATATATATTCTGGGTGCAATACAGGAATAAATCCCGAAATTGATATTTTTATGATAAACTACTAGAATTAATGAAAACCCTTGACAGTATGTTCAGTCTAGACTTAAAAGAATGCTTTGAAAACTGAGAAGTAAGAAAACGTGAATTGATGCAGAAATACGAGAAAATCTGTTGACGTACAAAGATTGCCGCTGAGAATACACTCCTGCGCTGGAGTCTGCTGTTTCTAAAATCTTAAAATGCTAGTGATCCCGAGACTGGTGGTTAAATAAAACATTAAGAGTTCTCAATTGTCAAATGCCACAGTTGAGCAACATAATCCCATGGAAGAAATATTTTACCCCTTCACGGTTAAGCTAGTTTTCACCGAACTGACTGCATTGTTGTCGACGGTATCAGAGAAGCGCTCGGAAACAAATTATACCCCCAATTGTTACGTTTCTGCACGGTATAACATAACTGATAGTTCACAACTTGTGGCTCATATAAAAAACGATGTCATATCAGAGTTTACAGTAGAAAACTGAGGAATCAGTGAAGATTGAATGGCGTAGATTGATCTCATTTAGAATCGTACATTAACGCCAGACATTCAATGGAGTGACATTGTATGATAAATAAAAAATTTCCCTGTGGAGAGAATCGACTTGACTATGCTAACAGTTCCATATCTGCTATCTACCTCCGTACGTTCTACTCGTTTTCGTTGTGACAATTTGTGTTGCACGCAATATTTGATAGGTTTCCGCTGATACCGATTCATGTCATCTAAGCTTCAGTGATTTCATCCTATTTAGTCAATTGCATTACAGTGACTTTAGCATACATCCCTGTTTGCACGGTAAGCAACTCTTCGACAGATATTCAATCTCTTGCATGCAGCTTAACTTTTTACCTCGTATACCGTCAGTTCATTCGCTCTAACTTATCGCTGATTCCGTCCTAATGCTCTTTTGCGTCATCTTTTACACACGTATTATGAAAAAGATCGATGTAATATTGATATCTGTATTTTTCCTTTTTTCAGATGTGCGTGTCTGTATTGAAGAGAATCTGAGATCAAGCATAGCAAATATTCAGTGACATCTTGATATGTTGTGAAAGTAGTGCAAAGATTGACAATTTTATTTAACCGTTCTATGACAGAAAGCTGTGCCCTAGAAAATGTAAAGACACTATTCTGTAACTGGGATATAATTGACCATCAGTTGTAATCACTCCACTTATATCAGTTCGTGCTAGCATGAGAAGAGAGTTGAAACAGACGACGGTGTACTGATGTTCGCGGGTAGAGTACTGAGAAAATGCTATCAGTATACGAGAGAGATTGTAGAACACTAGTGTTGGCCATAGGCTACTAGAATATTGGTAGTGTGTGAACGAATTGTCACAGGTTTGACTCGAGGACGAACGTTGCCACAATGATGGAAAATCTGACTGGCAATGCCAATTACTGTGCGAATACCTTTCTGACAGCGTTTCAAAAACCAGTAGTAAGTGAAGAATCTATCAACTGCAGACAGCTACGTATCGCTCCTGCACGGATCATGACAACTTATGAATTAAAGCGAGCACATGGACGTTTAGGCAATTGTTCTTCCTGTGCTTTATGCGGATGGAACGAGAAGAGACCGCGTTGTCTCACATTAGAAAGTACCTCTATCAGACGGTCAGGCCTTGATAATTTTGTGGTGGTGGTGGTGGTGGTCATTCGTTCAGTCAGTCAATCGAAAAGCTGGGTTCTTGCACAAGTCTATTTCTGAAGAAGAACAGCAACGTACATCCTTTTGAACCTGCTCACTGTCTTCGTCTCTCGGTCTCTGCAATTTTTACCTTCCGTACCAATGTAAAATTGTCGATTCCTTGATGTCTGTTTCCCATCAATCGATCCCTTCTTTTTCAAGGTATGCCAGATATTTCTTTTCTCCTTAATTTCGTTCGCTACCTCTTCATTCATCAAGCAAGCTTCAGCATTCGTCTGTAGCACCAAATTTCTAAAGCTCCTATACTCTTTTCTCCTTACCTCTTAGTTCACGGTTTTCTTGCTTTTAATTCTGTGCCGGTATGACATTTCGTGCTTCGCGTTTGTAATGTTAGAATGAAGAGATAAATTAAATAGGATTCTCATCTAATTGCGACGATATCCGATCACACGTCTGCGTCTAATGGAGCTCTCGTCTGTAATTGCCAGTGCCGCATATAATTTATTCTTCTGTGAGAGGAGGGGGTGTTCTGCCCTCTCCCCATTCCTCCCACACCTTCCCATAATGTACGCTCCTACTAGTATCTATTTAATCACTGTCATACATAATTTTTCCATCGGTTCTTATTTTCACAAAGTATTGAAAGTGGGTAGTTTTAGTGTAACCACTAGAATTTTCTAAATATTGTAGTATGCAAATGGATGTAGGTTGCCGTTCTTATGAGGAGTTGAAGATACTTGTTCAGTATATAGCAGGATGGAGAGCTGCATCAAACCAGTCTCCGGACTGAAGACCACGACAACAATACCACCGTTGTAGTTAGACTTGCCGATGTTAAACTGCTAAGCACTTCAGCCTAAAGAACATGCATTTGTTTGTACATAGTTGTCTGTCCGCCTTAGAAAGACTGAAATGTTCTCAAGAGTTGTAATCTGTGACAAGTTGTTTTCTTTTTTCTTCGAAACAGTTCTTCGCGTAAGAGTAGTCTGATGAAATGCGTGAAGTGCTGTATTAGGATTCATCTATCTTAATCGGAAAGGTTATATTTATTTCCATCCAAAAGCCATGTTTGTTTTGCGAAGTGTTGTGTAGGTCCGTTAAGTGTAACTGTTGCGTTTCCTCGATTGAGGTCAATGGAGGATCCTGTAGACTATCATTTACACTAAAGGCCGGCAATTTTGGACTGGAGAAAGCAGACACAACACCTCAATAAACTGCTGTGAAGCCGATACGCAACAACCGCCAAATTAGCATGGAGTATACTATATGGTCGGGTATGCAAATGATTAGTGTTTCAGAGGAACCGCACAAAGCATCATTGGCAGTCTCCATATAAGGAGACATTACAGACATGTTTCTCATTCAGAGTCCGCATTTACATATTGATTAGTAGTGGGCAGATCTTGCTATGCCTCGTATGAGGAGGAGAAACGTCTATCACATATGTTAGAGTTAGTAGCAAGATAGTGGTCTATCGAGGCATCAGTTTATCGTGCCTTCATATTTATGTATTTGTTTATTTAAGCTGATGAGATTAGGGACATCCGGCAGTAGCTGATCCCCTACTATTTCCTCTTGCTGGAATCAGCCATTAATACAACTTACAATGCCCTTCTTGTCACGCTCATCTGTTTTAATTTTTTCTGCTTAACCCATTTTTAAATATTTTACATCATTGAAGCACCAATGGATACATATTAAGATCACACAAAAATCTAAAACCTTTTCGGAGCCGAAGCAACTACCTTCTCTAATGTAAACGGGACACTGAAGCCCAAATCTCCCTTCCAAGTAACTGTGTTCCAAGAAGTTTATCCAATGTCACATGCATGCAAACCTAAGGTTCCTTATGCTAAGGACAATACAAACACACCCATGCGCCCGAGGAAGGACTCGATTCTCCGACGACAAAGGCCGCACAATCCGTGCTATGGTGCCGCAAGGTAGAATCTTTCCATAAGAAAGCATGATGTAATTTTTGCTTACTCATAAGTACATTCTGCATCCGCTAATATCACTTTGTACTATTATTACAGTGGAAGCTGCAGACGATGTAATAGTAGTATCGCTGGTATTAATTTAGAGTACAACTTATCCATTCTCTTTACATGCATTCACCCCATCTGAACTATATTAATACTATTTTATAATAATTTTCAACATCGTCTGACTGCAGAAGCAACTGTTTTAACGTAATTTACTGTATGAGAAGTCAGCTCCACCAGTGCTTTAAAATAATTTAGCTAGATTTCAACTAAAACTAAGGAAATATTCATCAGAAACAAAACACTCACAGGAGACGTTTACACAAAGAGCTAAATGCGCTTATGTTGTATAAAGTTAGTAATAAAACATATGTGCTAGAAAGTACTGGTCCGACATAAGAGAGGGCCTATTGACAGTGACGAACGCTAGATTTTAGTTTGGGGGGGACTTACACAACTGAACTAACCATCATGTACTTTTGAAGGAGATGCTTGACCCAACCGAGGAAGGGATTTATCAAGGTTAACACCAAAACGAGGTACACTTTTTGGGCGGAAGAGGAGGAGTGGGTTGAGTTCCGTAGTTCCCCTAAAGGATCAGCTACTGCCGGATGTCCCTAATCTCATCAGCTTAAATAAACAAATACATAAATATGAAGGCACGATAAACTGATGCCTCGATAGACCACTATCTTGCAATATACAGTAAAAAGACTACGTAAATCTAGCAGAGAGGAAGTAAATGCAGGCTTAAAATTAAGAATGCTAAGGATATGTGAATCTTACAGTATATGCATAGCTTAAAGCACCTTCCGTATAGTTGTCGTGTATTGTTCTCCAGTCTGGGATTCTTATGAAGCGGGATTAACGGGAGGAGATGAAAAACAAAAAGTGGAAGCGCGCGCGATCCGTCTCGGGTTTCATTCAGCCAACGAAGCATAAAGAAAAACTTAAATGCTCGGCTGAATCCAATGGAAGGCTTAAAAAGGAGTACAAGAAATACGATGTGCATCGTTGACTTGTGCAAAATACCGAGAGTCCACATTGCAAAATAAGTCAAGACCCAAAATACATTCTTTGCGTTCATTTTGCCTAATGACCGTGACGCCAAATTTTGAAAATTTCAGCATACACCATCCCAAGTCTTGTGGGTTGCACGCTACCTCATCAGAAGTATCTGGATTCACGCCACATGAACTGGTCACTAGACCGGTACGTAGACCTGTCAGTATATGTTCAAATGTTTGTAAAGTCTATGGGACTTAACCACGGAGTCATCAGTCCCTAAACTTACAAACTACTTATGAACTAACTAAGACTAAGGACGGCAAAAATATCCATGCCCGAGGGGGGATTCGAACCCCCGACCATAGTGGCCGTGCAGACTGGAGCGCCTCAGTCTCCTCGGCCAACGCGGCCGGCTAAGTATATGTCTGTACATCTACATACATACTCCGCAATCCACCGTAAGGTGCGAGGCGGAGAGTACATTGTACCACTACTAGGCATTTCCTTTCCTATTCCACTCCCAAATAGGAGGAAGAGAAAAAGAGTGCCTATATGTCCCAGTATGAGCCCTAATTTCTCTTATCTTACCATTGTGATCACTACGCGAAATGTAAGTAGGTGGCAGCAAGATCGTACTACACTCAACTTCAAATTAAGGCCTTCTAAATTTCCTCAACAGAAATTCACGATAAGAACGTCGTGTTTCCTCCAGCGATCCCCAATTGAGTTGCCGGAGCATTTCCGTGACACTCGCGCATTGGTCGAACCTACCAGTAACAAACCTAGCTGCTCGCCTCTGAACTGCTTCTATGTATTCCTTTAAACTGATCTGCTGCGGGTCCCAAATACTCGAACAATACTCAAGACGTGGTCGTACAAGTGTTTTATACGCGGTCTCTTTTACAGATCTTCCCAAAATTCTCCCAATAAACCGAAGTCGGCTGTCCGCCTTAGTCACATCTGTCCTTACATGTTTGTTCCATTTCATATCGCTCTGCAGTGTTACGCCTAGATATTTGAACGACGCGACTGTATCCAGAATCTCACTACTAATGCTGTATTAGAATATTATGGGATTGTTTTTCCTACTCATGCGCATCACCTTACATTTTTCTACATTGAGAACTAGCTGCCATTCTTCGTGCCAACTAGGAATTTTGTCTAACAAGGAAGTACTTGGGTTCGAACAAACACATATACACCAAAATCGTATGAGAGATAATGTAGAGGTTCCTTATTGCACTAGTGATACTCCCGCATCTGCAAACTCTGCAGTCGTCCTTTAGAGGCCTCTGCGTGTGCCTTGCCACATTGCACTTTGACCTGTCGGTTCGCCAGTAGGGACGGTGCAGTGTGCCTCCGAAGTCGCGTTTTGTGATTTTGTGTGGTGAAGCGTTAGATGGGGCGGCGATTGGCAATCAATCCTGCTAATGTATTGCGATTGGTTGAGATGAAGTTACGAAGAACCCTTCTTCGTGAAGATGGTATTAGTGTAGATGACGAATCATTCGCATGCTTTCTCGTATCTGTTATGGTACAGAAATATGAGCATAAGTTAGATACTGTTGTAACACTAACGCATAATGATGATAATAGGGCCGGCCCCGGTGGCCGAGGTGACTGAGGCGCTCCAGTCACGGTCAGCACGGCCTCTACGGTCGGGGGTTCGAATCCCCCCTCGGGCATGGATATTTGTGCCGTCCTAGTTCGTAAGTAGTTCATAAGTAGTTTGTAAGTTTAGGGACTGATGACCCCGTAGTTAAGTCCCATAAGCTTAACAAACATTTGAACATTTGATTTGATGATAATAGGGATAATAATGACAAACAACTCATTGCAAGCGGTAGTGCTACGGTAAGTGCGGGAGGAGGTGATGCAAGCAGTGGCAGTGAATACCAACAGTCTTCCGACAAGGTTAAAGTTGCCACTATCATCACGACTTTTGATGACAATACGCTAGAGAACATGTACGATGATTATTACACAAGTTATAGTTAAGATATCTGCATTACGTATGACGTCTACAATTACATCTGCAGTGCTATCTAGAGCATGATTGCAAAGTTTTGCATAAAATCGACTCCCACCAGCACACTGAGGTGTACGTAGAGATCCTGTAAGCAAACGTTCATACAGATATGTTTGTTCGAGCCCAAGTACTTTCCTTGTAAGTCATCCTGTATGCTATTACAGTCAGTTCAAGACGACACCCTCCCATACACCACAGCATCATCAGCAAACAGCCGCAAATTACAACTTACTCTGTCCATCAGATTATTTATATAGATAGAAAATAATAGCGCTCCTATCACACTGTCCTGGGGCACGTCTGACGATACACTCCTCTCTGATGAACACTCGCCGTCGAAAACAACGTACTGCGTTCTATTACTTAGGTAGTCTTCCAGCCAGTGACACCTATGTGAACCTATGCTATAAGCTCGTATCTTCGATAGCAGTCTGCAGTGTGGCACCGCGTCGAACGCCTTTTTGAAGTCGAGAAAAACACAATCCGTCTGTTGCCTTTCATCCATGGCTCGCATGATGCCATGTGAGAAAAGGGCGAGCTGAGTTTCACATGAACGATGTTTCCTGAACCCGTGCTGGTTCGTAGAAAGAAGCTTTTCCGTCTCAAGAAAATTTACTATATTCGAACTGAGAATATGCTCCAAAATTCTACAGGAAACTGATGTCAACAATATTGGCCTGTAATTATGTGGGTCAGTTCTTTCCTTTCTTATAAACGGGAGTCACCGGCGCTTTTTTCCAATCACTAGGAACTAATGTTCAAAACATTACGGAACTTTAAAAAAAAATCTACGGTTACCTTTTAGTTATTGTGCATTGCCTCCTTCGAAATACTCTTTTACAATTGATACACGGCTCCCAACTCAGATTCGTTATTCGACAGTCTCGGTTTTTCTTTTTGTTGATGGGGATTTTTAAGGTGACTAAACAGCGGGTCATTAGTTCCCGCAGTCTTGGTTCGCCCCTTACTGCATTGTGCGAAGCACCGTCTTCGAATTTTTTTTATCTTGTCCATCCTTGCAAATTTTCATCTCAACGGAACGCCTAGATTTGTAAATTACAAAGAAAAGTAAGTCCGTAGGAGTCATATGTGGACAATAACGAGGATAGGGCAGCACAGTAGCGATCCAAAAGCTGTTCACAGACTGCGAAGCGATGATCTTTCTAGCCTTGAGTCGTCAGCCGTGGGACGGACTTGGCGGTAACACCGACGTATTCCGGAATGGTGTCAGTATCTCATGACATCGACAATGGAACGGTAAATTACAGCTTCACAGTTTTTTGGAAAAATGCGTAACTAAAAGTGGGCTACAAGAAGAAGAAAATCATACAAACAGACGGTTCCAGCACAACATTTTACCAGTCAAACCAGAATTCGCGTAAAATAACATTTATGTTGTAACCCTAGTTTTAGAGAAAATGAGGGTTACGACTTTTACGAGGGGGAGTTGGAATATGTTTCCTCTGTCGACTGTGTTCAGAGTGAGACATTCAAGATAAGGCATATCTTTTTTTTTTTTACATAATTTCAAAGTACATTGAGACATTTGTCATACCGCTTTATAAGCTTCAAAAAGCCGCCCAGGAAAAAATCTGGGCGTTGCATACGGAAGAAGCGTTGAACCGCTTGTTTAACGTCAGCAATGCTTCCAAGGTGCCTTCCACCGAGAGTCTTCTTCGAAGTTGGAAACTGGTGGAAGTCACTTAGTGCGAGGTCAGGACTGTATGGCGGATGGTGTAGGCACTCCCAAGCAATAGTTGCAATATCGTTTTGCGTTGTCGTCGCCGAGTATGATCTCGCATTGTCATCCAACATCAGAACGCCAGGTCTGAGGAGGACAGGCCTTTTTTTTTCTCTCCGAATCACCTCTTTCAATTTTGATAGTGAGACACAGTACCGCTACAGCATTAATGGTTGCATCCTCCAAAACGTCGAGCAACAAAACTCTTTGGACGTCCCAGAAATCGGTGGGTAGTACTTTACCTGCAGACGGAGCGCGTTTGAACTTCTTTCGGGCAGGTGATGACGGATATTTCCACTCCATGGACGTTCAATGCTTATTTTGTAAGCAACTCCCTGATTGTTTCCTGGACGACTTTTTGAAGCTTATAAACCGGTTTGACAAATGTAACAATATACTTGGTAATTATGTAGAAAAATATAAGATATGTCGTATCTTCAATGTCTCATTCTGTTTTTGTCCTTTCATACACAACTTTGCCCGCTGTCGACAGGGAAACTTATTTTCCAACTCCCCCTTGTACGTTTCCACCATCAGCATGTTCCAACAGAAATGTTAAATGTTCTGCTATTTCTTTGTCAGTCTCCAGATGCCAACCATAATTCTGTATACGTCCCTGTCATGATCGTCGTCAGTAGGTGTCGAAGGGCGTAGTAAAAGACGGTCATCTTCCGCCCGGCCATTTTTAAACAGCGTGAAACATTCGTAACACCGAGTACGACGTAAGTATTCATCACTGTAGGCTTCCTGCATCATTTGGTGTGTGTGTCTGCTAAAATTTTCTTTAATTTCACGCAAAGTTTGATGTAGATGTGTCGGTACACTCTCTCTCTCTCTCTCTCTCTCTCTCTCTCTCTCTCTCTCTCTCTCTCTCTCTGCCGTCTCGAAATTCTCGGACTGTGCGACTCAGCGTTCTACTCATTACAGCTCTGAACAATAACAGGCATACAACAATGGAATTTATTGCAGGGACACATTCAACGCAGGCACGTGCAAGGATGCCAATCACATTTCGCTCTAGAATTTTTGAACATACTTCGTGAAAGTAGGCGGGGAGTATTGTATTAACACCAAAGTTATATCAGGAGAATGGCTTGGTTAGGGAAGCCCATTTAATTGCAACTCGAACTGGTCGATGGTCATTGGATGCAAACGGCATTCGGTTGCGCGCGATTCGCATACGCTGTAGTTCACCCGTGTCCAGCTTAGGGTTGCCAGGTTGAACTCGAGGCAGGCCCGGAGACAAGACGTGCCCCCCTCCCCCTTGGCAAAAAAAACCCTAATCATTTCCTCCCCCCCCCCCTCCCAGCAAGTATCCCCCCCCCCCCCGGTGGAACATTGCTAGGGGTGGCCTTCACGTGCGGCAGCTGACCGGCCAGGCAGCCAGTTGCTATGGATCAACAATCGGCACACTTCAGTCGGCGTGGCAGCAGAAGTGGCGGCAGCATCAGAGCTGCTTGCTCACATCGACAGCTGCGCCTTCCAAGAGTTGCCGCTTGCGGCTCCGCAAACTGGTCACCAAGAAGAGCGCCAAATACCCAATAAACTTTTGTAGCCACTCTTTATAATTTTCTTCCTGCAACAATTCTTCACGGAACGAACTTAGATATTATCTCTTCATTTCACTGTTATTACTCACTAATCTGAGTTACTGTAAGCTTGTCTGTTCACACACGATCCGTGTATTCCAAAAATTGCCGGTAAACTGATACCAAACAATGAATGAACGAACGAACACAAATAATAGACGTCGCCAGTTGACATATTGCAACAGTGTTTGCTTAATAATGCGCTAGCCGATTACTACCGACGCAACAGCGAAAAGTTTTCAGAGGAAGAATAGAAAAGTAGCGTTTTGTTGCAATAAGAAATTGACATGTATATAAAGTAATTCATAATCACTAGAGAGGAGCCGGCCGGGAATGGCCGAGCGCACTGAGGCGTCTTGCCACGGTGCGCGAGGCTGCTCCCACCAGAGGTTCGAATCCCCCCCTCCCCCCCCCCCTAGGGCATGGATGTTGTGTTCGTCCTTAGTTTAAGTTACGTGAAGTTCGATGTAGATCGTCGCTACATGAGCATAGTACTTAAAAAGCGTCGTAAAAAAAAAGTTAAGATGAAAGTTACATTCAAGCCCGGAGATGAGTCATTGGCCCGTAGACCCGGAGAATTCATTCCAAACCCGGGCACGCCGGGCGGCGCCCGGAGATCTGGCAACCCTAGTCCAGCTGGTTATCGGTTTTCCGGTGAACTGTCAAAAGAAGTTCCCATACTGTCCGTTTCTGTGCTATCATTACGGAAACTTTCGTCTCGTATGTTATCTTCTTTTTATATTGACATGAGTTGCGTGAGTGAAGGAGTGATCTGAAGAGAATGCAGTGTTCCTGATAGGAATCATCCAGATATGCGTGCTTCTGGTATCTAAGAGATCCACAGAACAATAGATTGGAGATACAAATACCGACGCACTAAGAGGCCATATTGGGGACAAAAGGCGGTCTATAAGCACCAGCCGTGTAATTCTTTTAAACTTTCATGAAAAGAAAAAAAGAAATGCAAATAAGTGCCAGTATCTATTACGCTGAAAGTATTCTTGCTCTTTACGTTCATGGTATTCGTAGCCGCGGTAGAATAGCCGTGCGGGCTAATGCGCCCAGCTGCGGTACGCGCGGCCGTTCACCGTCGGGGGTTCGAGTCCTCCCTCGGGCATGGGTGTTCGTGTTCTCCTTAGCATAAGTTACTTTGTTCGTGTAAGTAGTTCGTAAGCTTAGCGACTAATGACCAACGTAGTTAAGTCCCTTAGATTTGAACATTTTTTGAACATGGAATTTGTAATAATTACTGCTGTAGACATTTTGTTGCAAATAAGTGCTTTGCTAGGAATCATGCTACCTGCCCTCTAACAAACTACAGGATGGTACAAAGTAGAGGGTAGTTTGATAACTCTAGTAAAAAAGGGGAAATGCTTTTTTGTGAACAGCTCAACCTAAACCTCGATATACTGTCCTTTGACGAATATTCAATTGGTCCAACGATCCTCCAGCTTTTCATCCCAACGAGAAATCTGTCAAAATCTGCAAAATACCTGGCTACTTCCGCATGCTTTATTGTTAGTGAAGTTGAGAACAGATAGCCGTATTAAAGCTGTTTGACAGGAAGTGGTGACCCCAAACACGCGCTCAGTCTTAAAAGCAATCTGCCTAAGACTCTGTATTACAGTCTTACTTTACTCTCATTTTCGTTGTCCTGCACAATATGGGACTGCAGATTATCTTCCGACCGCACCTGTACCTCAAAATTGACTTTTTAAATTTCACCTTCAGTTTTACTTTGTAAAAGCTCATTCACATGTGTTATTTTCGGTGTGAAGGGGGGCCTGTCATACCACACGTTCGGAACAGCTAATCCGTGACTTACGGTAGACCTAGATCGCCCCGTTTGGCTCCAAGCGACGTGACGTCCGTTCGGCAAGCGCTTGCGTCCGCCCGGTCAGGCAGTTCACGCGTGTGCAAAATTGTCATTGCGATACTGAAGACCCACCACAAACACTTTTCACCTTCAAACACGAATTCTAGTGTTCTCTGGCACATGAATTGACCAATTTCTCCTGCAACATTGCACATTAAAAACTTTCGACGTGCTTCCGTGTTTGCTACACACCTGTGTGAAACATACTCCTCAGATACTGCGTCAACATTCGTACCAGTAAGCTGCTACAGGAATTCAAATCTTAGTAGTAATACAAGCATTTAAGAGTTTAAACTGGAGTTTCCTCGTCACTCATTCTTTCTATTCTTTTGTTACATTGTTCTGTATATTAATGCTTATTGTGTTTATTGGATTCCTATATGGCTTACTTCATCACTTCTGTTAGCAGCTTGTACTGACTTGTTCCATGAACACGGGAACGTGAAATATCCCCCCCCCCCCTGCCCATTTCGTGCGACATACGCACATCTTAAAATATGACGACTCGTCCTTTTACCAAAAAAAAAAAAAAAAAAAAAAAAAAAAAAAAAAAAAAAAAAAATCGCACTGACGTGTTTTACGGTCCACTTTACATTTGTAGTTTTATGTTTTTGCAAACATTTTGGACCAAAGTAATAATATAAATAATAAAAAATCAATAATAGTGTCTGAAACCCTTTTAAGAAAAAAATTTATGTAGTGGCGGGTTCCGAACCACTGACCTTCAGCGTCACGGATCACCGCATTGCCCACTACGCTACAGCTAACAATTAGAAGTTAAGTTCTTTAATCTCATACTATTGATGGCTGTTGTTAACTGATGCTAATATGGCATTTTTAGACATTAGATTATCATTTATCGTACGAAGAACGACGTGTTTTTGTTAATTCTTCAGTGCGCCATTGCTTTGAAATGACAACGTGTAAGTTACAATAAGAAAATCATCAAATACGCAACGCAAGATGGCTTATGCCACATAGTTCTGGGCGAGGAATGTCACGTGACATGTGCGAACGGCTGGTTTTCGTTAATTCAATTGAGGATGTCAAATCTCCGTTATTTTGGTAAATATCTCTGAAACTATATGAGATATGGAGAGAGAGAAAGAGAGAGAGAGAAAAAAAAAGAGCGAGAGCAAAGGTGTAGAGAATTTTCTCCTCTACAAAGTCAGTTATTCCATTTTCGTCTCAGATGATTGGTTAAGCCGTTATTTTCATTTAAATTTCTAGCTAATAAAAATCGATCGCAAAGGCCCACTTTTAGTGTTACTACCGTAACCTAAAGTGGGCCAAAAATTCGAAAATCATTTTAACGAGCTTTTCATATTAACTTGTAGTATTGAACGTGTGTAATTAGTAGAAAGCAACGATTAACAGTCAGCATTGGCCACAGGAATTTATGATGATGATTATTGCTGTGCAGTAGGTAAGAATGGTGCTGCGGTGTATGGAACTTCGAAAATGGCACAAAGGAAACAGTTTCTCACATTGCACATTACAAACAGAAGCCAAAATGAAGAACAAGAAGTAAAAGAACAGTAAAACAGAACGACTTATAGGCGGCTAACGGGGAATAAAAAAGAAACACAAATGTAATGAAGCTCTCTTTTTAGCACATTTCTCGATATAAGTTAACTACAGTAAAGACGACGACGATAATCGTGATTTCGTTAGAGAAGAACTTGGTGAAATCAGCAATAACTATGGTAAATTGGGTACGTTGTATGCTTGTTCTTGCTATCTTAAATGGACCCATGCTGTTTGTACCGAGCTCACTGCAGCAGATACTAAGCTACATCATCATCAGCAGCAGCAGCAGCAGCAACAACATTAGACTGACTATGCCTTTCAGCGTTCAGTCTGGAGCATAGTACCTCTAATATAATTCCTCCATGATCCCCTATTCGATGCTAACATTGATGCCTCGTCTGATGTTAAGCCTTTCACTTCAAAATCATCCTCAGCGAATCTAAGTACTTTCTTCTTGGTCTACCTCGACTCCTCTTACCCTCCACTGCTGAGCTCATGAGTCTCTTAAGTAACCTTGCTTCTCCAATGCGTGTAACTTGACCCCACCATCTCATCCTGTTTGCTCTAACTGCTTCATATATGGTGTTGATTCCCAGTTTTTCTTTGATTTCCTCAGAATGGACACCCTCCTGCCATTGTTCCCATCTATTAGTACCTCCAATCATTCTTGCTACTTTCATATCTGTGACCTCTACCTTATGAATAAGGTAACCTGTATCCACCCAACTTTCCCTCCCATACAACAAAGTTGGTCGAAAGATAGAGCGGTGTATTATTAACTTAATGTTGGTACTTACTTCCTTCTTGCAGAAGAGAGTAGATCTTATCTGAGCACTCATTGCATTAGCTTTGCTACACCTCGATTCCAGTTCTGTCAGTATGTTGCCATCCTCTGAGAAAATGCATTCCAGATACTTGAAAATGTGTACCTGTTCTTTGTTTCCCCTATTTGACACTTAATCTGTTTAAGCGCAAAACAAATATGTGCCACTTCTGTACTTAAGATAAAATGATTTCCTTCATCAAATTACCTGCTTACATTCGTCATCTTACCCGCAAACGAGGGTAAGATAACGAATTTGACATCATCTGAAAAAGTCAAAGTAATTGCTTTAAATGTTACATTTAAAAAAACATCTGTAGTTGAAAACATAACTCTAGTGGTTGTTCTCAAGTATTAATGTAAGAGTCAGCTCCAAAAGAAGGGGATAAAAAAATTGGAAACTTACTGTAGGCATAGTATCCTCCCTTCTCCTACTTCTCATTACTTTTGTCTTTTTGATGTTTACTCTCAGTCCACATTACTCAGTAGACTTCATTCCATTCAACAAATTATGTAATTCTTTCCACTTTGACTTGGGATAGCATTGCCATCAGCAAATCTATCATTGATGTCCTTTCACCATGAAGTTTTATCCTACTTGGGAGCCTTTCTTTTACTTCTGTTATTGCTTCTTGCATATTTGGATGATTGACTTCCCTTTTTTCTGAACTAGATATAAAATGGCACAAAACATTTCGATTAAATTTCAAATGTTAGGCGGCATGTTACTACAGTAAATGAATGGAGTGCAAGTAACAAATAAAGTCATATGTGGTGGGTAGAATTACTAGCAAAATTTGATGGAGTTAAATATTTATTATGGTACTGTCGGTAACATTTTACAGTTTCTTTGCCTGTCTGGTACAAATGCACCAATAGAATGTTTTCTGCAATGAAGAAGAAATGGACGAATGAAAAAGCCAAACCTAAGCCAGAAACTTTGAAACATTTGTTACAAAATGTAATTTTAGTACATCGTTATAGAGTACTATGATCTGAGGAATTCTAAAATGTCAAAAGCAACTCATTCGAGTGAATTATCTTTCACGATACTCAGATGATAGTATTCGCCATGTTTCCACTTTTATCATTTGTTTAAATCATATTTAGGGTGAAATGTGAATCACTTAGTATATACTTGTTACATGTTCCGTTAATAAATTACAAAAAGCAAATAAATCGGATGAGGCATAACCGGTAGATCCTGCGTTTTGTCAGAAAATACCGTCACCCGATTTACCTTGCATCTCACGTAGTGACCACAGTGGAGAAAATTAAAGAAATGCGGGCTTAACGTGAGCCATGTCGAAAATTATTCTTCCAAATACCATTCAGGAATGCAATAGAAAGATTTGGCTTATTTTACCAGCGCCTTACAACGCGTTTATTACAGAATCATGAATTTCTTTCAGAGAGTTCTCCGTGTCAAGTTATAGCATCCTGCAAGAGTATTATACTCCGTATAATCAAAGATATTCACAATAAGCGAGGACAAACTTCTTGGACTCCTACAATGGTTTTACAATTCCATTTCCTGCCATCTGTGTCGGCTGGTCAGAGCTTGGCTTCGATTAGTTACCGACAGCCATCACTTGCGACGGCCTGCACCATTGTAGGTCGGCGCTGGCCTCGGGCGTCTTCTGCTGAAAAAGCGGTTTGCCCCACTCCAGCTTTTCCTTACCATGCGCGCTGGGTAACTGCTCGTCTCGTCTTTTGTCATCTCTTTTACAAGCGCCGGCCGCAGTGGCCGGGCGGTCTGCGCCGTGCCAGTCGCGTTCTGCGCGGCCACTACGGTCGGGGGTTCGAATCCCCCCCTCGGGCATCGATATGTGCGCCGTCTTTAGTATTAGCTAGTTCATAAGTAGTTTGTAAGTTTAGGGGACTGATGACCTCGTAGTTAAGTCCCATAAGCTCTACAAACATTTGAACATTTTTTCTTTTACAAAATACAGTACCAAAACTCAGCAAATGAAATAGAGACCCGTACCCTCGGTCTGGCGGGTTTAAGCTGCACGGTTTGTACCAGCTGGAGTGCATTAGGTTTTGGTATTGATTTGATTTTTCCAGGGAAGCCAAAACAGTCTTGGTCCAACCCGCCACTGCCCGCACCGAAACTAAGTTTATTGTGCGGTATCGCTCCCTGTATATCTAGTAAAGCCAACCAATGCCCTTGAACAGTGCAAGGAGTCCCTTTACCAGTTCTTTATTAGACACAATTTCTTCGGGTCTGGTTGTCTCAAATGTTCTGTGCCTTAGGTTTTGGTATAATAAATAAGACATTTATTCTTTTCTTATACGAAGCTACAAAGATACAGAAGACTAACATAATAATCCAATTACATAAGATGAATCACTCAGATGATTTACGTTATTTTTCCCCATTAATACTTATTTTAAAATAGCAAGCTGTATTATTTTATTGAAATGAGTTACAATCTCTCTCTCTCTCTCTCTCTCTCTCTCTCTCTCTCTCTCTCTCTCTCTCTCTCATGTTCTCAAAGGGCTCGATTTTTTCTAGTTTCATACATCTTAATATTAGACAATGTTTCTGTACATTACATTGCATTTTATAAAAAAAATATTATATTGGAAAAATACAAATAGGATTTAAAAAGCGTTGTAACAGAAGTTGTTCACCTCGAAGAAGGCTATCGATTAATAGTCTGATCCACCTTGCACCCCCCCGGGGGGGAGGAATGACTTTGAAATTGTAAATAGGAACCACTATTTTTAAGTGCGGATTTGAATTCTGCGTGAAAAATATGTATCTTTAGTATGAAACTTTTTTTTCGTTTCATGAGAGATGGGACAATAATCAGCAAAAATAAAAAAATAAAAGATAGTTGAAAATTGTTGAAAAACGGTACTATCTCGAACAAATAGACGTCGGATTCATTTTGTAGGTTCAACACTTTGTTTCAGCAAATTTTGGACAATTCTACGAAAAGATTTTCAGAAGGAACATTCCTGTAAGGGAAGAGATTATCATACCGTCGACTAGCTTCTTCAGCATATCTATGAGGCTCAAAGTACGAGGCAATGATATCTACTCTATCTGCAACCGTTAAAATAGTGTAACAATTGCGTAGAGATGTATACAGTCAGATTCATTGAAGTACGGTCTGACTATAGACTGAGAGCATGACCATAGACTGTGTATCATTCGATTGTGGGTGGTACCACATGATAGCATTATCAAAAATATGGAAAGCTCAACTTTGATTTCTCTTATCTAATGTGCATTTGCTTGAGATTGTTATGGTCTTCAGTCCGGAGACTGGTTTGATGCAGTTCTCCACCCTACTCTATCCGATATTCCCGCTTTTCAGCATTTTTCAACTCATTTTTATTTTTGCCGATTACATATACCATGAAACAAAAAAAAAAAAAGGTTCATACAAAAGTTACATATTTTTTCACAGAGAATCCAAATCTGCAATTTAATATTTCAAAGGCGCTCACCATCCCCCTCCCTCCCGAGGTGATAGAGGGGGTCGACCTTTTGCCAAATATTCTGTAAAAACAGATTTAGCGCCTCGCTCCATATGTATATTAAATCTAATCACAAACATCTAGTCCTTGAAATTATCTGACAAATTTTTGGGTTGCCATGAAAAATTCTTCACAACCCCCTTCCCATGCTCTGATGCTAGCTACATTCTTTCCTGAGATGTCAGATCACCAAGAGACAAGGCGTGAGCCAACACCATCTAGAGACAAGGTCTCAGTGTAGACAGTGTTAAGCCACACCGAGCAGGTAGGTGATGGGCTGGCCACTATGAGACAATGGTCTGTTTACCAGTGGGCAGCCAGTCAGCTAGTGATCGTGTACTACTGTGTGACACGATACGCACTGCGCTGAGACCTTGTTTCTAGACGGTGTTGCCTGACTTCACTCATATCACATATAATAGGCGTGTATCGCGTGGTTAAATGACTGGCCACTGGGACGCAGCCAACAGTACCTAGATACAAGGCCAAACAACAGCCTATACCACGTCACATAGACTAGGTCACGAACGCCATGTAAATGGCTGGCCACCACAAGACAGTGGACTATGCCCAAGGAGCCAGCCAGTCAGCTAGTGGTCTCGACCTGGTCAGTGTGAAGTGACATGGACTTTTGTGAGACTTCGTGTCTAGGTGGTGTTTGGCGCAGCCCACTGCGTCATAGTGGCCATGCGAGTGTTTGTATTGTATGTGACGTGATACGACTATGCTCGGACTTTGTTTCTATGTGATGCTGGTTGGATGATCTGCCTCGACGCACCGCTGTCACATGTTGCTGAAGTCAGCATTTCCCATTTAAAAAGTGAGTCTGTACATCCTCCGTACCTGTTCTCAGTTGGTTGAAAGTTAACCATATTTTTCGAAACTTCAAATCCAGGAACTGCCTCAGTAATAAACGGCATTGGCTGACAGGTTACTGGGGCATTTTGGAGCCATTCTCTTCCCCTGGAGTTTCTGAAAGCGCTAGGGAGACTGCATTTACAAAAGGAAAATGTCTTGATCTAAGTCTGTTAATTCTACGATCAGGTACGTCAGAACGTATCGGTAGTTAAGGGTTTGCTTCAGGTTGGATCTATTTCCTGTTCAAGGCCGCTCTACATCTCACGTCCGCGAGTGTAAACTAGAAATATGCTCCAGCCGTGAGCCGTGGGTGGCGCTGAGAAGGCAACAAAACTGGCTGACAATCTTTTCAGGTCTCCTGGCTCTTCGAGAAGTACACAACGGAGAGGAGCCGCTAAGAGATGTTATGCCTCCTGCTGAGGCCCTAATGACGGCGCTTGCCCGCCAGTTAACGAGTGCCCCGGTGTTTGGGGCGGCGCCTCTTCCCGACCAGCGAAAGTGGCCGTCCGCTGTTCCGCTGGCGGAACAATGGCGAAAGTGAGGCAAACCAGGAAAAGCAAGAGGGAAGCGGTTTTCTCTTCCGGCGCATCGGATTACCTCCTAGAGAACATTGCTCCCGCATAAGTTTCGCGAAGTGAGCAGAAAGAGGAAAAGCGAGAATCTGACCAAATACGGAGTTTTAGCACCATACTTTCTTGCCTCGTGCCCTTCAAAAATGGAAAGAAGGGGTGGGAGGCTCTGTGGTAACACAAGTGCCCCCACCGCGGACTGTCAGGTGGCTTGAAGAGTGTGACTGTAAATAAATAAATTGGCTCTTGACGCTTATTGGCCCACTTTAGGTTACGGTAGTAACACTAAAAGTGGGCCTTTGCGATCGTCTTTTGACAGCTCGAAATTTAAATGAAAATAACGGCTTAACCATTCATCTGACACGAAAATGGAATAACCGGATTTGTAGAGGAGAAAATTCTCTACAACTTTGCTCTCTTATGATTTTTTCATATCTCGTATCGTTTCAGAGATATTTGCAAAAATTACAGCGATTTTGGGATGTCTGTCTGTCCGTAACGTGTTCTCTGTTTTTTAAGACGAACCGTTCAACCGATCAGCACCAAATTGTACAGAAATGATTGTAGGCCGCCAAAGACCAGAACCTTCCTTTTTCAAATTTTTCGGACAACAAATACGGTAGTAATACCTAAAAAACAGTTTCGATTTGACGTCTGTCTGGCTGTAACGTGTTCCCACTTTTTAGGTCTAACTGTTCAACCGATCGGTACCAAATTTTACAGACATAATTGTTGGCTACCAGAGTCCAGAACCTCGCTTTTTCAAATATTTCGGACAAGAAATACGTTAGTAATAGCACAAAAAAGCCGTTTGTAATGTAATTTTAATTGCAAATAAACCGTACATCTGACGCGAAAATTGAATAACCGAATTTGTAGAGGCGAAAATTCTCTACAACTTTGTTCCCTTATGTTCTTTTTTTTTTTTTCATGTCTCGTATCGTTTGAGAGATATTTACAAAAATAACGGAAATTTGACCCCTCCATTGAATTAACGAAAACCAGCCGATCGCAGATGTCACGTGACATTCCTCGCCCAGAACTCTCTGGCAAACGCCATCTTGCGTTGCGTATTTGATGATTTTCTTATTGCAACTTACACGTTGTCATTTCAAAGCAATGGCACACTGAAGAATTAACAAACACGTCGTTCTTCGTACGATAAATGATAATCTAATGTCTAAAACTGCCATATTATCATCAGTTAACAACAGCCATCAATAGTATGAGATTAAAGAACGTAACTTCCAATTGTTAGCTGTAGCGTAGTGGGCAAATGCGTTGGATTGTGACGCTGAAGGTCGGTGGTTCGGAATCCGCCACTACATAATTTTTTTTTTAAAAGGGCTTCAGTCACTCTTATTGATTTTTTATTATTTAGATTACTATTTTGGTCCAAAATGTTTGCAAAAACTTATAACATTACAAATCTAAAGTCGACCGTAAAACACGTCAGTGCGATTTTTTTACATTGACATGTCTTTTCGGCAAAATCGCATCAGAAATCATGTTAGTCTCGGTTCTTCTTCTTCCGTGTCCGGTTACACCAATTAGATTCTCCCTTTCCAGTAATCTGCAACATAGGTTGCTCTGTCGTTTACTTTAAGAATATCGTCCATAGTACATGTTATTGACATGTTTCGGCAAGTCAGTAGAGGGTTTAAGTCCTGTACTGCCCCGCAATCATAACTGTTATCACAATATTCCCATTTCAACATGTCTGATTTGCTTCTCGTTACTCCTGTGCGAAGCCGGTTTAATGTCTTCCAAGTTGGAAATGGAATTTCAAATCCTGTAGATCCTTCTTGACGGAGGTCTATCACTGAGTGTGGCACATCTTCTTTCCACAAAGATATACGCCTTATGCTGGGTTTGGCAACGAGCTCTTCAGTTACCAAGCATAAGGGTAAGTCCTGGTACAATAAAACTACTAGGTGTGTTCAAATGGAAAAGTACGAAACGTCTTAACAACCAAACCGGTAGAAATTTAAATATGCCGCTTTAGGATAACGTAGTGTGACATCTAGGGACGCGAAGCAAGCATCGTCACCTCCCCCTAAAAAAATTCAAGGCTCTGCCCTTAGCAGGCAAGGTGATGCTCAACTTCGTTTCTCGACGTCAGAGACTCATAGAATTCCTCGAGCACAGAAAAACCATTAACCCTTTTAGTCCCACATTATGCATTCAGCTTTGGAAAAATTAAAATTGTATTTTCTGTATTAATACAGTGCACTAAACATCGAAATGTGTTTTAAAATTTTTGCTCGAACTATTTTTTTGTCATGTATTTCATGCGCAACACAGACATTTGTATCGAGGTATTTTATTACTTGAGAGTTATTTTGTAGATAGATAACACAGCCAGATCAATAATGCTAGCATAATCTTCGCCACAGCACCAAAGACAAGACAATTCACTGCTGAAATAAAATACGAACCACACTCCCGCTCCCACCCTCAACCACGTACAGAGGCAACGTAGCACAACCTCAAAGATGGATAAATTAATGCCTCAGAAGTAGCTACACGCCGTACCAAGCGGCAAAATGTCGTAGTAGAAGCATATTGTTCATCAACAACCATGCGACTTTAGACTGATACGCCAAATACTATATAAATCAGCTTTTAATAAGTTGTTGTTCAGGAACAACACTGGGAATGAAAGGGTAAAGAGTGACGTGTACTATGCGGCGCTCCGTACATTCTACATACGTACTCCGCAATTCACCGTAATTCACGGAGGGAGTGATACTACTCCATCGTAACGAGCGTCCATACGTCTCCAGGGCCACACAGTGTACTGGCCACGTTCAAGTAGAGAAAGCTTCAGCATCTGCCCTACAGCCCGGAAATGTCGCCCTGTGACTTCCATCCGTTTGGTCCGCTAGAAATATCTGAGGAAAGCGCTTCAACTCGGGCGACGAACTGAAAGACACAGTATAAGCCACAGGAATTTTGGGAACAGGAAATCCTTCGGCTCGTTAAACAGTGTGATTGTTGTGCTCAGGCCTCTGGTGATTACTTTCGAATAAAGACTTCAATTATACGCACAGTGTCGTTTCGTTCCTATTCAATAGCCCTTCTACATTTAGTACAATACGAATTACCCTGAATGTAACTGTTTGGGCTTTGGGCTCTGTTCATACATATCAGTACCCCTTTACCTCCGCTTCCCAAATGCGGATCTGCGGGTGCAGGTCAGATCTTTGCTTCACTCCTCATGGGATAGCAGTTGGAAAACTACTGCCCCTTCCAATAAACTCCGCACCATCAAAGATACGACTGCAGCTTGGAGTTCATCTTTACGCCCTTCCCGGAGAGAATCAATTGTCCTCTGTCGCCTCCGTCTTGGACACTGCAGGCTGACCCATGGATTTCTTTTACGAAATGACAGTCCACCACATTGTGATTGTGGAGCCGTACAATCCGTGTCTCATATTCTGACAATGTCCTCTCCATTCGACACTTCGTGGCGACTATGGCCTACCGCCTGCATTGCCTTTAGTTTTGGCGGATGACCCACGGATGGTTGATCGCGTCCTTGCCTTCCTCCGTGAAAGTCGATTTTATTGTCAGCTCTAGGACTCGCTTGGTTGGGGTGAGAGTGGGTTTGTGATTCTTGGCTGATTGTGGGGTTTAGAGCCTTATCCCCACCAGTCCCCCACTCTTTTACATTTTAATGTAGCTTTATTTCTCCCTGCTCTGGAGCTGTGATACGTTGACCACTGTGCCATTAGTAACTTGTGGTTTAGGGTAGAGGTCGCTTCCGGAGCTGTGGGAGCGGACACTGTAACATTTGCTGCCCTGGGATTGTCTTAGTCTTGTTGACGAGTCGATTTTACTTCCTAGTGTAATGGTCTTTTGGCTTTCACCTATTTTTCGTCGAGTTCCGTGGCGTATACAATTTGAGGTTGAAGGGACTGATGACCTCGTTGTTTGGTCCCTCATGTCCACCACCACCACCACCGCTTCCCAAATGTCTTCTTATTTGAACTCTTCTGAAATTGAAATTCGCAATGCATCGAAGTACATGAAATGCCACAGAAGTTGCTTAGACGATTTTAAATAAAATCTCGAGGTGGCAAAGTACTAGGAATTCTGGATATAAATACACTAATGGCCATTAAAATTGCTACACCATGAAGATGACTTGCTACAATCGCGAAATTTAACCGACACGAAGAAGATGCTGTGGTATGCAAATGGTTAGCTTTTCAGAGCATTCACATAAGGTTGGCGCCGGTGGCGACAACTACAACGTGCTGACGTGAGGAAAGTTTCCAACCGATTTCTCATACACAAACAGCAGTTGACAGCCGTTGCCTGATGAAACGTTGCTGTGGTGCCTCGTGTAAGGTAGAGAAATACGTAACATCACGTTTCCGACATTGATAAAAGTCGGTTTGTAGCCTATCGCGATTGCGGTTTATCGTATCGCGACAATGCTGCTCGCGTTGGTCGCGATCCAATGACAGTCAGCAGAATATGGAATTGGTGGGTTCAGGAGGGCAATACGGAACGCCGTGCTGGATCCCAACGGCCTTGTATCACTAGCAGTCGAGATGACAGGTATCTTATCTGCATGGCTGTAACGGATCGTGCAGCCACGTCTCGATCCCTGAGTCAACAGATGGGAAAGTTTGCAAGACAACAACCATCTACACGAACAGTTCGACGACGTTTGCAGCAGCAAGAACTATCAGCTCGGAGACCTTGGCTGTGGTTATCCTTGACGCTGCATCACAGACAGGAGAGCCTGCGATAGTGTGCGCAACGACGAACCTGGGTGCACGAATGGCAAAACGTCATTTTTTTTCCAGGGACTCCAGGTTCTGTTTACAGCATCATGATGGTCGCATCCGTGTTTGGCAACATCGCGGTGAACGCACAGTATAGTACATACTGGAGTATCACCCGGTGTGGTGGTATGGGGTGCCATTGGTTACACGTCTCGGTCACCTCTTGTTCGCATCCAAGCTCTGTTTGCGTCGGCCGAGGGGGTAAGGCGCTCCAGTCACGGTCTTCACGGCCACTACGGTCGGGGGTTCGAATCCCTTCTCGGGCATGGATATTTGTGCCGTCCTAGTTCGTAAGTAGTTCATAAGTAGTTTGTAAGTTTAGGGACTGATGACCCCGTAGTTAAGTCCCGTAAGATTTACAAACATTTGAACATTTTTTTCGTTTGCGTCAATGGCCAGGCGTGTCAAGGCCGTTATTTGTGTTATGCTCGTGGTTGTTCTGGGTAGTAATTTCTCAGGCTCTATGCACCCAAATGACGTGAAAATGTAATCACATGTCAGTTCTAGTATAATATATTTGTCCAATGAATACCCGTTTATCATCTGCATTCCTTCTTGGTGAACCAATTTTAATGGCCATTAGTGTATGATACTGCACCATTTCACGACACTTTAGAAAATACCAGTGTTTCGCGTATTTCGACAGGTGGAGCCTGCAGTGCAAATAAGACTGAGACCTTCGGCTTTGATTCGAAGCTGTAGATTTTTCCTCGCATAATCATCTGAACATAGTTACTACATTTAAACACTACTAGAGCGTCCAACATATCGTAATTAGGCCTATAGTTCAGTCTTTTATGGGAACCAATGTTGTTCAGTATATAAGAGAATCAATACCAAAACTCCAAGATAGTCTTAAGAATCATTTGCGAAGATAGCAGCTATTCAGATTGTTAGCACCGAGAAGGTTGAATGACAGCCGGTTTCACGATAAGATCACCGACAGATTCTTTTACATTCGTTTGCATGCCGTAACATTCCACATGTTAACATCATCCAGTTGCTCCAATGTGATTTTTTTTATATCCCTTTTAATGGTGAATACCCAGTTGAATGTCTTGCACGATTTTCAACTACCAAGGAGTTCGTTTCGATCAAAAGTCAAATGTTTATAAAGCTATGGGACCAAACTACAATTGTCATCAGCCCCTTGACTTACAAACTACTTAAACTACCTTACGCTAAGGACAACAAACAGATGACTGAGGGAGGACTCGAACCTCCGACGGGGAGCAGATTGGTACGGTGCCTTAGAGCGCACGGCCACTCCCGCAAGGCTTCAAACCTATGTTCCCGTGACCTCCGTCTAGTGGTATAGCACTTTTTTGTATATACTTTATTGAATCATTTAAGAAGTTATTAAATCAGAATATTACAGTTTACGGATACGAGTATAACACAAATGCTCAAACAACAAGGTAGTCAATAAGTAAATAATCTCTTAATAACGTAAATAACAATACTGACACAACATTACGACTTATCTGAGAAGATAGGCTAAGGAAAGACAAACCTACGTTTTTAGCATTTGTAGATTTGGAGAAAGCTTTCGACAATGTCGCCTGGAATACACACTTCAAAATTCTGAAAGTAGCAAGGGTAAAATATAGGGAGCGAAGAGTTATATTCAACCTATACAAACACCAGACAACAGTTACTAGAGTCGAAGGCCAAGAATGGGAAGAAGAGGTTGGGAAGGGAGTAAGACCTGGTTGTAGCCTTTCCCCAATGTTGTTCAATCTGTACATTGAGCAACCAGTGAAGGAATGCAAGGAGAAATTTGGAGAGGGAATTGAAGTTCAGTTTGCCGTTCACATAGTAATTTTGTCAGAGACTGCAGAGGATCTGGAAGAGCAATTGAATGGGATGGACTGTCTTGAAAGGAACAGATTTGTTTTTTGAGTAGCAAAATAACTTCTGATTGCCGAAGTAGAGAAGATATAAAATGCAGAATGGCTGTGGGAAGAAAAGCGTTTTTAAGAAGTGAAACTTGTTAACTTCCAATTTTAATTTATATGTCAGGAAGTACTTTCTGAAAGCTTTTGTTTGGAGTGTAGCATTGTATGGGAGTGAAACGTGGTCGATAGGGAGTTGAGATAAAAAGATGATAGAAGCTTTTGAAATGTGGTGCTACAGAAGAATGATGAAAATTAGCTGGGTAGATCACGTAACTAATGAGGTGTTTAACCGAATTGGGAAGAAAAGTTGTTTCTGGCATATCCTGACCAAGAGAAGGGATAGATTGATGGGACACATTCTGAGACAATAAGGAATCGTCAACTTAGCATTAGAAGGAAGTGTGTGGGGTAAAAATCGTAGAGGGAGACAGAGGGACGAATACAGTAAGCAGATTCAAAAGGATGTAGGTTGCCGAACGTATTCTCAGATGAAGAGGCTTGCACAGGACAGGGTAGCGTGGAGAGCTGCATCAAACCAGTCTGCGAACAAGTCCACAACAAGAAAAACAACACAACTTTGGCAACCGTAAGGTGCTTTAAACTCTTTTCGGGTAACTATATAAAATTCGTACCAGTTTATAACTAAGACAGAAATTTCAACGGAAATTATGTGGAATTAGCTGAATAAATTCACTATATAGGAATCGATACATAAATGTAAGAATCTAACATTAAAAAATCTGTCGTTGTTGAACAGTTTTCAGTTCTCTGAATAACAACTGTCACATTTGTTATTCGTTTAAAAAAATAAACCAGGGTGTTGGATAAATCAGAAGTACTGCACGAGACCACCAGACCCGACGATGTCCGTTTTGTGAGGTGGGCACATGCGTATCATAGATATTTATCTCTGCACCTCGCACTCCTGATGCACATGGTAGGTCTTAAGGTTGCTAATTTTTCTCCTGTCGGAATTGTTAAGATAACGCCTTACTAGAAATAGAATTTCCGTCCTCGCACTCGAAGGAGTCCCTGTGAGATTCTGACGAAACTTTGAGACTATTTGAAGGAAAGGCGATGAACACAACGACAAGTGATGCGTTACCCCTATCTCAAGACCAGATTTGGATAAGGCGAAATAAGGCTAGAGGGTGTCCTGGAAATAAGGTCGAATTTAAATTACGCGCTATTTTGTCATATGATGGTTGGCAGCCATGATTTTTTTGTGCCCCAGCCTCGTCGCCACTTTTGTGTCTCGTTTCCGTCGTAGGTGTCGGTGGCCGAGTAGAAGGAAACCGACACAGGAATAAAGGATGTACGCTTGTGCAGGTACGAAGGTGAGCAGCCAGTGGGACAGCAGAAACTAGAAACACTAGAGTAAATTAGAACGAGATATATATTTCTTAGAGACTTAGTAATACTTAACTTTTACATAGCTCAGTACTGCAGAATGCTGATACATAGTTGAGCTAGAGGCCTGCCTAATGCCTATCCGATAGCCAAGTCGTCACTGCTGCCTATCTGATTCCGAAGTGTTAACTGGTTCCTATCTCAGTCCCAAGTGAACGATGTCGTCCAGTGGTGGCCACGAGCGGAGTTGTAGCAGAGGGCGCTCGTGGCTGACATCGTAAGAATGCCGCGCCGTGCGTGCATGGCGGTGCGCGGCGAAAGTAGGTGGCGCGCACTTTAGACTTGTGCGACACCACAATTTTCTCATATCTGTGATCCGTCCCGTTAGTAGCATGATAGCTTTTGTGTGGTGAGAATTCTTTATTTTCGTAATGGCGTAGATGACAGGTGAGTAACGTATCGAAGCGATGAAAAGTTTGTAATAGAATTCCCATCTTGTTGGTTATGAAATATATATTTTAAAAAAACTTGCATATCGCTTTCGTTCTTTGAACGAACATTCTCAGGGCAGTTTAACCCTTTCGCTACGGTGAACTCCTGCAGAATTCGGGAGCGAATGTGCTCCACAGCCGGTGGAATGCTGCAGCAGTCGAGTGCTGCCTGTGCCGCTCAGCCGGTGGACTGCTGTAGCAGTTCCGCCTCGCGTCATACATCGTAATGTAATGCTAATGAAATGTAACGTAAAGCAATTGTAAATATTATTTAGCAATCGAAATATGCGTTTATAATAATAACGTCCACATCCCACCAGAGCTGAATCCAAAACTTGGATCTTTTAGTATTTACGAAAAAATTACTCGAATTATCTGAAATTCCAAATGAATTTTCCCTAATAAATTTATAGTATACAATCCAATAATTGCGATAACACTGAGAGTGTGAAAGCAGGACAGAGTAGCGCCGTGGGGAGTGCGGAAAATGCGCCGTACAGCGGGCACGGCCGGGCGCGACTGGCGCTCGTCCACAGCGCACGGCGCGACAATCACGGCGACGGAGTGAAAGGGTTAAAGTCCAGGGGACCCATGTACTCCGCTGAAAATTTGTTACAATTAAAATACTTAAAATGACATGTCAGTGAGTGGAACGAATATGCAATGTAATGTACACGTGAAATGATACGTAATTTTACATTTTTTAATTGTAAAAAATTTTAAACGGTGTTCATGAGTCCCCTGGACTTGAAACTGGACCGCGCTGGAGGCGACTAGCTGCAGAGCGCGCTGCTGCTCGCCGTCGGAGGTTCGACTCCTCCCTCGAGCATGGGTTTATTTGTTGTCCTTAACGTAAGTTAAAGTACGAGGTGTGTTTTTTTTAAAAGTAAGTACCGTTTTGTAGTCAACCAAAGACGTGCTGAGATATCTCAATTTTATGCGCACTGTGTACCTACGTCAGTTGTCTATGCACTGACGCCGTTACAGTTTGATTCTTCCTTGTTTACGTTGTGTACTGAGTGTTTAAGATGCCTCTGATAATGGTGAGTCCCGCCGACTGTGAAGTACGGCCTGTTAAAAGATTTATTAGCACTAAAGGCGTAAAAGCGATCGATATTCATCCTGAGATCTGTGCAGTTTACGGAGAAAACATGTAACGGTAAGAAAGTGGGTGAGAGCATTTAAAGATGGCCGCACAAATGCGCATGATGAACAACGGAGTGGGCGTCCATCGGTCGTTAATGAAACTTTAGTGCAGGAAGTGGACAATAAGGTGAGAGAAAACCGACGCTTTACGATTTCCTCCTTGCGGGATGTCTTTCCTAATGTTTCTCGTGCCGGCCGCGGTGGCCAAGGAGACTGAGGCGCTCCAGTCACGGTCTGCACGACCACTACGGTCGGGGGTTCGAATCTCCCCTCGGGCATGGATATTTGTGCCGTCCTAGATCGTAAGTAATTCATAAGTAGTTTGTAAGTTTAGGGACTGATGACCTGGTAGTTAAGTCCCATAGACTATACAAACATTTGAACTTTTTTTTTTTTTGAATGTTTCTCGTAGTGTTTTGTATGGCATTGTGACCGAGCAAGACGATGACGAAGTCAATACAATTGTGATGCAGTGGTTAAGAAGTCAGGCGGCAGACTTCTATCAGGAGGGCATTCAAAAACTGGTACAACGTTATGACAAATACTTGAATATTGACGGAAAGTATGTAGAAAAGTAGATTAATGCACAGGCTTTCATGTAAAAATTATTGAGATATCTTAGCACGTCTTTTTTTCTTAATTTCAAAACGGTAATTACTTAAAAACACGCCTCGTAGTTTGTAAGCCTATGGACTGATGACCAGAATAGTGAAGTCCATAGATTTACAAAAAATTGAATTTGAAACTGGACTAAGAATGTTCATTCGATAAACAAAATCGATATGTAAGTTTTTTATGTAAATATTTAATTCCATAACCACCAAGATGAATTTTTTTGTAATTACTAATACACACACACACACACACACACACACACACACACACACACACACACACCTCACACTGAGTGATCAAAAAGACAGTATAAATTTGAAAACTTAATAAAGCATGGAATAATGTAGATAGAGAGGTAAAAATTGACAGACATGCTTGGAATGACAAGGAGTTTTATTATAACCGAACACCTACCGTTATCAGGCCTTTTTTCTTCGAGGAACTGCGTGATTCTGGTTTTGTAACGGCTACCGTGACAGAATCGTATCATCCCCAGCCTGGCTGATAAACACCTGCTGCATCGTAAGCCTTTTATGCAGGATGGCGCTCCACCCCATATTGCTAGACGCGTGAAATATCTCTTGCGCGCGTCGTTTGGTGATGATCCTGTGGTCAGCCGCCACTATCGTCAGGATTGGCCTGCCAGGTCCCCAGACCTCAGTCCGTGCGATTATTGGCTTTGGGGTTACCTGAAGTCGCAAGTTTATTGTGGTCGACCGACATCTCTAGGGATGCTGAAAGACAACATCCGACGGCAATGCCTGACCGTAACTGCGGACATGCTTTACAGTGCTGTTCACAACATTATTCCTCGACTACAGCTATTGTTGAGGAATGATGGTGAACATATTGAACATTTCCTGTAAAGAACATCATCTTTTATTTGTCTTAATTCGTTGTGCTAATTATTGATTTTCTGATCAGATGAAGCGTCATCTGTCGGACATTCTTTGAATGATTTTTTGTGTTCTAATAAAACCCCGTGTCAATTTCTATCTACGTTATTCCGCGATTTAATAATGATGATGATCATCATCATCATCATCATCGTATCATCATCATCATTATAGACTGATTATGCCTTTCAGCGTTCAGCCTGCAGCATAGTATCTCTAATAAAATTCCTCTCTGATCCCCTATTCGATGCTAACATTGATGCCTCGTCTGATGTTAAGCCTTTCACTCCAAAATCATTCTGCATCGAATCTAAGTACTTTCTTCTTGGTCTACCTCGACTCTTACCCTCCGCTGCCGAGCTCAAGAGTCTCTTAGGTAACCTTGCTTCTCCTATGCGTGTAACATGTCCCCACCATCTCATCGTGTTCGCTCTAACTGCTTCATCCATGGTTTTGATTTCCTCATTATGGACACCCTCCTGCCATTGTTCCCATCTATTAGTACCTGCAATCATTCTTGCTACTTTCATATCTGTAACCTCTATCTTATGAATAAGGTAACCTGTAAGCAACCTACTTTCACTCCCATACAACACAGTTGGCCGGAAGATAGAGCGGAGCATTGATAACTTAGTCTTGGTACTGACTTCCTTTCTGCAGAAGAGAGTAGATCTTAGCTGAGCACTTAATGCATTAGCTTTGCTGCACATCTGTGATTTAAGTTTTCAAATTTATACTGAGTTTTTGATCACTCGGTATAGTGAGTGTGTGTGTGTGTGTGTGTGTGTGTGTGTGTGTGTGTGTGTGTGTATTCGGGAATTGCGAAATTTTCCGACCTCTGCTGCTGTGCTAAAGACGGATTGCATCAACTGCAACACATTAAAATTTGTATCGGACCAGAACTCGAACCCGTGTCTCCCACTTCTCGCGGCGTCGGTCACCCGTGCACGCTCTCCGGCCAGTTATTTAATGTGTTCGTAAATAAGATTTTTTTTAAATATTCGTCCCTGCTTTTCGGACACAGTCTACTATTTGTGTAAAGTAACCAGCTCCACGTTCAGTACTGTGATGAACCACGTCTGTTCTCCTCTGATAGTTTTTTTTCTTTCGCGTCGTGTAAAGGGAGAGAGCCGCGGGAAGGAGCGAGTACCCCGCTATTTGCAAGCAACGAGGGCGAGGAAAGCAGCTGAAACGCGGTTCCCCGTAGAAAGCAGGCAAATGAGAGAAGGGCGACCGCGCCACGCATTGGCTGACAGGTTACTGGGGCATTTAGGAGCCATTCTCTTCCCCTGGAGTTTCTGAAAGCGCTAGGGAGACTGCATTTACAAAAGGAAAATGTCTTGATCTAAGTCTGTTAATTCTACGATCAGGTACGTCAGAACGTATCGGTAGTTAAGGGTTTGCTTCAGGTTGGATCTATTTCCTGTTCAAGGCCGCTCTACATCTCACGTCCGCGAGTGTAAACTAGAAATATGCTCCAGCCGTGAGCCGTGGGTGGCGCTGAGAAGGCAACAAAACTGGCTGACAATCTTTTCAGGTCTCCTGGCTCTTCGAGAAGTACACAACGGAGAGGAGCCGCTAAGAGATGTTATGCCTCCTGCTGAGGCCCTAATGACGGCGCTTGCCCGCCAGTTAACGAGTGCCCCGGTGTTTGGGGCGGCGCCTCTTCCCGACCAGCGAAAGTGGCCGTCCGCTGTTCCGCTGGCGGAACAATGGCGAAAGTGAGGCAAACCAGGAAAAGCAAGAGGGAAGCGGTTTTCTCTTCCGGCGCATCGGATTACCTCCTAGAGAACATTGCTCCCGCATAAGTTTCGCGAAGTGAGCAGAAAGAGGAAAAGCGAGAATCTGACCAAATACGGAGTTTTAGCACCATACTTTCTTGCCTCGTGCCCTTCAAAAATGGAAAGAAGGGGTGGGAGGCTCTGTGGTAACACAAGTGCCCCCACCGCGGACTGTCAGGTGGCTTGAAGAGTGTGACTGTAAATAAATAAATTGGCTCTTGACGCTTATTGGCCCACTTTAGGTTACGGTAGTAACACTAAAAGTGGGCCTTTGCGATCGTCTTTTGACAGCTCGAAATTTAAATGAAAATAACGGCTTAACCATTCATCTGACACGAAAATGGAATAACCGGATTTGTAGAGGAGAAAATTCTCTACAACTTTGCTCTCTTATGATTTTTTCATATCTCGTATCGTTTCAGAGATATTTGCAAAAATTACAGCGATTTTGGGATGTCTGTCTGTCCGTAACGTGTTCTCTGTTTTTTAAGACGAACCGTTCAACCGATCAGCACCAAATTGTACAGAAATGATTGTAGGCCGCCAAAGACCAGAACCTTCCTTTTTCAAATTTTTCGGACAACAAATACGGTAGTAATACCTAAAAAACAGTTTCGATTTGACGTCTGTCTGGCTGTAACGTGTTCCCACTTTTTAGGTCTAACTGTTCAACCGATCGGTACCAAATTTTACAGACATAATTGTTGGCTACCAGAGTCCAGAACCTCGCTTTTTCAAATATTTCGGACAAGAAATACGTTAGTAATAGCACAAAAAAGCCGTTTGTAATGTAATTTTAATTGCAAATAAACCGTACATCTGACGCGAAAATTGAATAACCGAATTTGTAGAGGCGAAAATTCTCTACAACTTTGTTCCCTTATGTTCTTTTTTTTTTTTCATGTCTCGTATCGTTTGAGAGATATTTACAAAAATAACGGAAATTTGACCCCTCCATTGAATTAACGAAAACCAGCCGATCGCAGATGTCACGTGACATTCCTCGCCCAGAACTCTCTGGCAAACGCCATCTTGCGTTGCGTATTTGATGATTTTCTTATTGCAACTTACACGTTGTCATTTCAAAGCAATGGCACACTGAAGAATTAACAAACACGTCGTTCTTCGTACGATAAATGATAATCTAATGTCTAAAACTGCCATATTATCATCAGTTAACAACAGCCATCAATAGTATGAGATTAAAGAACGTAACTTCCAATTGTTAGCTGTAGCGTAGTGGGCAAATGCGTTGGATTGTGACGCTGAAGGTCGGTGGTTCGGAATCCGCCACTACATAATTTTTTTTTTAAAAGGGCTTCAGTCACTCTTATTGATTTTTTATTATTTAGATTACTATTTTGGTCCAAAATGTTTGCAAAAACTTATAACATTACAAATCTAAAGTCGACCGTAAAACACGTCAGTGCGATTTTTTTACATTGACATGTCTTTTCGGCAAAATCGCATCAGAAATCATGTTAGTCTCGGTTCTTCTTCTTCCGTGTCCGGTTACACCAATTAGATTCTCCCTTTCCAGTAATCTGCAACATAGGTTGCTCTGTCGTTTACTTTAAGAATATCGTCCATAGTACATGTTATTGACATGTTTCGGCAAGTCAGTAGAGGGTTTAAGTCCTGTACTGCCCCGCAATCATAACTGTTATCACAATATTCCCATTTCAACATGTCTGATTTGCTTCTCGTTACTCCTGTGCGAAGCCGGTTTAATGTCTTCCAAGTTGGAAATGGAATTTCAAATCCTGTAGATCCTTCTTGACGGAGGTCTATCACTGAGTGTGGCACATCTTCTTTCCACAAAGATATACGCCTTATGCTGGGTTTGGCAACGAGCTCTTCAGTTACCAAGCATAAGGGTAAGTCCTGGTACAATAAAACTACTAGGTGTGTTCAAATGGAAAAGTACGAAACGTCTTAACAACCAAACCGGTAGAAATTTAAATATGCCGCTTTAGGATAACGTAGTGTGACATCTAGGGACGCGAAGCAAGCATCGTCACCTCCCCCTAAAAAAATTCAAGGCTCTGCCCTTAGCAGGCAAGGTGATGCTCAACTTCGTTTCTCGACGTCAGAGACTCATAGAATTCCTCGAGCACAGAAAAACCATTAACCCTTTTAGTCCCACATTATGCATTCAGCTTTGGAAAAATTAAAATTGTATTTTCTGTATTAATACAGTGCACTAAACATCGAAATGTGTTTTAAAATTTTTGCTCGAACTATTTTTTTGTCATGTATTTCATGCGCAACACAGACATTTGTATCGAGGTATTTTATTACTTGAGAGTTATTTTGTAGATAGATAACACAGCCAGATCAATAATGCTAGCATAATCTTCGCCACAGCACCAAAGACAAGACAATTCACTGCTGAAATAAAATACGAACCACACTCCCGCTCCCACCCTCAACCACGTACAGAGGCAACGTAGCACAACCTCAAAGATGGATAAATTAATGCCTCAGAAGTAGCTACACGCCGTACCAAGCGGCAAAATGTCGTAGTAGAAGCATATTGTTCATCAACAACCATGCGACTTTAGACTGATACGCCAAATACTATATAAATCAGCTTTTAATAAGTTGTTGTTCAGGAACAACGCTGGGAATGAAAGGGTAAAGAGTGACGTGTACTATGCGGCGCTCCGTACATTCTACATACGTACTCCGCAATTCACCGTAATTCACGGAGGGAGTGATACTACTCCATCGTAACGAGCGTCCATACGTCTCCAGGGCCACACAGTGTACTGGCCACGTTCAAGTAGAGAAAGCTTCAGCATCTGCCCTACAGCCCGGAAATGTCGCCCTGTGACTTCCATCCGTTTGGTCCGCTAGAAATATCTGAGGAAAGCGCTTCAACTCGGGCGACGAACTGAAAGACACAGTATAAGCCACAGGAATTTTGGGAACAGGAAATCCTTCGGCTCGTTAAACAGTGTGATTGTTGTGCTCAGGCCTCTGGTGATTACTTTCGAATAAAGACTTCAATTATACGCACAGTGTCGTTTCGTTCCTATTCAATAGCCCTTCTACATTTAGTACAATACGAATTACCCTGAATGTAACTGTTTGGGCTTTGGGCTCTGTTCATACATATCAGTACCCCTTTACCTCCGCTTCCCAAATGCGGATCTGCGGGTGCAGGTCAGATCTTTGCTTCACTCCTCATGGGATAGCAGTTGGAAAACTACTGCCCCTTCCAATAAACTCCGCACCATCAAAGATACGACTGCAGCTTGGAGTTCATCTTTACGCCCTTCCCGGAGAGAATCAATTGTCCTCTGTCGCCTCCGTCTTGGACACTGCAGGCTGACCCATGGATTTCTTTTACGAAATGACAGTCCACCACATTGTGATTGTGGAGCCGTACAATCCGTGTCTCATATTCTGACAATGTCCTCTCCATTCGACACTTCGTGGCGACTATGGCCTACCGCCTGCATTGCCTTTAGTTTTGGCGGATGACCCACGGATGGTTGATCGCGTCCTTGCCTTCCTCCGTGAAAGTCGATTTTATTGTCAGCTCTAGGACTCGCTTGGTTGGGGTGAGAGTGGGTTTGTGATTCTTGGCTGATTGTGGGGTTTAGAGCCTTATCCCCACCAGTCCCCCACTCTTTTACATTTTAATGTAGCTTTATTTCTCCCTGCTCTGGAGCTGTGATACGTTGACCACTGTGCCATTAGTAACTTGTGGTTTAGGGTAGAGGTCGCTTCCGGAGCTGTGGGAGCGGACACTGTAACATTTGCTGCCCTGGGATTGTCTTAGTCTTGTTGACGAGTCGATTTTACTTCCTAGTGTAATGGTCTTTTGGCTTTCACCTATTTTTCGTCGAGTTCCGTGGCGTATACAATTTGAGGTTGAAGGGACTGATGACCTCGTTGTTTGGTCCCTCATGTCCACCACCACCACCACCGCTTCCCAAATGTCTTCTTATTTGAACTCTTCTGAAATTGAAATTCGCAATGCATCGAAGTACATGAAATGCCACAGAAGTTGCTTAGACGATTTTAAATAAAATCTCGAGGTGGCAAAGTACTAGGAATTCTGGATATAAATACACTAATGGCCATTAAAATTGCTACACCATGAAGATGACTTGCTACAATCGCGAAATTTAACCGACACGAAGAAGATGCTGTGGTATGCAAATGGTTAGCTTTTCAGAGCATTCACATAAGGTTGGCGCCGGTGGCGACAACTACAACGTGCTGACGTGAGGAAAGTTTCCAACCGATTTCTCATACACAAACAGCAGTTGACAGCCGTTGCCTGATGAAACGTTGCTGTGGTGCCTCGTGTAAGGTAGAGAAATACGTAACATCACGTTTCCGACATTGATAAAAGTCGGTTTGTAGCCTATCGCGATTGCGGTTTATCGTATCGCGACAATGCTGCTCGCGTTGGTCGCGATCCAATGACAGTCAGCAGAATATGGAATTGGTGGGTTCAGGAGGGCAATACGGAACGCCGTGCTGGATCCCAACGGCCTTGTATCACTAGCAGTCGAGATGACAGGTATCTTATCTGCATGGCTGTAACGGATCGTGCAGCCACGTCTCGATCCCTGAGTCAACAGATGGGAAAGTTTGCAAGACAACAACCATCTACACGAACAGTTCGACGACGTTTGCAGCAGCAAGAACTATCAGCTCGGAGACCTTGGCTGTGGTTATCCTTGACGCTGCATCACAGACAGGAGAGCCTGCGATAGTGTGCGCAACGACGAACCTGGGTGCACGAATGGCAAAACGTCATTTTTTTTCCAGGGACTCCAGGTTCTGTTTACAGCATCATGATGGTCGCATCCGTGTTTGGCAACATCGCGGTGAACGCACAGTATAGTACATACTGGAGTATCACCCGGTGTGGTGGTATGGGGTGCCATTGGTTACACGTCTCGGTCACCTCTTGTTCGCATCCAAGCTCTGTTTGCGTCGGCCGAGGGGGTAAGGCGCTCCAGTCACGGTCTTCACGGCCACTACGGTCGGGGGTTCGAATCCCTTCTCGGGCATGGATATTTGTGCCGTCCTAGTTCGTAAGTAGTTCATAAGTAGTTTGTAAGTTTAGGGACTGATGACCCCGTAGTTAAGTCCCGTAAGATTTACAAACATTTGAACATTTTTTTCGTTTGCGTCAATGGCCAGGCGTGTCAAGGCCGTTATTTGTGTTATGCTCGTGGTTGTTCTGGGTAGTAATTTCTCAGGCTCTATGCACCCAAATGACGTGAAAATGTAATCACATGTCAGTTCTAGTATAATATATTTGTCCAATGAATACCCGTTTATCATCTGCATTCCTTCTTGGTGAACCAATTTTAATGGCCATTAGTGTATGATACTGCACCATTTCACGACACTTTAGAAAATACCAGTGTTTCGCGTATTTCGACAGGTGGAGCCTGCAGTGCAAATAAGACTGAGACCTTCGGCTTTGATTCGAAGCTGTAGATTTTTCCTCGCATAATCATCTGAACATAGTTACTACATTTAAACACTACTAGAGCGTCCAACATATCGTAATTAGGCCTATAGTTCAGTCTTTTATGGGAACCAATGTTGTTCAGTATATAAGAGAATCAATACCAAAACTCCAAGATAGTCTTAAGAATCATTTGCGAAGATAGCAGCTATTCAGATTGTTAGCACCGAGAAGGTTGAATGACAGCCGGTTTCACGATAAGATCACCGACAGATTCTTTTACATTCGTTTGCATGCCGTAACATTCCACATGTTAACATCATCCAGTTGCTCCAATGTGATTTTTTTTATATCCCTTTTAATGGTGAATACCCAGTTGAATGTCTTGCACGATTTTCAACTACCAAGGAGTTCGTTTCGATCAAAAGTCAAATGTTTATAAAGCTATGGGACCAAACTACAATTGTCATCAGCCCCTTGACTTACAAACTACTTAAACTACCTTACGCTAAGGACAACAAACAGATGACTGAGGGAGGACTCGAACCTCCGACGGGGAGCAGATTGGTACGGTGCCTTAGAGCGCACGGCCACTCCCGCAAGGCTTCAAACCTATGTTCCCGTGACCTCCGTCTAGTGGTATAGCACTTTTTTGTATATACTTTATTGAATCATTTAAGAAGTTATTAAATCAGAATATTACAGTTTACGGATACGAGTATAACACAAATGCTCAAACAACAAGGTAGTCAATAAGTAAATAATCTCTTAATAACGTAAATAACAATACTGACACAACATTACGACTTATCTGAGAAGATAGGCTAAGGAAAGACAAACCTACGTTTTTAGCATTTGTAGATTTGGAGAAAGCTTTCGACAATGTCGCCTGGAATACACACTTCAAAATTCTGAAAGTAGCAAGGGTAAAATATAGGGAGCGAAGAGTTATATTCAACCTATACAAACACCAGACAACAGTTACTAGAGTCGAAGGCCAAGAATGGGAAGAAGAGGTTGGGAAGGGAGTAAGACCTGGTTGTAGCCTTTCCCCAATGTTGTTCAATCTGTACATTGAGCAACCAGTGAAGGAATGCAAGGAGAAATTTGGAGAGGGAATTGAAGTTCAGTTTGCCGTTCACATAGTAATTTTGTCAGAGACTGCAGAGGATCTGGAAGAGCAATTGAATGGGATGGACTGTCTTGAAAGGAACAGATTTGTTTTTTGAGTAGCAAAATAACTTCTGATTGCCGAAGTAGAGAAGATATAAAATGCAGAATGGCTGTGGGAAGAAAAGCGTTTTTAAGAAGTGAAACTTGTTAACTTCCAATTTTAATTTATATGTCAGGAAGTACTTTCTGAAAGCTTTTGTTTGGAGTGTAGCATTGTATGGGAGTGAAACGTGGTCGATAGGGAGTTGAGATAAAAAGATGATAGAAGCTTTTGAAATGTGGTGCTACAGAAGAATGATGAAAATTAGCTGGGTAGATCACGTAACTAATGAGGTGTTTAACCGAATTGGGAAGAAAAGTTGTTTCTGGCATATCCTGACCAAGAGAAGGGATAGATTGATGGGACACATTCTGAGACAATAAGGAATCGTCAACTTAGCATTAGAAGGAAGTGTGTGGGGTAAAAATCGTAGAGGGAGACTGAGGGACGAATACAGTAAGCAGATTCAAAAGGATGTAGGTTGCCGAACGTATTCTCAGATGAAGAGGCTTGCACAGGACAGGGTAGCGTGGAGAGCTGCATCAAACCAGTCTGCGAACAAGTCCACAACAAGAAAAACAACACAACTTTGGCAACCGTAAGGTGCTTTAAACTCTTTTCAGGTAACTATATAAAATTCGTACCAGTTTATAACTAAGACAGAAATTTCAACGGAAATTATGTGGAATTAGCTGAATAAATTCACTATATAGGAATCGATACATAAATGTAAGAATCTAACATTAAAAAATCTGTCGTTGTTGAACAGTTTTCAGTTCTCTGAATAACAACTGTCACATTTGTTATTCGTTTAAAAAAATAAACCAGGGTGTTGGATAAATCAGAAGTACTGCACGAGACCACCAGACCCGACGATGTCCGTTTTGTGAGGTGGGCACATGCGTATCATAGATATTTATCTCTGCACCTCGCACTCCTGATGCACATGGTAGGTCTTAAGGTTGCTAATTTTTCTCCTGTCGGAATTGTTAAGATAACGCCTTACTAGAAATAGAATTTCCGTCCTCGCACTCGAAGGAGTCCCTGTGAGATTCTGACGAAACTTTGAGACTATTTGAAGGAAAGGCGATGAACACAACGACAAGTGATGCGTTACCCCTATCTCAAGACCAGATTTGGATAAGGCGAAATAAGGCTAGAGGGTGTCCTGGAAATAAGGTCGAATTTAAATTACGCGCTATTTTGTCATATGATGGTTGGCAGCCATGATTTTTTTGTGCCCCAGCCTCGTCGCCACTTTTGTGTCTCGTTTCCGTCGTAGGTGTCGGTGGCCGAGTAGAAGGAAACCGACACAGGAATAAAGGATGTACGCTTGTGCAGGTACGAAGGTGAGCAGCCAGTGGGACAGCAGAAACTAGAAACACTAGAGTAAATTAGAACGAGATATATATTTCTTAGAGACTTAGTAATACTTAACTTTTACATAGCTCAGTACTGCAGAATGCTGATACATAGTTGAGCTAGAGGCCTGCCTAATGCCTATCCGATAGCCAAGTCGTCACTGCTGCCTATCTGATTCCGAAGTGTTAACTGGTTCCTATCTCAGTCCCAAGTGAACGATGTCGTCCAGTGGTGGCCACGAGCGGAGTTGTAGCAGAGGGCGCTCGTGGCTGACATCGTAAGAATGCCGCGCCGTGCGTGCATGGCGGTGCGCGGCGAAAGTAGGTGGCGCGCACTTTAGACTTGTGCGACACCACAATTTTCTCATATCTGTGATCCGTCCCGTTAGTAGCATGATAGCTTTTGTGTGGTGAGAATTCTTTATTTTCGTAATGGCGTAGATGACAGGTGAGTAACGTATCGAAGCGATGAAAAGTTTGTAATAGAATTCCCATCTTGTTGGTTATGAAATATATATTTTAAAAAAACTTGCATATCGCTTTCGTTCTTTGAACGAACATTCTCAGGGCAGTTTAACCCTTTCGCTACGGTGAACTCCTGCAGAATTCGGGAGCGAATGTGCTCCACAGCCGGTGGAATGCTGCAGCAGTCGAGTGCTGCCTGTGCCGCTCAGCCGGTGGACTGCTGTAGCAGTTCCGCCTCGCGTCATACATCGTAATGTAATGCTAATGAAATGTAACGTAAAGCAATTGTAAATATTATTTAGCAATCGAAATATGCGTTTATAATAATAACGTCCACATCCCACCAGAGCTGAATCCAAAACTTGGATCTTTTAGTATTTACGAAAAAATTACTCGAATTATCTGAAATTCCAAATGAATTTTCCCTAATAAATTTATAGTATACAATCCAATAATTGCGATAACACTGAGAGTGTGAAAGCAGGACAGAGTAGCGCCGTGGGGAGTGCGGAAAATGCGCCGTACAGCGGGCACGGCCGGGCGCGACTGGCGCTCGTCCACAGCGCACGGCGCGACAATCACGGCGACGGAGTGAAAGGGTTAAAGTCCAGGGGACCCATGTACTCCGCTGAAAATTTGTTACAATTAAAATACTTAAAATGACATGTCAGTGAGTGGAACGAATATGCAATGTAATGTACACGTGAAATGATACGTAATTTTACATTTTTTAATTGTAAAAAATTTTAAACGGTGTTCATGAGTCCCCTGGACTTGAAACTGGACCGCGCTGGAGGCGACTAGCTGCAGAGCGCGCTGCTGCTCGCCGTCGGAGGTTCGACTCCTCCCTCGAGCATGGGTTTATTTGTTGTCCTTAACGTAAGTTAAAGTACGAGGTGTGTTTTTTTTAAAAGTAAGTACCGTTTTGTAGTCAACCAAAGACGTGCTGAGATATCTCAATTTTATGCGCACTGTGTACCTACGTCAGTTGTCTATGCACTGACGCCGTTACAGTTTGATTCTTCCTTGTTTACGTTGTGTACTGAGTGTTTAAGATGCCTCTGATAATGGTGAGTCCCGCCGACTGTGAAGTACGGCCTGTTAAAAGATTTATTAGCACTAAAGGCGTAAAAGCGATCGATATTCATCCTGAGATCTGTGCAGTTTACGGAGAAAACATGTAACGGTAAGAAAGTGGGTGAGAGCATTTAAAGATGGCCGCACAAATGCGCATGATGAACAACGGAGTGGGCGTCCATCGGTCGTTAATGAAACTTTAGTGCAGGAAGTGGACAATAAGGTGAGAGAAAACCGACGCTTTACGATTTCCTCCTTGCGGGATGTCTTTCCTAATGTTTCTCGTGCCGGCCGCGGTGGCCAAGGAGACTGAGGCGCTCCAGTCACGGTCTGCACGACCACTACGGTCGGGGGTTCGAATCTCCCCTCGGGCATGGATATTTGTGCCGTCCTAGATCGTAAGTAATTCATAAGTAGTTTGTAAGTTTAGGGACTGATGACCTGGTAGTTAAGTCCCATAGACTATACAAACATTTGAACTTTTTTTTTTTTTGAATGTTTCTCGTAGTGTTTTGTATGGCATTGTGACCGAGCAAGACGATGACGAAGTCAATACAATTGTGATGCAGTGGTTAAGAAGTCAGGCGGCAGACTTCTATCAGGAGGGCATTCAAAAACTGGTACAACGTTATGACAAATACTTGAATATTGACGGAAAGTATGTAGAAAAGTAGATTAATGCACAGGCTTTCATGTAAAAATTATTGAGATATCTTAGCACGTCTTTTTTTCTTAATTTCAAAACGGTAATTACTTAAAAACACGCCTCGTAGTTTGTAAGCCTATGGACTGATGACCAGAATAGTGAAGTCCATAGATTTACAAAAAATTGAATTTGAAACTGGACTAAGAATGTTCATTCGATAAACAAAATCGATATGTAAGTTTTTTATGTAAATATTTAATTCCATAACCACCAAGATGAATTTTTTTGTAATTACTAATACACACACACACACACACACACACACACACACACACACACACACACACCTCACACTGAGTGATCAAAAAGACAGTATAAATTTGAAAACTTAATAAAGCATGGAATAATGTAGATAGAGAGGTAAAAATTGACAGACATGCTTGGAATGACAAGGAGTTTTATTATAACCGAACACCTACCGTTATCAGGCCTTTTTTCTTCGAGGAACTGCGTGATTCTGGTTTTGTAACGGCTACCGTGACAGAATCGTATCATCCCCAGCCTGGCTGATAAACACCTGCTGCATCGTAAGCCTTTTATGCAGGATGGCGCTCCACCCCATATTGCTAGACGCGTGAAATATCTCTTGCGCGCGTCGTTTGGTGATGATCCTGTGGTCAGCCGCCACTATCGTCAGGATTGGCCTGCCAGGTCCCCAGACCTCAGTCCGTGCGATTATTGGCTTTGGGGTTACCTGAAGTCGCAAGTTTATTGTGGTCGACCGACATCTCTAGGGATGCTGAAAGACAACATCCGACGGCAATGCCTGACCGTAACTGCGGACATGCTTTACAGTGCTGTTCACAACATTATTCCTCGACTACAGCTATTGTTGAGGAATGATGGTGAACATATTGAACATTTCCTGTAAAGAACATCATCTTTTATTTGTCTTAATTCGTTGTGCTAATTATTGATTTTCTGATCAGATGAAGCGTCATCTGTCGGACATTCTTTGAATGATTTTTTGTGTTCTAATAAAACCCCGTGTCAATTTCTATCTACGTTATTCCGCGATTTAATAATGATGATGATCATCATCATCATCATCATCGTATCATCATCATCATTATAGACTGATTATGCCTTTCAGCGTTCAGCCTGCAGCATAGTATCTCTAATAAAATTCCTCTCTGATCCCCTATTCGATGCTAACATTGATGCCTCGTCTGATGTTAAGCCTTTCACTCCAAAATCATTCTGCATCGAATCTAAGTACTTTCTTCTTGGTCTACCTCGACTCTTACCCTCCGCTGCCGAGCTCAAGAGTCTCTTAGGTAACCTTGCTTCTCCTATGCGTGTAACATGTCCCCACCATCTCATCGTGTTCGCTCTAACTGCTTCATCCATGGTTTTGATTTCCTCATTATGGACACCCTCCTGCCATTGTTCCCATCTATTAGTACCTGCAATCATTCTTGCTACTTTCATATCTGTAACCTCTATCTTATGAATAAGGTAACCTGTAAGCAACCTACTTTCACTCCCATACAACACAGTTGGCCGGAAGATAGAGCGGAGCATTGATAACTTAGTCTTGGTACTGACTTCCTTTCTGCAGAAGAGAGTAGATCTTAGCTGAGCACTTAATGCATTAGCTTTGCTGCACATCTGTGATTTAAGTTTTCAAATTTATACTGAGTTTTTGATCACTCGGTATAGTGAGTGTGTGTGTGTGTGTGTGTGTGTGTGTGTGTGTGTGTGTGTGTATTCGGGAATTGCGAAATTTTCCGACCTCTGCTGCTGTGCTAAAGACGGATTGCATCAACTGCAACACATTAAAATTTGTATCGGACCAGAACTCGAACCCGTGTCTCCCACTTCTCGCGGCGTCGGTCACCCGTGCACGCTCTCCGGCCAGTTATTTAATGTGTTCGTAAATAAGATTTTTTTTAAATATTCGTCCCTGCTTTTCGGACACAGTCTACTATTTGTGTAAAGTAACCAGCTCCACGTTCAGTACTGTGATGAACCACGTCTGTTCTCCTCTGATAGTTTTTTTTCTTTCGCGTCGTGTAAAGGGAGAGAGCCGCGGGAAGGAGCGAGTACCCCGCTATTTGCAAGCAACGAGGGCGAGGAAAGCAGCTGAAACGCGGTTCCCCGTAGAAAGCAGGCAAATGAGAGAAGGGCGACCGCGCCACGCATTGGCTGACAGGTTACTGGGGCATTTAGGAGCCATTCTCTTCCCCTGGAGTTTCTGAAAGCGCTAGGGAGACTGCATTTACAAAAGGAAAATGTCTTGATCTAAGTCTGTTAATTCTACGATCAGGTACGTCAGAACGTATCGGTAGTTAAGGGTTTGCTTCAGGTTGGATCTATTTCCTGTTCAAGGCCGCTCTACATCTCACGTCCGCGAGTGTAAACTAGAAATATGCTCCAGCCGTGAGCCGTGGGTGGCGCTGAGAAGGCAACAAAACTGGCTGACAATCTTTTCAGGTCTCCTGGCTCTTCGAGAAGTACACAACGGAGAGGAGCCGCTAAGAGATGTTATGCCTCCTGCTGAGGCCCTAATGACGGCGCTTGCCCGCCAGTTAACGAGTGCCCCGGTGTTTGGGGCGGCGCCTCTTCCCGACCAGCGAAAGTGGCCGTCCGCTGTTCCGCTGGCGGAACAATGGCGAAAGTGAGGCAAACCAGGAAAAGCAAGAGGGAAGCGGTTTTCTCTTCCGGCGCATCGGATTACCTCCTAGAGAACATTGCTCCCGCATAAGTTTCGCGAAGTGAGCAGAAAGAGGAAAAGCGAGAATCTGACCAAATACGGAGTTTTAGCACCATACTTTCTTGCCTCGTGCCCTTCAAAAATGGAAAGAAGGGGTGGGAGGCTCTGTGGTAACACAAGTGCCCCCACCGCGGACTGTCAGGTGGCTTGAAGAGTGTGACTGTAAATAAATAAATTGGCTCTTGACGCTTATTGGCCCACTTTAGGTTACGGTAGTAACACTAAAAGTGGGCCTTTGCGATCGTCTTTTGACAGCTCGAAATTTAAATGAAAATAACGGCTTAACCATTCATCTGACACGAAAATGGAATAACCGGATTTGTAGAGGAGAAAATTCTCTACAACTTTGCTCTCTTATGATTTTTTCATATCTCGTATCGTTTCAGAGATATTTGCAAAAATTACAGCGATTTTGGGATGTCTGTCTGTCCGTAACGTGTTCTCTGTTTTTTAAGACGAACCGTTCAACCGATCAGCACCAAATTGTACAGAAATGATTGTAGGCCGCCAAAGACCAGAACCTTCCTTTTTCAAATTTTTCGGACAACAAATACGGTAGTAATACCTAAAAAACAGTTTCGATTTGACGTCTGTCTGGCTGTAACGTGTTCCCACTTTTTAGGTCTAACTGTTCAACCGATCGGTACCAAATTTTACAGACATAATTGTTGGCTACCAGAGTCCAGAACCTCGCTTTTTCAAATATTTCGGACAAGAAATACGTTAGTAATAGCACAAAAAAGCCGTTTGTAATGTAATTTTAATTGCAAATAAACCGTACATCTGACGCGAAAATTGAATAACCGAATTTGTAGAGGCGAAAATTCTCTACAACTTTGTTCCCTTATGTTCTTTTTTTTTTTTCATGTCTCGTATCGTTTGAGAGATATTTACAAAAATAACGGAAATTTGACCCCTCCATTGAATTAACGAAAACCAGCCGATCGCAGATGTCACGTGACATTCCTCGCCCAGAACTCTCTGGCAAACGCCATCTTGCGTTGCGTATTTGATGATTTTCTTATTGCAACTTACACGTTGTCATTTCAAAGCAATGGCACACTGAAGAATTAACAAACACGTCGTTCTTCGTACGATAAATGATAATCTAATGTCTAAAACTGCCATATTATCATCAGTTAACAACAGCCATCAATAGTATGAGATTAAAGAACGTAACTTCCAATTGTTAGCTGTAGCGTAGTGGGCAAATGCGTTGGATTGTGACGCTGAAGGTCGGTGGTTCGGAATCCGCCACTACATAATTTTTTTTTTAAAAGGGCTTCAGTCACTCTTATTGATTTTTTATTATTTAGATTACTATTTTGGTCCAAAATGTTTGCAAAAACTTATAACATTACAAATCTAAAGTCGACCGTAAAACACGTCAGTGCGATTTTTTTACATTGACATGTCTTTTCGGCAAAATCGCATCAGAAATCATGTTAGTCTCGGTTCTTCTTCTTCCGTGTCCGGTTACACCAATTAGATTCTCCCTTTCCAGTAATCTGCAACATAGGTTGCTCTGTCGTTTACTTTAAGAATATCGTCCATAGTACATGTTATTGACATGTTTCGGCAAGTCAGTAGAGGGTTTAAGTCCTGTACTGCCCCGCAATCATAACTGTTATCACAATATTCCCATTTCAACATGTCTGATTTGCTTCTCGTTACTCCTGTGCGAAGCCGGTTTAATGTCTTCCAAGTTGGAAATGGAATTTCAAATCCTGTAGATCCTTCTTGACGGAGGTCTATCACTGAGTGTGGCACATCTTCTTTCCACAAAGATATACGCCTTATGCTGGGTTTGGCAACGAGCTCTTCAGTTACCAAGCATAAGGGTAAGTCCTGGTACAATAAAACTACTAGGTGTGTTCAAATGGAAAAGTACGAAACGTCTTAACAACCAAACCGGTAGAAATTTAAATATGCCGCTTTAGGATAACGTAGTGTGACATCTAGGGACGCGAAGCAAGCATCGTCACCTCCCCCTAAAAAAATTCAAGGCTCTGCCCTTAGCAGGCAAGGTGATGCTCAACTTCGTTTCTCGACGTCAGAGACTCATAGAATTCCTCGAGCACAGAAAAACCATTAACCCTTTTAGTCCCACATTATGCATTCAGCTTTGGAAAAATTAAAATTGTATTTTCTGTATTAATACAGTGCACTAAACATCGAAATGTGTTTTAAAATTTTTGCTCGAACTATTTTTTTGTCATGTATTTCATGCGCAACACAGACATTTGTATCGAGGTATTTTATTACTTGAGAGTTATTTTGTAGATAGATAACACAGCCAGATCAATAATGCTAGCATAATCTTCGCCACAGCACCAAAGACAAGACAATTCACTGCTGAAATAAAATACGAACCACACTCCCGCTCCCACCCTCAACCACGTACAGAGGCAACGTAGCACAACCTCAAAGATGGATAAATTAATGCCTCAGAAGTAGCTACACGCCGTACCAAGCGGCAAAATGTCGTAGTAGAAGCATATTGTTCATCAACAACCATGCGACTTTAGACTGATACGCCAAATACTATATAAATCAGCTTTTAATAAGTTGTTGTTCAGGAACAACGCTGGGAATGAAAGGGTAAAGAGTGACGTGTACTATGCGGCGCTCCGTACATTCTACATACGTACTCCGCAATTCACCGTAATTCACGGAGGGAGTGATACTACTCCATCGTAACGAGCGTCCATACGTCTCCAGGGCCACACAGTGTACTGGCCACGTTCAAGTAGAGAAAGCTTCAGCATCTGCCCTACAGCCCGGAAATGTCGCCCTGTGACTTCCATCCGTTTGGTCCGCTAGAAATATCTGAGGAAAGCGCTTCAACTCGGGCGACGAACTGAAAGACACAGTATAAGCCACAGGAATTTTGGGAACAGGAAATCCTTCGGCTCGTTAAACAGTGTGATTGTTGTGCTCAGGCCTCTGGTGATTACTTTCGAATAAAGACTTCAATTATACGCACAGTGTCGTTTCGTTCCTATTCAATAGCCCTTCTACATTTAGTACAATACGAATTACCCTGAATGTAACTGTTTGGGCTTTGGGCTCTGTTCATACATATCAGTACCCCTTTACCTCCGCTTCCCAAATGCGGATCTGCGGGTGCAGGTCAGATCTTTGCTTCACTCCTCATGGGATAGCAGTTGGAAAACTACTGCCCCTTCCAATAAACTCCGCACCATCAAAGATACGACTGCAGCTTGGAGTTCATCTTTACGCCCTTCCCGGAGAGAATCAATTGTCCTCTGTCGCCTCCGTCTTGGACACTGCAGGCTGACCCATGGATTTCTTTTACGAAATGACAGTCCACCACATTGTGATTGTGGAGCCGTACAATCCGTGTCTCATATTCTGACAATGTCCTCTCCATTCGACACTTCGTGGCGACTATGGCCTACCGCCTGCATTGCCTTTAGTTTTGGCGGATGACCCACGGATGGTTGATCGCGTCCTTGCCTTCCTCCGTGAAAGTCGATTTTATTGTCAGCTCTAGGACTCGCTTGGTTGGGGTGAGAGTGGGTTTGTGATTCTTGGCTGATTGTGGGGTTTAGAGCCTTATCCCCACCAGTCCCCCACTCTTTTACATTTTAATGTAGCTTTATTTCTCCCTGCTCTGGAGCTGTGATACGTTGACCACTGTGCCATTAGTAACTTGTGGTTTAGGGTAGAGGTCGCTTCCGGAGCTGTGGGAGCGGACACTGTAACATTTGCTGCCCTGGGATTGTCTTAGTCTTGTTGACGAGTCGATTTTACTTCCTAGTGTAATGGTCTTTTGGCTTTCACCTATTTTTCGTCGAGTTCCGTGGCGTATACAATTTGAGGTTGAAGGGACTGATGACCTCGTTGTTTGGTCCCTCATGTCCACCACCACCACCACCGCTTCCCAAATGTCTTCTTATTTGAACTCTTCTGAAATTGAAATTCGCAATGCATCGAAGTACATGAAATGCCACAGAAGTTGCTTAGACGATTTTAAATAAAATCTCGAGGTGGCAAAGTACTAGGAATTCTGGATATAAATACACTAATGGCCATTAAAATTGCTACACCATGAAGATGACTTGCTACAATCGCGAAATTTAACCGACACGAAGAAGATGCTGTGGTATGCAAATGGTTAGCTTTTCAGAGCATTCACATAAGGTTGGCGCCGGTGGCGACAACTACAACGTGCTGACGTGAGGAAAGTTTCCAACCGATTTCTCATACACAAACAGCAGTTGACAGCCGTTGCCTGATGAAACGTTGCTGTGGTGCCTCGTGTAAGGTAGAGAAATACGTAACATCACGTTTCCGACATTGATAAAAGTCGGTTTGTAGCCTATCGCGATTGCGGTTTATCGTATCGCGACAATGCTGCTCGCGTTGGTCGCGATCCAATGACAGTCAGCAGAATATGGAATTGGTGGGTTCAGGAGGGCAATACGGAACGCCGTGCTGGATCCCAACGGCCTTGTATCACTAGCAGTCGAGATGACAGGTATCTTATCTGCATGGCTGTAACGGATCGTGCAGCCACGTCTCGATCCCTGAGTCAACAGATGGGAAAGTTTGCAAGACAACAACCATCTACACGAACAGTTCGACGACGTTTGCAGCAGCAAGAACTATCAGCTCGGAGACCTTGGCTGTGGTTATCCTTGACGCTGCATCACAGACAGGAGAGCCTGCGATAGTGTGCGCAACGACGAACCTGGGTGCACGAATGGCAAAACGTCATTTTTTTTCCAGGGACTCCAGGTTCTGTTTACAGCATCATGATGGTCGCATCCGTGTTTGGCAACATCGCGGTGAACGCACAGTATAGTACATACTGGAGTATCACCCGGTGTGGTGGTATGGGGTGCCATTGGTTACACGTCTCGGTCACCTCTTGTTCGCATCCAAGCTCTGTTTGCGTCGGCCGAGGGGGTAAGGCGCTCCAGTCACGGTCTTCACGGCCACTACGGTCGGGGGTTCGAATCCCTTCTCGGGCATGGATATTTGTGCCGTCCTAGTTCGTAAGTAGTTCATAAGTAGTTTGTAAGTTTAGGGACTGATGACCCCGTAGTTAAGTCCCGTAAGATTTACAAACATTTGAACATTTTTTTCGTTTGCGTCAATGGCCAGGCGTGTCAAGGCCGTTATTTGTGTTATGCTCGTGGTTGTTCTGGGTAGTAATTTCTCAGGCTCTATGCACCCAAATGACGTGAAAATGTAATCACATGTCAGTTCTAGTATAATATATTTGTCCAATGAATACCCGTTTATCATCTGCATTCCTTCTTGGTGAACCAATTTTAATGGCCATTAGTGTATGATACTGCACCATTTCACGACACTTTAGAAAATACCAGTGTTTCGCGTATTTCGACAGGTGGAGCCTGCAGTGCAAATAAGACTGAGACCTTCGGCTTTGATTCGAAGCTGTAGATTTTTCCTCGCATAATCATCTGAACATAGTTACTACATTTAAACACTACTAGAGCGTCCAACATATCGTAATTAGGCCTATAGTTCAGTCTTTTATGGGAACCAATGTTGTTCAGTATATAAGAGAATCAATACCAAAACTCCAAGATAGTCTTAAGAATCATTTGCGAAGATAGCAGCTATTCAGATTGTTAGCACCGAGAAGGTTGAATGACAGCCGGTTTCACGATAAGATCACCGACAGATTCTTTTACATTCGTTTGCATGCCGTAACATTCCACATGTTAACATCATCCAGTTGCTCCAATGTGATTTTTTTTATATCCCTTTTAATGGTGAATACCCAGTTGAATGTCTTGCACGATTTTCAACTACCAAGGAGTTCGTTTCGATCAAAAGTCAAATGTTTATAAAGCTATGGGACCAAACTACAATTGTCATCAGCCCCTTGACTTACAAACTACTTAAACTACCTTACGCTAAGGACAACAAACAGATGACTGAGGGAGGACTCGAACCTCCGACGGGGAGCAGATTGGTACGGTGCCTTAGAGCGCACGGCCACTCCCGCAAGGCTTCAAACCTATGTTCCCGTGACCTCCGTCTAGTGGTATAGCACTTTTTTGTATATACTTTATTGAATCATTTAAGAAGTTATTAAATCAGAATATTACAGTTTACGGATACGAGTATAACACAAATGCTCAAACAACAAGGTAGTCAATAAGTAAATAATCTCTTAATAACGTAAATAACAATACTGACACAACATTACGACTTATCTGAGAAGATAGGCTAAGGAAAGACAAACCTACGTTTTTAGCATTTGTAGATTTGGAGAAAGCTTTCGACAATGTCGCCTGGAATACACACTTCAAAATTCTGAAAGTAGCAAGGGTAAAATATAGGGAGCGAAGAGTTATATTCAACCTATACAAACACCAGACAACAGTTACTAGAGTCGAAGGCCAAGAATGGGAAGAAGAGGTTGGGAAGGGAGTAAGACCTGGTTGTAGCCTTTCCCCAATGTTGTTCAATCTGTACATTGAGCAACCAGTGAAGGAATGCAAGGAGAAATTTGGAGAGGGAATTGAAGTTCAGTTTGCCGTTCACATAGTAATTTTGTCAGAGACTGCAGAGGATCTGGAAGAGCAATTGAATGGGATGGACTGTCTTGAAAGGAACAGATTTGTTTTTTGAGTAGCAAAATAACTTCTGATTGCCGAAGTAGAGAAGATATAAAATGCAGAATGGCTGTGGGAAGAAAAGCGTTTTTAAGAAGTGAAACTTGTTAACTTCCAATTTTAATTTATATGTCAGGAAGTACTTTCTGAAAGCTTTTGTTTGGAGTGTAGCATTGTATGGGAGTGAAACGTGGTCGATAGGGAGTTGAGATAAAAAGATGATAGAAGCTTTTGAAATGTGGTGCTACAGAAGAATGATGAAAATTAGCTGGGTAGATCACGTAACTAATGAGGTGTTTAACCGAATTGGGAAGAAAAGTTGTTTCTGGCATATCCTGACCAAGAGAAGGGATAGATTGATGGGACACATTCTGAGACAATAAGGAATCGTCAACTTAGCATTAGAAGGAAGTGTGTGGGGTAAAAATCGTAGAGGGAGACAGAGGGACGAATACAGTAAGCAGATTCAAAAGGATGTAGGTTGCCGAACGTATTCTCAGATGAAGAGGCTTGCACAGGACAGGGTAGCGTGGAGAGCTGCATCAAACCAGTCTGCGAACAAGTCCACAACAAGAAAAACAACACAACTTTGGCAACCGTAAGGTGCTTTAAACTCTTTTCAGGTAACTATATAAAATTCGTACCAGTTTATAACTAAGACAGAAATTTCAACGGAAATTATGTGGAATTAGCTGAATAAATTCACTATATAGGAATCGATACATAAATGTAAGAATCTAACATTAAAAAATCTGTCGTTGTTGAACAGTTTTCAGTTCTCTGAATAACAACTGTCACATTTGTTATTCGTTTAAAAAAATAAACCAGGGTGTTGGATAAATCAGAAGTACTGCACGAGACCACCAGACCCGACGATGTCCGTTTTGTGAGGTGGGCACATGCGTATCATAGATATTTATCTCTGCACCTCGCACTCCTGATGCACATGGTAGGTCTTAAGGTTGCTAATTTTTCTCCTGTCGGAATTGTTAAGATAACGCCTTACTAGAAATAGAATTTCCGTCCTCGCACTCGAAGGAGTCCCTGTGAGATTCTGACGAAACTTTGAGACTATTTGAAGGAAAGGCGATGAACACAACGACAAGTGATGCGTTACCCCTATCTCAAGACCAGATTTGGATAAGGCGAAATAAGGCTAGAGGGTGTCCTGGAAATAAGGTCGAATTTAAATTACGCGCTATTTTGTCATATGATGGTTGGCAGCCATGATTTTTTTGTGCCCCAGCCTCGTCGCCACTTTTGTGTCTCGTTTCCGTCGTAGGTGTCGGTGGCCGAGTAGAAGGAAACCGACACAGGAATAAAGGATGTACGCTTGTGCAGGTACGAAGGTGAGCAGCCAGTGGGACAGCAGAAACTAGAAACACTAGAGTAAATTAGAACGAGATATATATTTCTTAGAGACTTAGTAATACTTAACTTTTACATAGCTCAGTACTGCAGAATGCTGATACATAGTTGAGCTAGAGGCCTGCCTAATGCCTATCCGATAGCCAAGTCGTCACTGCTGCCTATCTGATTCCGAAGTGTTAACTGGTTCCTATCTCAGTCCCAAGTGAACGATGTCGTCCAGTGGTGGCCACGAGCGGAGTTGTAGCAGAGGGCGCTCGTGGCTGACATCGTAAGAATGCCGCGCCGTGCGTGCATGGCGGTGCGCGGCGAAAGTAGGTGGCGCGCACTTTAGACTTGTGCGACACCACAATTTTCTCATATCTGTGATCCGTCCCGTTAGTAGCATGATAGCTTTTGTGTGGTGAGAATTCTTTATTTTCGTAATGGCGTAGATGACAGGTGAGTAACGTATCGAAGCGATGAAAAGTTTGTAATAGAATTCCCATCTTGTTGGTTATGAAATATATATTTTAAAAAAACTTGCATATCGCTTTCGTTCTTTGAACGAACATTCTCAGGGCAGTTTAACCCTTTCGCTACGGTGAACTCCTGCAGAATTCGGGAGCGAATGTGCTCCACAGCCGGTGGAATGCTGCAGCAGTCGAGTGCTGCCTGTGCCGCTCAGCCGGTGGACTGCTGTAGCAGTTCCGCCTCGCGTCATACATCGTAATGTAATGCTAATGAAATGTAACGTAAAGCAATTGTAAATATTATTTAGCAATCGAAATATGCGTTTATAATAATAACGTCCACATCCCACCAGAGCTGAATCCAAAACTTGGATCTTTTAGTATTTACGAAAAAATTACTCGAATTATCTGAAATTCCAAATGAATTTTCCCTAATAAATTTATAGTATACAATCCAATAATTGCGATAACACTGAGAGTGTGAAAGCAGGACAGAGTAGCGCCGTGGGGAGTGCGGAAAATGCGCCGTACAGCGGGCACGGCCGGGCGCGACTGGCGCTCGTCCACAGCGCACGGCGCGACAATCACGGCGACGGAGTGAAAGGGTTAAAGTCCAGGGGACCCATGTACTCCGCTGAAAATTTGTTACAATTAAAATACTTAAAATGACATGTCAGTGAGTGGAACGAATATGCAATGTAATGTACACGTGAAATGATACGTAATTTTACATTTTTTAATTGTAAAAAATTTTAAACGGTGTTCATGAGTCCCCTGGACTTGAAACTGGACCGCGCTGGAGGCGACTAGCTGCAGAGCGCGCTGCTGCTCGCCGTCGGAGGTTCGACTCCTCCCTCGAGCATGGGTTTATTTGTTGTCCTTAACGTAAGTTAAAGTACGAGGTGTGTTTTTTTTAAAAGTAAGTACCGTTTTGTAGTCAACCAAAGACGTGCTGAGATATCTCAATTTTATGCGCACTGTGTACCTACGTCAGTTGTCTATGCACTGACGCCGTTACAGTTTGATTCTTCCTTGTTTACGTTGTGTACTGAGTGTTTAAGATGCCTCTGATAATGGTGAGTCCCGCCGACTGTGAAGTACGGCCTGTTAAAAGATTTATTAGCACTAAAGGCGTAAAAGCGATCGATATTCATCCTGAGATCTGTGCAGTTTACGGAGAAAACATGTAACGGTAAGAAAGTGGGTGAGAGCATTTAAAGATGGCCGCACAAATGCGCATGATGAACAACGGAGTGGGCGTCCATCGGTCGTTAATGAAACTTTAGTGCAGGAAGTGGACAATAAGGTGAGAGAAAACCGACGCTTTACGATTTCCTCCTTGCGGGATGTCTTTCCTAATGTTTCTCGTGCCGGCCGCGGTGGCCAAGGAGACTGAGGCGCTCCAGTCACGGTCTGCACGACCACTACGGTCGGGGGTTCGAATCTCCCCTCGGGCATGGATATTTGTGCCGTCCTAGATCGTAAGTAATTCATAAGTAGTTTGTAAGTTTAGGGACTGATGACCTGGTAGTTAAGTCCCATAGACTATACAAACATTTGAACTTTTTTTTTTTTTGAATGTTTCTCGTAGTGTTTTGTATGGCATTGTGACCGAGCAAGACGATGACGAAGTCAATACAATTGTGATGCAGTGGTTAAGAAGTCAGGCGGCAGACTTCTATCAGGAGGGCATTCAAAAACTGGTACAACGTTATGACAAATACTTGAATATTGACGGAAAGTATGTAGAAAAGTAGATTAATGCACAGGCTTTCATGTAAAAATTATTGAGATATCTTAGCACGTCTTTTTTTCTTAATTTCAAAACGGTAATTACTTAAAAACACGCCTCGTAGTTTGTAAGCCTATGGACTGATGACCAGAATAGTGAAGTCCATAGATTTACAAAAAATTGAATTTGAAACTGGACTAAGAATGTTCATTCGATAAACAAAATCGATATGTAAGTTTTTTATGTAAATATTTAATTCCATAACCACCAAGATGAATTTTTTTGTAATTACTAATACACACACACACACACACACACACACACACACACACACACACACACACACACACACACACCTCACACTGAGTGATCAAAAAGACAGTATAAATTTGAAAACTTAATAAAGCATGGAATAATGTAGATAGAGAGGTAAAAATTGACAGACATGCTTGGAATGACAAGGAGTTTTATTATAACCGAACACCTACCGTTATCAGGCCTTTTTTCTTCGAGGAACTGCGTGATTCTGGTTTTGTAACGGCTACCGTGACAGAATCGTATCATCCCCAGCCTGGCTGATAAACACCTGCTGCATCGTAAGCCTTTTATGCAGGATGGCGCTCCACCCCATATTGCTAGACGCGTGAAATATCTCTTGCGCGCGTCGTTTGGTGATGATCCTGTGGTCAGCCGCCACTATCGTCAGGATTGGCCTGCCAGGTCCCCAGACCTCAGTCCGTGCGATTATTGGCTTTGGGGTTACCTGAAGTCGCAAGTTTATTGTGGTCGACCGACATCTCTAGGGATGCTGAAAGACAACATCCGACGGCAATGCCTGACCGTAACTGCGGACATGCTTTACAGTGCTGTTCACAACATTATTCCTCGACTACAGCTATTGTTGAGGAATGATGGTGAACATATTGAACATTTCCTGTAAAGAACATCATCTTTTATTTGTCTTAATTCGTTGTGCTAATTATTGATTTTCTGATCAGATGAAGCGTCATCTGTCGGACATTCTTTGAATGATTTTTTGTGTTCTAATAAAACCCCGTGTCAATTTCTATCTACGTTATTCCGCGATTTAATAATGATGATGATCATCATCATCATCATCGTATCATCATCATCATTATAGACTGATTATGCCTTTCAGCGTTCAGCCTGCAGCATAGTATCTCTAATAAAATTCCTCTCTGATCCCCTATTCGATGCTAACATTGATGCCTCGTCTGATGTTAAGCCTTTCACTCCAAAATCATTCTGCATCGAATCTAAGTACTTTCTTCTTGGTCTACCTCGACTCTTACCCTCCGCTGCCGAGCTCAAGAGTCTCTTAGGTAACCTTGCTTCTCCTATGCGTGTAACATGTCCCCACCATCTCATCGTGTTCGCTCTAACTGCTTCATCCATGGTTTTGATTTCCTCATTATGGACACCCTCCTGCCATTGTTCCCATCTATTAGTACCTGCAATCATTCTTGCTACTTTCATATCTGTAACCTCTATCTTATGAATAAGGTAACCTGTAAGCAACCTACTTTCACTCCCATACAACACAGTTGGCCGGAAGATAGAGCGGAGCATTGATAACTTAGTCTTGGTACTGACTTCCTTTCTGCAGAAGAGAGTAGATCTTAGCTGAGCACTTAATGCATTAGCTTTGCTGCACATCTGTGATTTAAGTTTTCAAATTTATACTGAGTTTTTGATCACTCGGTATAGTGTGTGTGTGTGTGTGTGTGTGTGTGTGTGTGTGTGTGTGTGTGTGTATTCGGGAATTGCGAAATTTTCCGACCTCTGCTGCTGTGCTAAAGACGGATTGCATCAACTGCAACACATTAAAATTTGTATCGGACCAGAACTCGAACCCGTGTCTCCCACTTCTCGCGGCGTCGGTCACCCGTGCACGCTCTCCGGCCAGTTATTTAATGTGTTCGTAAATAAGATTTTTTTTAAATATTCGTCCCTGCTTTTCGGACACAGTCTACTATTTGTGTAAAGTAACCAGCTCCACGTTCAGTACTGTGATGAACCACGTCTGTTCTCCTCTGATAGTTTTTTTTCTTTCGCGTCGTGTAAAGGGAGAGAGCCGCGGGAAGGAGCGAGTACCCCGCTATTTGCAAGCAACGAGGGCGAGGAAAGCAGCTGAAACGCGGTTCCCCGTAGAAAGCAGGCAAATGAGAGAAGGGCGACCGCGCCACGCCGCGCCGCGCCGGACGTCGAAGTGTAACAGCAGGCGGCGGCGGCGGCAGCGGAACGGAGCTTCCTTCCCGGACGACTGGCTAGGCGCAGGCGAAGGCGCGCACCCAGACCCGTACTGCCGCCGCTGCGGGGCGTATGCTCATAAGGGGGACACCAAGTGTGGTACCAACGGATTTTGATGGGTCGCAGGTATGTTGTGAGCGAATTCCTCCAGACCATCAACCTAAAAGGATTTATTCCAATGGGCCTTGATTTCTAAGAAAATCGAGGTCAAATTCGCAGCAAATTACCACGCATATAACGTCTCTATTTATACAGGGCTGTTACCGCTCAGCGAGACAGCGTGCTGTAATCGGCAAGATGCTAGGCTCCCACGCAGGAAACCCGGGTTCGATACCTAGCGGCAGAACGATTTTTAAAAATTGTAATTGCTACTATTTATATTTCAAAAAAAAATTAAGCAAAGAAAAAGATAAGGTAAAGCAGTCAACAATCCGAAGATTGGTTTGAACACCACAGTGCTTTACTAGGCATGGTCCTGTTTGGAGGTGGTATGCCGTTGCCTTCCTCCGACCTTTGAACCGACTTACCCAGCCAGTTATAGAGGGACCTACAGTTTAACGTAGGTTCCGAACCACTGTGCTACTTGGTATTTTTCACATGAGCAATACTGCCAGAGGTGAAAGAAGTGGAAAGTGACAGATAAAAATCCTAGGACCTGGCGGGGATCGAACCCGCGACTTTGGGATTTGTAGTCTGGCACTCTACCACTGTGCAACCGAGATAAAGAAAGAAAAACAAAAATAATGAAAAGTCAAATGATTAAAAAAATAACCAAGAAATAAAATCGCACTGACGTGTTTTACGGCCCACTTTAGACTTGTAGTTTAAGATTTTGCAAACATTTTCGACCAAAATATAATTTAATCTTTTGTTATTTAGATTATTAAGTATGTCTGACCCCTTTTAAGAAATAATCAATTTTGGTATTGGCAGGTTCCGAACCACCGACCTTCAGCGTCATAGTCCAACGCCTTGCCCACTACGCTACGTCTATTAATCAAAACATGACTGCTTTAATCTTGTACTATTGATGTCCGTTCTTAACTGATGCTAATATCGCATTTTTAGACGCTAGATTATCATTTATCGTACGAAGAACGATGTGTGTTTAATTCTTCAGTGCGCCATTGCTTTGAAATGACAACGTGTAGGTTACAATAAGAAAGCAATCAAATACGCAACGCAAGATGGCGTATGCCCGAGAGGGTTTTGGGCGAGGAATGTCACGTGACATCTGGTTTTCGTTAATTCAATGGAGGCTGTCAAATCCCCGTTATTTTTGAAAATATGTCTCAAACAATAAGAGATATGAAAAAAACATAAGGGAGCTAAGTTGTAGAGAATTTTCTCCTCTACAAATTCGGTTATTCAATTTTCGTGTCAGATGAATAGTTAAGCCGTTATTTTCATTTAAATTTCAAGCTGTCAAAAGACGATCGCAAAGGCCCACTTTTAGTGTTACTACCGTAACCTAAATTGGGCCAAAAAAAATCTTCTCCTTCGGGTCATTTATTTTTCACTTTTATTTCTCTTCTTTTATTGTGCATAATTATATGCCTTTGTACCCGCTCCAATGTTACAGCTTGAGTAAACAGTCAGGATAATAGCAAATAACACAGTAACAACTGATTATTTTACTATCTCGTGGACACCTAAGAGTTCGTCAATGTGAACTATTACTCTGTCTGCGTACATGTGGAGTATTTCATTGGCAATCTCTTCGCCCATTGCAAAATACCTACGACCCATCAAATTCCCCTTGTCAGAGGCGGACTAACGCCGTTAGAGGCCCGGGGCGCCGGCGAAACAAAGTAAGGCCCTCTGTCCACTTGGAAATTCTTTTTCAGTTCGTTTCGGCCTACTAGGGACCACGAGGCTCGTCTTACCTCTCAGCTAGGGTCACCTGCTTTTTTTTGCCCAGTACGCCTCCATCTTCTGGCTGTGAGCCTGCTTCCTCTCATCCGTACATTTAGGTCTGGTGGAGTTAATTTTTTCACCCACTAGGGTGACTCCATATATACACCCGTTGGACTAAACATGAAGAGAAACATCAACCCCAGGTGGTAACCAGTCTACCCTCATTCAAGATGGGACAAGCAGGTTATCGGATTCTGGGGAGCCTGCACCTTCATATACTCCACCTATACCGGAAATACATGTATTATTATATAAAAAAATTACTTTTGTGATTTGGAGGCCCCAGAACGAGAGGCCAGGGGTGCTAAAAAAGTGCTCACAAGATGCGACATGCTTGCGAATTTGTATCAGTGATCCTTTTTGTAATTAATTTTAACCTTCCGACAGGCGCGCGTATGTGTCAGATACGAGGCGACAAATTTCGTATCCTTTTCTCGAAAATTGCGAGAGTTGGAAATTCTCCTCTTTGCGTTAGCCTTCTCTTTTACGATACAAGTTTGGTGTTTGTGTCTTTTTAAGGTTTATTATCAAGAGGTATCTCAAAATAAGCGTGCACTCCTTGCCCGACTAGAAGGCGCGCCTATCGGAGGGTTAATATTTTTATTTACGCCAATGATTACAAAATTTTTCGTCGTTGTGACGACCGGTTTCCGTCAGTCATGACCATTTCCAAGTGTACTGCAAATCAGAAACAGGACGACACGTACAGTAATAGGCTACCTTATAGAACATAAATAATGCAGTATATAAAACGTGTTTAAAAATGTTATACAGCATACCTGTTGTTACATTCCTTAAAGTAATATAGCCATAATGGCATCAAAACAGCATAAGTATATTTTCGCGAATGCCTCGTGATGTAACTTTAAAATAAACACCGAAATGGGCCACAGAGTTATTGGCAACATGTTTGCTACGCTAATGTGCAGAAAAAAAACTGTAGTTCAGTAGCTGTTTACTAGTAATTTGTTCGTACTACCGCTAGGTGTCGTTGTTGTGGTCCTTAAGATATTCAGCTTCAATTTAATTATACTAAAGATAAAAATATTTTGCGAAAAATGATCTCTTATGTTAGTTTATAAAAAATGTGCAACTGTAAACTGTAATATACTGTGTAAGTATAAAAATGTGTAGATGTCTGAAATTTGGCGATTGTAATGCATTATTTATGTTTTATAAGGTAGTCTGTTACTAAATGTATCCTTCTGTTTCTGATTTGCTGTACACTTGAAAATGGTCATCACTCACCGAAACCGGTCGTCACAACAACGAGAAATTTCGTGATCATTGGCGTAAATGAAGATATTAAAAGTAAAATGTGCTTTCTAGGTATCTGAACGCCCGTACAAGACGAGACGCCCGGCGCCCCCCCCCCCCCACTCCCCCATCCCCATAGTCTGCCACTGAATATACTTCACGATCGATTGTATATCTCTCAGCGCAACTCATTTCAGAACATCAAACCCAAGGCTCGTCGTAAACTTCATACGTAGTGTCCGTGTGTTTGTGTGTTTGTATTGCGTATAAAGGTACAGTTTTGTTCCAGTCTTGATTAAATTTTGCAAACTTGACCTTGAAACCAAGAGGACGGTCATTGTGGGTGTAAGTATCACGTACAAAACATAGAGACGAGATACCACGTCCTAAACAATTAAATGCTCTAAAAACTTCTGCATCATTTGCCAGTGTTGCACTTCTCCTCAAACACCTGTGAAGGTACCTTAAAGGGCGGAAGAGAGGGACTGACAAGGGAAGGACGAAATTAGCAGAGAAATGGGAGAGAAAGAGATGGACACGTGCACATGCGCTTCAATTAAAATGGTGATTTACGTCTGAGTCTACCGAAGTTCTTCTTGGAGAGGCGCGAGCACGCCGTGCTTTCTGTTCAGTGTGATGCGGCGGTATTTGTGCTATCCACCATTACACATGTTAATAAGAAAGCTATTTTGTTCGACCTGCAAGCTACCAGTTTCATAGACAAGCTGTGTGCTGAGGGCATGCAGTTTCAACACCACTAAAGCACTCCTACTCGTACAAGGCACGTCGTGCTCGATGATATCTTCTTCGCCGGAGATAATTAGGCACGGCAAGGAGAAGTAAGAGATGTTTATCGTGCACGTGCTTGAGCTTTGTTTCACTTTACATTCACTACATAGTTCACATACCACACTAATAGTTGCTTTAGATGATGATTAACGGAAATTTGAAAGAAACAGAATAAAGGAAAATGAAAAATCTATACTATTAATAAGTTTACGTGATAAGGAAAGCGAAAACTTCAATTACTATATAGTGTTTCTTTTATATAATGCGCACACGTGATCGTATGTGTGCCGGCCGCGGTGGCCGAGGAGACTGAGGCGCTCCAGTCACGGTCAGCACGGTCACTACGGTCGGGGGTTAGAATCCCCCCTCGGGCATGGATATTTGTGTCGTCCTTAGTATAAGCTAGTTCATAAGCAGTTTGTAAGCTTAGGGACTGATGACCCCGTAGTTAAGTCCCATAAGTTCTACAAACATTTGAACATTTTGATCGTGTGTGTGTGTGTGTGTGTGTGTGTGTGTGTGTGTGTGTGTGTGTGTGTGTCCAAAGTTCTGTCTGCATGTGACGTAGATATCATTTTTCCCTGCTATTGGGTAAAGATTTCGTTGCGCCTTGAAGAAATATCGGAGAACATTTTCTCAACTGCTTCACGACTTTTTCCACGTGGAGTAAAACTTAACAAAACATACAGGCCTACCGTTCCACGTTTGCATCAATGTTTAAGACCCGAGTGAGAGAGACTTAGCCGAAAAACAGTTTTTATTCTTATGATGTTGTTCCTAGTCGCAACGAAACCTAGGTCAAGCACCTAAAAATTACGCAACCGGTTGGCTGAATAAAAAATTGTTTAAAAAAACTGGATGACGGTTGCTGTTAATCAGCCATGTTTAAAGTTGTATATATACAATGTTGAACATACATGAGGATCTCCGCAATACGGATCTATGGAACGAACAGATTAGATAATCTTGAATCAGAAGCTAAACCAAAATCATTGGCGAACATGAAATGAGTCCTTCGTAAGGCGCGATTCTACAGTACCCGGACCTTGAGCTACGTTCCCCAAAGAAAGCGGTCTGTTTATTACTGTGCCGTGTGGCGGCGCAGTGAGCAGATGGTGGGCAGGTATAGCTCTCGGGGTGACACGGCATGGCACGGCACGGCACACGAGACGTGGGAGTCGCCCGCAGCCGCCTTGGCATCCAGAGCGTGGCCGGGCCGGTCCAGCGAGCAGCCGGGATTCTCGCTCCAGGGGGCGCGTCGCGCAGCCAACCCCAAGACACACCACGCCACACGCCAGCGGCGGGCCAGCCACCGGTCAGGCGGAATGAGCTATCTCAAACCATACAGACAAGATGGCAAACCTACATTTCTAGCTTTTGTAGATTTGGAGAAGGCTTTTGACAATGTTGATTGGAATAAACTCTTTCAAGTTCTGAAGCAAGCAGGAGTAAAACATAGGCAACGTAAGGTTATTTATAACTTGTACAAAAACCAGACAGCGGTTATCAGAGTTGAAGGGCATGAAAGGGATGCAGTGGTTGGAAAGGGAGTAAGACAGGGTTGTAGTCTTTCTCCATTGTTATTCAATTTGTACATTGAGCAAGCTATAAAGGAAAGCAAGCAGAAATTTGGAGAAGGAATTAAAGTTCAGGGTGAAGAATTAAAAACTTTGCGTTTTGCCGACGACATAGTAATTGTCAGAGACAGCAAAGGACCTGGAAGAGCAGTTGAAGGGAATGGACAGTGTGCAGAAAGGTGCATATAAGATGAACATTAACAAGAGAAAAACTAGGGTAATGGAGTGCAGGGTAAGGAAATCAGGTGATGCTGAAGGAATTAGATTGGGAAACGAAGCAATAAAGGAGGTAGATGAGTTTTGTTACTTGGGCAGTAAAATAACAAATGATGGGCGCAGTGCAGAGGATATAAAATGCAGAATGGCAATGGGTAGAAAAGCGTTCTTGAAAAAGAGAAATTTGTTAACATGGAATATTGATTTAAGCCTAAGGAAGTCTTTTCTGAAGGCATTTGTATGGTGTGCTGCCTTGTATGGGAGTGAGACATGGACGATAAACAGTGCGGACAGGAAGAGGATTGAGGCTTTTGAAATATGGTGCTACAGAAGAATGCTGAAGATTAGGTGGGTGGATCGCGTAACTAATGAGGAGGTACTGAACAGAATTGGGGAGAAAAGAAATTTCTGGCATACCTTGACTAGAAGAAGGGATAGATTGGTTGGACACATTCTTAGACATCAAGGAATTGTGAATTTAGCATTGGAGGGAAGTGTGTGGGGGAAAAAATCGCAGAGGAAGACCAAGAGATGGATACAGTAAGCAGATTCAGACAGATGTAGGTTGCCGTTCTTATGTGGAAATGAAGAGGCTTGCTCAGGATAGGGTATTGTGGAGAGCTGCATCAAACCAGTCTCCGGACTGAAGACAACAACAACAACAACAACAACAACAACAACACAACCAAGATTTGTGGTTGATGCCGCCTTATGCAAGACACAGTTTTGTTTTAATACCCAAACTAGTTTCGGCACTTACTGTGCCATCTTCCATGGGTTTCTGGTGTTTATTTCCTATAATAACATATTACATATCTTGGTTGTACAATCGTTTCGACAAGTTATTTGGTTTGATAATTTTGATATGTTTTAGGCCTAATTTATTCAAGGTACTTACATTGTGTCATTCCAAAGGATATGCAAGTGCATTCATCTGCAAACAACAAGACAGTTTTTGTTTACGAAAACTGACTGATTTGTTGTAGGCTTACATTAGCCTTGAAATTATAATGAAAATTATTTCTATGTAGCTGTTTTAGCTTGCTTACATTTGGGCTGTGGTGTTGCTGCTTCTTTGATAAGTCGTGTTCTTATGTTTTATGATTTTCAGTGCGATTTTTTGCTGTGAAACAGCACTGTTTATATCGTCATTGTTCTTGTTGTGATGGCTGTATGGTGTTGTATTTGTTTTTGTGGCGTGTCTGTGATGTAGCCCGGGATTTTTGAATGGTTCTGATACAGGCAATGTTTTGTGTGTGTGTGTGTGTGTGTGTGTGTGTGTGTGTGTGTGTGTGTGTGTGTGTGTGTGTGTGTGTACACGTACGTGTGTGTGTGTGTGTGTGTGTGTGAGAGAGAGAGAGAGAGAGAGAGAGAGAGAGAGAGAGAGAGAGAGAGAGAGAGAGAGAGAGAGAGAGAGAGACATGTCTCGGAACGCAGCGGCATCAGGTGGAGGACCGTGACTTGCAAGGACGTATACATCGGTCTGCAATTAAAAGAATTATTAGTCCACATCAAATTTAATTACAGATAAGATTAGTACTGAACTTCTCTGTGCTTGTAGAGGTACAAAATTCCTGTCATACAATTATGCAAGACAATGGTAAAGTGTTCCGGCTTGTGCTAAGACATACTGCTGGCTCTCGTATATGGAACTCTTCTGTTGACTATTGGATCGGAAATGTAAAAAGAAAAAAAAGAGACTTAAGGGCGGGGCAGTGGGGGACTAAGGCTGTCGGAGGTCGGAGACAACGGCAAAACAAAATGAGGCCCCACCGCCCACTTGCAAATACATGTATTACTATGAAACAGTAACTCTTGCGTTTTGAAGGCCCTCGCAGGACGAGACGTACGGGTCAGTCTACGAAAAATAGCTTTCGAGAGGTGAAGATAGCTCCAACTAAAAGAAAAGAAAAAAGTTTAAAACAATACGTTACTAGTACAGTAGTTCAAATACTATGATGAATGAAAGAGGGTTCGTCGGGGGATAGTACAACTGTTGGTAGTTCGACATTGCCCCGGACAGTCCATTGACAGAAATAAATCGTTTCTCAACGTTGGTTACTTACATTGATAGCTCTATAAGTACTGCCCACAATGTTCTTTGATATGTGCATTTTGATCGATCTTCTCATACAATGGAAAAAAGCGCTTATCTACGAAGTGTCGCCGAGCAGATGCGGTAAACTATATGCCTATATCTCTGACTACAGTGTGTTGTGGAATTCTGGAATATCACGCAGACTGGATTAAAGAGTTTGTAGCTAACCGTACCAGCTAGTTGTGCTCAAGATAGAGAAACCTTCAGATGTGAAAGTGACTCCTGGCGTGCCTCAAGGAAATGTTATACGATCGTTTCTTTTCGCAATATGTGTGAATGACCTGCTATACAATGTCGTAAGTTTGATGGGGCTTTTCGCGAATGATGCTGTATTATCTCGAGAAGTCGCAACGCTGGAAAATTTTCCAGAAATTCAGGAGTACCTGCAGAGTATCGACGCATGCTGCAGGCAGTGGCAGTTAACTCTGAACATACACAAATGTAACATGCTGCGAATACGTAGGAAAAAATATTCTTTGTTTTATGATTCCGCAATTGAATAACATTCACTGGAAGCAGTTACTCCCATAAAATATTTGTTTTGTGCATTATAAGCGATTCGAAGGAGAACGCTCACACGAAATTAATCGTAAGACAGAGATCAGAGTGAGATTCATTGGAAGAATACTCGGGAAGTGTAGGCTGTTTATAAAGGAACTAGTTTACAAAACATTCGTTTGGCCAATAGTCGTCAGCGTGATCCGTACCAGATAGTGTTGATACAAGAGACTGAGTGGATCCGACGCAGAGCAGCACGCTTAGTTACAGTCCATTTAGTATGTGCGACACTGTCACGGAAATGTCGGTGATGCAGGTGAGTAGCAGAAACAATCTCGTAATGTTAGAATACAGCATTCGTAGTGTGCTGCTTCATAGTCGCGGTATTTAAATATCTAGGAGTAAAGATGCACAGCGATGTGAAATGGAGCGAGCATATAAGGCCAGTCGTGGGCAAGGCGGATGGTCGACTTTGGTTTATTGGGAGAATTCTGGGAAGGTGTGATTCATCTGTAAAGGAGACCGCATATAAAACGCTTGCACGCCCTGTCTTGAGTATTGCTTAAGTGTTTGGGGTCCTTACCAGATCGGTTTAAAGGAAGAGATACAAGCAATTCAGAGGCGGGCTGTTAGGTTTGTTACTGGTAGATCAGTGCGCGAGTGTTACTGAGATGCTTCGTGAACTCAATTGGGAGTCTCTGGAGGGAAGGCGACGTTATTTCCGAGAAGCACTGTTGAAGAAATTTAGAGGGCAGGGGTTTGAGGCGGACTGCAGAACGATTCTACTGCCGCCAACCTATATTTCAAGTAAAGACCACAAAGATAAGATCGGATATTTAGAGTCGTTTTTTCCTCGCTCTGTATGGGAGTGGAACAGAAGAGCAAGGTACCTGTAGTGGTACTGAGTAAAATTAGAGAGATTACAGCCCACACGGAGTCTTGACGGCACTCATTTTTTTCCCCCGCGAACCATAAGTGACTGAATTGGAGGGGGGAAGTGACGATAGACACAAAATACCCTCCACCACACACAGTGAAGTAGCTTGCGGAGTATAGATGCAGATGCAGACGATTCTATACCGTCTAATGCTTCTTTGTGGAAGAAAAAAAACCAGAACATACATTAATTCAGTTCTTTCGACAACCAGCGTCTCACAGTGGCTATTAAGTTATTCCCATTAGGATGTCGCCTGTTTCGAAACTTTCCTCAGTTCATTCATTCGAATAAATTATATGAAGTCCCCTGCCTTGTGTTTTCTTTAGTTGAAGTTTAGTTTCAGGAACTACAGTAGGGACTTCGATACGATTATCGCTAATACATCATCAGGAAGAATTAGGCATTGCTTTTATTTTTTTAGGCCAGACGATTCGTCCAGTGCGAAGCCGGAGCGGTTAGGTAGTTTCGTGAAGAGAAGTATACTAAAATGTGGATACATTGTAGACGATAGTGTATTGTTTCTGAAGATAGCGGCAGTAACGTCGATGCGGCTAGTGTATGTTTGTTTTGAAACGTAACCAGCTGTGTAGCTCACTCTCTTCGTTCATTCGACTCGTACCGCTTGAAATATTTATTTCCGGACATTGGCTCCATGGCAACACAATAGTCACTTTAGGATCCTCGGCTGTTTGTTCAACTCTCGCCATAAACATGTAGGACACCCTGTTCATTTATTTCACAGTACAAAGGCACGGAACACTCTGGATGTGAATGCGATTGTGTGTAAGTAGTTATGTGACTTCTTTAAGACCCTGCAGACGCTGGCGCTACGCTTGCTATTATCGACGTATGCTAGTACGGCTTCAATGGAGGCGAACACAGTTCCTATCCTCTAGCGCTCGTGCATTTACTTTGCGTCAGGGTATTCACTGTAAACTTACTTCAGATCTAGTGGAGACGTGAAAACCTTTCGTCCTTATCCAGCAATCATAGGCTTGGGCGCTGTTTGTTTTGTTGAGTTGTATAGGATATACGTGCGGCCGAACGTGTTACGCAGCTTACAAACATCCCGGGAGAAGCTGTTAAAAAAGATAGCGCTTGAAGGCTGGCACGTCGACGTCGTTACCTTGTTTCTGCCTGCGCCCAGCTTCCAGGAATAGCACATACTCGACGCACGCAAATAAACCCGCTGTCTCCTACCTGTGGCTGCGTCAGTCACCAATCCATCTACAACGCTTATCCCCGCAGGCGCATACAGGCACGTCCTTCGAATTACCCGCTTTACGTTTATTCTATTTATAACGTGCATGCCACGTCGGGCTTAGCAATATTAATGTGCACGAGGCACTAAAGTACAAAATTTGTTTCTCTCAACGCAGGAATTCCCGACGGCACTAGGCGTCTTATTCAAAGGAGTTTCTCTCAAGGACACGGACACAGTATGATATATAGCTCGGACAGGGATTTCATTTGCAAAACAATTTGAATTTAGCCATAATAGACGTAAGAAACCATAGAATGGCCCGACGGGGCTTCGAATGTCGGTCTTCCTGGCTTCAAATCCAGTGCCTTAATTGCTGTTCCATCTCATTCAGTATTGCACAAGGTACGTAAAACCCTTGGGTTGCAGCCCGTACTTCTGTGAAAGGAAAGTCGGCTGAAATCTGATGATATCCATTGAGAAACAGAGCAATTAATGAATCCCCTTCTTTTCTTTTAGGTTTCACAATGTTTTGCTCTTAAAAACCATGGTTCAGTTTAGTGTTAAGGGAAAATATCATCATTTGTTAGCAAATTAACAAGGAAACTAATTGGGTGTCGGATTTTAGAATTTTTTGATATTTATGGTACATGAAGTTCAGAACTCGAATAACTATCAGTTAAAGCCTTTCGACGCAACACTCAAAAATTCTCGAGAAAATAGACTTTGAGGTTTGCAAAGTACACGTTAGTGCCAATAATGAAAGCACTTGCAGCATCTGTCGCGGTAGCTCAGGTGGTAGCATTGTGGCCTCACAACCATAGTCAGTGGCTCGAATCCCGCTTTGACAGGAATTTTTCCCCCTTTTCAAATTCAGTTATATAAAACATTTCGTGGTCTCTAATTCCACGTGTTGTCAGTTTTCGTTTTTGTGTATGAAGACGAAATGAACATCTTGTCGTGACGTAAAACGATGGTTGAGTAGGTTAGCTGCTTGAAAAGCCATTAGTAGCTATGGAGATGATGTTCCTAAAGCAGCGTCGTAGCTGTTAACAAACTGAACAATCAAAGACTACCGTCGTCACCTAATGGTGAAGCCAATACTGTAAAAAATGTAACTTATGTTTTTTTTAATTTAAACCATAATTATTAAGTACCTTTTATAAAATATAGAAAATTACGAATTAAAAAAAAGAATGTGCAATTTTTGTAAAAATTTCCATTAGATATTAAAATCATGAAGTATTAGATCACAACGAAAAAAAAAATAATAAAAAAACTGGTTAGCGGAGAATTCGAACTATCAACCCTATTATTACTATACTTCACTCACCAGTTGTCAATAATAATTTATTGAACAAAAACACGGACTCCAACGCAGCGCCAACACGGACAGTGATCATCATTCAATAGTTAAACATAGTACTATGAACAAATATGACAGTGTCAGCAAATCAAATGTTTTAAATGTTTGTATAGCTTATGGGACTTAACTACGGGGTCATCAGTCCCTAAACTTACAAACTACTTACGAACTAGCTAATCCTAAGGACGACACAAATATCCATGCCCGAGGAGGGATTCGAACCCCCGACCGTAGTGGCCGTGCAGACCGTGACTGGAGCGCCTCAGTTCCCTCGGCCACCGCGAAAGTGTCAGCCAAGTGTCGCTTTTTGTCACCGGCAAAACGGCACTAGAACAAAATAGAAGACCACTACTCTTCCTTAGTTATAATCTGAATTAGCAGTTAGTAGGAATAAAATGTAGATAATAATACTAACGATGATTAAGGTTCGACGACTTGATGAGCATGCCAAGTCCTCAATCCTCAAGCATCACAAGAGCTAGGCCTCGTCTTCCAATTCTGTTTCTTTTGTGTCAAGTTTCTTCTATTCAATGTATGTGATTTGTAATTTCACTTCCCAACACAACGTAAGCTATTTTGTCTGTGTGTGTGTGTGTGTGTGTGTGTGTGTGTGTGTGTGTGTGTGTGTGTCGTGGGCGGGGGGGGGGGGGAGGAATTCAGTGAAGGATCTTCAATATAAGTCTCTGTACTTGTATTTATTCTTTATTACTTTTTTTCTTAAATGGATATATATCGATATAAATTGATTTAAATTTCTGTATTTGTTGTTCATGTTTTATTCGATCAGTTGATTAAACTGTATAGTTTTAAACTTTACTAGACATAAGAAGAAATCGTTCCGTGTATAAAAAAACATAACGAAAACCTGTCGTAGCATCTAGGTGGCAGGTAATTGTAAACGACAGTAATTAAATAGTCCACCCACGTTAAAAAGCCCACACCAATCTGGAGCCGACAGCAGCTGGCACAGTCCGTAAGTTCCTCGCTTCGTGGGGGCTGCTGCACACTCGAACCCTATCATCATGCTTTACCGACTGTAAGTGGGGCTTATCTGATCAAGCCAGGAGAGGCCTGCAGTCCATGTCGTGTTGTCAGAAAAGACATTGCGCCGCAGTGTCCTCACGCTTACGTTCGTAGTAAATCCTACAGGGATTTTTGCGGTTATTCCACGCAGTGTTGCTTGTGAAATTTGGAACCCAGGCACACTAGTGACACTATCATGTTACTGAAGTCCCTAATTGTTTCAGACATGGACTGTCAACATGCGTCTATCTCCAAATGACAATTCGCGTGAAAATCTGTTAATTGCTGTCGTGCAGCCATAAATCGGAAAATTTTTACAGGATTCCTCTATGTTATCCTATTTAATTCGTATAAATATTTCTGAGCCTTTCAAATAGTGGAGTAGCACCCCAGCATTGAACGTAAATGGAACAATCATTCCTGTGCATTTGGCGTAGGTGATATTAATACCAAATCAGCTCATTTTGCAGAGACATACAGTCTCAACATACCAAACATATTCACTATAAGGCTAGGATTGTTATATATACGGTTCCTTGAGGACGTGGGAGCGTCTTTGATCGTTCTTGATCTATGAAAACTTTGTTATTGAGGGCGACTAGCCCTCTAACAGAACGCACTGACCTACCACACTGGCATCCATTCAGCCACTGTGGCATTATAAATAATGCGAATGCGCGAAATTACCTCCCTCCACAACAGAAATTTCAATTCTGCCAATATTAGGTAATTCCTATTGGCTGAGTCTGGCCAATAGCGGAATACAATAGACAGCTCTGCCAATGGCCCGTAGTTTTCTACCTTGTGTGCGCGATCCTACCACTACCTGTATTGTGTAACCTAGGTTCTAAAGTCGTGGCGTAAGTTATTCCTTCCTCTGTCTGTCTGTCTGTCGGTGTAGGTAACTCCCTCGCTTGTTCCGTACCCACCCTGCGTGGAGTCGAGATAACAAAGCTGCAAGTTGAAACTGTTCGCCGTGACACTTCGTCGAGAGTATGTGGCTTCTATTCCACAAACACAACCATAGACACGATCAAAAAAGTGTGTAACGAGTCTGGCTATTGTCGCATGTTTGTCGTCTGTCTGATTAAGAGGTGATTCATAATTTTTATCAAAAAACTAAGCAACCTTTCCCCCTAAACGGTAATTGTATAAGTTGTCCCAGTGTTTTATGTGCTTGAATACGAGAGATGTACAGTTGTAAGACGGTTCTTCTAAAAAATATTAAAGACAAAGGACATATTTTTTGCACAGTTAAAATTTACGCCATTTAGGAGCTTATCAGATGAAATCGGATTAATGTTTCTGTAACTTGGTGTTGTGTGGTGAAGCTCATGCGTTTTCCAACCGCCCCCCCCCCCCCTCTCTGGGGGCTCACGACTCTTTCGCACGTGCGTGGCGTGCGCGGTGCCCCAAGCTCTTAGTTCCCCTCCAGTGATGCATCACTCTTCCCATGCCCCTCCCTTGCTCGTCCTCCTTCAATCCTCTCTACTGCCTCCTCTCCCTGCAGGTTCAGGGGCTAGAATCGATCCGTGGTTTTTCCTCGCCTATCGTAGCAGACGATTTAAAAGCGTGTCATAGATGCAAACGTAGGCTTTCGCGGCCGTTGTCACTGTCAACAAAATTCTTCGGGGTATGAGACCGCGTCGTCATTGTTATAAAATCTACTGAGATGTCGGACACGGTTGCAGGCGGCCTTCATCAGGGTATATGTCAGACCCTGATGAAGGCCGCCTGCAGCAGTGGCCGAAACGCCAGTAGATTTTAAAGCAATGACGACGCGGCCGTATATCCTGAAGAATTTTATTGACCGTGTCATAGATATTGAAGTATTGATTCTTTGAAGTAATCGAGGTGTTTATGATCCGCCCGCACTATCCAAATCTCAATTTTTTATCTAAATCATAAAGTAAGGCGGAGCCATACGTTTATCATAAAAGTCAGTTATTGTTAAACTGAAATACAGAATTTTTTACTCATATCTTACGCGATGTTTCTAGTCTTTAAGTAGCAAAAAACTGCTGCCCTCAACTCGCTGAACACTTCTCAGATCTTGGGAATAGACTAATAAAATCGCAATGTGAGCGATATCAGTCCTAATTCATATACTTAAATAGTCGCAATGAAAGATTTTATGAAATTAAGCTACCAGTTTTTCTGTCCCATAACAGGATCTTAAGGCCCCCCACTCCGTGGGAGCTTGATGATGATGGTGGTGGTGGTGGTGGTACACCGAATCCGTCCAGAGATTTTGCCGCCCCCGCGAAAGTTTCAAGCGCACATATCCCTTCTTGCATTTTCATACTCAACCGTTTCCACAGTGTCATTCATCCATGTCGTCTTATTTTCACATTAGACGAAACTGGATGAACAGATCTTCAATGCAGTTTAGTTCCTTCAGCGTCGAAATAAGATTTGATCGTTTTCCTTATGATTTTTTAAAATGTTTTAATGTTTGTATAGTCTATGGGACTTAACTACGGGGTCATCAGTCCCTAAACTTAGAAACTACTTATGAACTACTTACTAACTAGGACGGCAGAAATATCCATGCCCGAGGGGGGATTCGAACCCCCGACCATAGTGGCCGTGCTGACCGTGACTGGAGCGCCTGTCACCTCAGCCACCGTGGCCGGCCCTTATGATTTCAATATCTATATATTATGAATTCAACACCGAGAAACTAATATAAAGAAGAGTGGAAAGATGGGCAATTTAAATGTTATTAATGGGGGGTCAAAGGGAGTGGTAGAGGAAGGATGTCAAACATCTTTCCTCGTGAACACTATATCACGTGTGGAATGGAATGTACATTGTACATATTAGTCACGGATATATTGTTCCTATAGGCATGAGAATTGTTAGGTGATTGTGTGTTTTGAGTATTTAAATACAAAATCGCTTTGTAACTCACGTAAGTGTATGGTAGAAGCTGGGTTGGCAACGATGCCATTTGAAGGTTTCGCCATTTTGAAAGAGGCACCCAAGGTTAAAAAAAAATACGTTGTTCGTTTGCGTATACATACGCTTCGAAAATAACTTTCATGCTGCATAATAGTGGAAGAAAGCCTGGAAAGACGTCGTAAAAGCAGATGAAAAAAAAAAAAAATACCGCCTGTTTTGACCTTTCAAGACTATTCTGGATAATTCTATTCCGATTGGGACCAAGCGTGACAAATTCACGGACTTAATGTATGAATGACTGTGCGACAAAACAATTGAAGGAAGCTAAGGGTTTAATGTTCCGTTATAAGAGACGTAGCGTAACTTTGGATTCTTTATCATATTTTTATTTTTTAAGGATGGGGAAGGAAATCGGTCGTGCCCTTTCAAAGAAACTCACCCAGAATTTGCCCGGAGTGATTTAAGGCAATCACGGAAAACATAAATCGGGATGGCCGGAGGTGTATTTGAGTCACCGTTGTCCAGAATGCGAGTTTAGCGTGCTACCACTGTGCCACCGTTTTCGGTTGCTAATAATTGAACATTTAATGTATAAAAGCACCGTAAGACTCTACCCGGAACAATTTCATGACTTCCTTCATACGACTGGAAGTTCAATGAACTGTGTTTATAATGTAGTTGCTCGTTCGACTTTTTAGTTTGCGCTCATTAATGTGGTTTCCAATAATGCCACACGATAAATAAATGAATTTGGAAGTGGTTTAATACTGCTTCCTATCGCTGGCCGGCTTCCGCAAATAAGACACGGCGTAGTGCTATGCAGTTACTAAGAACGCAGTAAGCATCTGTAGCGTAGTCAACGCTTTGTCAACGAATTCTGTAATTATTTAGTAGATAGGGAGAAAGTGTATTTCCAGAAATACGAAAAATGCTAAATGCTGCTCTATACAAAGCGTACAGTTAAATAATCGCAGGCGCACAACGTTTTTAAAGGGTTTTCTGCATGCTTACGTAAGAACGAGACAATTCGTGCCAAAACCTTTTAAGATCTTTTGTTAGCAAGTTATTTTCGTCTCCTGTGTCTGGGCGGTTTGTCTGCATTCATAAAATATTTCATTATGACAGTGTTCGTCAGTGTTGTAAGCCCGAGACATACAGCGTATAGCTGTTCAGCTGCCAACAGAACATCGGCAGAAGGAAGATTCGCCTGTGAATTGGCATTGTGTTCTAATTTTTCACTGTGACGCGACACTGAAGCCTAATTGGTATCGGCGCCTGGGTGATTCGTAACGAATGGCGCCGGCGAACAGATGGCGTCCGTGGGTTGCGAAGCGAGTGCGCGGCGAGAAACCTGCGCACCACTCTCTAGAGGTGGGCGTGCTGTCACGGCCGACCTGGCAACAACAGCAGCGCAGTGCGAGTTAAAGACCGCAGGCACTAGAGAGCACGTCTCGAACGAGTGCCCAATGACAATGAGTTGCGAAAGTAAGAAAAGGAAAATAAAGCTGTGTATCTTGAACAGAGTGACCGCATGTGGAGGAGTAACGAGTAGTGGTCATTATCTGGGAAAGATTCAACTTCCTAACGTTTCGTTTGTGACTGCAGTGTTCTCTGCTTGCCACTCAAAACGCAACACCCTGAAGGAAGCTTCCAAATCAGGTGACATTTACAGCATCGTTCGTGGCGACAAGAGGTTCAAATGACCAGTATTTCAGCGCGGCACACTAACCAGCCAAGGATACGTCACTGAAGTGATGGATCCTGTTGTCTTACAGTTTTCGACACTCTCTTGCGAAAATTTTCAAGGCTTAACGACCATCCTCATATCATGAGTTGTCGACCACCGTTAAAATGTACTTCATTCCATTATAAACCATAGTCGTTTGTGTACATCTTTAAGTCATTGCTATAGGTAGACCTAAGCCAAGACATCGACAATTTGAATACTGTCGCTTGACAAATTTACTGGGTACTAAAATGATAGAAATATTAAAGTCTTTTGTGTTTCAGCCTTCCTTTGTTGTAGTGTAACCCACAATACTTTTGTAAATTTTTCGCCAACATATAAACTTCTTCACCCCAGATATATCTGGAACTACAATAGGTATTCAAAAACGACTTTCACGGTCAAGAACGTACGGCACGGGCTTGTGAAAGTAGGTACTGTGGGACAGTATAAAACGTAAACAAATATTAAGTTTTTTTTTTTAATAGATACTCCATATTATTTCTTTCGCGATCAATAGAATGAAAATTCACAAAATGAATGCCATTGGTTACACCACAATGAGTCAATAGCGTCCGGAGAAACTGCGAAGCCGCCGTTTGAAATACGTGGAACACGCTGCTAGCGCATGTCCTGAGAGTCAGCCGTGAGTTTTGCTTCAGCCTCGGACGCGCTAGCTGCCGTCTTCACGTAATTGCAGTTTCTCCAGATGCAATTGACGCATTGTGATGCAACCAACGCCATTCGTTTCTTGATTTTTTAACCTATTGATTGCGTAAGAAATATGGGTATCTATTTTAAAGAAACTTAAGTTCGTCTTAAAAATAATACTTGTTTACGTTTTAGACTGTCTCAGTACCTACTATCATAAGTACGTTCATGGCCGTGAAAGTCGTTTTTCAATATCTATTACAGTTCCAGAGATATATGCGGTGAAACATTTGAGTAGGTCACCCTGTATGTGTATACATGGCATGTTACCCATGACAATTGTCAGTTCTTGAACAGAAACTGCTAAAGTAAGAACCGATATTAACATTCGTAGTAAAACATTAAAATTTGACTTGAAAATATGAATCAACAAAAACTTTAAACTTAAAACATTGCTGCATATTATTATAATTTGAAGTAAAGAAGCGATAGAGCTTAATTTTGACTTTTCTTTGAGTGGAAAATATTATAAAAGTACAAAGTCCTATAAAACACATTTTCACTTTAAAGTCGGCAAGATACGTTAAGATACGACCCCTAGTAGATCGCGACCCACAATTTGGGAACCACTGCGCTATATCAACGAAGCACATTGTTCCACATCTGTGAAAGGAATAATGCTCCTTTATATCCTGTGGACATAGAGAAAAATACGCACTTCCGTAGATATCAAGCAAAGTAGCGCCGTGTTAAGACACACTCCAAATTGCGAGATCGATGATTAAAATCGACGTCCGACCATCCAGATTTTCTACCCGTGATCTGCCGAGTACTGGCATGGTTCCTAGAAACACCCCAACATTATCCAGACTCAGAGGTTTTCCTGAGTCTATAATGATCTCGTCGCCAACGGGACGTTAAATACCTTATTTCTTTCGGTAGACTTTTACTTGAGTATGCACTCTGGCTCTGCTGTTGCCTCTCTGATACTCGTACAGTGCATGGTAAACACAGAAAACAGCGTGGTCGCTGCTTTCATTACGGGGCGCTTACAGACTGAACGCTGACGCCAGGAAGTGTCGCTGGCGTTCGTTGACTGCAAAAGCGCACCGGAGCGCATCTCGCATTATGCGGGCCGGGACTGCGTGTCCATAAAACCCTCACTACAGTCTGATAATGACCGAGAACCGAGTAAACAAAGTTTTTAGCACTACAAAAAGGGAAAAATCTCGTCGTTCAGTACATGCGAAGTATGACACATGATTGGTTTGCATGTGTCTGCAGTCAGTACCATTCTGATTCGTGCAATCCTTCAAAAGTGTCACAAATGTAGGTACAATGTTATCAGTAATACGATATTGATGATCGTGCTGAAAACCCGAGAAGAATATTAATTACTGCCGCAGGAAAGTCGTTGTCACAAAAGTGATACCTGTGTCAGGGCCTGGTTTTGCTCGCTTTATTTCTTTGTGATTCGCGCTAGGAAGTTCGGGCCTGAATCTCACAATCGCGAATGGACTGTGGTAACATGCGCAACGTTCTTTAGGTCCATGTTTCTACAGTGTGTGAGACCAGCAGTCGGCAAACTTTCGGTACACTTAAAATGCAGAGCGATATGAAATGGAACGAACATGTAAGGACAGTTATAAGGCGGACAGCCGACATCGGTTAATTTTGGGAAGTTTGGGACGATGTACTTCATCTGTAAAGGAGACCGCGTATAAAACACTTGAACGACCAAGTCTTGAATATTGCTCGTTTGGGACCCATAGCAGATCAGTTTAAGACGACATGGAAGCACTTCAGAGGCGAGCAGCTAGGTTCAGCCAATGCGCGAGTATCACAGAAATGCTCCGGGAAATCAAATAGCAAACGCTGGAGGAAAGACGACGGTCTTTCCGAGAAATTGACGAAGAAATGTAGATGGTCGAAATTTGAAGCTGACTGTAGAACGATATTGCTGCCGCCTACTTAAATTTCGCATGAAAGATCAAAAGATAAGAAAAATTAGGGCTCGTACAGAGTCGTATAGACATTATTTTTTCCCTCTTTCTATTTGGCGGTGGAATAGTAAGGGAAATGCCTAGTACTGATACAGTTCACCCTCCACAACGCGTCTTGCGATGGATTGAGGAGTATATGCCGGCCTTGGTGGCCGAGGGGACTGAGGCGCTCCAGTCACGGTCTGCACGGTCACTACGGTCGGGGGTTCGAATCCCCCTTCGGGCATGAATATTTGTGCCGTCCTTAGTCTTAGTTAGTTCATAAGTAGTTTGTGAGTTTAGGGACTGATGACCCCGTAGTTAAGTCCCATAGACTTTACAAACATTTGAACATTTTTTTGAGTATATACGTAGATGTAGACTAAGCGTTAAAGCACGTCTCTCACTCGGATTCGCTTTCAGCTCTTCTCTATTTTACAAATAAATACGTGCACTATTTAACTGTATGGACCTCTGAATGTAACCCGTGAAATGCACGTGGACTCCGAAGTTGCAGCTAACTCAAGTAAGACCGTGGAGCAGATATCATACAGTGTTCGGAAGGAAAGTACCGTAGTGTAATGCCGTGTATGGATTGTTTGTAGGTCTGCGAGTGTATTTTAAACTTTTATGAAATAAGTTTACACTGCAGTCTCTTCATCTGCATCTACATGGGGTACTCTGCAAATCACATTTAAGTGCCTGGCAGAGGTTTCATCGAACCACAATTATACTATTTATCCCCCCAATCCATTCTCGAATAGCGCGCGGGTTGAAAGAACACCTTAATCTCTCCGTTCGAGCTCTGATTTCTCGTATGTTATTCTGATGCTCATTCTACGTATGTAAGTGGGAGTCAACAATATATTTTCGCATCTGGAGGAGAATGTTACGAAAATATTGCCGCGAGACACCATGTAAACCGACTGCCGGCGTGGCGCAGGGGATAGCGTCACAGACTTCGGTGCTGAAGGTCGCCGGTTCAGTCCCGTCCACCGGCAAACATTTATTTCTTTGTAATTAACAATTCCAGAATGTTCTACATCTTTATGTTCACTTTGTTATTGTACTTGTTTCTTATGTTAACTATTCTTCTAATTTCTGGTACATTCTGTCTGTGTATAAATAGCAGAGCACTCTGCCCGAGAGGCAGTCAGTGCTGCGTGTGCTTTCAGTTAGCAATAAACCTGCTTTCAGTGTAAGTGCTGTGTTCAGTTGACAGCCCTGCCTTCGAAGTCAAGCCTGCTTCCATTTCAACGCTACAATATTATAAACACTACGCGTTTCGGCAGCAAGCTGCCGTCGTCAGGTGCGTTTTTGCAGTTGCAGATGCATTACAATATGGTACGCTGCGTGTGCGCGCGCGCGCGCCAGAGTTACTCCGTCGACCAACATTAGAGCCACCAGAGAATAAGTGGAGTTTGCAATGTCGAACGAAGTTGAAGCAGTATCTAGCTTTCTCGCAGTGCCATCCACAAATGCTCGCAGCGTTTGTCGTCGCTGAGCGCAGATTACAGGCATGCGGTCGGCCAGAAAGTACAGGTTGTGTCGCGGCGTGGGGATCACCGGCTGGAGTAGGTGGCTGCCGTGGGCGCGTCGCAGAGGCGGCCTGGTTTCTCTCTCTCTCTCTCTCTCTCTCTCTCTCTCTCTCTCTCTCTCTCTCTCTCTCTCTGCTTTGGCTCTTACAACCTATCTGAAAGCGACCTACCTCTTCATTACACTAGCGCGTGTACCGTATTCCGATTATAGGTACGAGGGGCGTTTGAAAAGCCCATGCAAAAATAAAAACTACTAACGAGTTCGGGGAAAACCATTTTTATTTTTCGACATGGTCTCCTTTTAGACTTATACACTTCGTCCAACGCTGTTCTAATTAGTTGATCCCTTCCGACTGCTACGAATTGTCCAAGCCTGCAAAGTAGCTATTAGTTTCTGCAATCACCTCCTCGTTTGAATGAAATATTCGTCTTGCCAGCCATTTCTTCAAAGTGGGGAACAAATAGTAGTCAGAGGGCGGCAAGTCTGGAGAATAGGGGGGATGTTGAACGAGTTGGAATCCTATTTTCAATAATTTAGCGACCACAACTGCTGAGGTGTGTTCTGGTGCATTGTCGTGATGGAAAACTACTTTTTTGTGGGCCAATCGCCGGCCTCTTTCTTGCAGTTCGGTTTTCAAACGGTCCAATAACGGTGAATAATATGCATATGAGGATTATCCCTTGCGAATCCCAGAAGACGGTCGCCATAACCTTTCCTTGCTGAAAGACCAGTCTTCGTCGTTTTTGGTGCACATTCTCCCTTGGTAACTCACTGTTGAGACTGTTCTTTGGTCTCAGGAGTATAGTAATGTACCCGTGTTTCATCCACAATGAAGAAACGACCCTTAAAGTCCTGCGTATTCTTCCTGAACAGCTGCAAACCTTCCTTGCAACACTTCACGAGATTCCGTTTTTGGTCAAGCGTGAACAATCGCGGCATCCATCTTGCGGATAGCTTCCTCATATCGAAATGTTTATTCAAAATAGTATGTACCCGTTCGTTCGAGATGCCCACAGCACTAGCAATGTCACACACCTTAACTACTCGGTCATCCATCACCATAAAATGGATTTTATCAATGATTTCTGGAGTCTTAACTTCAACAGGGCGTCCAGAACGTTCAGCGTCACTTGTGCCCATATGACCACTACCAAAATTCTGAAACCCCTTATAAACTGTTCTGATCGAAGGTGCATAGTCACTATAATGTTTATCAAGCTTCTCTTTAGTCTTCTGATGCATTTTACCTTTCACAAAGTAATATTTAATCACCACTCGAAATTCTTTTTCGTTCATTTTGTGGCAGTCACTAGACTTCCTACATTCACGTAATGCCAAACACCAAGAAATCGACCAATATGGCTGAAGCTTGGTGTGCGTTCTTTCCAAAGATGCTACTAACATGAGCTCGATCAGCGCCGGTGGTGCCATCTCTCGGACTTCGCACGAACTTTTCAACCGCTCCTCGTGTGATTTCTGTTTCAATATACACTGAAATGATTCATTATTAGAGGTATGGATAGGTTGGATGGTGATAGTATCACGTATGCCTTGGCAGATTCGTTAGGGACTTCAACTTTCCGAGATCCACGGTCAAGAGAGTGCAGAGTAAGCTGAATTTCAGGCATTCTCCGGCCATCGCCAACGTAGTGGCCGACGGTCTGCACTTACCGACACAGAGCATCGGTGTTTGTGTGTTTGTGTGACAGAAGAGAGAAACTGCCTGAGGTACTAACACTAATGGATGTGGGACGAACGACAAACGTATCTGTTACGAGAGTGCGCCTTAATCTGGCGTTAATGAGCAACGGCAGCAGACGACCGACTCGAGTGCCTGGGCTCCTGACCGTATCGATGGACCCTAGACGACTGCAAAACCGTGACTTGGACATACGAGTCCAGATTTCTGTTGGTAAGAGCTGGTGGTAGTGTTAGTGTGATGGAAATTCCACGAAGCTATGGGCATACGTTGTCCACAAGGTACAGTGTAAGTTAATGGTGTTTCCATAATTATATGTGGACTGGGTCTCCTGGTTCAACCTAACATTAACTGGTTGTAGATTGGTTCCTTGGACTCCATTTGCAACCATTCATGGACTTTGTTTTTTTTTTTTTTTTTTTTTTTTTTTTTTTTTTTTTTTTTTTTTTTTTTTTTTTTTTTGAAACTAAACTCTTCTACACTATTTACAATGGTCGCTACTTCGAAAGAGGTTCCAGAAGTCCGTTGGAGCAGCCGGAGTTGTTCCTCGGTACGGCATCCAACGATCTTCAATCTACATCTGCAAATCACATTTAAGTGTCTGGCAGAGGATACATCGAAGCACGGTTCTGCTATTTATGTCCCATTCCCTTCTCGAATAGCGCGCAGGAAGAAATAACACCTGAATCTCTGCTTTAGAGCCCTGATTTCCCGTATTTTATTCTGATGATCTTTTCTACCTATGTAAGTGGGAATCAACAATATGTTTTCGCATTCGGAGGAGGATGTTGGCGATTGTTGTTTCGTAAGTAGCCCATGTCACAGCGATAAGCGCCGTTGTTGTAATGATTCCCATCCCAGATCCTGTATCATTTCCGTAACGCTGTCTCCCCTGTATCGTGACAATACGAAACGAGCTGCTGTTCTTTGGACTCTTTCGATGTCCTCCGTCAAACCCACCTGATGACTTCTTCCGTAGCGGGCAGCTTCTTGTTCGGAGTCTTCCACGAGGCTCTCGTTTGCTTGGCGGATGTGAGACTGACTGGCGAATCGCTTGGATAGTCTCTAAAAGGCGGTCATCGGCCAATCGCCAGCCGACACAGGAATACTTAGCTGGTTCTCAGATACGCTGCGACCTCTATAAGAGGAGGTTCTAATTAGGCTTGTGAATTGTTTATTTCCAGACGCATGTTTGTGGCGGTATGACGCCTGCTGGCGATTGAATTGGCTAACCCGCCAAGCTTGCGTTCATGGCGTTCTGCCAGCTTGTTAGGGGTAAGCTGACAGCACAGATCGGACCAGTTGTTAAAGAGACGGATTTGAAGATGATGTTGGTGAATAATCTGACCACCCAGATCGCGCGACATTAATCACATCCAACATTTATGGGACATAATCAGGAGGTCAGCGCGTGCACAAAATACTGCACTGGCAACATTTTCACAATTACAGTCGACCATAGAGGCAGCTTGAATTATAATTCATGCTGGGAAATTCCAACGACTCGTTGTGTCAGTGCCAAGTTGAGTTGCAGAACTTCACCAGGCAAAAGGAGGTCCAACACGATATTAGCAGGTATTCCATGACCTTAGTCACCTCATGGAAGTACCATTATCCTTCTTAGGTGGTTAGTGTTTTGACAATGATCATCGTTTGTACTACGAAGGTTTTCTTTTAGCAACAATTCGCAAAATAGTTCCTGAATGAACGGCTATTCATCAGAGTCCTACAGCCACCGTACCTAGGCATGTGACCACTATCAGCACGCTAGGTCATTGTAACACAGTCGCTTACAGAAATTGCATGTCAGTTGCACACCATCCTAAGGCTGTTCACTCTTAACCTACGCCGACAAAAGTTTGATATTCAACTCACTGCTAGTTTTCTGCAAAGTTAACTTTCTTCATAGTTTCGCCAAGTGTTATTCTTGTAATAAAATACAATTTGCTGCTTTAGATAACAGTATATTTACTATGTATTATTCAATATTAGATACCGAGAGCACACCAGAGAAAGCGCAAATAACCTGTATATTTTTTACCAACACTTAAAAACAGAGAAGCACACAGATGATAATATAGTACAGACGTTCGAAATTTTACAGGCAACATCTAAAGGACAACTCGCGAACATTCTGGACGAAATCGAAATATAATTACACTCACTACACCAATTTCCTGAAATACTAAATGAACAAGTTGACTTGAAACACAAAAAATACATAGAAAAGAAGGTATCTTGAATGACAGCAACCAGTGGACTTTTTTCTCCCATTACCGGTTTCCATGTGCCTAGCATATCATCATCAGATGGTGAACTGTTTTTTATATTACAAATGGTGTGTACTGGGATTTGTGCATAATTTGTGTTATCCATAAATTCATTGTCACAGTTAGTAGCATGCACACATTAATTGTGCTGCTATGCACTTCACAGGATAACTCGTAGCATGTACATATTTATACATGTACTATAGTTTTCACAAGATATACAAAAGTAAACAATGGTTTGTTTACATTTGTATATCGTGTGGAAACTGTATAGTACAACATGTATAAAGTGTTTAGCAGCACAATAAATATGTACATGTTACAAGTTATGCTGTGTAATACGTGTGAAGTGCATAGCAGCACAATTGTGTGCATGCTACCAATTGTGACAATGAATTTATGGATAACACAAATTATGCACAAATCCCACTACACACCATCTGTAATATAAAAAACCGTTCACCATCTGATGATATGCTAGGCATATCGAAACCGGTAATGCATAAAAGGCTACTGGTTGCTGTCATTCAAGATACCTTATTTCACCACAGTCCCAGTGTTCCTCATGCATAATGGATAAAAGTTTTATACATAGAATACTTTAGAGATATCGTCCACCAAGAAAATGAATAAGCAGTAATAAAACGTCATGAATTACATCTAATAAAATTTTACTAGCAAAGATAACTAAAATTTACGGTACAAAGATCTCACATTTCAATAATGATTCGGCTAAGATCACTAACAGCTTGAATGATCGTCAGTAGATGGTGACAGCTAAGTGCTCGTGGGTTGAGCTTCAAATTTGCCTATCTGGCTTCTGGACCGGAGTAGCTTGCGGCAAAGGTCAGGTCTTGTATGTAAGGCGAAGCTAGGCCATAAGTACGGAAAGTGAAGGCAGATCGATGCAAGAGCCGCAGTTTTATCGGCGCTCTCGGAATTGGGGAGAAGCCAGCCGCCAGCAGCAGGCAGTGTGGGTTAGTGTGGCCGAGCCTGGCTGCTATCGATCTACCGGCTGGCGCTGGCGCTAGCGCTCTCATTAATCTCCCCCACACACATTCAGGGGAGCAACCCTGCCAAGCCTTTCGGCTCTCGCAGTCTGCTGTGCGGTACTGACTTTCGCGTTTAAATCGCCTTGTTGAACTTCGCTAACCGTTGTGTACCCCTCTGCTTCTGATGCATAGGACTAAAAGTCTCGCTACGAGACTCTTACTGTACATTCGGTGGGAAATGTTTTGTGATCATCATATGCCACTACGCCCTCTCCTCTCAGTCCTCCATCTCCTCCCTCAACTTCTTTGCCGCAGTGGTAACACAGTGGACTCATATTCGCGTGACGGCGTTTCAGACCCGACTTCGGCCATCTTGATAGGATTTTCAATGATTTCACTAAATCACTCCAGGTAGATATCGAGATTGTCCCTTTCGGAGAGAGAAACTGTGTGTGTCTGCTCCGTCTCTGACCACTATATAGACGACACTTACAACACTAACCTACCTGACTGCTTTCCTTCCTCATATTCAGGTCCCGTCTTCATGTAAGAGGGGTGTTGAAATGAAAAGGAACAAAACTGCACTGTGGGTATAATTGAAGTATTTATTCAAAAGTAATTACCTGAGCACAACTATCCCTTTGTTTAAGGAATCGAAGGATTCGCTGTTCCCGGAACTCCTGTAGCTGTGACAAGAACCAGTCCTCTGCTGTGTCCTTCCGTTCATTGTCAGAGTTGAAGCGCTTCACTTTGAGATGTTTCTTTTAGTGGACCAAACAGAGGGAAGTCGCTTGGTAACATGTCCGTGCTGTAGAGCGGATGCTCTAGCTGCTCCCCCTTGAACGTGGCCAGTATACTTTGTGTGACCCTGGAGACGAGTGGACGCGCATTATCGTGATCAGCACTGGCGGTTTCTTCTTGATGGACTTCCGTAGACCCGGAGAGCCTGACATTACACGTTACTGTTAATGGTTTTTCCGTGTTCGAGGAATTCTATGAGTATCGGACCTGGGACTTCATCACCTTGCCTGCTGAAGGCACATCCTTGAAATTTTAGGGGGAGGTGTCGACGTATTTTTCGCGTCCCTAGTGTCGTACTAAGTTCTTCAAAAGCGGCATATTCAAATTTCACTCGGTTTGGTTTTTAATACGTTTCGTGCCTTTTCATTTGAAGGCGTACAAATATTGCACCATCTTCGCATTCGGCAGCCTGCAGCGTACTGCTATGCCCGATATTGAAAAATAAGCTGTATTGCCTACAGCATTACTTGCTGCATCCACACTTTAATTTCTGATATTGTGTTTAGTTATAACTGTAAGTTAGCTGCAGGCATTCACTTAAAAAAGTTATCATTTTGCAATCTGTAAGCAGTCCAAATAAGTGAAATGATTTGATGTTCTGTGTTGAAACGAAAAAAACGACACAAAAACAGACGAAAAGTACGCAAAGGGAAAAAAAAATAAAAATAAAAAACCACACGCCATAAACAAACTAACTCCAGCCAACAAGACGGAAAAACAGCAGTGAGATCTAAAAAAAAAAAAAAAAAAAAAAAAAAAAACACGGTGAGTAGACTGAATATCAAGTTAAAAACACGTAGGCCTAACGTGCACAAAGTTTTTTAAAAACGGTTTTTATTCTATGTATCGAAAACACTGTACAAACCTTTGTATAATTTACAGACCACAGAAGATGCTTTTAAAATAAAAACCGAAACACGTCTGGTGTAAAATAAATCTCTTTATTGCAGTCAGCATAAGACGGATTACCTCTTATAATCAATTATATTAGAAATGTACCCCAGGCTGTGGCAAATCAATGTCACCAAAACACCCTTTCTTTCTGGATTGCTAGTCCTGAAGGAGAACGTCTTTGAAGTTTGGAAGGGTGGGGACTAGTTACTGACAGAAGAAAAGCTGTGAAGACCGATCCTGAGTCGTGATAGGGTAGCTCAGCCGGTACAGCGAAAGTCAAAGGTCTCGTATTGAAGTCCTGGTCCGGCATTCATTCTTGATCCGCCAGAAAATTTTTGGTCCTGTTAAACCTTCCATATTTACTGATTGAGGTATGGAACGAGAGAAGTACGCATTCACAAAGATCGATTTCTCTATTCTCAGTTTATTCGTTTCTTGCAAAGTGCGAACAAAGGAGCTCCGAACTCACTTCCACTGTATCGTTATCTTACAAATATTGCCGCTATTAGACATATTTGACACTTGGGAATAAGTCCGTGGTCCAGAGAATGACACTCTGTCTGACGTTAGTCTTCACTGCTGAGGACATATTTGGAGGCTTTGCAGACACGGGTTCACACTGAATTAAGCTATGCGAGGCGCACTGTTTATGCGTGTACATGTACCAGTCGGCTACGTTACTTCGTGAGACCGCCCCCGAAGACCGCGTAGTCGCATCGATGAATGTTATTGAGCTTGTGGCGAAGAGGTGGTACTACTTATCACTAAGGTAAAAAAATTTGCCTAATTTAAGTTCTCCTTCCTTCTTTCCTTCCAACTGAAATAAGTTTCTTGCTTCATAATTTCGATGTCTTCTGTAAGCCTAGTGTTGTAATTACTTGGTATTGCTGGAACTAAAGTGACAGAGAATCTAATTTGATGGTTACCACGTCTTAGTGCACATTTTGCTACCGCTGATTTATCCGTCTTACTTAAGCAACAATGACGTGACAGCGCCGCCTGTTACATGGATACGCATAAACTATTCGGTTTGCTGAGCTGACTTCAGTTTCATCCAGCGTTTGCAAAGGCTCCGAAGATATCTTTAGCTGCAGAAGACGAAAAGTCAGGCAGAGGATTGGAGTCTGGGCCACGGCCTTATTCCCGGGTAGGGGAAATGAAGGAATGAAGACGACAGTAAACATCCGAATTTTTATCACCTTTTTTTAGACCTGCCACCTACATTAATACTTTGATGAAGCCATTAGTTTTGTTTCCAACTACAGGTTTCGTCGTTTTTCTAAATGTAATATTTATGGCGATTACTTTGATTTTTTTAATGAAGTAAAACTCGTAATTTTACGTACTTTTGGGGGTTAAGATGAGGAATTTAGGCGGGTAATTTCTCGAAGGAAAAAAAATTGGATGAAATAAATTAAGCATGCCGCAGTGAGCTCTGTACAAGCAGCACTGACCCATTTACGACAGCAAGGGCAAGCAGACAAAGTCCAGATTTTACCACGGTCATTGCTGCTTTCACATTCTTCTCACATTCTTCTCATTGCTGCCTGTTGGTCTCTCCTTTATATTTGTTACATACGTTCAAGCTAGTAATGAAACATTATTGAAATGATTTACGAAATGTTGAAGACTATGAGTCATCTTGTCCGTCCAGTAAATTTGTGAGCTACTCGAGACGGCCATTCACAATTCATATCTAAGAATAATACTTTATTAAATTCACTTTGGAGTTTAGTAAATACATTGAAGAAACAGCAGTCAGCCAAACACCTTGACAAAGGCAACTTGCAACAGTGGCCGAAACGTCGGAATTTCATGTATAGACAATGCGGCCAAAAACCCCGAAGGATTTTATTGACAGATACCGGCCGCGGAAGCCTTACCGTCATGTGCGTAAACATAAATAGTAGTTTGTCATTGCTGAATGACGACGGTTGGCTCTTGATCTGTCTCGACAATCTCATTAAACTAATGATTCGTCGCCATAGACTCCTTGTCATCCTACCTTACATTCTCCTATCTAATGTCAGCAATACTTCAACAACGGGTAGTGAAAGCCTACATTCAATCATTATCATATTGCGCTGGCATAGTAACCTGAGTCGACGTTTTTTCCCGGAAATACATTGCCAAGCACCATTGCCTGGCAACGCTGTGTATCGTGTCTGCAATTGCGGAGGAATGTTGTCAGGTAATATTGTCGGGACTTCCTGGCAGATTAAAATTGTTTGCCGGAACCGGGACTCGAACTTGGGACCTTTGCCTTTCGCGGGCAAGCGGTCTAGCGTCTGAGCTATCCCGACACGGCTGACGATTCCGCCTCATAACTTTACTTCCGCCAGTAGCTCGCCTCCTACTTTCCAAACTTCACAGAAGCTCTCCTGCGAACCTTACAAGACTAGCACTCCTGGAAGAAAGGATACATGGCTTAGCCACAGCCGAAGGGATGTTTCCAGAATGAAACTTTCACTCTGCAGCGGAGAGTGCGCTGATATGAAGTTTGGAAAGTAGGAGGCGAGGTACTGGCGGAAGTAAAGTTGTGAGGCGGCATCTTGAGTCGTGTCGGGATAGCTCAGTCGTTAGTGCGCTTTCCCGCGAAAGGCAAGGTCCCAGGTTCGAGTCCCGGTTCCGGCACACAATTTTAATCTGCCAGGAAGTTTCATATCAGCGCACACTCCGCTGCAGAGTGAAAGTTTCATTCTGGAATATTGTCGAGAATATAGAACTCTAGTGAACCGTGTGCCTTTAAACGAGTTGCTTTAGCACTTCACATTTGGACGCACAGTGTACCGGGTAATTGTAAAGGACGTTTGCATGGGCGCCCGTTTCGATAAATCTCGAAAGCGCGACCACACTTAAATATTTGGCACATTCGAAGATGGCGAATAGTAGTAAACGAGAGGGTTGTGAAAAAAATGCTGTTCCTGCTCCATTGCTGGCAGGTTCTTGCATGCACTCTTGTCCGATGAGTAAGTTCCGCGTAGAAGGAGCTCCATATTGGCGCGTTGGTCGTGGAGTGTGTGTCGGCTTTTGAGCATTTGGACAGTTGAGCGCGGCAACGTGCTGAGGCGGCAGCTGGCCGCGTTGCTCGGCCGCCTCGGAAGTGTCTCCGGGAAGCCCCAGCGAGGCGAAAGACGATCCTTGCCGCCGTGCCCCCTCTTCCCGCTCCGCTGGTCTCCGCTCCCAGGCCTCTCCTCCTGCTGCCGGCAATCACGCGCGTGCCCGCTTCCGCCCTGCGCCACCTCAATGTCGTCCTGTCTCCGTCCGCGTTTGCGACAGCGGCACATGCCACGTCCCGGTAGCAGCCTGCGACCAGCACGCTGAAAGGTATTGCGAAATGTACACTCCCGCGATTTATTGTTAAAACTACGCATGTGGAGTACATGAAATTACTACACTTACCGATCCATAGCTCAAGCGGTACTTAGAGGTACCAGGTGTCTACCCACACCGAATCACCTTCATTAGGAGTGTGGTGTAGCCTCCACGGGCGGCAGTTGTGAGTAAGGCAGACAGCCGACTTCGGTTTATTGGGAGAAGTTTGGGAAGATGTACTTCACCTGTAAAGGAGACCGCGTATAAAACGCTTGTACGACCACGTCTTGAGTATTGCTCAAGTGTTTGGGAACCGCAGCAGATCAGTTCAAAGGAAGACATAGAGGCGGTTCAGACACGAGCAGCTAGATTTGTTACTGGTAGGTTCGACCAATGCGCGAATGTCACGGAAATGCTCCGGCAACTCAATTGGGGATCGCTGGAAGAAAGACGACGTTCTTTTCGTGAATTTCTGTTAAGTAAATTTAGAGGGCCGGAATTTGAAGCTGAGTGTAGTACGATCTTGCTGCCGCCTACTTACATTTCGCGTAAAGATCACAATGACAAGAGAAATTAGGGCTCGTGTGGAGGCATATAGGCATTCTATTTTTTCCTCGTTCTATTTGGGAGTGGAATAGGAAAGGAAATGCTTCGTAGTGGTACAGTGTACCGTCCGCCACGCACCTTACGGTGAATTGCGGAGTATGTATGTAGATGTAGATGATACTGGCATCCATTCCAGTGGTAGCTGGTGCTTCATATGAATGGGGGTTCACGTCTTTGAGTGCCGGATGTTGATAGTGACGCCGCCCCCCCCCCCCGCCCCCAGCGTGCTGAGCGCGTCGATGCCTTCTGCGCCCCCCACTCCCCCAATCGCTCGGCGTATAAGGAGACAGTTTGGCACACCTCTGCGAGTGGCGCCGGGGAAGCACCCGGGTTTGTCGTCCCCTCCCTTCAGATATATTGCCGCGAGACGCAAAGTTAATCAACTGCCGGCGTGGCGCAATCGATAGCATCACAGATTGCGGTGCTGAAGGTCGTCGATTCAATCCCGTACACAGGCAAAAATTTATTTCTTTATAATTATCATTTCCACAATACTCTACATGTTTATGTTCACTTGTAATTTCTACATGTTTCTTAGGTTAACTATTTTTGTAATTTCTGGTACTTTTTGTCTGTGTATAAATAGCAGAGCACTCTGCCCGAGAGGTGCTCAGTGCTGCGTGTACGTTTCCGGTCGTAATAAACCTGCTTTCAGTATAAGTGCTGTGTTCAGTTGTCAACCCTACCTTCGAAGTCAAGCCTGCTTCCATTTCAGCGCGACATTCTTCGATGGAGGCGCCGGGTATTACTGGAAAGGTCTCTACCGATCTGTCAAGCACTATGTGAGTCACTGTAAAGAGTACCAACGACGGAAGCATGTGCCGCAATTACCTCCAGGGCATCTCGTACAGATTCCACCTGCAGCAGCTCCATTCCACCGAATTGGGATCGCTCTTTTAGGGAGGTTCCCGAAGTCGACAACAGGTAACCGATGGATAATAGTCTGCACTGATTCGTCACACGCTACGCAGTCACCAAACCTATGCTTACTGCAGAAGCTCCAGAGACGCAAAATTCCTTGTAGAAGACATTATTTTGAAGCATGGAGCATCACGTGTCGTGATACCTGATCATCGAAAAGTATTATAGTCAAAACTAGTATCAGAGATAATGTCACGTTGCGACATTGTCCACAGAATGACAACTGCATACCATCATGAGACAAATGGTCTTACAGAACGTTTTAACAAGACGTTAGCAGATATTCTGTCGATGTACGTCGATGTTGAGCAGAACTACTGGGGTACAACATGGCCAGTCGTGACATTTGCTTATAATACCGCAAGACAAGACACCACAGGCTTCACGGCCATGGAGCAGGAAAAACGGCGTGAGGCTTTTCGTTAAAAGACCCGCAGATTGTTTTACTTCGGCTTGTTTGCGCTTGCTTCAACTCGAGCTGAGGCGTCGGCCTACCAAGCTTCTTTAATTTCACACTTTTGTTCCAAGCTTAAAGCTGAGTAATTTGTTTCTATAAGATACTGGACGTTATTCATTTTTCTTTGATAATAAACACCAAGAACATATGAATATGCAAATGAACTCTAAAACACAGTAAGTATCTGATTCCCCTGTTAAGTGACTGTAACAAAATGAATCTGTTGTGATGAAGAGACAAGCTACCTTCGGGTAACGTGATACTGTAAGCAGCACCCCCTCCTGACTTCAACGCATGTGTAAAGGCCTCTCTTCCCCACATCTTTTCAAACAAGTATTTGTTACAACCAAGAGTATAAATGTCAATTATTTTCAAAATCACGATACATTTGCTAAAACGTCCAAAGATATGTGGCAACAGTCATTATTGCTCCCGTATCTGTTACAAATAAGATTGGGTTTAAAAAAAAGTTGCTCGCAGTCGATCTCGAACCTACTAGCTTCGATAGCGCAGCGTGATGCTGCTAACAAAACTGCTATTTTTGTTAGGTGGAGAATAGTGACTCCATTATTATTCATTATTGGATCTTCTGGAGTGTTTTACAGTTGATACGTCTTTAATTTATAGTTATACAATATTTTACCAAATGTGACATTTTTGATGAATCTTCAATGTGCCAACAACAAATATGAAGCGCGGATGTTGCCTTCATGGACGATTTGGGCGTGCGCAATGCGACGTGTGCAGTAGTTCCATTGTCTTGATTCGGGATCATTAGTGCGTAACTGCCAGAGCTCGAGTAACCACGAGCTGGTGTTTCTACCAACTCCAACGCCGATGTTAAAAGCGGCGTTTCGCCTCGCCCCTCCCTGCCGCGAGAACGCCCATATGCCACTTCCAGGGGGTTCAAAATACGAGATTCTACAGCCAGCGTCCACACCTCATCCTGCGCATGTGCAAAGCCAGCTCTCCAGCATATTCCTGCGCACGCGCAGTGCCTTAGCGCGTTCAAAAAGTCCTGATCTGCCGTTTATATCGTGGAACAAATTGCTGACACTACAGGAAGAGCCTCCTTTGAAATCTAATTAGGTACGATCAAGTTTTATTTTCACATGAAGTTCTTCTTATAGTTTTACTTGTGTTTCATTTTATAGGTATATTCGTATTATTATTCTAAAGAGTAATTTGTCGCAAAAACCGTCATCTGTAGCGGTAAATGTTAGCAGGAACGAATGAAATTAAAGTTCATAGAAACATGTAGTTAGTTGATGTGGGGCCCCTTACTTCTCTAATCAGTACTAGAATGCAATGCAGAGGAATACACTTTCCGCGCTTACGTACACAACGAGCGCGTGAAGGCAATGGAAAGGAGGCTTTTTTACGCATGCGCGGATGGCTTTGCGCATGCGCAGACTAAGCTGCGGACGCTGGCTGTCTCGTGTTCAAAAGAGAATCTGAACCTCAGTCGCGCATGCGCGCTGCAACGCTGCAGCCACTGCCGCATATATTAAGCAGCCGCACTACGACTCGTATACGTGCTGTATGCGTGATGTAAAACGTTTTCCGTATGATAAAAATACTTTGAATGTGCGTGTAAAATGATCTCATAGAACATAGTTTAAAAATACTTTTTATTGAATTTATTGGGACAGATTGGCGCCGGCCGCGGTGGCCGAGGGGACTAAGGCGCTCCAGTCACGGTCCTCACGGCCACTACGGTCGGGGGTTCGAATCCCCCCTCGGGCATGGATATTTGTTCCGTCCTAGTTCGTAAGTAGTTCATAAGTAGTTTGTAAGTTTAGGGACTGATGACCCCGTAGTTAAGTCCCATAAGCTATACAAACATTTGAACATTTCGTTATCTACGGCTCTGACTGTAGTGTACGTTCGTCCCGCTACCCGGCCGTAAACACGACAGAGTGTACCCGGCTTCGCCTGTTGTGTAGGTGGCTTCGGCGATAATACTAGTGCGGTTTATCAGTGTCGGCCACTCTGCGAGACTGTGTTGGACGTGCCTCAGCGTCCCCGTCCGTCTCCAGTGTCGGCGCCGCGCTGTCTGCCTGCGGTGGCGTTTCTCAAGTCGCTGGCTGCTACGCTACCAATCATTCTCACTGTTCTCTCCCCCATAACAACCGTCGATCGGGATACCGCACTATACTCACTTGCGACTTCTCTATTAAATGGGAGCATGAAACAACTGTCCTTAACGGGAAACAAGATTATCTTTCTGTCCATACTGAGCGCCGAATGAAACTTGTGATGTGCCGTATTCGTTTTTGACTGATTACGTCAACGTTGTGCAGAACGATTTTGAAAATATCTCTTGAAAAGGTTCGTAGAAACGTACAGTATATCTCAGCGGTTGTTTCGCAGTATGCCCGACTGTCTGCCGCAAACTGCTCTGTACACAACTTTTTCGACATATTTTCTGTCACGTTTCCTGCATTTCCTTTCCGTTCCTCCATTCCGGTCCTCTCTAAGTCGCCTTTTTTCTGCGTCGATGGATGTCTGCTTGCTCACAAAGTTCTTTTACAATACACGCCTCGTACTGCCATAACACTGCAGTTGTTTCTGCAGGTTGTTCTAAAGTTCCTGTTACGACGTTAGAGGAGTTGTTGAATGGATAGAGTTCGTAATATTTTGATAGGGAATCCATGTCTAGAAATGTCATCCAGTTATAACATTGCCCTTGCTTCGTATGATACCATAATTGTTCTACATCTACATACGTACTCCGCAATTCACCGTAAGGTGCGTGGCGGAGGGTACACTGTGCCACTACTAGGCATTTCGAACGAGGAAAAAAAGAATGCCTATATGCCTCCGTACGAGCCCTAATTTCCCTTATCTTGTCTTTGTGATCTTTACGCGAAATGTAAGTAGGCGGCAGCAAGATCGTACTACACTCAGCTTCAAATTCCGGCCCTCTAAATTTACTTAACAGAAATTCACGAAAAGAACGTCTTTCTTCCAGCGATTCCCAATTGAGTTGCCGGAGCATTTCCGTGACATTCGCGCATTGGTCGAACCTACCAGTAACAAATCTAGCTGTTCGTGTCTGAACCGCCTCTATGTCTTCCTTTAAACTGATCTGCTGCGGTTCCCAAACACTTGAGCAATACTCAAGACGTGGTCGTACAAGCGTTTTATACGCGGTCTCCTTTACAGGTGAAGTACATCTTCCCAAAATTCTCCCAATAAACCGAAGTCGGCTGTCTGCCTTACTCACAACTGTCCTTACATGCTCGTTCCATTTCATATCGCTCTGCAATGTTACGCCTAGATATTTGAACGACGCGACAGCATCAAGAAGCTCACTACTAATGCTGTATTCGAACATTATGGGATTGTTTGTTCTACTCATGCGCATCACCTTACATTTTTCTACATTGAGAGCTAGCTGCCATTCTTCGCACCAACTAGAAATTTTGTCTAAGTCATCCTGTATGCTATTACAGTCAGTTACAGACGACACTCTCCCACACACCACAGCATCGTCAGCAAACAGCCGCAAATTACAACTTACTCTGTCCATCAGATCATTTATATAGATAGAAAATAATAGCGGTCCTATCACACTCCCCTGGGGCATGCCTGACGATACACTCGTCTCTGATGAACACTCGCCGTCGAGAACAACTTACTGCGTTCTGTTACTTAGGAATAAAGTAGATTCAGCGATTATATTTTTGACAAGGAATTGATGGTACCGAATTGTTGAATTTCAAATATTTTAGTTAAAGTACAGCACCAAATGAACATTAAAGCAAATAAACCGCGGGTTGCATATTAAAGCCGGGCACCATACAAGCAACAGCGCGTTATAAGACTTACGGAAAGCATCTAGCTGTATCCTACCCTTCGGAGTTGGAAATGATAACTTATTTAATGTAAGTGAACGTTGGGGTTACTTTCCGTAGGAGACTGATGTTCAGACAGTTCACTTCGTTTTTCATTGTTGTGTGACCGTGGGTGGAACATAAAGTTACTGGTAATGATAGAACAATAAAAAAAGTGATCGGACTTCGCGAAATTACAAAAGAAATGACTGCAGGTTCTAAAATAAAGCAAAGTATTGTATAAAGATGATTGATTGAAATTTTGCAGACAATGCGAAACGATTGTAATGGTGTCTGAACATTAAACTATTACGGATGCGAAGGAACTGAAAACATTAAGAAATTAAATATTTGACGAGGAGGAGTTTGATTTTAATGAAAACCAAGGAAAGGGAATGCTTTTAAATTTAAATAAAATATTTTCAGCAACAGCTTGTATTATTCTTACTTACATGAGTGGATACAGGTATGAAAGACGTCTACACGTCGGATACAGACAAGAAAGTGGGTAAAAACTACTATCACAGTTCCGTCTTCTCGCTTGTTCGGAAGTAAAAAATGACGAACGAAATTAAATTAGTTGCATTGCGAGTCAGGGGGAACCGAAGGCGATAAGCATCGCTGATCAAAGATAAACAAAAAAAAAAAAAAAAAAATTTTAGTGTATCGTTACTCAGTGACGCTATAAATACGTATTTATTTTTGATACAATGAAGCAAATCTCTTTTACCCCAAGCTCTTTGCTTTCCATAATTTGGGAGGAGAGAGAGTGTGGACTAAAAAAAGGAAAAAAGTAAACATGGACCCTAGAAAGCATACCTTAGCACCTATGAGCTTTTTAACAGAAAGCCAGAAAGAGATGTTTCACAAAGCGAAGACGTGCTTATTGTTCTTAATGAATGCATTTTAAAGCCCACGTTAATAAAACATTTCGTGGTGGTTTTGTTCCATACTTCCAAAATATGGAGAGCAGAAAGATTGCATTTGAAGAGACTCGTTTTCCCTTGTCAAAGAAATGGCCATAGCTTCACTGGATGACATTCTGACATGGGGGTACTTAATATATATTATGTACTCTCTTTCCTTTACAAGTATTCGAAGATTGTAACGCGGATTTAGTAACATCCTGTATATACTCTACCAACGAAGCACTTATTTCTACCTATTGTCTGATTCATAATTCATTAAACCTGTAATATAATGGTGTTGTACGATGTTTTCATAATTTCTATTGCGATGTATGTTTTCCCTTATGTACTTCGGCATTATTCATACTCCTGTCATACATGACACTGGTCGTTTAAAAAGTACCAGAAGTGGTGCTCTCAAGCACTAAAAAGCGTATTTTGAATAATGCGCGGGAAACAACTTGAAGTAAAAGAAATTAAAAATTTAAAGTTTAGCGTGGAAGAACTTGAAGAGAGCAACAGTATTAGCTTGGAAGTGATACTCTTCTTTGACCAATGCCAACGTCGTGAAAATAAATGTGGGGTTTTGAAACATGGAAAGAAATAGCAGATTTTGGCCCCTGGCAGCCCGTTCACATGTTCAACAAAGGTGTACGTGATGAAGTAATGTTTTTTTTCCATTATGTAAGGCTTTTGACGTCGTGCAGTGCCTTGTCGTGTGTGTTAACACTGTATCTATTACGCATTTGTGCTATTTGTAGTCCTGTTATCGACTGGTTGTCAGTTGTTGTCATTTTAAAGCACTTAAATGTAATTCTTAAAATATTAAAATGTTCTCTTATAGTTTCAGTCAACATTTACGTTGAACGAAAATAACTGAATGTTTTTCTGTCCTCTTTGTATTAGCAGAAGTATTTCTCAATAGAACGTGGACTCGGCAACGCTTCAAACAGCCACGCGTCGACTTTTACGGTAAAAGGCCAGAGTTCATAATTTCATGTGTCGTATTTAGGAGGGGGGTTAATGATGCTACATTTCCACCAATTACACCAGAATGTTGCCGACCGCCACAGTGGACGTGACACACGATGGGAAGTTCGCCACATCCTCTCACCGACATTTCACCACCTTTTTTGATGCCTCTGACGGTCAGAACTGCGTTAAAACCACTGTACCCTGACTAGTGGCCAAGGAAAACATTTCAGCCGCAGCGCTTCTCAGGGTTCAGGGGGTGGAATAAAGGCTGTCAGTGAAACCATACCTTTAGCGGCCGTAGACAACATTACGCAATGCGATGAATAACAGTGCGTTGCTCTTGACAACCACTGAAATATTGGACGAATCAGCCTTTCTCTAAATATGGGGTTGCATCTCCCGTCTCCCGTTGTGATCTGGCCCTTAGTGATGTAATTTGATGGCGATTCCTGCTCTCCTATATAGGGTGGAAAAGAATGCGACGGAATATGAAAGTGATCCAAAGTAGCAAAGAACGTAAACGCTTTTACATTCCCACTGTTTCGCGTCTTTCTTTCGTGTGATTACATTGGGTTGAGACATTGATTCACGCTTGAATAAAACGGTGAAGTGTTCCTTTAAGCCCTTACTTCCTCCCAGTTCGACATCAGTGTCGATACCGCGCGAGAATCTTTGATGCGCCCTTTAAGCCTTTCCTTTCCCGGTACAGCCAGTCATTGATTGTATAGCTCCGGCGTGACAGGCGACGTTTGCTACGCTGCTGAACTGAGTGGTGCGTCGTCGCTGAACTTGAGTCTGCTGGTTGCATGGAAAATCCAGCGATGTCGAAACGGTTGCGCTTGAGATATCAATGACTGGCTGCATTAAAATAGCGATATTTTAAAGGTGGCCAGCCCTTCCTTCTTTGTTGTGTTCAAGCCACATGGAAAAGAATAAGATCCTTTCCTGTTTCAGGTTACTTTCAGATTTCGTACGTTGGTTTTGAACGGTCTCTAGTAATTCCATCTCGTATACCAAAGCAAAAATCGCCGTCGCACTACACTGCAAAGGGTTCAGATCAGATTCAATAGGGTTGCAAGCTATATTCTCACAAGGGGAACACCAAGTATGCTTCCAACGAATTTTGATGAGTCGCAGGTATATTGTGCGGGTACTCCCCCCCCCCCCCCCCCCCCCCACACACACACACACACACAAAAAATGATGAAATGAAAAGAAGTCTATCGCTCAAAACAGTTTCGCTGTAGATCCCGTAAAACTGTCGCATCAGACATGACGTTGTATCAAATAAAGTTAGCATTACACATTTGCATTTTAGTATTTATTTTTGTGTGCAAATCTCCCTTAATTTTCTTGCATCCAAAATTAAGTAACCTGTTTTCTTAATCTCTATCTATTTAAAGGACACTCACTCACCGACTAAACACGAAATCTCGAAAACTAATTCACCTATGAAGCTGAAATTTAGCAGGAATATACTTTATAGGTAGAAAACGTCAGCTAAGAAAGTATTCTGTAGTAGGTGCATGGCGAAGATTACTTCTACAGACTGACGAAATCCACAGTTTCATTCCGAGCATCACAAAATTTCTCACGCTTGACCTTCAAAACAAGAGGAAGGTCACAGTCTACTTGAAGTTTCATACGGTGCATGGGGGAGGGTATTTTGTAACATAAAAATGGATCCCTAAATACCTTGGTCGCGCCGTAACTTGAGAACGGTTCGACCGATTTCGCTGAACCTTTTTTTGTTGTTTTCGTTATTATCAGAACAAGGGTTGTATGAAATAAAACTGGAATATCAGAGAACAACAAAGTGCGTTTCTATTACATAGAAATCTATAGTTTGTTCCGATGTGGATGAAATTTTGCACACTGTACCTTAAAAACAAGAGGAATGTCACTGTCTGTAGAAAATTTCGTTCGATGCATGGTGGAGGGTACTTAACTTACGGAATTTTACAAAATGCATAGTTTTGCTTCGATCTTTATGGATTTTTGCGCAAATGACCTTTAAACCAAGAGGAAGATCAAATGTTCAAATGTTTGTATAGCTTATGGGACTTAACTACGCGGTCATCAGTCCCTAAACTTACAAACTACTTATGAACTAACTAAGACTAAGGACTGCACAAATATCCATGCCCGAGGGGGGATTCGAACACCCGACCGTAGTGGCCGTGCAGACCGTGACTGGAGCGCCTCAGTCTCCTCGGCCACCGCGGCCGGCAGAGGAAGATCACTGGGTACATAAATGTTTGTAGGGCACATGGCAGAGGGTACCTTGCAGAAAACTTTGCCGAGAGAGGGAAAGGTGGAAATGAACAGTGTTGAGAAAGAGGTGGATGCAGAAAGGGGGGGGGGGGGGGGAGGGACGGGCAACACCACCTAGAGCGAAGGCCGCGTCGCTATCGTGTGACGTCACGCAGTATAGACATCGTTCGCGTAGCTGACTGTGCTGCACCTACGGCATAGTGGGCCGTGCCCCAGCGGCCACCCAATTAGCTACACGAACGATGCCTACTCTGCGTGACGTCACACGAGAGCGCCGAAGCCTTCTCTCTAGGTGGTGTTGGGAAGGGGATGTGGACTATGGAGTGTAGTATAAACAAACACCCGGGCAACGCCGGGTTTACAGCTAGTAAAGAAATAAATAGTCCACCCATTTTAAAAAGCCCACGCCATTATGGATCCGCCACCAGCTTGCACAGTCCTTGCCGCGGTGGAGTAACCGAGCGGTCTAAAGCATCTCGCTGCGGAGCGCGCGGTTGCTACCCGTGGAGGTTCGAGTCCTCCCTGTGGCATGGGTGTGTGTGTTTGTCCTTAGGTTACTAACTAGGTTTAAGTAGTTTTTAAGCTACGGACTGATGACCACGCAGTTCGGTCCGATAGATTTACAGACATTTGAACATTTTTGAGCACAGTCCTTGACTCCCTGGCTTCGTGGGGACTGCTGCACACTCGAACCCTACCATCAGGCTTTACCGACTGTAACCGGGACTCGTCTGAGGCGTGCAGTGGTTGTCGTGTTGTCAGAAAAGACATGCCGCCGCAATGACCTCACGCTTACGTTCGTCGAAAATTTTACTGGGAGGGGGGAAAGGTGGAAACGAACAGATGGGAGAGAAAGAGGTGGATGCAGAGAGAGAGAGAGAGAGAGAGAGAGAGAGAGAGAGGAGGGGGGTGTACTAAGAGAGTGTAGGATAAATAAACACCCGGGCAACGCCGGGTTTACAGCTAGTTACTAATAAAAGAGAGACAAGGAGATAAGGGTTTAACGTTCCGTCAACATCTTGGTTGTTTGAGACTGTGCACATGCCCAGATTTTTATTTTTTTGCCAGGGGTGGGGACCGTAATCAGCTTTGTCCTTTAAAGGATGGCCGGAGGTGAGTTTGAACCGGCGTCCTCCCGAATGCGAGTGCAGTGTGCTGGCACTGCTACGGACACGTCGTTCGGTCTCGCTAGAGACCTGCGCCCGGCCTACGGTGGTTCCCCGCTAGTTGGGCGGTGTCGCGTCCTGTGTTTAAGGCGCCCTCGCGCGTCTGCGTATCGATTGCGACACGGCGCTCGCGGCTCAGTGGGCCGGCAGCTGGCAGCGGCGTAGCGAGCGTTCTGACAGGCCGGGCACGGCGATTGCCCGCGTGATGGCCGGCACACCGGCACTGACCAGCGAGTCAGGCACGCTTGGCTGTGGCTCAGTATGGAATGACATGACTGGCACACACAATGATCACTGTGAATGTGTAACCACCCAAAAAATAAACAGCCGGAAATAAACATTAGAAAGCTCTCTTACAGTTTTCCAATTACCGTAACTCAAGATGTTTTGTTTGAAGTACGCATATGGAATAGATGAAATAATTGCAATTAAAGCAGGGTGCGAAATTTAAGGTCGCTAGCTCGCCATTAAACAGTGGAGTTTGGTTCAGAATTGTATAAGCCCGAAGAGGTAAGCGGTAATTATACTGATGAAATACAGGCCTACATTTCCAGGTAGTTCTATCAGTATTTTTTATATTTTTTAACGACGTTTCTCAGTACTAGTACTGAAACTGTGGTATAGCTTTTTGTGGACGGGGGGTTCTGCCGCCTACTGCAAGTCTTTCTATTGACGCCACTTCGGCGACTTGCGTGGCGATGATGAGAGTGATGATAACAAACACCAACACCCAGTAACCTGCCTGGAATTGAGCCCGGCCTCCTTGGAACGGCGGTCAGCGACGCCGCCACTGTGCAAATAACAGATCTTAAAAGGCAGTTTTATATTGACATCACTGCTATCGCACCTTCTCCGTACACTTCAGGTTTGGTCTGGCACATTTCAGGGGGTTGACGCGTGCAGAGCTGAAATTGTTGGAGTTGCGCCTTCTCCTGCTTCTGTCTACTTGATGTGTGGCTGTTTCCTGTGTAAGCAATCACAGCCAGCAACCAGACTAGCCGACTCTACTCGGATTATTATTATTATTATTAGTATTAGTATTATTTGTGGTGGGTGCTTGAAAACTGATGAAGTTCCCATGTTCAACTATTTCATGTTTAAGTATCATAGTTAATTGTAATGTTTCATCCTATAAAACACATATCGTCAATTCAACCAGAAATGGCGCCGAAAACGAATTAGCAGAGCAAGCGCCAAATACTAAAAGGAGCGGTTTTTTTTTTTTTTTTTTTTTTTTTTTTTTCATATGGGACTTAACTACGAGGTCATCAGTCCCTAAAAGTACAAACTACTTATGAACTAGCTACGACTAAGGACGGCACAAATATCCATGCCCGAGGGGGGATTCGAACCCCCGACCGTAGTGGCCGTGCAGACCGTGACTGAAGCGCCTCAGTCCCCTCGGCCACCGCGGCCGGCTAAAAGGAGCGTGCATCACCTAACCGAAGACATGCACTGGAGCAGTGTTTCTCAACCTGTGGGTCGCGACCCCCATGGGCGTCTGAAAGACTTGCTCGGGGGGTCGCCGTCACACGAGGAAGTACTTGTATCACTAAAAAATAAGCCGAGCCACCTCTGACTGGGTTCCATAATATAAAAATAGAGGCCTAATAAAAGAAATTTACTTTTTGTTATAATTATATAATTTCTTGTTTGACATTAATTCTGAATTGAACAGAACGTAGATTTATTATTATTATTATTATTATTATTTATTACACTGTGTTGTCGATGAATAAGCAAAAGTCTGAAAACTGTTTTCAGGAACCTTTCTTTAGATAAATGTACAAGACGCAATAATTAATTATAAGAAATTATAAAAAGCTGCTTCTTTAAAAATTGTCTGTAAAGTGGAAACATTCTTAATCAGCATAATTCGATTCTAAATCTTGTCCAAGTTCAAAACACTCGTTATGCAGAATATACATTTTTCTGACAGCATGTAAAAATGTATTCCATTCCGAAAAATACACATTAAGACAGCGTCCAACAGCTTTTAAGAAAGCTGTATCAACAGAAAGAACATTACATTCGTTGCCTATGAGATAAAGATGGTAGTTTTGTTAGAGTTCGTGTGAAGGGAATTCAGGGGGGTTGCCAGAATCTTTATAATTTGAAGGGGGTCGCCGGAATATTTGAGTCGGCAGGAGGTAGCATATTGGAAAAGGTTGAAAATCACTGCCGTATGGAAACGTCAGGCGTTAATGGGTTACCAGATATGTCTCCCGATGAATTTATACAAAAATGTAATTACATCCTACACTTCATAACTGACACGAGCAACAATTTTCGAAGTCATCGTTAACCGCCATTCACACAAGGACCATTACTGAAACATAACCATTAATCTGTCATCCCCCATAAACAGTGAATACGTCGCACGTAAACAATCGGTAGAGAGCGCCGCGTTCGCCTTGCTTTGCTCTAAGTACAGTATGTGTCAATTTATTGAATTTGAGTCCTGTTTGTGTTACACAGTTTACAGATGAAATCTGCTTGAGAGCTGACGTTATTGTGTGGGGATGAGTTTTGACGACGGTTTCGTATTAGCTGGTATTTTAGAGGACGCATTTTAAATGACTGTTCTGAACCTAATTTTCGGTTTCTTCTTTTCCAGGTGAGTACACATTGCTGAATGCCTCTGCACCACGCAAGTGTTCCCTGGTGAGTTGTACCCATTTTGTCTTCTCGTTCCACGACGATTTTCCAAAACCCTATATCTCGAAACAGTGCAGAAAACTGTACCGGGGTTTTGAATATACTAACAGCTTTGAAGTTAAATGTGAATTCTTAAAAGCGACTTTCTTACCAGGTTCGGAACTTCATATATTCACATTTACACTCAGCTCTGAGGATATCCCATTTTGGAAATAGAAAAAAATGGAATGTTAGTAAGTCTATACCAGCAGCAAGTAGTCTGCAGATGAAGGTGGAGCTTATAAGATGCCGGGGCGAGAGGTAAATAGTTCTTTCTCCTGGGTAGTTCAGAATAGCTATCGCTGGTTTCTGGGAGTTTTACAAGAGACATGTATGAGACAGGCGAAGTACCCTCAGACTTTAAGAAAATGTAATAATCCCCATTCCAAAGAAAGCAGGCGCAGACAGGTGTGAAAACTACAGAACCATCAGTTTAACAAGTCATAGTTGCAAAATATTAACACGAATTATATACAGAAGGGTGGAAAAACTGGTAGAAGCCAACGTCGGGGAAGATCAGTTTGGATTCAGGAGAAATGTAGGAACACGGGAGGCAATACTTTACGGCTTATCCTAGAAGATAGATTAAGAAAAGACAAACCTACATTTCTAGCTTTTGTAGATTTGGAGAAGGCTTTTGACAATGTTGATTGGAATAAACTCTTTCGAGTTCTGAAGCAAGCAGGAGTAAAATGTAGGGAGCGTAAGGTTATTTACAACTTGTACAAAAACCAGAAAGCGGTTGTCAGAGTTGAAGGGCATGAAAGGAATGCAGTGGTTGGAAAGGGAGTAAGACAGGGTTGTAGTCTTTCTCCATTGTTATTAAATTTGTACATTGAGCAAGCTATAAAGGAAAGCGAGGAGAAATTTGGAGAAGGAATTAAAGTTCATGGTGAAGAATTAAAAACATTGCGTTTTGCCGACGACATAGTAATTCTGTCAGATACAGCAAAGGACCTGGAAGAGCAATTGAACGGAATGGACAGTGTGTTGAAAGGTGCATATAAGATGAACGTCAACAAGAACAAAACTAGGGTAATGGAGTGCAGTCTAAGAAAATCAGGTGATGCTGAAGGAATTAGATTGGGAAACGAAGCAATAAAGGAGGTAGATGAGTTTTGTTACTTGGGCAGTAAAATAACAAATGATGGTCGCAGTACAGAGGATATAAAGTGCAGAATGGCAATGGGTAGAAAAGCGTTTTTGAAAAAGAGAAATTTGTTAACATCGAATATTGATTTAAGCCTAAGGAAGTCCCTTCTGAAGGCATTTGTATGGAGTGTTGCCTTGTATGGGAGTGAAACATGGACGATAAACAGTGCGGCCAGGAAGAGGATTGAGGCTTTTCAAATATGGTGCTACAGAAGAATGTTGAATCTTAGGTGGGTGGATCGCGTAACTAATGAGGAGGTACTGAACAGAATTGGGGAGAAAAGAAATTTCTGGCATACCTTGACTAAAAGAAGGGATAGATTGGTAGGACACATTCTTAGACATCAAGGAATTGTGAATTTAGCATTAGAGGGAAGTGTATGGGGTAAAAATCGCAGAGGAAGACCAAGAGATGGATACAGTAAGCAGATTCAGATGTAGGTTGCCGTTCTTATGTGGAGATGAAGAGGCATGCTCAGGATAGGGTATTGTGGAGAGCTGCATCAAATCAGTCTCCGGACTGAAGACCACAACAACAACAACAACATTGTGATAACCAACTCATGTTCGGAAGTTGATCTTTTACTCGTATATGAGCTGGAGAAAAAGTAACGACATCTATTATTTCTCTCGGAATTGACACTATTAACAGAGGAGCTTACCGTTCCACACTTTCAATATAATCGCCCCCGTTATTTATGACCTTTTGCCGAATGTCTGGAATGCGTCGTATACCAACTGCGCGCCTATTTTTGATGACGTCGCGTAATGCCCGCCCTATGGCGTAGTAGAGTGTTTTTCAACCAGTGGGGCGCGACCCCCTGGGTGGTCTCGAAGTCTTGCTTTGGGGGGGGGGGAGGGGGGGTAGCTGCATGTTTCGTGACGTTCAACTACTATGGCAGACACAGAAGTGACACGGTTTTGTAAAAGTCGCTTAATTAAGCAAGTTACACGTAGGCGGAAAATTGTTTTTGTTGCGATACGTTTCGGGTAGCCGTCAATGAGATATCGAAAGAATGACAAATACAAGATGTACCTATGTCACTTTTTCTGATGTTGGATGGACCGAAACGCGTAACAATGAAGCCATTTATCCGCGTCATGATGAATTGTTAATTAAGGTACTTCACAGCAATTGTGCAGTACTGCTACAGTTATTTACATTGGTCGCAATGTTCTTGAATGACTTTCATGTTAAAATATTGTTATGTCAGAAAAATATCACTTACATAATATTTTTAATCAATACATTACAATGCCTTTTTACTACTGGATCATAGTACTTTGCTGCTGATAACGAGTTTTCAGTGTACTGTTATTTTCAATCAACAAATATCAATACTGTTTTGTTACTGGATCAAATTATTTTGCTGCTAGTTAAGGGTTTTCAGTATCCTTTCGAAGGAATCCAATGTTTATTATCACCCTTGAAATATTAAGAAGCGATGCATCAGCTATGATGGTTTTATACTCGCATATTACGTCTCCTCAAATTACGCATTGTGGTTTATTATTCATGACAGCAAAACCATACATCAAATACGTGTAGTCATAAAGTCCTTTTTCAGTTTTTATTCTTTTCCGCTACTGCAGCTTTCGCCAGATGTGTATGGCCGCGCAGATCGTAAATATATCTAAGAAAGACAATTAAATACTTTACCTTTGGAATCACTGACACTGTTTTGTTACGGGCCTGGGGGGTCGCCGGGCAGTTTTACTCGGAAAGGGGGGTCGCACGTCCAAACCGGTTGAAAAACACTGCACTGGAGGATTTGCTGATAATCTGTGAATGGAGCTCCTCCGTCTGAGTTTGACCCAAAGGTGCCACTGAGAAGTGGTACATCTTCGCAGACGCTACACAAAAATGGAAGACCTCTAGACTGTGGTACTGCTTTGTACTTTTCTATTAAACAGTTTGGTACAGTATTATATGTCAAGATGTTGTCGGAGCAGTGACCGGGGGGGGGGGGGGGTATTTCATATTCAGACGAAGGGGTTGTGGTGACCAAAGCTGTTGGCCTGGCTGGTGGCTTCAGAACTGAAATTTCGCACCATTATTTACAGATCAATAGCTCAGCCTATTTCACCTGATGTGTAAGATGTATGAGACTGGGTAAATGCCTTCAGACTTTTAATGCAATGTAATAATCCCTATTCCTAAGAAAACAGGTGCAGACAGGAGTAAAAATTACGGAACCATCAGTTTAATAAGTCATGGTTGCAAAATTTTAACACGAATTATTTATTGAAACATGGAAAAGCTGGTAGAAGCCGACTTCGGGGAAGATCAGTTTGGATTCAGGAGAAATGTAGGAACATGGGAGGCAATATTCACTTTACAGCTAATCTTAGAAGATAGATTAAGGAAAGGCAAACCTACATTTCTAGCTTTTGTAGATTTGGAGAAAGCTTTTGGCAATGTTGATTGGAATACACTTTTTCAAATTTTGAAAACAGCAGGAGTAAAATATAGGGAACGGAAGGTTATTTACAACTTGCACATAAACCAGACCGCAGTTAACAGAGTTGAAGAGCATCAGAGGGATGCAGTGGTTGGGAAGGGAGTAACACAGGGTTCTAGCCTTTCTCCGATTTTATTCAATTTGTACATTGAGCAAGCTATAAAGGAAAGCAAGGAGAAATTTGGAGGAGGAATTAAAGTTCAGGGTGAAGAAATAAAAACCTTCCGTTATGCTGATGACATTGTAATTCTGGCAGACAGCAAAGGACCTGGAAGAGCAGTTGAATGGACTGGACAGTGTGTTGAAGAGAGCGTATAAAATGAACATTAACAAGAGCAAAACAAAAATAATGGAATGCGGTCTTAGAAAATCAGGCGATGCTGAAGGAATTAGACTAGGTAATGAATCAATCAAGGCGGTAAAATATTTTTGTTACTTGGGCAGTAAGATAACATATGATGGTCGCAGTACAGATGATATAAAATGCAGAATGGCAATGGGAAGAAAAGCGTTTTTGAAAAAGAGAAATTTGTTAACATCTAATATTAATTTAAGCATAAGGAAGTCCTTTCCGAAGGCATTTGTGTGGAGTGTTGCCTTGTACGGCAGTGAAACATGGACGATAAGCAGTGCGGACAGAAAGAGGAAAGAGGCTTCTGATATGTGGTGCTACAGAAGAATGCTGAAGATTAGGTGGGTGGATCGCGTAACTAATGATGAGGTACTGAACAGAATTGGGGAGAAAAGAAATTTCTGGCACACCTTGACTAAATGAAGAGATCGATTGGTAGGACACATTCTTCGACATCAAGCAATTTTGACTTTAGCGTTGGAGGGAAGTGTGTGTGGGGGGGGGGGGGGGGGGGTAAAAATCGGAGGGAGACCAAGAGATGAATATAGTAAGCAAATTGAAATTGATATAAGTTACCGTTCTTATGAATAGATGAAGAGGCTTCTGGCCACCCCCACCCCCTTTTGCTTCAGCTTTATTTTAAATTGTTGGCCGAATATTTTTTCTTCTTTTTGTCTATTTTTCGGAATGGAACCCATCCTATTTTTACAAGATTTCGGATAGAAAATTTTGCTTAACGACTGTTTCATTTCAGGCAATTCTCAGAAGCGAAATATACTCATTAAAAAAGGTCCCACTGTACAGACAATTTTTAAAGTAGATATTTTTTCTAATTTTCTCGGTTTGGTATTTGTATCAAGTTATTTTACCTACCGATTGGTTCCTGACAACAGTTTTCAGCCTTTGCGATTATTCATAATTAAGATTGTTTTATAAAACTATCTAGGATCAATTCACATTGAATGTTACCCAAGGAACTCGGTAATTATAACATTAAATATATTTGATGTAGCCAAACGTTTTGTATTACTAAATTCCTAGTGACGGCGACCCCCCCCCCCCCCCCCCCGAGCACCGCTTAGCGACCCGCCCTGGCTGTATATCTTGCAGAGCATGTTGAGTATCACAAGCGGTGTGTGAGCGGCCATTATTCAATTGGAATAACACATCGCCATTTTGCAATAATGGCAAAATAACGGGCCTTACAACATTCTGCACGTACGAGCGCTGGTCAGCGATCCATCCACAAAGACGACTGTGCGTTTTAGGTTATCGCACCCCACGCCTGGGGTGTGCCAGTGTGTCTTGCGCGAAAGCACTCGACGATACACCGCTCGCCACTTCTACATCTTACGCGCAAACGACCATCACTTTCGTGCAGGCAGCATCTGCTTTCGTCACTAAAAACGACGGTCCCTTGCCAGAAGTTCGTGTTGCCATTTCTGCACTCACGAACTTATTATCTGTACTGTGGTAGCTATATGATCTGCTACTGCCGCCCTTAAAGTAAGACGATCTTGGTGGACGTCTGTGCTGCGTGGACGTCCAGAACCTCGTCTAAAGGTGTGAGAATGTTCACGTGACCGTTGCAACCAGCATCTTCGCACAACTGACACAGCGTGTACAACTTGCGTGTCAGTTCTCCAAAAGGACCCCCCTACCAGTCGGAAGGCCACAATTTGAAGCCTTGCAAACTCGCCCAGTTGGCTGTAAGAAGCACGACTGCGTCTCTTTGGCATGACGTGTGTTTTTTTCCACACTTTACTGCTATTAAAATTTCGTATTAAGGGGTACAGAAACAGAAAGTGCAGCTGTATTAGTACACTACGTATTGGCGGACGACACTGAAGCAATTATTACATCAACTACGCATCCCCCTTCCCCCGAGGCAGTAATCGCATGACAATCTATAATGGTTATTATGATTAATGTAGGGTGGTTTATTTTAATAAAATTAATGTTTAGTAAATTTGTTGATCTTGTCTTTGCAGCTGCATTTTTTTCTGGCTGTGTACATCAGTTTAATCAATATCCTGCTCGGGTTTGCAGTCACTATTTGAAATGAGTTACAGAAAGGAAGTTTTCTCAGAAAATCATTGTTGTATAGCTATTGGATTGATATTGTTGGTTTGTCTGCTTTCTGTACAAACGTCCAGATTAGACAGTTTACCGATTCTAGAGTATGTGCCGTGTAATTGCCGTTGATAAAACAACCGTCTTCTACATTCTGTCCCTCTGTTTACCATGCCCTCTCACTATCTCAGCCTGCCGCGGTGGCCGAGGGGACTGAGGCGCTTCAGTCACGGTCTGCTCGGCCACTACGGTCGGGGGTTCATATCCCCCCTCGGGCATGGATATTTGTGCCGTCATAGTTCGTAAGTAGTTCATAAGTAGTTTGTAAGTTTAGGGACTGATGACCCCGTAGTTAAGTCCCATAAGATTTACAAACATTTGAACATTTTTTTATCTCATCCTTCCCCTCTGTCTGCCTGGCTGACTCTACTAAAAAAAAAAAGTTTGTACAACTTATGGGACTTAACTACGGGGTCATCAGTCCCTAAACTTACAAACTACTTATGAACTAGCTAACACTAAGGACGGCACAAATGTCCATGCCCGAGGGGGGATTCGAACCTTCGACCGTAGTGGCCGTGTAGACCGTGACGAGCGCCTCAGTTTCCTCGGCCACTGCGGCCGGCTACGGGTCCCGAGTTCGAACCATAGTGACACTCCAACCATATACATTTCACAGGGTCGCCAGGCATAGTTCTGCTTTAGCGGTCTCCTATTCCTTCACACTGTAACCTGCTGTATTTGACTCAAGTACATGATGGCAATTCTTATTAGCTGGTGCTCAAAAGCTTGGGATGTTATTTATGCAGGACATTTGTAGATAAGTTATCCTTTCCTACATTAGTATTTCTAACGTCTTTCACTTTTTAGAAAATTAGAGAAAAAACTTTTGCGTGCAATCCAGAATTTGTCGTGCTCTGACTAAATATTTAATGAGACCTCAGTCATCCTTTATTCATCGCTGCCCCCCCCCCCCCCACACCCCACGTCCTCCAAAGACCCCAAATATCCGAATTTTCACTTGGAATTATTCTACAAGAAGAGAAAAGAGAGAGAGAGAGAGAGAGAGAGAGAGAGAGAGAGAGAGAGAGAGAGAGAGAGAGAGAGAGAGAGAAGGGGGGAAGAAAAAACCATGAAAACGATCGAGCAAGGATGTGAATTTACATTTTGACAGGAATCCTTTATGCCAGTATTTTTATTATAATATTATTTGTACATCAGATTCGCCAACATGGTCTGCTTAGTCGAGTAAATCTGACTGGTGTGTGTCGTTGACTTAATCTATTCAGTTTTAGAGCGAAGAGGTGGGTGACATGTGGGCAGGGATTCCGGTCACTCATGTAGATGGCTGTAGAGGTCATATATGCACATTCTAATTTCCCGGAGTTTATAAGGCATGATATTAGGTATGGCGCACAAGATAATCTCCTACATTCATTAAGCGCTTTTCAACCAAGCTTTACATAGCTTGTCTGCGACGAAAGCAAAGGATAATCAGACACGGTTCTAAAGTCATCCGCTATTTTTCCCCGCTTATGGGAAAATCCAATAAGGGCTATGCACGACATGCGCTAACTTAAAACAAAGTTTTGGATATGCTAGTAGCCATATCTGTGTTGGTGTGTTATCTATTGTATAATATTGTGATTAACCAGACCGTTCAGTGATGAAACCATTTGACTCTGTAAAGAAATATAATTATCACCTAATGTTTTCGTTACGTTGAACTTTATTCTGCTCTTAACTAGTGTCGACATAGCGAATCGTATTGCAGATCTGGGCATACATATATAAATGAACCGTATGGAATCTAAAAAGTTTATAAACACAAGCATAGACCAGAGCCATGGTTCCACATGCTGACATCAAAATCAACCATTCTTAAGGGCCCTACACACGAGCCATCGCTCGCAGCTATCTGTCCCGTGTGCCATCGATTTCTCCATAAATCGCACGTGTGTTGGGAAATCGCAGCGATCGATCGCACATCGCATGGAAATACCATGCGATCTGTGAGCATTGTACATGCGATTTCAATATGGCTTCCTTTTGTTTATATTTTGCCTCTATTATCATCGGCTCCCACGTGTGTGTGTGTGTGTGTGTGTGTGTGTGTGTGTGTGTGTGTGTGTGTGTGTGTGTGTGTGTATTAATTGATCCGAAAGAATGGTCACATGGAGCAAGGACTTTACAGTTCAGTTCATTTAACAATTTAGGGAGCAGGAATGTTTGCGGCAAGTGACGAGTAAGGCTTACCACGATAAGGTAAAGCGTGAGGAATTCTACAGATTCTGTTAGAAAAAGTAAGAAAAGTGTAACCGTGGACGTAATTAGACGAAATATACATAATTTAAGAACAGTTTTTAAGAAAGAACATCGCAAAGTAATAAATTCATTTTCCTTTGGAAAGGGGCTGATGAAATATATAAGCCACAGCTGTGGTATTACCACCACCTCTTGTTTTTGAAAGATGATACAGAACCGTATGCATCTACAGCCTCTTCCATAAGTGAGGTGAGTAAAGGCCAATTGACATTGTCCATCACGTTTTGAGACGAAAGTTTTGACGGAACGGTCGTCTGTTATAAGAAGTTTACTTATTTTCGTCACGCTCATTCCTGCTGTAGTAGAGGATTACACAAAACACTCACAGCTGTTATGAATGATATATTAATAAACTGCAAATGTATATTTTTCTATTGGAACGACTATTTACGTCATGGTTGGTAAATATTGTAACCTCAGTTTCATTTTTCGTTCATGGGCAAACCGAACTGACGTGATGAACAGTGTAAATAGTCCTTGACAAACACTGTGAATTTGCCTTAAATAACAACTTAATTGGTATTTGAAATTTATCAGTGTGTTTATAATGGAGTTGATGTCAGTTGAGCTTCAATTTTACTTACGGCAGCAGTGTAGTTTTCGCTAATTCAGAGTGTATATGCACTATAATGGCATAAAAAAATTACTGGTTCAGTCCGTAAGCAATCTTTCATCTAAAACTGCTTTATGGTATACTCTTAAGGCAAAATTTACCGTATTCAAACTACCTTAGGAAAATTAAAAAGAAAGTAGTTGTATGTCAAATTTTACTCAAGGCGGCACTGAAGTTTTTGCTAATGTTGGTTTTACAACAATAATTTACTGAGCTTTCAGGGGTACTTACAAGAAACTGTCAAAGAGCAGTAAAAAGGAAGCTTCGGTCTTAATGTCTCGTCGACAGCTTGCTCATTAGAGATGGCATAGAGCAGGATTTTACTGATTGTGCCGAGTAATTTGGCACTTGGATTCTTTTTTTTTTATTATTTAATATCCATTGCTTTGTCCATGTTGTTCTCCATGTTGTTCTCCTTTTTCGTTTTTTAGTATTACACTGACAATACATAAGGACAGCAGCAGCTAAACATAGCAGTTCACATTACATTGCTCAGGTTTAACCACAAAACGACGCTCGATAGACTGGTTGAGATCGCAAGGGAAATCGCGCGTGTGTGGCGGGGTGGAAACGAGCGACTGATTGCAGCGATATCGCATGTGACGGATCGCTGTCAAGTATACTGTACAAAGCGCAAAATTTATCAAATAAGTAGTGTATCTGAAAGTCTTAAATAAGAGTAAATTCTTAGCTACAGAATTCTGAAAAAAGGTACTCCCTCTGCGGAATAGCCGTGCGCACTGAGGCGCCGTGCTGCAGTGCGCGCGGCCGTTTGCCGTCGGGCGTTAGTCCTCCCGCGGGCATGGTGTGTTTGTGTTATCCTTGGGGTAATTTAAGTTAGTTTAACTAGTTCGTAAGCTAGGGACTAATAACCAAGCAGTTAAGTCCCATAGATTTACAGACTTTTGAACATGTTTTAATTTTCGCATTGCGATGATTAAATTAGACGTATTTGTGAGAAAGTTTCTTACCTCCAACCTCATTCCACAAATTTAAGTATAGCTTTCGGCAATGCACGAAACGTTTCTCGGAGCATCTCCCTTGTGATCATACCACTCTGCTTTTATGTTCCCTTCTTTCTTTAGCTAACATAGTTTAGTAAGGAGCAAGAGCTACAACGGCTTATCATTCTGGATAATATTAAAAATCGTCAGAGAGGTAGTGTGCTTAAAGGTACGTTTCGTGGAACAGTTCTCCCGGTGACTCTATTTGGTGTGTCACATTTTACAGTGACATACGCAGCGACTTTAGAAAGGAGTTAGTCACTCCACACTCGGACCACTTCGCAACAAAGGCGGCGGCTGTGCGTGTTCTGGGTTCGCTGCAGACTCAGAGATCTGCGGCGGTGCGGACAACACGCCGTGCCCCACAGCGTGGGAGCGTAATTGCGTAATTGCACGACAGCTGCACACGCACTCCCCTTTGAAGTACGCAAGATAGTCCCATTACTGCGATTGGGGGTGGGATGGAGTCTAAATGGCACACTGATTCATCGTGAAGTTCTGGCAGTATATAGAACAAAACACCGAAGACGGGCAAACAGTAAACGAAGCCAAAACTAGTGTAAAAAGAGCCATGCGTGATAAATTCAACGACTTGGCTGAATATGCTAAGACGTCTATCTGATGTAAAATAAGTAACCGGATCGAAACCATATGTCCTGACACACACACACACACACACACACACACACACACACACACGTCTGAACATTTTTTCTCCAAAGATCGCACGATAATCCTCCTTGAATTCATCGCACGAACGACAAAACGGCAAATATAGAAATAAATGGCAAAGGAACAGAAAAGCAATTAAAATTCCCAACAGAGAAAAGCCACTGCAGTTAGCCGGATTCATAGTGCAGCGGTGAAGACTAGGTCCAAAAGGAGCGCAGCATTCCTAAAGATTTAAAAAACCTGGTCATTTAGATTATCGAGAAGGGTCGTCGAAGAAGTGGATGCTACCGCGGAGTAGCAGAGTGCTCTAAGGCGCCCTGCTGCGGAGCGCGCTGTTGCTCGTCGTCGGAGGTTAGAGTCCTCCCCGGGGGGGGGGGGCATGCTGCGTGTGTTGTCCTTAGTTTACCTTAAGTAGTTCTTAAGTCTAGGCCGTTTGTTACAAGAGGTTTGCAAACATTTGAACATCTTATTTGAAGAATAGGTAATACTGTAGGCCTAGATCTCTGATGTCGATCTGTTCTTGAATTTTGGAACATATTTTTTATGATAATGTATTATGACGTTTCTGGAGACAAAAAAAAAGTCCCTCTGTAGCAATCGTCATGGGTGCCGAAAGCTACGATTGTGTGAAACCCAACTCGCTCTGTTCCCCACGTAGACGCCATGTTCAGGACCTACCGAAGCCGTTCAGCACGATTCTGCGGCTTATGAACAAAATAAGAAAGTACGGAATGACTGGTGTGACTGGATTGAAGACTTTCAGCAAACACGCGGCATCTCATTCTGAAAGAAAGTAAATCTTCCCAAGTGAAAGTAAATTTTTGCATGCCCTCAAGACAGTGTTAGAGGACAATTATTCTTCATAATCATAATATGAATATTACAGAAGGAGAACGATCTCAAGAAGGCGTTTTACAGAATCTGTGTGTGTCTATTTCTGTTAGGTTATTACAAGAGAAGCGTCAGGCAATATTTAGCGCGAAAGCTTTATTTATTTATTTTTATTTTATTTTTTAATTTTCTGTTTTTATTTATTTTATTTATTTATTTATTCATTTATTTATTTATTGGCCGACTGCGCAATTCTACACACTTCCAATCCTACCCGAGAGCTCTTCAGAGGTACTGACTGACTAGGAGTGTATGACCAACCACCATACAGCCCGGATTTGGTGCCGAGCGACAGCACTTCTCCCCACGTCTCCTCAAACCCCTCTAATACTAACGCCGAATAGCACGCCGATGAATCTAGCGGTTGTGCCACGGTGTAAGTGCCTTAATTTGAATGGCGATTATCACTTTAAGGATCATATCGGTCAATCTGAGCGGTGGGTGGTGTTTGACATTTGAAAAGTCGACTACGTTTTAATTTAGCGAGCTTACATTTCATGACGTTTAAAGTATTATTTTGGACAATAATTTCGGTAAATAATATCTAATGCGAATAATGAATTAGCATTTCTTTTACAATATATTTACCATAAAGGATTGCAGCCGGTCATTTTGATCAGTGAGAAGTGAGATATTTTTTACAGCTCAAAAATTGTTTTTTTTTTTTCATACGCATAGAGTATGTTATTCTTGTGATCTCGTTCCGTCTTTTTTTTTCTTTTTTATTTTTTTTCTCCTCGTAGCTGAAGGGGAAAATTATGTTGCTGTTCTTTGTTAGTACGCTGTTGTGCTTTCCAGAAGTTTACCCCTCTTCATTATGACGCCTCTGTACTTTCGTTCAGGTGAATTATTAGAGTAGTGTATCAAAAGAAAATTCCGAAGGAGATGATGATGTTAAATGTGCCGAGGATGTGTGCCTGCTGTGTGCGGACGCAGGAGGAGTTGGCCGCGGTTCGCGAACAGCTGAGCGTGCTGTTGGCTACGGTCAGCCGTCTTCAGGCTGCTGTCTCGGGGTGCAGCGATGGTGGGGAGTCTGGTTCGTCGAGTGGGACACCTCAGGTGTCTCACGCTACGCTCTGTCCCTGCCACCGAGGCACCTTCAGGTGTACCGGACGTCGTCGAGCCGCCTTCTCCGCAAGGGGAGTGGCGGGTTGTACGGCGTTCGCGTCGCTCGAGGCGGAAGGCCAATGTGGAGGCTGGACGTCCGTCCGCGCCCGTTCGTCCTGTGAGTGGAGGTGTGGCCACTCCTTCAGCAGGGTCCGAGCAGGTGCACGGGGGGAGGGGATTATTAGTTATTGGGAGCTCCAATGTCAGGCGCGTGATGGAGCCCCTTAGGCAGATAGCGTCCAGATCTGGAAGGAATTCCAACGTGCACTCGGTGTGTTTGCCGGGGGGCCTCATCCGAGATGTGGAGGCGGCCTTGCCGGCGGTATCGAGGGTGCGGAGTGCAGTCGACTGCAAGTCGTAGCTCACGTCGGCACCAATGACGCTTGTCGCTTGGGTTCTGAGGACATTCTCGGGTCCTACGAGCGGCTGGCGGAATTGGTGAAGGCTGCTGCCTTCGCACGCGGGGTGCAAGCAGAGCTGTCGATTTGCAGCATTGTTCCCAGGGTTGATCGGGGTCCTTTGGTTTGGAGCCGAGTGGAGGGTCTGAACCAGAGGCTTCGCCGACTCTGTGACAGTCATGGCTGCAGATTTCTGGATCTGCGTTATCGGGTGGGGAATTGTAGGGTGCCCCTAGATAGATCAGGGGTGCACTACACTAAGGAAGCGGCTACTCGGGTAGCAGAGTACTTGTGGAGTGCACATGGGGTTTTTTTAGGCTAGGCGCTAACTCTGATGAGCACTCGCCTGTCAGTATTCAAACAGCGAATTCAGGCCACGTTCGGAACAAAAATTCGAACATAAAAATATTAGCCGCGAACTTAAAAAGTATTAGAAACAAAGTTCCCGAATTTGCAGCGCTGCATGGAAGTTATTGCGCTCAGATAGTTTTAGGCACCGAAAGCTGGCTAAATGATGATGTGGCAAGTTCAGAAATATTTAGCGAATCGTGGAATGTATATCGGAAAGATAGATCTGATACAACTGGAGGAGGAGTGTTCATCGCTGTGGACAAAGATATTGTTTCTACTGAGATCGAGGTTGAAAGTAACTGTGAAGTTATCTGGGCACGCATAACAGGTCTAAAAGAAGTAAAGTTAATAGTTGGGTGTTTTTACCGGCCCCCCCAGTGCTGCTGTAGCAGTTTTAGAATCATTCAAGGAAAGTCTACACCAGGTAGTGCATAGGTATCCGGGCCATGCAATATTAGTCGGAGGTGACTTCAACCTTAAGAGTATAGATTGGGACCTCGCTAGTTACATTTCAGGCGGTACAGACAAGCAGTCTTGCGAGCTACTTTTGGACACATTCTCCGAAAACTGTCTTGAGCAGTTAAACCGGCAACCCACGCGCAATGGAAATATTCTAGACCTTATAGCCACAAACAGGCCTGACCTTATTAACGATGTCTGTGTAGAGACAGGAATTAGTGATCACGATATCGTCATAGCGTCGATGGTGACCAAAGTTCATAAACCAGTCAAGAAGGCTAGGAGCGTGTTTTTGTTGGGAAAAGCCGACAAGCAAATGTTACGATCGCACTTGGAAAATGAATGGGCATCGTTTAATTCTGGGACTATGGATGTAGAGGAATTGTGGACTAAATTTAAATGCATTGTTAATGAAGGGTTAGAGAAATATGTGCCAGTAAAGACGATTAAGGATGGAAAAGATCCACCGTGGTATAATAATAATGTTATAAAGCTGCTGAGAAAGCAAAGGCTGTTGCACTCTCGATTCAAAAAGGAACACGCAAATAATGACAGGCAAAAGTTAGTAGAGATTCGTGCGTCTATAAAAAGATCGATGCGTGAAGCATACAATAATTATCACAGCCATACCTTAACAAAAGATCTTTCCGAGAACCCGAAAAAATTCTGGTCCTATGTAAAATCGATAAGCGGGTCAAAGCCCACTGTCCAGTCACTAGTTGATCATTCCGGGGCAGTAATAGAAGAAAGCAAACGGAAAGCTGAAGTTCTAAATTTAACCTTTAAGAAATCTTTCACGCAGGAGGACCGCACAAATATACCATCATTTGATCAACGTACCAATTCCGAAATGGGGGACATAGCAATAGGTATTTCCGGTGTAGAGAAGCAGCTGAGAGAGCTAAATACGAAAAAGTCTGCTGGTCCGGATGGAATACCAGTTCGGTTTTACAAAGACTATTCTGCGGCATTGGCCCCCTACTTAGCTTGCATTTATAGCGAATCTTTAATTCAGCGCAAAGTTCCTAGTGATTGGAAAAAAGCGCAGGTGACTCCCGTGTATAAGAAAGGAAAGAGAACTGACCCATACAATTACAGGCCAATATCGTTGACATCGGTTTCATGTAGAATTTTGGAGCATATTCTCAGTTCGAATATAGTAAATTTCCTTGAAACGGAAAAGCTTCTTTCCATGAATCAGCACGGGTTTAGGAAACATCGTTCATGTGAAACTCAGCTTGCCCTTTTCTCACATGACATCTTGCGAGCCATGGATGAAGGGCAACAGGCGGATTGTGTTTTTCTCGACTTCAAAAAGGCGTTCGACACGGTACCACACTGCAGACTGCTAACGAAGATACGAGCTTATGGAATAGGTTCACAGATATGTGACTGGCTGGAAGACTTCCTAAGTAACAGAACGCAGTACGTTGTTCTCGACGGCGAGTGTTCATCAGAGACGAGTGTATCGTCAGGCGTGCCCCAGGGGAGTGTGATAGGACCGCTATTATTTTCTATCTATATAAATGATCTGATGGACAGAGTAACTTGTAATTTGCGGCTGTTTGCTGATGATGCTGTGGTGTATGGGAGGGTGTCGTCTGTAACTGACTGTAATAGCATACAGGTTGACTTAGACAAAATTTCTAGTTGGTGCAAAGAATGGCAGCTAGCTCTCAATGTAGAAAAATGTAAGGTGATGCGCATGAGTAGGAAAAACAATCCCATAATGTTCGAATACAGCATCAGTAGTGAGCTTGATGCGGTCGCGTCGTTCAAATATCTAGGCGTAACATTGCAGAGCGATATGAAATGGAACGAGCATGTAAGGACAGTTGTGAGTAAGGCAGACAGCCGACTTCGGTTTATTGGGAGAATTTTGGGAAGATGTACTTCAACTGTAAAGGAGACCGCGTATAAAACGCTTGTACGACCACGTCTTGAGTATTGCTCAAGTATTTGGGACCCGCAGCAGATCGGTTTGAAGGAAGACATAGAGGCGGTTCAGAGGCGAGCAGCTAGATTTGTTACCGGTAGGTTCGACCAATGCGCGAGTGTCACGGAAATGCTCCGGCAACTCAATTGGGGATCGCTGGAAGAAAGACGACGTTCTTTTCGTGAATTTCTGTTAAGTAAATTTAGAGGGCCGGAATTTGAAGCTGAGTGTAGTACGATCTTGCTGCCGCCTACTTACATTTCGCGTAAAGATCACAAAGACAAGATAAGAGAAATTAGGGCTCGCACGGAGGCATATAGGCATTCTTTTTTTCCTCGTTCAATTTGGGAGTGGAATAGGAAAGGAAATGCCTAGTAGAGGTACAGTGTACCCTCCGCCACGCACCTTACGGTGAATTGCGGAGTATGTATGTAGATGTAGATGTAGAATGTGGTGAGTTGAATGATAATGATGATACAGCATACCAACCTGACGGTAGACGACGCGGCAAATCGTCAGATTCGGAATGTGAATATTCGGAACTTGTACAAAACCACACACAGAACCCAGGGCTTAGTGGTTCGATACTAGTGGCACATCATATAGCCTAGGTACTCGCATCCAGAAATAGGAAGTTAAGAAACTGCAGCCGATATATTCTTCATGTCGGGTCTTTTTTCAATTAATTAAGATTTATTCATATTGATACCACTGTTGATTCTTTGTGAAACATTTTCAGTTAAATAAATTGAAACACATTCGTTGCCTTGCTTCACAAAATTAGGTTTCGGGTTATGAGACCACCAGTAAATCACTAGAAAATTGGCTCATAATCGGAAACCTAGTGACATTTAAAAAAATGAATTTAAATTAATTCAACAAGTAAAACTGGAAAAAGAAGAAAAAACGTCATTGCTCAAAATGATCTTTAACGGTCATTGTAGGTAGTTCGCTGATGTTGGTCCTTCTGTTGGGAAAAAAAAAAAAGCATAAGAGTGCATCTTCAAAATGCATATACTCCGCTTTTATGTTCCCTTTTTATCTGTCAACCTGTACTTCATAGACTTACCATCAGAAAGCTTTGTTTCACCAAGTTTTACTTTGAGTGTACCAAGGCGGGTGCCCATCCTCTTTTCAAGATGACCCACACATTCTAATTTTCATGCTGGATCATCATAATGTTTTCTCTGGCAGTCAGTATTGAATGCTTTGCTATCTCCATCGCCTAGGTATTCAGTATTACGTTCACCTCCGTCAGACTCAGATCTATGAAAGACTGCTACAGCAGCAGAAACTTCCATCCCCCCACTTGAGCCTACATAGTTTTTATAGAAACACAAATTATTATCCAACGCTCTAAAATTTTCTTGAAACTTCGTATTCACAAACAATAGCGACCAACGAGACACGTTTTTCCAAGAGAACTTTCCGTTTACAAGCGCGCCTGCTGACATTTGACTATCGAAATGCTCTCTAGCAGGTTAACCAACATATGAACCGTACATTTCTGTACAAAACAAAAAACCCAACTAACTGTAAAAGTGCTGGACGTATAGTCCTTTTTACGAAAAAGGGCGTAAATTACAGAGTGACAGATGTTATAAAATTAAAGAATGCTGTTCTAACTGATGAACAGGAGTAAAAAATACATGTAAATGTTCACAGAAGGACAAAGTATATAATTCCGCAAAAAAACTGATTTTTTTATTTCAACCTACCGTCTTACATTAAAAAAATCTTTCTCCGTATTAATATTTATTATTTCAAAACGTTACTTTCTCACATTTTTGGAAACATTTTTCTTTTCGAATAACAGCGCCCTTATGATAATTTTATATACAAAAACAGTCTAGAGCGCAAAGTTGATTATTTCAAACAGGTTTCACCCCAACGTTGGGCCCTCTTCAGGGTGTTGGGTAGTGGGGCACGGCCGGTAGGTTCAAAAAGTAAAGTTGTTCAGTATAATCGTGTTGGACTTCGATCCTGGCCTTTCCACTACACTCGAAGTATAGCTGAAACTTCACTGTTCAATTGTAGAAAAAAACTTTAAATCTTTCTTTCTAGGTTCTTATGTAAGATAAGAGAAGATAAAACTGTTCCTAAAACAAAATACTTCAAAGTTCAAAATTTGGTATATAGTTCTTGCTGAAATTTCGTCATATGTTTTGTAAACCACAGATACTGTTCGTTGAATCCGTTGACAAAATATATCGCTTTGCAAAATACGAACTCACTGTCTTTTAATCAATAAAATTATAGCTAAGTCCCTAAACTTCTCTAAAGTAAAAAAATATATATAAATAATAATTTAAAAAATAAAAAACTCTGTAAATAACTTGGTAATATAGTTTCAGCACAATATATAAAAGCTCGTTCTTCTAAACAGCTGAAATAACTGTTCTCTAAACACTGACACTTGAAGTAAAATTTAACGTTTTATTTTCTTAAGTCACAAATCCATATATAACAAAGTCTGATCTGTCTCCTAAGTCTCAACATAAAGACTGAAACTGTTTTTTCTGAACATACAATCATGAACAGCTTATGACAATACATTTATTTTATTTTTCATTGTGACGGTTGGCAATGGAGGTCTTCAAACAGGATCTTCTCTGGCTGTGCGGCTGTCGACCTGAGACGATTGGTGGCCAGCTATGTCACCTTTGGCTTCCGCAGAGAAGACGCTGTTCTCGTAGATTGCTCCGTTGTCACCGCACATGAAACATAGGAAACAACACACATTTCTTTAACAAAATCATAACACAAAAATTATTATATTAAAAATTATTAATAACATAAAAACATGGTTATCTGCAAAACTGAGCTGATGTAAGGTAGTAGCGGGAATAATATTTCGTCCCACTATAGTTGCTCACAGATGGCGAGGAGCGGCGCAGATGAGAGTTCCTCAGGTCTCAGGTGGAAATAATAAACTTTGCACTCTAGACTGTTTTTATATAAAAAAAATTGTAGTGTTGTTCTCTGTTCAGCCTTCGTACGACAAGAGGGTGTGTGCCTCCGCGAAGGGAGACCTTTCTTTAGAGATTGGAAATTGATGAAGGTATATTTTTTAGGGCCGCTCTTATGGCAGCAACAAGTGTTTGTTGCAAGTTTATTGGGAGCAAAGTATTACGCTGCAAATTATCTGTTTGTACTTAGATATTCTGCAGAAACATGGAAGCAAGCGTTAGTCCGTGTGTTTCGTCGTGTTTAGTAGTAGTGGTCATCTGTATTTACATTGCAGAGAATTGACGCTCGTCGATAACCGGCCGCTACCGAACACTCCGGACGGCAGGGCGCGAGAGACCGCGCGCTGGCCGTAATGGGGAACAGCGTGTGGCTGGCCTACTGGGAGGCGGCCGGTGATAAGGGAAGCAAACACAGACGCCCAGCCGGCTGTGCCGTGCTGTGGCTGGCGAATCAATACGACGGCGAGAGGGCCGTGCCATTGTTGCGTGCCGGCCCTGCAGTGCACGTGGCGGCCGCGTGGCGTGCCACTCCGTGCAGGGGGTGGGGGTGAGGGGCCGCTGTCAACCGGGGAGGGGAGCCCAGCCTCAAGGGGACGGTGCTTCTCCTTTCGCGGCCGCATGTTTTTTAGCGACTGAGCCAAGTTTAATTTTCGGGCAATTGATTATTTCATTAATTAAAATTTCAGGCCTAAGATGCCATGGTCCATTATAACACTTCTTACTCCCGACGTTTCGTTACCTGCTGCAGGCAACATCTTCAGAGGTGAGTCGACGACTGCCTACTAGGTTCACGCTTCACTTTCTTGACGGACCTCGACCTTGATGGTTGTGCAGGATAAGCATTTGCTGCTACTCCTGCTGTACCTGAAACGTTGTTGTTGTTATGGTCTTCAGTCCGGAGACTGGTTTGATGCAGCTCTCCACAATACCCTATCCTGAGCAAGCCTCTTCATCTCCACATAAGAATGGCAACCTACATCTGTCTGAATCTGCTTACTGTATCCATCTCTTGGTCTTCCCTGCGAATTTTTCCCCACACACTTCCCTCCAACGCCACAACAATTCCTTGATGTCGAAGAATGTGTCCTACCAATCTATCCCTTCTTTTAGTCAAGGTATGCCAGAAATTTCTTTTCTCCCCAATTCTGTTTAGTACCACCTCATTAGTTACGCGATCCACCCACCTAATCTTCAGCATTCTTCTGTAACACCTTATTTCAAAAGCCTCAATCCTGTTCCTGTCCGCACTGTTTATCGTCCATGTCTCACTCCCATACAAGGCAACACTCCATGCAAATGCCTTCAGAAAGGACTTCCTTAGGTTTAAATCAATATTCGATGTTAACAAATTTCTCTTTTTCAAGAATGCTTTTCTACCCATTGCCATTATGCATTTTATATCCTCTGTACTGCGACCATCATTTGTTATTTTACTGCCCAAGTAACATAACTCATCTACCTCCTTTATTGCTTCGTTTCCCAAACTAATTTCTTCAGCATCGCCTGATTTTCTTAGACTGCACTCCATTACCCTAGTTTTGCTCTTGTTAATGTTCATCTTATATGCACCTTTCAGCACACTGTCCATTCCGTTCAATTGCTCTTCCAGGTCCTTTGCTGTATCTGACAGAATTACTATGTCGTCGGCAAAACGCAATGTTTTTAATTACATAGGAAAAAGTATTAGAACCTGGCTGTATGAGTGGACTTAGACTGCCAGATTACTGACGATGCATTATTTTTTTTCCTGGTTTGCTACGAGATTTTGTTAATCTTGTAGCAGGTCAGGCCAGCGGGTTGTCGGCCTGAAGTGTTGTTGTGTCCCCAATTGCCGGATAAGCCGGTTGTGGGACTTCTCCGTCTTCTCGTAGAAGGTCCTGGCGGTGACGCGGAATCTTTCGCGGATCGGTAGAATACCGGCTTCTTGGTGAAGCAGATCGGGTGGTTAGCGCGTTGGAAGCTGCAGGGCTGTCTTCAGAGCGCGGTTCTGGATGGTTTGCAGCAACTGGATGTGGACTTCAGCGGCGTTTCCAAAGACGGGGACGCGTACTCGAGCACTGGACGGACCAGTGACAGGTACAGCGTGATCCCGTGTTGCGACGGTGGCGGCGACTGCGGGTTGAGCAGCGGGTAAAAATAACGCGTAAGCGTCCTGTGGCCCTCTGCCTTACATCACTGACGTGATCTTTCCAGGTGAGCCTTTGGTCTAAGGTTACCCCTAAGTATTTCGCCGTTGTGCTCCAAGGGATGGGAGTCCCCAGGATCTCGATCGGCGGTAGCGCATTGGGCAGTTTACGTCTACTAAAGACGACTGCCTGGCTTTTCGCCACTTGGTGGCCCATGCACCCAGGGCGTCGCAGGCGACTTGGAGTCGGCGTCGCATTGTGAGCGCGTTCATACTGCGGGTGAAAAGCGCCGTGTCGTCGGCGTAGTGCCTACTAGGTGCTTGAGGTCCTGTTTATATAGAGGGCATGCTGCCGACTATAAAGATATATTTGACAAGCGTTATTTCTGTCGATTACAGGTAATCTATTGTCATTTTGTTGGTTCAAAGTCGACCGCGCTTATCTTATCTAATTTCAAACCTTCTTCTTTTCTATTAAAATTTTTTATGGAATTTCTGTATTTCTATAGCTTCTCTGTACATCCGTGTATAATAATGACAGGTCTTGGCTAACACGTGTTGGTGTTGACTTGTATGTGAGGGAAGAGAAAGCTTTCATTAAGAAGGAAGGCATCAACATGGAGTTGGGAGAGGGTATTCCAAGAGTAGGAGACTTTTGGTGGGAAGGGAGCGAATATTGGAGAATAAGACCGTAGGTTATCGCTGCGCCATGATGAGTGTTAGCCAAGACCTCTCATTATTATACACGCATGTGGAAGGCGTTTTGAAGCTTATAAAGTGGTATGGAAAATGTCTCAATGTACTTAAAAATAATGTAGAAAAATATAGAAATGTCTTTTCTTTAATGCCTCGTTCAATTTCTTCCCTTTCAAAAAATTGAAAATGTTTATAAATCTAAGGGATTTAACTAAGTTGTTAATTAGTCCCTACGCTTACAAACTGCTTAAACTAACTGAAAGTAACTTATTAGGGACTACACAAACACCCATATTTTCCTTTTATGACCACAATCTACAGGGGAAACTTATTTTCCAACTGCCCCGCGTATATCAATGCCATGTAACAGTCGAGATGTTAGATGTTCAAAGGTTTGTGAATCTATCGGACTCAACTGCGTAGTTACTAGTGCGTAGCTTACAAACTACTTAAACTAAGGTAAACTAACTTAAGGACAACAGAAACACTCATGCCCCAGGGGAGGACTCGAACCACCATCCCCCCCCCCCGAGATGTTAGAATCTTCCTAATTGGTAAAGCATATTTTTTGTTTATTACACGTGATGTCATTCTAACTATACTTGGCTCTCTTGTAACTCACTCGCTGTCTGAAAAAACATGGTACTAAGACATTTCTAATGTCTCTTCGAAACTGTGTAGACAGGTTTTACTGAACTGATGATTTCTATTGAAATTTCTGCTAGAAGACTAGTGTTAGACTTACCGGACTGATCCACATTCCCCATGTTAGTAAAAATAACAAGGAAAACATGAGTGAACTTGAGTTCTCCATCAAAATTTCGGAGGTTGTTCGAACCGCGGAGCGCGCGGTTGCTCGCCGTCGGAGGTTCGAGTAGTCCCTGGGGGGGGGGGGTCGCGCGCGCGCGCGCGCGCGCGCGCGTGCGCGTGCGCGTGCGCGTGTGTGTGTTTTGTCCTTAGGTTAGGTTAAGTAGTTTGAAAGCCTAGGCATTGATAACCGCAGCAGTCAGGTCCCTTAGATTTGCAAACATTTGAGGATGTTCGCCGGTAATAAGTATTTTCGTAGGAAGGGCCTCTAGTTCCCGGTGTCTCGTTGCAGAGTAATGATGTAATTCCGATATATTCGGTCTATTAATCAAACTATTCCTCTTTATGAGAGTGAAAAGGCATGTAGCATGCAGTCACCAAAACGTAAACTACAAAACACATAATAATGGAACAATATTCACATCATAAGTACATAACCACGTTGACGTTGCTGCTGCTGAAGCAGCTCAGCAATAGTGACTTTGTGCCGTATTCGAATGTGTTCTGTGGACTCGGACATGGAGTAAGAATTAACGACCTCTTTATCAGTAAACTCATCTAGATGTAGAACGCTGTGTTAACTAACGAACACCACTGCCCGAAAAACGTCGACATTTGCACTCTTGTGCAAATATTTTCAGTGCAATAAACATACTGCAATGGGCTGTAAGAAACGAAATTTAATACCTAAACACTGAAAATATCCACAAGGAAGGCCGAAATCTGCGTGTTAGTGGATTACAGATCACTCAGCATCTCCCTCCTCTTCCTCCTCTCCCTGCTCCTCAGGTATTAGGCAGAAATTGTCTGTTACGGTACCCATTTATGGCGGGTCTCCCCTATCTGATCTTCCATGCCACGTACAATTTCTCGCCTTTAAGAGGAATCACTCGCCATTAATTCCAAGTGTTTGTGTCTTTTTCATCTGTAACCTCGAATTTTATCGTTTAGGCTAAATATTTTTAGTTCTTCATGTCTTAGTCTGTTTTCCATTAAGCAACCTTTAACTCTTATCATGAATTTAATTTAGTGTGGCTGACTTTCTTGCTTTTTTGGTAATTTCCCAGGTCTGACTGGAATAGAGCAGCGGATTTGTGGAACTAAATTGGCTGTCTTTCCTGGTTGTGTTTCGAAGGTTTCTGTTAATTGATCCACATACTATCCTGAAATTATTAAGATTAATTTCAACATCTTTGCTGTAGCCTTATGTCATCTCACATCCACGGTAATTAAAAGGTTTTACCTTAGAATCTTTTATTACAATTTTGATTCTGATAGGTTCTTTCCTCATGAAGGTCATTGTCTTAGTTGTTTCTATTGAGATATTCGTGTAAATTTTTTCACTTGTTTTGATATGTAAATTCCTTTCAGAAAGTACCTTTTCTCTGCTGTAATCACGGCTTAATCAGCATGTAGTAAATTATTTAATAGTTATCCTGCCAAGGAAAAATGTTCAAATGTTTGTATAGCTCATGGGACTTAACCACGGGGTCAGCAGTCCCGAAACGTACAAACTACTTATGAACTAGCTTGTACTAAGGACGGCACAAGTATCCATGCCCGAGGGGGGATTCGAACCGCCGACCGTAGTGGCCGTGCAGACCGTGACTGGCGGGCCTCAGTCTCCTCGGCCACCGCGGCCGGCCCTGCCTAGGAATGTCACTGTTCGAAACTCTATTTTGCACTTAGGCGTTATTTCATGAATGTAATGTTGAACAAAGTTTGTGAAATGCAACCTCCTTGTCGCACACCTTTGATTGTTGGTATCTTCGTAGTCGTTTTACCACTGACAAGGAAAGTACTTGGGCTCGAACAAACACATATATATCAAAATAGTATGAGAGATAAAGATCCCTTATTGCATTAGTGATACTCCCGCATCTGCAAAACTCTGCAGTCGTCCGTTAGAGGCCTCTGCGTCTGTCATGCCGCATTGCACATTTTTACCTGTCGGTTCGCCAGTAGGGACGGTGCAGTGTGCCTCCGAAGTTGCGTTTTGTGATGTTATATGTGTGGTGAAGCGTCAGATGGGGCGGCGATTGCTTATCAATTCCGCTAATTTATTGCGATTAGTAGAGATGAAGTTACGAAAAACCCTACTTCGTGAATATGGTATTAGTGTAAAAGGTGAATATTTGCATGCTTTCTCGTATCTGTTATGGTACAGAAGTAAGAGCATAAGTTAGATACTGTTCTTAAAAACTCATAATAATGATAATAGGGATGATAATGACGAACAACTCATTGCAAGCGGTAGTGCTACGCTAAGTGCGGGAAGAGGCGATCGAAGCAGTGGCAGTGAATACCAACAGTCTTTCGGGAAGATGGTTAAAGTTGCAACTATCAGCACGGCTTTTGATGACAATTCGCTAGAGAACATGTACGATGATTGACATAAGTTATGGTTAAGATATTTGCATTACGTATGGCGTCTACAATTACATCTACAGTGCTATCTAGAGCATGGTTGCAGAGCTTTGCAGAAAAACGACACCCACCAGCACATGGAAGTGTACGTAGAGATCCTGTAACCAAACGTTCATACAGATATGTTTGTTCGAGCCCATGTACATTCCTTGTAAGATGAAGAGTGATAGTCATGTCTTGTTATGAAATTTTTATCGAATGTACTAAATGATTCAGATATTCGCGATTCATTAGCATCTCCCGACATTTCTGTACATTGAAGACGTCAAAAGCGTTTTTGAAATCAATATCAGAAATATTTATTATATTCACTAAATCTATTTTAAAATGTCCTGTAAAATAAAAACTGCGTCTATCATTAACCGTCCTTTTCTAAAACACGTCTGTTGTATTTAAAATTTTAGAATATATATCGTGTATACTGAGCCCAGTAAACTTATTCCTGTGTAGCTAGTGTCTTAGGCTTTTCTCCTGTTTTAAAAACTGTTATCACTCAGGCCGTCTTTGGGAATGCTGTCGCTCTTCTAACATCCGTTAGAGAGATTCACTGCGTATTATGAGCGACGCAGGTACCCTCGGAGGACCAACAGCGAGAAGGGAGGAGGGTGGGGGATGTAGCAGCGTTCTGCCGACTAGGGACTCCCCCAGGAACATTCTGTGACGCATTAGCAGAGGGTCTGGTTCGCGCTCTTCCATATGGTCGACGTGCTGCTGAGATTTAGTGGCGTTACGTCGCCCCTCCCCACGGCAGCAGCGGGAAGTACTGCCACTTCCCAAGTCTGGACATATTTCTTCGTTTCCACGGTGCCAGTGGAGCCCACGTTCTGTAGAGAACTCTCCTCTATAAGACAGCTTCAAACTTGGCATTATTACGCAAATCATTTATATTGGAAATATTTGACATTAACCATGGAAGTGAGGAAAAGTTTTCTATTCATATTTTGTATTCATCGTGGCTTGCGCCTTCTATACTTGATAAGGTCATTGTCGTATTAATATATTGACAAGACTAGCTGCTTGCTTTATATACGAGGTATGTCCACAAAGTAAGTTCCGTTTGGTTATATGAAACAAACGTGTACGGATACAGAAAAAATATTTATTGTACGAAACCCTACAACTGTTAAACTACTTTTCTACATAGCTTTTCTGGACGGCCACGACGGTCGGGGATTCGAATCCGCCATCAGGCATGGATATTTGTGCCGTCCTTAGTATTAGCTAGTTCATAAGTAGTTAGTGAGTTTAGGGACTGATGACCCCATAGTAAGTCCCATAAGCTCTACAAACAAAAATCGACATAGCTTCCGAAATTTTGTAGGTACTTCTCATAGCGTGGCACAAGTTTCTGTACGTCTTCTTCATAGAAGGTTGCCGCCTGTGTATTCAACCATGTGGTAACATGTTCTTTCAGCTAGTCATCATCATTGAAGTGTTGACCACAAAGGACACAAGGACAGTTCTTAGGTGTAAGAAGAGATGAGAGACGCTAAGAGCGAGGTCCGGTTGTAAGGAGGATTACCAAACGCGTCCCAGTGAAAAACCCGTAATAGTTGTTTGGTCACATTCGCCGTGTGAGGTCAGGCATTGTCGTGAGGGAAGGAAAAAAAAAAACTTTTCACAGTAATCCTCGGCGGTTTTTCTGAATTGTGTAACTTACGGGTGTGCTTATCCTTCTCTTCAGTTACGTAAACCAGTTCATCAGAGGGGCGTCGACTTCGTTCGTCATCGTGCACTTGATCACGTCCTGCACTGAACAGCCTGACCCATATTCTAACCATTGAATCACCCATAGCATTTTGTCCGTAAACCTCGCAGATTTGCCGATGAATATCCTTTGGTGTAACTTTCTTTGCATTTAGAAAACGAGTCACATCTGATTTCACACGTGGCGACATTTTCAGTTACGGCTGACATTATAAACACTACAAGGCACACGTTGACAGAAGCGATCTGAAAATGGCGTGCATTTCTTCTCCTTAAGTCAGAGTAACTGCCGCGCATTCTCGGGACTGCGATCGCAGCGCTGCCGCGGATACAAATAGAACTGGAATTTACTTTGTGGACGACTCTCGTATATTTTAATTTACGAGAAGTTTAGCAGAAGCTCAAAATTACGTTTTAAGGTACATCCGTTTTTTGGACATGTGATCTCTGTGAAGAATGACAGTACATCTGACAAATGTTAAAAGAACCAGTACTCCAGAAGTGTGAATCATAGTCCAGGGAGATAAAACAGTAGAAAGTGGTAACATGAAGTTCCACAGTTAAACAGGAACGTGGATAGAGGCAGCATATTATAATATGGACACCTAAAACAGACTGTTGGCCAACCACTAACTTTGGAACGAGCTAGAACTCCTCGAGCAACAGGTTCGTTCAAATGTTTGCATAGCTTATGGGACTTAACTACTGGGTCATCAGTCCCTAAACTTCCAAACTACTTATGAACTAGCTAACACTAAGGACGGCACAAATATCCATGCCCGAGGGGGGATTCGAACCCCCGACCGTAGTGGCCGTGCAGACCGTGACTGGAACGCCTCAGTCCCCTCGGCCACCGCGGCTGTTTCTATGGTTTCCAGAAGGATAGTATCCGTTCTTGTACCAAAACATCAGCCAATTACTTCTATGGTGTTGGAGCTTAAATTCGGTCATCACTGTTTTCTCTAAATGGTTCGGTTATGCGAGACAGTCCGAATCTGTTGTCCAGAGAAGATGTTTGATAATTTTCTGACGCTATAAAAAGCAAGTTTGTTCATTTTTGGCCATGTGTATGCTCGCATTATTTTGAAATATGGCAGTGTTTATTAGCAATATGTTAGTCATAGTAAGCAGCTTGCTGTCGAAGATGGTGAGATATTCATTCACAGTTACGCGACCAATGAGGGTAATGATAAAATAATTGAATACTATGATAAACACGACCAAATCGTGACGGAATCTCCACCACGATTGACTACAGGAAGCTTATTTTGCAGTTTTAGATACGCAATTCTGTTAGTTTCATCATCATTAGAGACTGATTATGCCTTTCAGCGTTCAGTCTGGAGCATAGTACCTCTAATAAAATTCCTCCATGATCCCCTATTCAATTCTAACATAAATGCCTCGTCTGATATTATGCTTTTTACTTCAAAATCATTCTGCACCGAATCTAAATAATTTCTTCTAGGTTACCTCGGCTCCTCTTACCCTTCGCTGCCGAGCTCATGAGTCTATTAGGTAACCTTGGTAATCTTGTAGAACTGACAGTACTTTCCTCTGAGGAACATGGTCATAAGCCTTTTCTAGATGTATGAAACATAGATACAATTCCCTGTTCCACTCATAGCACTTTTCCATTACCTGCCGTAAGCTAAAGATCTGGTCCTGACAGCCTGTAAGAGGCCTAAACCCACACTGATTTTCATCTAACTTGCCCTCAATTAACACTCGCACTCTCCTTTCAACAATACCTGAGAATATTTTGTCTAGAACACTAATTAAAGAGATACCTAGATAGTTGTTACAATCTTTCCTGTTTCCATGTTTGAAAACTTGCATGATTACCGCTTTCGTCCAGTCAGACGGAACCTGTCCCGATTCCCACGCCTTCTCAATTATCCTGTGTAACCATTTGAGACTTGATATTCCATTGTATTTGACGAGTTACGGCTAAATTTCATCCAACCCAGCCGCTTTTTTGCACATCTGCTGACCATTTTATCCACTTCCTCAAATGAGATCCTGTTTCCATCGTCGTTCTTATCCCGTTCTACCTGAAAATCTGAGATATCATTTAACGTTTTACCTACATTGAGCAATTCTTCAAAATATTCCCTCCATCTGCTCAAGGCATCCACAGGATTGACTAGCAGCTTACCTGACCTGTCCAAAACACTTGTTAATTCCTTCTTCCCTCCCTTTCGAAGATTGCTAATTACGCTACAAAATGGTTTTCCTGCGGCTTGACCCAGAGTTTCTAGCTTACTTCCAAAGTTTCCCCATGATTTCTGCTTGGAGTCTGCAATTATGCGTTTGGCTTTCTTTATTTCTTCAACATAACTTTCTCTGTCTGCCTGATTTCTAGTATGGAGCTATTTTTGAAATGCCTTCTTTTTACAGGCTGCCTTGACTGTGTCATTCCACCAAGCTGTCTGCTTCTTCCTGCCTTTACACACTACTGTTCCAAGACATTCTTTAGCTGCTTCCGGTAGTGTGTCCCTCTACCTTCACCATTCCTCTTCCAGTGACTGTAAATCATTACATTCAACTAACTGGTACCTTTCCGAGATCATTGTTATGTATTTGTGCCTATTTCCTTGTCTTGAAGCTTCTCCATTCTTATCCTTCTACACATGGACCTGGCTTTCTGCTCTTTTGGCTACACAAAACCAATTTCACTGCAGATTAAATGATGATCAGTGTCATCAAAGAACCCCCTGAAAACACTTGTGTCCTTGACTGTCTTCCTGAATTCCTGGTCAGTTATTATATAGTCAATGACAGATCTCGTTCCCCTTCCTTCTCAAGTATAGTGGTGAAAGTCCTTATGCTTAGTTTGTGATAAGTAAGCCCATTCTGGAACAGAAATCCAAGAGCTGTTTTCCGTTCCTGTTGGCCACCATAACCTCTCAAGACTTACCCATAACCTTTTCATAGCCTTCTGTTCGATTTCCTATCCTGGCGTTGAAATCACCCATGAGTAAAACACTATCCTTATCCCTTCACTCTAACAACTACATCACTAAGTGCGTTATAAAATCTGTCCATCTCATCTTGATCTGTCCCTTCACAGGGTGACTACACTGCCACAATCCTAATTTTCTTGCTGGAGATGGCCAAATCTATCCACATCAGTCGTTCATTTACATACCTTATTGCAGTTATGCTCGGTTCGATTGCTTTCCTGATGTATACCCCTACACCCCACTGTCCTCTTCCTGCTTTGACTCTTGAGAGGTACACCTTGTATTCTGCGACTTCGTACTCTTTCTCTCCCCTTACTCTAACGTCACTAACAGCTAAAACATCTAACCCCATCGTACTTGAAGCCTCTGCCAGCTCTACCTTCTTCCCAGTTTAATCCCCATTGATATTAATGGCTCCCCATCTCATTCCAGATGGTGTTAGTTTATAGGAGGAAATATAAATTAAGATTCCCTCGACCGTACCTCGTACTTCATCAAGTGTCCCGGTTTTATGATGGTGGCGCCACTTTCTTAGCAGCTTTATGCCTGCTTCAATTATTAAGGGTTTAGCAACTGCAGCCCTTCCGTTAATTTTAAGCCCCAACCGTACTGTTTTTCTCGAAACAGTATTACTCAAGCGAGTATTGATTTTTGCAGTCGGATTTATCGTGGCAGTTTTATGTTGTTTGATCATCCTTACTTCTCGCCAGTCGTTGTCATTTATCTGAGGGTTTCGCCCACTATTCCTCTTCGCGAATGTTTTGCCTTTTTTTCGTGTACGCTGTCATAACGATGATACTGTCGCCGTTAAAACGTTTAAAAGGCCCAGGTGTTATAGTCACAAATGCTCCAACTGACTGTCCACCATCGAGTTGGTCCGTTTGGAAGTCTGACAGATTGCCCTTCGCAGAACAGAAAGAATAATATACTGCAAGGTAACGTCAAAGACGTCGTGCGTAATTTATGCAATGCGGTCGCGTCTCGTTGTTACCCAGTAGCAGTGGTGCCAACATACTTTAAGATGTGGTACACTGTATGGTGTTCATATTATTTCCTCATCTCATCTTTAATGCTAACTACTGTAACTGTAAGTGGACTAAGTGGACTATAAAAATTGCATATTGTCGACAGTATATCGGGAAATTGTTGTTGGGAAACATTGCAGCCACATGTATTGCAATCACACAAACGACAACATACCGGCTCTATTGCCCAGCAACGTTTGAGGTAACAAATTTCCGGGCAAGAAGTGTTTGCAGAGGACTACACTATTACACACAAAAACGAAGAGTTCTATAGAAGTTAATGCGGGTCTCCTACTTCTACATGGGACAAGTAATAATGCCATTCGAAACAAACACCAGAGCAACTATCTTTCTTAGCATTCCTGTCTGTGTACATACTGCTCTCTACGCCCTACAAGCAGTGGCGAACTAAGGCTGTTTGAGGCCCGGGACGACGGCAAACCAATATGAGGTCCTCCGACCACTTGAAAATACATACGTTACTATTTAAATAAGTAACTCTTGAGATTTGGAGGTCCCCAGAGCGAGATGCACGGTACAGTCTAAAGAAAATAGCTTTCGAGATTTGGAGGCCTCCGCACAAGAGGCCAATGGCGGAAAAAAAAATCAAAACCTTGCTTTCCAGGTATTTGGAGGTCTCCAAGACGACAGGCCCGGAGTGGTTCTCCCCCCCCTCTCCCCCACCGTTAGGACGCCGCTGCCTAAAACTCAGGTAGTTGATGTATTGCATTAATAAATGAAATGGTTTTGTCATTATTCCACTTTTTCCATCGCTGACAGAACAAAATGACATTGGATGAAAACTGTAAACAAATCTACATCCAAAACAAACACTTAAGCGCCCAAACTTTCGTACGAACAAAAGCGAAACGGTACTGTTTTCGCTCAGACACATGAAAGAAGCGCTGTCGGCGACAGAAACACGAAACAGAGCTGAGATCAAGAGCGAAGCATTTAAAAGCAAGGATAGAGATAGGTATTTTACTGCACTAAGAAATGTTTTCCACCCTTCATGGACAACACGGCAATTCCCAGGCAATACCTCGGCAACTACCTGCAACATCAGCAATATTCGTCATCCATATCGAAATATTGACGTGTATTGCAGTCGTATTGCAAAAATGTTATTGGCAATGCAATTTCGTGCAAATATTTCGGTAAAATGTTACCTATATAGCAACGTGCTCCTCTCCTGCCTGGCAGTACGTTGCAATTACGCGTATGGCTTCTCCGTGGGAGGTCCGCCCTAGAGGTCGTAGAGTCAAACAAATGAAGTGCAATTAGTGAAGCAGCATTATCTCTTGACGTCCTAGCTCCCCACACCGCGCTGCTGCCGTTGTATGTACCTCAATGGTCATGCTATGGTGGTTGGCGGCCATTACATTTTCCCCCCGTTTTGGTGTGCAGCAACGACCGTTGAAGATTATGAAAGAATCATGATCTTCTCTATGTCCAAACCGATATTGTCACCGTGTACTTTGTCAGTTGTTATTGCATCGGACATTCCACGCTGACCGCGGTTTTATTTTGCGCAATGAGCCTCCCCCCACATTGTGGTCTACACCTACATCTACATAGATTGCAAATGACATTTAAGTGCTTTCATAACTTTTCTCTACCGTTCCATTCTGTAATAGCACGCGGGAAGAAAGAACACCTAAATCGTTCCGTTTTCGATCTGATTTTTCGTATTTTATTGGGATGGTCATGTCTCCCTAAGTAGGTGGGTGCTAGCAAAATATTTTCGCATTCAGAAATAAAAGTCGATAATTGAAACTTCGCAAACAGATCACGCCGCAATGAACAACGTCTTTCTTTTAATGATTTCCACCCCAATGCGCGCAACATTTCCGTGACGCCCCCTCCCTCCCCCCGTAACGTGATAAAACGAGCTGCCCTTCTCTGAACCTTCGCAATATCTTCCGTCAGTCCCACCTGGTGAGGGTCCCACACAGGGCAACAGTACTCCAGGAGAGGACCCAAAAATGTGATGTAGGCAGTCTCTTTGGTGGATCTTATGCATGTTCGAAGCGTTCTGCCAATGAAACGTAACCTTCGGTTCGCCTTCCCCACAATATTTTATAAGTGTTCTCTCCAGTCAAATTATTCGTAATTGTAACTCCTAGGTATTTGGTAGAATCTACGACCTTAAGGTTTGGCTGTTTTATCGCGTAATTGAAGTTCAGCGGATTTCTCAGTGGAATGATCGCTTCTCTTGTCGCTCTGTGCCAACAAATACGGCATTCCACATTCATTACGTATAGTTTTGGCCGATGATCCTCGTATGGTTCAGAGTCCTTGGGTTTCTGCGTGAAAGCTGTTTTTATTCTCAGTTATAAGGTTTTGTCTCTGCCGCTTGGGCAGGGTGGGTGGGTTTTCGGCTCTTCCTGCGAGCAGTAGGGTTTGGAGCACTCCCCTCGAAGACGTCCATCCCTTTCTTTACCTTATTTTCAGTTTTTAGGCCTCTGCTTTAGGAGCATACGTTGTTTATCTGTAGATCTCATCGTTATGAATGGGGGTTACAGAGCTGCAGAGAAGTGGATCGCAGAATTCCTCATTTTCTGTTGATTTTAGACCTATTGAGTCCATTTTAGTTCATTTTACTATCGGGTAGTCCTTAGCCAGACGGCATCCTTACTTGCATTCCATTCAGAGGTCACGGTACTGATGATCTAGCTGTTTGGTCCCTTCCTCCCATCAACCAACCTTATTTGCCAGTTGTAAACTTTAAAAAATCGTGTATGTTTACCGTTGCGTGTGTACCTGCGTCTGTGTGATTTTTATGTGCAGTAACCGAAGTTTTCTTTCATAATTTTTAGTAGTTTCAGAAAAATTCTATCATGCCGGTTTATTGTGCTTCATTAGACAGGCAGCAAGCGAGTGTGTACTAGTATGGCATACACCTTCATATTTCTCGGAAACGCGACAGATGGTGATACTCTTTAAAAATCAGAATATCGAGCTCTTGCATCAAGGGCACGACGTGAATTGCATCTCAGGAAGCAATACGTTGCGCAGTCCATCTCCGGAGATGCGGACTTGGAATTTTAAGAGGTGACACATACGCTTCTCCTGAAGAGTCAACAGCTCGTGTTGGATGAGCTTCGCCGTGACGGCCACGCGCTTCTTAAACGGACGTGTGACAAAGGTCACGGCCGGCTCTAGGCGGTGGCGAACCCTGACAGCTCAGGGAGGCCGGTTTAAGGTGAGGGCAATATTTTGAGTTCTAATGTGCTTCCGCAAGGGTGAAATTTTACTTCAGACTTAAATTGGAAAGAACTCGTAGATAATGTCGTGGGAAAGGCGAACCAGAGACTGCGTTTTATTGGCAGAACCCTTAAAACATGCAACAGAACTACTAAAGAAACTGCATACACTACACTTGTCCGTCCATTTTTAGAGTATTGATGCCCAGTGTGGCATCCTTATCAGGTGGGTTTGACGGAGGACATCGAAAGAGTCCAGAGAAGGGCAGCTCGTTTCGTATTGTCACGATACAGGGGAGACAGCGTTACGGAAATGATACAGGATCTGGGATGGGAAGCATTACAACAACGGCGCTTATCGCTGCGGCGTGGGCTACTTACGAAACTCCAATCGCCAACATTCTCCTCCGAATGCGAAAATATATTGTTGATTCCCACTTACATAGGTAGAAATGATCATCAGAATAAAATTCGAGAAATCAGAGCTCGAACGGAGAGATTCAGGTGTTCTTTCCTCCCGCGCGCTATTCGAGAATGGAATGGGAGATAAATAGTATAACAGTGGTTCGATGAACATTCTGCCAGGCACTTAAATGTGATTTGCAGAGTATCCCATGTAGATGTAGATGAACTGACGAGGGAATGAAAGTCTTACAGCAGGGAAGAGCGAGGATGAGTTGGAAATACAAATCATTCATGAAATCTATTATCTTATTGGAAATTATTACGATATTGTGAAACAGATGACTACGGTCGATATTACTGTATTAAATTTCTTTGACCAAAACAATCTTTGTCAATGGAAATTGGACCGTGTAATATGGAATTTCTATCAAAGTTACCTTTCGTCAAACATTCTTTGATCAAATCTAGCTGCTCACCTTGGATTTGATCAAAGAAAGCATTCGCCTTGTGTTAATTGGGGTGAGAAATGTGACAGCTTGAAGCGCAAGTATCGCAGCAGCAGTTTCTGATGTACTGTGTGCAAATATGGCCGCGAAATTCCTATGGTGTGTTGCCGCAACAACGAAATTTACACAGTTGTATGAGTTTAATTTTGAAAACCGGCTGCATCGAGCTGAAAGTTAAGAGACAATTTTGGAGGTCATTAGCGATGAAGTGAGGACTGGCTACGCGGCAGACGACGTAAAGAAAAGAAAATTAGTGGCCTCCGCACCAGTTTTGCAGCGGAGAAGGCAAAAGTACAAAACAACACTGTGTGCAATTCACGACATATTTTTATTCAGACAAATATTTACACAAAATATATCTACAAAAGAAACTTTGAGGGTGAAATGCCCCGTTTTCACCACGTCCAAAACTTTTTGTTAAAGAATATTGGACAAAGCTTCTTTATCATAGATTTTTTTTGAAATTTCAGTTTCTCACTTAGGCGCACACAACAATGAAAAAGACCTACATAAACTAGAACGTCCCTACAGAAATTCATATCTTTTTATTGTGTTTATATATAAAAATGAATAGCTTTGCGTTAGTCTTCTTAAAACTCAGAAATCGCTTGGTCGATTTGAATTGTTTTTGGTTACCTTTAATACTAGAGTGATTTATAAAAGAGAGAAAGGGGGAAAACTTAAAGGAACAGTTTACAACGGAAAAAAATTAAAATCCGCCGCCTATTACCCCGACGAAAGGCAACCCGCCTTACACAACTGTTACGAGCTGCAGCTGATGTAAGAAAAAGGAGTACACTACTTACTTCTCCTTTGATGCATCATAATATTGATACGTGAATACGAAACTTAAAGTACCGATTTTTAATCCTTTCTAAATGTATCCTTTTGTTGGAGTTTGTTTGCAATCAATCCAAATATTGAAACTTCCTGGCAGATTAAAATTGTGTGCCGGAACCGGGACTCGAACCTGGGACCTTTGCCTTTCGCGGGCAAGCGCACTACCGACTGTGCTATCCCGATACGACTCACGATGCCGCCTCACAACTTTACTTCCGCGAGTACCTCGCCTCCTAAAGTTGTGAGGCGGCATCGTGAGTCGTGTCGGGATAGCACAGTCGGTAGTGCGCTTGCCCGCGAAAGGCAAAGGTCCCAGGTTCGAGTCCCGGTTTCGGCACACAATTTTAATCTGCCAGGAAGTTTCATATCAGCGCACACTCCGCTGCAGAGTGAAGTTTCATTCTGAATACAAATATTGTATTCCGATTTTGAAGTAATTTTGCACGCTTAAGCATTAAAACAAGAGAGTATCTTACAACAGACTTAGACACCGTTTCACGAGAGAGAGAGAGAGAGAGAGAGAGAGAGAGAGAGAGAGAGAGAGAGAGAGAGAGAGAGAGAGAGAGAGAGAGAGAGGGGGGGGGGGGGGAGAGAGAGGGAGAGAGGGAGGAGGAGGAAGCGAGAGGGACAGTGGGTATATAAAATAAATGCCCGGGCACCGCCGGGTTTTCAGCAATCATAAATAAAATCTACTGTTTTACTGGAAATAGAAATCCTTGTTTCACAAGGAAGACAGCCTAGATCGCGTATTTATGACTATTTATTGTGGCTGGTTTTGACAGATTTGTCATCTCCGAACAAAATTAACATTTTTTAAAACATTTTGATAGAAGTATATACAGGTACACATATACGTACATCCTGAATGGTACAATGTTGAATATGTACTAGACTGTAAACAGTATACAGTTTGGATAAAGTTTTTGAAAATTATCATCAGTACACACAATCACAGATGGAGGGTTAGAATGTGGCGCATATATATATATATATAAGCCAAAATGACCTTAACTTCCAAAAAATGCTGACTGTCTGCAATAAAGTACAGCACCAATTATGTTAATATATCTGTACTATTTACACATATTTCTTTATCATTTCTTGACGTAGTTATAGTACATGTACAATCCAAGAGCACAAACATATCACAATATGACATCGTGAACTGGCACTTGTTAGCCTGTCATATCTCTCTCTCTCTCTCTCTCTCTCTCTCTCTCTCTCTCTCTCTCTCTCTCTCTGTGTGTGTGTGTGTGTGTGTGTGTGTGTGTGTGTGTGTGTGTGTGTACGTGGGAGGGGGGGGGGCGTGCGCACGCGTGTGTGCGTGCGTGTCTGTGTGTGTGCACATCGGAAGTCAGAGCACAACTGACAGCTCATATCACATCTTTGTTTATATTGCTCGACGTTCCACCAATAGACGGCGCTGAAGTAGTTATGAAGCTTTCATTATTCATAATAAAATGAACAAACATTTGTTTAATAAGATTGCAGAGTATTATAGAATGTAATATTAGTGATAAGAAGCTGATAACTTGTAGAATCGTAAAAAGATACGTGTACCAACGTTCCCTAGCTACATGTATTTAATAATGTCATATGGTATTACGAATAATGAAATTTAAAAATAATGTAGTCCAATTAATTATGTAAAATGGCGAAAAGCCAGAGAACAGAGTCAACGTTATCTAATGTAGCGGACTAAATTAGTTTTTTTCGAAGTTTCAATCCAAAAAACTTGTTACTAGATGACAAAGTGCAGTGATACAAAATTTCATGTTGTCTTTCACACATGCAAGACACGCTATATCAGAGCATAAATTACTTACATTGAACATGTAAATTGATGTCTAACTTAATTGAACATTTGGATTTATGCCTAGGTTACATTCAAAACATCGTATTGAAATAAATTAACACAAAGTATAATCATATTCTGTTATGTAGACTACATCATACCTTACCATACAAATATTTTTATATAAATTATTTAATAAGATTGTATGATACCGTATAAACTGTAACTCTAAGTCTAGACTGTAAAAAAGCCTATCTAAACTAATGATGATCAGCTTACATAAGTAAGAAAGAGGCAAACATTAAGTTCGTTACAATTTCAATCTATAGGCCTAGGTATTAAAATATAAATCTAAATTGATGTGTTATGAATGCACTTTCCAAAAGTAGCACGAGGTGACGAACATTGTGGATAAGGTTGAGCGCGTCGGAAAGCGCAAGGAAGGGTGGTACAGTGCTCAGATGCTCTTCATGTCGCCCCATCTGTTACCGTCTCTGGTACTTTCCATTCGAGAATCTGAGTTTTCGAAACGTTCGCAAATCTTCTGAGGCGATAAAATAAGACAAAAAAAGTATGTTTGGGCAGACCAGCAACTGCCCGTCGTCATTAATCCACCGGCTGGGTTCGATCCGGTACCGCCTCTCCTCCCCACATTCAGGAAACGACGCAGTAACGCTTGCTGGTATCCGGGTGGGTGTCTAGTTGTTTCCTCAGTATGTCATCACGTGACAGCCTTTGGAATTCTGAAAATGTGTCCGTAATTTTAAAGTTTGTAATATAGGCCTGGAGTAAACTTATGGACCAGTTATCACAAAGATGTTCACATGGTATCGAAATTAGATGTAGAATAAAATTCCTCGTAGTGATTAAAAATAAAAATGTTTACTCATATGCAGTTGTCACGGATTCCTGAATTGTGCTAAAAGACGAGGTGTCGTCCCCCCCCCCCCCTTCTTTCCACCCCCTCCCCTACTTCTACATTTGCGGACCATTCCTTTCATAAAAACAATACAAATGTAAGTTAAACGAGGAGGCTAGAAGACACATTCAGTACTCCCAGATATTAGGTACTATGAAACACATATCTTCTATCTAATTATTCATACTCTTTAAAGTATGCATTTTAGGCTCCATGCCTTTTTTCTTGGTTTTGCATGAAGAAATTCTCCCCAAAGTTGGTCGGTGTTTCTTTCTGTTCTTTTTTTTCCTGTTTCTTTTCTTTTAATAACCTGCATTATCGTTGAATTGTTTTTGGAAGCTTTTGGATGTCCTCCACGTCTCTAAGGACAACGATGTTAAAACGACAAAATCTAATCTTCTTTCCTTATTCGACGTTTTTCCTCGAAGTAACTTGAATTTATGGCGACAGATAACTCTTGGGGTACTCCGGAAACTACTCACCTCTGATTATTTCTCCTACCTAAGAATAACGTGCTGAGTAGTGTTTCGCAGGCAGCACTCGATACAGCCACAAAGACGAGCTCATGGTAATTCTGTTCGTAAGGCGAAAGTACGAAATCGGATCTAACTACTTCCTGAAAACGAAGAGAACTGCGCCAACTAAAGACCGCTTTCTGTGTATGTTCATCCAGAGCGATTTGAAAGTGACGTAGAAACAAACTTCAGTAAAAGCATATACCAGTCTGTTTCATTGGAATAACGATAAGAAAACGTAATTTACCTACGAAAGATGTGAAGTGTAATCTTACCATCGACCAGTTCTTTCGTATTGCTTGGCAATCTGGGACTCATCTGAGTGTATAAGAGAATCTCAAGTTACATTTGTGATTGATGGAAATGGGCAGGCTTTTGTGTCACGGAGTAGCTTAGTACAGAAATTCAGAGAAATTATTCTTTCCGGTAGCTTTGGATGCCTGCAGGAAAACGACAGTCAGTACTTTATTCAAAACAAATTACTTTTGTTTCAGTAGCAAATATTTACGTTCGATAATGTGTTTCGATCCGTTCGCCGATCTTCATATCGCCGCGCGGGAACTGTCTTGTGGGTTAAGGTGACTAGCCACGGATTGCGTGGCGGCTTTCAGTCGGAGATTAGAGTCCTCCTTTGGGGATGGACGTGTGTGCTGTTCTTAACATAAGTTAACGTAGTTTGTGACTGACGATCTCAGCACTGTGGTCCCTTACGTGTACAAATATTTCAACGTTTCAATCTTCAGATCAAAGAGGTGTAGCCGTAAACTGTTTAGACTGCACTCTATCGAGTACTGTTCAAAATGTTCAAATGTTTGTAAATCCATCGGACCAAACTGCGTGGTCAGCAGTCCGTAGCTTACAAACTACTTAAACTAAGGTAAACTAACCTAAGGACAACACACACACACACACACACACACACACACACACACACACGATGATGCTGTCGTTTATCGGTTAGTGAAGTCAACAGGGGATCAAAAGCAACTGCAAAGCGATTTAGACAAAATTTCTGCATGGTGCGAAAATTGGCAGTTGACACTAAATAAAGAAAAGTGTGAAGTAATACACATGACCACTAAAAGAAATCCGCCGACCTTCAATTACGCGATAAATCAGTCAAACCTTAAGGTCGTAGATTCTACCAAATACCTGGGAGTTACAATTACGAACAACTTTGACTGGAGAGAACACATACAAAATAGTATGGGGAAGGCGAATCAAAGGTTACGTTTCATCAGCAGAACACTTCAAAGATACACCAGCTCCATCAAAGAGACTGCCTACATCACACTTGTTCGTCCTCTACTAGAGTACTATTGCTCCTTGTGGGACCCTCACCGGGTGGGACTGACAGAGAAGGGCAGCTCGTTTTGTTCTATCACGTTACGGGTGGGAAAGCGTCACGGAAATGTTGCACGAATTGGGGTGGAAATCATTAAATTAAAGACGTTATTCATTGCGGCGTGATCTGTTTGCGAAGTTTCAATCACCGACTTTTAGTTCTGAATGTGAAAATATTTTGCTAGCACCCACCTACTTAGGGAGACATGACCATCCCAATAAAATAAGAGAAATCAGATCGAAAACGGAACGAATTAGGTGTTCTTTTTTCCCGCGCGCTATTAGAGAATGGAACGGTAGAGAAAAGTTATGAAAGTGGTTAATGAACCCTCTGCCAGGCAGTTAAATGTGATTTGCAGCGTATCTATGTAGATGTAGAACTTCCGACGGCGTGCAACCGCGCGCTCCGCAGCGAGGCTACTCCACCGCGGCTCGAGTACTGTTGTAAAACATTGGAGCCGCGGTGTAGCTGAGCGGTCTGAGGCGCTTCGCTGCGGAGCGCGCGGTTGCTCGCCGTGGAGGTTCGAGTCCTCCCTGGGACGTGTGTGTGTGTGTGTGTGTGTGTGTGTGTGTGTGTGTGTGTGTGTGTGTGTGTCCTTAGGTTAGTTTACCTTAGTTTAAGTAGTTTCTAAGCCACGTACTGATGACCACGCAGTTTGGTCCGATAGATTTACAAACATTTGAACATTTTTTGTAAAACATTGGAGTTGGGTTGCAGGGGCAACTAGTTGAAGTGGATTCATCGGATCGAAACAAGTTATCGAACAGAAAATATTTACAAGTGAGACATTAAAGGAGAATTGTTTAAGTAATGCACTTGCTGATTCTCTCAACTCGGTTTTGTCGACTTTTGTTCCATTATTTCCCAAACAAGGCAGTGTTATTTCCGGAAGGAACTCAATTTCAAGGGGTATCGATAAGAAAAAGTTACGATCGATATCGTCATAAAGTGTTTGTGTTAATATCACTGCGACGTTTTATTTCCGTTGTGAAATAAGTGTCTCGGTATAAACTGGAAGGTGTCGATCGTAACTGTGGAGTTAATAGATGTTCTGTCAGACGGTGACGCGTGTACGCGCAGACGCTGCGATGAGGAACGATACTGCCGCGTGCGTGGCCGGCAGGCGTGGGGCGGCGGCGGTGGGCGGCTGCCCATTATCCCACGGCTCGCTATATAGTTCGCGCCGTGCCACGTGGGCTGCGCTGCGCAGGTGCAGCTGCTGACGGCGCATGCGCGGTAGCGCCGCGGCCGTCAGGGCAGCCACACCAAGTTCTACAGTGTGTTTTTGTAAAAAAAAAGTATACATCATTTAACTAACGATTGTTTGGAGCACATATTTCGAATTAATAATGAGATTGACAGGAAGTACAGACTGGCTAAGCATGAGTGGCTAGAGGACAAATGCAGAACCGTAGAAGAATGCATAACTAGGGGAAAGGTAGATACCGCCTACAGGAAAATAAGAGACACATTTGGAGATAAGAAGCTGTATGAATATCAATAACTCAGACGGAAAACCAGTATTAAGCAAAGAGGGGAAAGCTGAACTGTTGGAAGGAATATATAGAGGGTTTTGTGTCCCAGCCCCGTCGCCACTTTTGTGTCTCGTTTCCGTCGTAGGTGTCGGTGGCCGAGTAGGAAGACCGACACAGGAATATAGGGAGCACGCTTGTGCAGGTACGGAGGTGAGCAGCCAGTGGGACAGCAGAAACTAGAAACACTAGAGTAAATTAGAACGAGATATATATTGCACAGAATGTATACAATACTTAACTTTTACATAGATCAGTACTGCAGAATGCTGATACATAGTTGAGCTAGAGGCCTGCCTAGTGCCTATCCGATAGCCAAGTCGTCACTGCTGCCTATCTGATTCCGAAGTGTTAACTGGTTCCTATCTCAGTCCCAAGTGAACGATGTCGTTCAGTGGTGGCCACGAGCGGAGTTGTAACAGAGGGCGCTCGTGGCTGACGTCGTAAGAACGCCGTGCCGTGCGTGCATGGCGGCGCGCGGCGAAAGTAGGTGGCGCGCACTTTGGACTTGTGCGACACCACAGAGGGTATATACAAAGGAAATAAACTTGAAGGCAGTATTCTAGAAATGGTAGACGAAGTGGAGGAAGATGAGATAGGAGATATGATACTGCGAGAAGAATTTGACAGAGCGCTGAAGGACGTGAGTCGAAACAAGGCTATGATATTCCGTCTGAACTGCTGATGTCGTTAGGAGAGCCAGTCGTGGAAAAATTGTATCACCTGGTATGCAAGATGTATGAGACAGGGGAAATACCCTCCGACGTAAAGAAGAATATTGTAATTCCAATTCCAAAGAAAGCAAGTGCAGACAAGTGTGAAAATTACAGAACTATCAGTTTAATAAGTCATGGATGCAAAATACTAACACGAATTATTTACAGACGAATGGAAAAACTTGTGGAATCCGACGTCGGAGAAGATAAGTTTGGATTTAGGAGAGATGTAGGAACACGGGAGGCAATACATCACGACTTACAAGATATGCTAAGAAAAGGCAAACCTACGTTTTTAGCGTTTGTCGATTTGGAGAAAGCTTTTCACAATGTCGACTGGAATACACTGTCCCAAATTCTGAAGGTATCAGAGGTAAAATATTCAAACTATACAAAAATAAGACGGCTGCTATTAGAGTCGAAGGACAAGAAAGGAACGCAGAGGGCCGGCCGCGGTGGCCGAGGGGACTGAGGCGCTTCAGTCACGATCTGCACGGCCACTACGGTCGGGGGTTCGAATCCCCCCTCGGGCATGGATATTTGTGCCGTCCTAGTTCGTAAGTAGGTCATAAGTAATTTGTAAGTTTAGGGACTGATGACCCCGTAGTTAAGTCCCATAGACTGTACAAACATTTGAACATTTTGGGACGCAGAGGTTGGGAAGGGAGTAAGACAAGGTTGTAGCCTTTCCCAACGTTGCTATATCTGTACATTGAGCAGGCAGTGAAGGAATGGAAGGAGAAATTTGGAGAGGGCATTAAAGTGCAGGGAGAAGAAATAAAAACATTGCGGTTTGCCGATGACATAGTAGTTCTGTCAGAGACCGCAAAGATCTGAAAGAGCAGTTGAATGGGATAGACAGTGTCTTGAAAGGAAGATATAAGATGAACGTTAAGTAAAACGAAGGTAATGGAACGCAATGTCAGAAAATCAGGCGATGCTGAAGGAATTAGATTAGGTAATGAGACAATAAAAGTAGTAGATGAATTTTGTTATTTGGGTAGCAAGATAACTTCTGATTGCCGAAGTAAAGAAGATATAAAATGCAGAATGGCAATGGGAAGAGAAGCGTTTCTAAAGAAGCGAAACATCTAATATTAATTTAAATGTTACGAAGCCCTTTCTGAAAGCATTTGTCTAGTGTGTAGCATTGTATGGGAGTGAAACGTGGACGAAAAGGAGTTCAGAAAAATAGATGATAGAAGCTTTTGGAATATTGTGCTATAGACGAATGATAAAAATTAAATGGGTAGATCACGTAACTAATAAGGTGTTTAACCGAATCGGGGAGAAAAGGAGTTTCTGGGATATCCTGACTAAGAGAAGGGTTGGACACATTCTGAGACATCAAGGAATTTTCAATTTAGCATTAGAAGGAAGCGCGTGGGGTAAAAATCGTAGAGGGAGACGGAGGGACGAATATAATAAGCAGATTCAAAAAGATGTAGGTTGCCGAACGTATTCTCAGATGAAGAGACTTGCACAGGACAGGGTAGCGTGGAGAGCTGCATCAAACCAGTTTGCGGACAGAAGACAACAACAACAACAACAACAACAATAATAATAAATTTGTAATTAACTATTACTGATGGTAATTCTCCACAGATATGATAAATTATTCTTCAAATGAGATTAGCTGGCGAGTACTTAACTTTGTGCTGTAGCGCCGATAGTCACAGAAAGAAAGAGAGACACCACCAAGAACAACAACCTATCCAATGCTTTCTTCTCCCGCAACTACCCTACAGATCTCGTCCGCAAGCAGATATCCCTAGCAGTCCATTCCTCCTCTTCCAGCAACAATGTCCGTAACTACAGACCACTCAGAAGTACCCCTTTAGTCACCCAGAACCATCCAGGCTTAGAATGCATTGGTACGTCAGGGCTATGACTTTCTCGTCATGCCCTGAAATGAGATCATTCTTCCCACACCACCCAGAGTAGCCTTCCGCCGTCCTCCCAACCTCCACAACATCATCGTCCAACCTTACAAAACCACCCTCCCTAACTAATGGTTCCTACCACTGCAAGCGAACCCGCTGCAATGCCTGTCCATTGCATCCTCCTAGAACCACATACTCCAGTCGCGCCATAGGAAAAACCTACCCTACCCTAGGCAGGGCCAAATGTTGGTATGGCCATCAACTAATTGGCAGAGCGGATGAATGGTCATAGACGGACCCCAATATCTCTCTCTCTCTCTCTCTCTCTCTCTCTCTCTCTCTCTCTCTCTCTCTCTCTCTCTCTCTCTCTCTCTCTCTCTCTGTGTGTGTGTGTGTGTGTGTGTGTGTGTGTGTGTGTGTGTGTGTGTGTGGGGGGGGGGGGGGGTTCTCTACATCTTTCCCTGTTAAACAAAAAACATCCCCCATTCGGCATTATTCGGTTCACTCATCTTTACTTTTCTTTACTGATTGATCTGTCCTCTTTGCCGTCTCTAATGACGAAGCTGTTGACGGGGCGTTAAACCCTAATTTTCTTCTTTGTCCTTTTTGGTTATTTATATCCTCTTTGGCATGGCTCAGTGTTAATATACAGAATCTCTAACTTCCACTAACTTCCACAATCCTCAATCATCATCCTGATGATCTAGGTCGTGAATTACCTTCCCCTTCTGTTCCCATTCCTTTTTTTTTCCCTTCACTCCTACCTGATGGAGCAACTCTGTTCCGACAGCTTGTCCTATTCTTTCGTCCTTTTTCTTTGTGTGACTATCAGCGGTACACCACAAAGCTAAGTACTGACCAGCCAATCTACCTCTTTTGAAGAAGAAAATAAATTTGTAATAGTTTTTTTTATTCCAAATAATATAAGATATGCATTATATAAAGGAAGGCATTTCAATTCTTCAATATGTTGCGTTTTTCATTATTACTTACTAAAGTGCATTGCAATAATTTGAAAGCAGATAGTGTGTAAATACAGCTGTGTATTTTAATGATGATGCCCAGTCGTCATACAAATAAAAATCATGACATTCGACAGGTTGTACTTTTACTATATTGCGTTTCGCGGCAATTGGCGAGGTCTTGAAGGAGCAAGCTCAGCTCATCGAACACAGCGCATGCAACCAATACATGAACGATATTTTTGTTAAAAAAAAAAAAAAAGCAGAAGTGACGCTGGGGCTTCGATGTTTTGTGTTTTCGAATCACCTCATACATTAACATGTATAATTGAAAACCCTTGTAACTACAATGGGAACTCAGAAATAGAGAATGACAGTAGTGGATAATAATCGTATTTATTTTAAAACTGATTATCCAATACAATCACAAACGCTTTGCAAATCTTTATAAGTGTTTCTTCTACTAACTGCATTGTAGTACAACAACCGTATTCACATTTATATTTCTTGTTGCAAGTAAGTATATTCACACCTTTGAAGACTTACTGCATTGTCTTTCAACCTATGGTTCGCGACCCCCAGGGAGATCACAAAGACTTGCTCGGGCTCCGCCGTCACATGAGGAAGTAATTGCACACTAGAACAACCAGCCCAGTGCACCTCTGACTACAAACAGTTCCGTAATACAAAAATATAGGCTTAATAAAAGGGAAATTTACGTTTTGTTAAAATTATACAATTTCTTGTTTAACATTAATTCTGAATTAAACAGAACGTAGATTTATTATTATTCTTTATTACAGTGTGTTGTCGATAAATAAGCGAAAGTCTGAAAACTTTTTTTAGGAAACTTTCGTTAGATAAATGTAATAGATGCAATAATTAATTCTAAGAAATTATAAAAAGCTACTTCTTTAAAAAGTAGCCTATAAAGTGGGAGCATTCTTAATCAGCGTGATTAGATTCTCAAACTTATCGAAGATCGAAACACTCGTTATGCAAAATATACATTTCTTTCGGAAACGATGTAAAAATATCTTCCACTCCGAAAAATACACATTAAGACAGAGTCAAACAGCTTATAACAAAGCTGTATCAACAGAAAGAACATTACATTCGTTGCCTATGAGATAACGGACATAGTTTTGTTAGAATTCGTGTGTAAGGGGAGATCGGGGGGTTTGCCAGAATCTTTATAATTTGAAGGGGGTCGCTGGAATATTTTAATCGGAATGGGATCGCATATTGGAAAAGGTTGAAAATCACTGCCATATGGCAACGTCAGGCGTTAATAGGCTACTAGACACATCTACCGATGAATTTCCTTATGTTTACATAAAAATCCAATTACATGCTGCACTTCATAACTGACCCGAGCAATAATTTTCGAAGTCATCGTTAACCGTTATTCACACAAAAACCAGTACTGAAGCATAACCATTAATCTGTGAGACCCCCTTCAAACAGCGAATATGACGCACTTAAACAATCAGTAGAGAGCAGTGCGTTCGCCTTGCTTTGCTCTAACTACAGTATGTGTCAACATATTGAATTTGTGTCTTGCTTGTGTTACACTGTTTACAGATGAAAACTGCTTAAAAGCTGTCGTTACTGTGTGGACATGTTATTTGATTACGGTTTCGTTCTAGCTGATACTTTTAGAGGACTTATTTTAAATTGTTCTGAACCTAATGTTGGTTTTCTTCTTTTTCAGGTGAGTAGACAGTGCTCAATGCCTCTGCACCATGCCATTCCTAGCTGGTGAGTTGTACTCAATTTGTCTTCTCGTTCGCCGACGATTTCCATATCCCTACATCTCGAAATACTGCAGAAAACGCTACCATGGTTTCGAATATACAAGAGCTTCGCAGTTAAATGTGAATTTTTAAAAGCAACTCACTTATGAGGTTCGGAACTTCCTGTTTATATATTCACATTTACATTCGGCTCTGTGAATATCCCATCTTGTGAATAGAACAATGGGAATGTTGGTAAGTCTATACCTGCAGTAAGTAGTCTTTAGATGAAGGTGGAGCCTTTAAGATGCATGGGCGAGAGGTAAATAGTTCTACGTTCTGGATAATGCAGAATCGCTATCCCCGGTTTCTAGGAATTGTACAAGAGGCTAACATTGTGATAACGAACTCATGTTCGAAAATTGATCTTTTACTCATATATGGGCTGGATAAAAAGTAACGCCAACTATTATTTTTTCTCGGAGATGACACTTTTGACAGAGAAGCTTACCGTTACACACTTTCTGTATAATCACCCCCATTATTTGTGACCTTTTGCCGAATGTCTGGAAGGCGTCGTATACCACCTGCGCGTCTGTTTTTGATGACGTCGCGTATTGCCTGCCCTATGACGTATAAGAGTGTTCTTCAATCCGTGGGTCGCGACCCCCGGGGCCGTCGTGAAGTCTTGCCTGGTGGGCGGTGGGGGTAGCGTTCCGATCGCAGGAGGATGCAGTAGCTGCATGTTTGTTAGCAAACCTACGTTTCGTGACGTTCAACTACTGTGGCAGAGGAGGCACATGGAATGATAGGGTTTTGTAAGAGTCTCTTGATTAACAAGTTATCCGTAAGTGGTAAATTGTTTCTGTTGTGAGACATTTCGGGTAGCCCTCAATGAGATATCGAAAGAGTGACAAATACAAGATATACCTTTGCCACTTTAGATTTCTGATGTTGGACTGACCGAAACGCGTAACAGTGATGCCATTTTTCCACCTCCTGATGAATTGTTAATTAAGCTACTTACCCACGGTGGAGTGCCCGAGTGGTCTAAAGCGCCATGCTGCAGAGCGCGCGACTGCTAGTGTCAGAGGTTCGACTCCTCCCTCGGGCATGGGTGTTTGTGTTGTCTTTAGATTTAAGTTAGTTTAAGTAGTTTCTAAGCTTAGGGACCGATAACCACAGACGTTAAGATTTACAAACACTTCAATTAAGCGACTTAACAGCGGTTATGCTGTGTCATTGTTTATCCACTACTTTCACTGTCACTTTTGCACTGCCCATAATTGTTTTTCACAGATCAGACGTGTTTGTTTTTGTTTTGACTGAGTTTGCACAGAGTGTTATTAGAGTGTTGCCAAAAAGCTGTGCAGACTCAGTCAAAACAAAAACAAACACGTCTGATCTGTGAAAAACAATTATGGGCAGTGCAAAAGTGATAGTGAAAGTAGAGGAAAAACAATGACACAGCATGAAGAATCGGAGTTACAGCATGAAACATACGGCATTCCATGATGTGAGGCGAAAACAAGACAAAATCTCCGTAAGTAACAAAACATTAGACCTACTTTTCATATTTCGTTAAGGAACTGTTTTCGATCTAAAAAGAAAAACTGTAGATTTCTATCATTACAGACCACTGAATATGTTCTATTGTCATTAAAACGAAACGCATCTGGTGAGAAAAATCGCATTTTTTGTAGTTGCAGAGACGGACAAACACTGCTATTCGTAGTTTAACTTAGTTTAAGTTAAACAGTTGAACAAACAGTTGTCATCGCTGAAACACAACAAGCAAATTCCCTTTTTCACGTCCCCTCTCCCCTTAGCGTCGGATCTCTGTCCCATTTAACCTAACATTGTATGTTGTTCAGTGACCAGTTACCCTGCAACTAGTTGCTGTCTCACTTAACCTAATAAAAACGACAGCTGCTGAAATGCACAAAATAATCAATGTAGTATGTAGGCAATATGACTAGCTAAGGCTCCACCATCTGAAATGTAAAGGGATACTTCCATGAAATCTACATTCACTCTGCACTCCACACGATATGGACGTAATGAGCTCCGGCAATGGCCAATTAAAGACGACTTACATTATGAGCAATATGACTGCTGATTGTTAAACCAGTCTACCGATAGTAACGATAGTACAGACACTATCAGTTTTTTTTGTAATCCTATGGGACCAAACTACGTTGGTCATCTGTCCCTAGTCTTACAAACAACTTAAACTAAGTTAAACTAACCTAAGGACAACACACGCACACACATCCATGCCCGAGGGAAGATTCGAACCTCCGATGCGGGAGGCCGAGCGAGTCGCAACGTGGTGCTCCAGACCGCTCGGCTACTCCCGCGCGGTTTGCATGTTCATTCAATTTCTGGCGACAGCAAAATACAATATAGAGAGGATGGTAAATGAAAGTTTTCGCGCCGTATCAGTGCATTCAAAATCTCAAGTTTAAGTAGCATAGTATTATCTGTGGATGAAACATGTCGGCACTGTACATTTCCTTCAAAATTTAAACTAGATGGTAATTACCTATGAAAAGTTAAAGGGTCCAGCAGTACTTGGGACCTGTAAATCGGATGAGAAGCGTGTACTGATAGCCTCAGTGTGTAAGGCAACCGTTCACGAGAAGCGGAAAATCCGGGTTCGAATTTCTATCCGGCACAAATTTTGAGGTACAGCTATTATTTCAACGTGCAAACAGCTAAGATTATAAAATTTCAACCATGTAAAGTGACTTCCTTCTTTCTTGTATACTGCCTACAAAAAACAGCCATAAAGGTAGGAGGAAGGTATACGAAACTAAGCGGGTTGCGAGGATATGCTACTTCACTGATGGTAAAATAGTTAAATTACGAGTACTGGACAGTAAAAGTCGTTTTATCACTATGGCTTGCAACACCTCTGGCATAGTTATATGCACTGATTCGGTCGGAAACGGAGTGACAAAGCCGATGTATCCTCTCTTGATTCAAGCTGGCCCCTGATATCCTGCATACCGTGACTGACGAAGCTGACGTCAGAGTTTATCCCACAAATTACACACCGGCTAGAAAAAGTGACAAAAGTAAAAAAAAAAAAAAAAGGCAGTTTGATTTCGTTACCGAAAACTCTGAAGAGCCCCGTAGGTTACAGAAGTGTCGCTTTAATCAAGAATTACGTTTTTAAAATTCATTATTTTAATTAGTTTTCACAGTGCTTGCTGGAGTGCGAAATATTTTATCAATGTATTTGCAGCTCACAGGTGTTCTCAACATCAGACGAGCACAAATAACATTCCATGAGCTCGAGGATTGTACTGTCGGGGAAAAGGTAATTACCATAAATGGCACCACCATCATCTATCTTCAGATGTAACACATTAGTCACGAGTGTCTGATATACTGTTGTGCCTTGAGTTTACCTCGGTCACAGTAAATTTTTTAAAGTGACTCAAGAGATCTCAATCCACGAGTGAAGACGTTGTGTCTCACCAAAAGATGAGAGAAATGGAACCTCCTGCGTACCTGTGATGGTAATCTGATGGGTAGTACAGATTCCCGATGTATCTAATTGTAAAAATACAACCCCATTCAGCAGCAGTAAACCATTCCCAATCACTCTAAAAGCAGCAGGTTCTGTTGCGGCTTCTGCTAGTCTCCACCAATGGCGTGGGATGATGCCTAGAAAACGGGAGACTCGGATCGAGTCCCGGCTGGGTACACATTTTCAGCTTTGCCCATTCGCTGTTCTGTGAATATGACACGAAATGTTGCAGGTAGCCTGTGTTACTTGCTCTCAGATGGCAGGCCCACAAAACGAGTGTTCACAATGTATCTGGTGTACCATTCGCCGATCCTCCTCGGTGGTGACCGGACTTGGCCACGTGGAACGTTGTCGAGTGGGTCTGTTCTCACGCTCCCACGCATTCCAGCCTCAAGCCCAACAATTCTGCATGTGACACGATTCGACTGAACAGCCCACGGATTCGTCCAGCCAAACGGAGATCCAGAACGAGGCTCCTTTATTAGATCCGTCATAAATATGGAGAGTGGACTTCAGTTGGTCAAGATGTTACCTTTAATGGAACCAAGCCCGTAAATTTTTAGTAAATATATTGTGCAACCAGTTTCGGTCTCACTGCAGACATCTTCAGGCTCCTATACCGAATGGAGTTTCCATATCCCTTTAAACCAGAGGTGGGCACAAATCGGTTCAATGAGCAGCGCCCCGGCTCGGGCCGGAAAAAGAGCAGCGTTCGCGCTCGGCCGGTAGTTATCCTAGTTGCCGCTAGAGGTCTGCATGCTTGCTGGCGCACATGACAAACGTTCGATACGGCGAGTTATAATACGCCGTGACAGACTCAAACTTGCGAAAGAACGTGATAACTGTGGACATAGTTGGTCTGCTACGACTTCCAAACTCACCTTCACAAATTCACCGTCACAAAAAGGTCGGGAAGTACGGGCTATCAGCAAAGCTATTCTGTAAGTAGCACGAACAGCTGCATCGGAGGATGAGGCATCACATTCCTGTTTAAGAAATTAAGAGTTGTCATTTCAAAGGAAAATTGGTTTTATTAAACAAAACACTGTGATTAAGTTGTCTTGTAAGTACGTACAGCATTATAATACATACCTCTACTTTACTTCCTTCCTCGCGTAGATTATTAAGAAGATTAAGTCGCATTTCACCTTCTACACTTCCATATTGGTTGAAGTGATGTGTTCTATAGTGGTGTTCTAAATTGTACTTTTTTATGCCTAGTATTTTACCACATACCAAGTATTTGGCTCCTCTTTCGCTTTCAGTTTACAAGTAATCACATTCCCAACTAGAGTTGAACTGGAAAATAGAACGCCGCTTTACCGCGCCGATTTGACTACCCATTTCAACTCCACAGCGCACTGTACCATAACGTAATATCATAGATTATAACGAAAACCCTGAAGTACAAAATTCGAACTAACAGATGGCACTGTTAGCGGTGTCTTCTGAAACAAGACAAAAATCTCTCTTATCTTTACAAGATGTTTGCCGGCTCGACTGCACGCGCTGGACGTTTTAGAGAAAAGTTTCCAGTATTATGTTTGTAAGTTACTTACTTATAAACATAATAGCATTTTTTCAGGAGATACCCCTAGTAGTGGAATCTGTTAATTCGAGTTGGATACTAGAGTTTGCACTATTATCTTTATAAGTTATATTATAACGCACTTAGCCAGGTGCATTTCTGCGGCTACATTAGCGCGTTGGCTGCGCGTAACGCCACCGAGTGTTTTCAGCAGGAACTACGTGATGGACGCCAGCTGCTCGCGGCTCTGCTCCCGCTCAGGCAGGCGGCTCCGAGAGCGCGGCTCGCTCATTGCCCTCCTCTGATTTAAACAGTATTAGGAGCGTAATAAACCAGGGTCTTTCGACACAATCCCTTCACCAGCCAGCGATCATACATGTGAGGATAAGCAATAGTTTGATAGAAGGAATCCAGGACATCACTATTGCTTAGCTTGACAGTCGTCGTTTGTACCATGTGGGAGAGATTGTGTAAGAATGAATTGATGACATCAATTGATCAGACGCCTATACTGTCTAAAAAGATACTGAACCTTCATTTGGTTTAGGGCTCTAAAGGTGGCTTCAGATTGAGGCCGAAACTGATTGCAGAATAAATTACTTAAAAAAAATTCCATTTAACATTTCTTTTTTGTCTGGTGCTGTTAACGTCGTCTCACACGAATGCGTGGCTTCTCAATAGTACATGAGTGAACTCTCGACATCTGTCGCTGTTCAATCTTATATACCCTGCTAGACCTAGTAACAACACTAACCGCAAACAACAACAGTACACTATATCACTGAAAACTACAACACTAATCATTTTCACATCCGCCGATTGTGTTGTTCGGTAAGGAGTGAAATCGGCATCCAACTATGTTTTTTGGGTGCCCACGTTTCCTTTCTGGCAATGTATTTTCATTTACTTACGTACAGCAATTATTCACCGTCCTTGTCGAAAATGTGTTTAAGAACAGGAGAAATAAGCGTAAAAAAACTTCTTGTCTTAGCAAAAAATTTAAACAGTTTTGGCCTACTGTGACAACGAATTTTTATGTTGGCCATTACACTCACTCCATAATTCCAACGGCAGAAAATGAAAGTAGTAGTACGTCCCTCCAGAAATGTCACAAATTCAAAGCGAATTGACATAGCAAGAAACTTAAAGTAGTTTCCTGTAATGGAAAGGAATAATGGGCTCCTGTTTATTATAGTGATAGTTAACACTTCATGCGTTGGAGCTGCTTCAGTCCTTGGCTATTTCCTTTAAAACTTCTCTAACAAAAAATGAAAGGCGGCTAAATAACTATTGGAATAAAGTTGGATGTGAATGTAGGAAACCATTTACGTATTACAGATGGATATATTTCCCATATCATAAGAGATTTCACTCTTCATAATCAAGGAAATTTTAGCTTGAAGAGTGTCTACTTTTCCTTCTGCCGTAGTCACGTATACAGTGTGTTACAAAAAGGCACGGCCAAACTTTCAGGAAGCATTCCTCACACACAAAGAAAGAAAATATGTCATGTGGACAAGTGTCCGGAAACGCTTAATTTCCACGTTAGAGCTCATTTTATTACTTCTCTTCAAATCACATTAATCATGGAATGGAGACACAGCAACAGAACGTACCAGCGTGACTTAAAACACTTTGTTACAGGAAATGTTCAAAATGTCCACCGTTAGCGAGGATACATGCATCCACCCTCTGTCCCATGGAATCCCTGATGCGCTGATGCTGCCCTGGAGAATGGCGTATCATATCACAGCCGTCCACAATACGAGCACGAAGAGACAATACATTTGGTAACGGGGTTGCGTAGACAAGAGCTTTCAAACGCCCCCATAAATGAAAGTCAAGGGGGTTGAGGTCAGGAGAGCGTGGAGGCCATGGAATTGGTCCGCCTCTACCAATCCATCGGTCACCAAATCTGTTGTTGAGAAGAGTACGAACACGTCGACTGAAATGTGCAGGAGCTCCATCGTGCATGTTGTGTCGTACTTGTAAAGGCACATGTTCTAGCAGCACAGGTAGAGTATCCCGTATGAAATCGTGATAACGTGCTCCAGTGAGCGTAGGTGGAAGAATATGAGGCCCAATCAAGACATCACCAACAATTCCTGCCCAAACGTTCACAGAAAATCTGTGTTGATGACGTGATTTCACAATCCTATGACTCGCGACTGCCGGCCACGGTGGCCGAGGGGACTAAGGCGCTTCAGTCACGGTCTGCACGGCCACTACGGTCGGGGGTTCGAATCCCCCCTCGGGCATGGATATTTGTGCCGTCCTAGATCGTAAGAAGTTCATAAGTAGTTTGTAAGTTTTGGGACTGATGACCCCGTAGTTAAGTCCCATAGACTGTACAAGCATTTGAACATTTTTTTTTTTTTTTTGACTCGCGACTGGGGAAGACATAGAACGACGAGGACACCTGCAATCGACGAGGCAATTCTTCGTAGTTGACGATAACCCTAATGTCAGCCCATTCTCCAGGGCTGCATCAGCGCATCAGGGATTCCATGCGACGGAGGGTGGATGCATGTATCCTCGCTAACGGAGGACATTTTGAACATTCCCTGTAACAAAGTGTTTAAAGTCACGCTGGTACGTTCTGTTGCTGTGTGTTTCCATTCCATGATTAGTGTGATTTGAAGAGAAGTAATAAAATGAGCTCTAACATTGAAATTAAGCGTTTCCGGACACATGTCCACATAACATATTTACTTTCTTTGTGTGTGAGGAATGTTTCCTGAAAGTTTGGCCGTACCTTTTTTTTAACACACTGTATACATAGTACTGACATAGTATTGGCTGTGACATTTTGGTATTTGAGGGTGGTCGGATGCTCTTCGTGTTGCCACCCCCGCGACGGAATTCGTGCATGCCACTTCTCTGCGTTTAGAGTTACTCATGTTAAAGTGTGCGAACGTTTTCCGAATGTCTGGACCGTATAACTGAGGCGGGACTTTGGTACCAGTCCGGTTTTCACCTAGTGGGGCGTGGAAAACAGCCTAAGACGCACATCCAAACTAGCCGGCGTAGCGAACCTTCTTCGTTGATCTGCCTGGGGGATTCGATACGGGTCTCACGCATCTCGCCGAATCCCGGAACCGACGCTGAAACCTCCTGCAGTTCTCCCACTGAGACTGCAGGTAATTGTCGGATGTTCAGACCTCTCCCACACTCCTTATCGCGATTCCATTAAGAAACATGGTGCCTTCTGATTGAACTGCTGATAACCTGTAATTTTACTCCGTACTGAAGCGTAAGGCATGTTCTAATACATTATTGTACATAGGACTATACAGATGTTATGAAACTCAGCTCTTTCTTCACGGAATGATGTAACTGTTTCCTTGTACAGAATGCGGTGCTATGAGAATCGTTAATTATCTGTGCAGAATCGCCGCTTACGGGATGATTTACTACCCCCCAAGCGTTTAAAAGAGTAATTACACTAACAAGGGACACCTTTTGACCTCTAATGTTCGGAACCACACGGCCCATTGCTTGGAATAACAGGAAATCATAAACAGGTCAGTGGTGTGCGTCATTTCCATGCAAAACGTTGCGTTGTAACTCAAGTAACTTTTTAACAGAGACAGATAAAGTAACGAGATATCAATACCATAGGAAGGAAATTATATCTAATTAAATTGCGTCTGCGTTTCTGCATCTACATACATACTCCGCAAACCACCGTTAAGTGCGCGGCGGAGGGTACACTGTACCACTACTAAGCATTTCCTTTCCTATTCAACTCCCAAATAGAACGAGCAAAACAAGAATGCCTACATGCCTCAGTACGAGCCCTAATTTTTTCTTGTCTTTGTGATCACTACGCGAAAGGTAAGTAGGCGGCAGAAAGATCGTACTACTCTGCTTCAAATTCCGGCCCTTCAAATTTCCTCAACAGAAATTCACGAAAAGAACGTCTTCTTTCCTCCAGCGATCCCCAGTTGAGTTCCCGTAGCATTTCCGTGAAACTCGCACATTGGTCGAACCTACCAGTAACGTGGTCGTACAAGCATTTTATACGCTGTCTCCTTTGCAGATGAAGTACATCTTACCAAAATTCCCCCAATAAACCGAAGTCGGCTGTCCGCGTTACTCACAACTGTCCTTTACATTTTAGTTTCATTTCATATCGCTCTACAATGTTACGCGTAGCTGTTTCAATGACCGACTGCATCAGCAAGCTCACTACTAATGCTGTATTCGAACATTATGGGAATGTTTTCCCTACTCATGCACATCACCTTACATTTTTCTATATTGAGAGCTAGTTGCCATTCTTCGCACCAATTAGAAATTTTGTCTAAGTCATCCTGTATGCTATTACAGTCGGTTAAAGACGACACCCTCCCCCCCCCCCCCCCCCCCCATACACCACAGCATCATCAGCAAGCAGCCGCAAATTACAAATTACTCAGCCATCAGATCATTTATATAGATAGACAATAATAGTGGTCCTATCACACTCCCCTGGGGCACGCCTGACGATACACTCGTCTCTGATGAACACTCGCCGTCGAGAACAACGTACTGCGATCTATTAGGAAGGCTTCCAGCCAGTGACAAATCTGTGAACCTATTTCATAAGCTCATATCTTCGTTAGCAGTCTGCAGTGTGGCACCGCGTCGAACGCCTTTTTGAAGTCGAGAAAAACACAATCCGCCTGCCCTTCATCCATGGCTCGCTAGATGTCATGTGAGAAAAGGGCAAGCCGAGTTTCACATGAACGATGTTTACTAAATCCGTGCTGATTCGTAGAAAGAAGCTTTTCCGTTTCAAAGAAATTTACTATATTCGAACTGAGAATATGCTCCAAAATTCTACAGGAAACTGATGTCAACGATATTGGCCTGTAATTGTGTGAGTCAGTTCTCTTTCCTTTCTTACATATTCAGTCAGCAGCGCAAGAGCCTCTGTGTTTGAAGTTCTTATAATAGTGCTAAACACACGTATACAACAGTACCACACATCTGAAGTGCTTATATTATTCTTGAAAGTGCAGATGCGGGATTTCGATGAAGTGGTTAAAACAAATTGGGAGGGAACTATGCGCACACCTCACTGAAGCCACGTTCTCACATTACAAATCACTTATGTTATATATCTGCGAACTTCATATTCTCTGCCACGATGTCATTTCCATATTCAGCACGTCGCATCTTGGTACTTAATATTTGGATAACTTGCGTAGGATTAATTTTCTTTACGATATCACTGTACGGTATGCAGTTTACACACCCTTGCGAACACCGCAAGAGACAAATACGTACTGCAGCTATACCACTCATGAAACTGGTGCACTGGCTAGTGCAGCTACAATATGCCACCATCTAGAGGCGATAGCAGACATGTGTGGCGTCTTGCATGGAAATGACTGTCACGATTGTTTTGTTCGTAGAAGCGCCACAATTTTCTCTCATCTTTCTGTTAACTAACTTCGTGTTACTCGGGATATTTGATAGTGCAGAAGAGGTGTTGCAGAAGAGGTTATTTGTTTTTATTTGGTGTGAGGGGTTGTAGGGGTTAAGCAGACTCTTTGTAGGCAAATTACATTGTTTTTCTTAAGATGAATACATAGGAATTGCTTTTCTATGTAGTAACAAAGTTTACTATCTTTTAAAAGCTTGTTCTTATCATTTTTCAGCTGGTATATTTCTGAAATATCCTCACATTTAATGTGTCCAGAGATAAGACACCAGAATAGTTAAAGATTTTTCAGTTATCATTTTGGTTACGCCACTGATTTCATCGCCTGTGCTATGGTTTTCACGAAAGGCAGACTGATGTTTCTACACACTACCTGCAGGTTATTAAATTTCTCTCTGTATCAAGAATGCAGTCGTAAGCCTAAGCGCGGTTGCTTGCCGTCGGAGGTTCGAGTCCTCCCTGGTGCACGGGCGTGTGTGTTGTCCTTAGGTTAGTTTACCTTAGTTTAAGTGATTTTTAAGCTACGGACTGATGACCACGCAGTTTGGTCGGATAGATTTACAAACATTTGAACATTTCGTAAGCCTAATACGTATCTCAAGAAAGATTTTATTATTCGTTTGTGGGAGAATACACATCCCATTTCCTGATAAAGAAGCAAAGTCGGATCTATCCTTAATATCGAAAAAAACCGAGTGAGGTGGCGTAGTTGTAAAACACAGGATTCGGGAGAACAGCAGTTCTAAGTCGCCCCCTACCATTCTGTTCAGAGCTTCCTGTGATTGCTCTAAATCACCCCAGGGGTTCCTTTCGGAGGAGTCGGTCGATTTCGTTCCTGATCCTTAGCAAAAAATAAAATAAATAAATATTATAAAAAATTTATTTGATGACTGAATCACTTTCAAACAAAACAAGTATTATGGATTCTGCCCCATTGGCCCTCTTCTGATGGTAACAGCGGCGTTTAGTGAGCACTGTTCAATGTTCGTGCGTTCTCAGATCACCACCTGCTTTTAATGATTTTCATTAAAAAGTGATGGTATCATCAGGTAAACAACTTTACATAATCACAACACCCTTTAACGAAATGCCATTTTTCCACTATCAGACTCACTGCCTTCTCAAATTATAACCGTTTGTTCGGTAATTACGGTGAACAATACATTAGCGTCGAAGGAATGAAATATTTCAGCACCTCCCTTTACCCAATAGCAGAAGTTGCGTTTGTGTTCCAATGTTTGTAAATCTATTGGACCAAACTGGTCATCAGTCGGTAGATGACAAACTAGTTAAACTAATGTAAACTAACCTAAGGACAAAACACACACGCACGCAGGCGCGCGCGCCCGCCCCAGGGAGGACTCGAACCTTCGACGGCGAGCAACCGCGCGCTCCGCAGCGAGGTGCGTTAGAGCGCTCGGCTACTCCACCGCGACTTGAGTTTGTGATGATTTAAAACTGCTTTACACTGATAGACAGCGGAATACGCCCATTCAATGTTTATAGAAGTTTATTCAAATGTTTTCACACACGCCCGAGCGAGAGCTCGAACCTCCGACGGCGAACGGCCCAGCGCGCGCGCGCGTTCACACACACACACACACACACACACACACACACACACACACACACACACATATATATATATATATATATATATATATATATATATATATATATATATATATATATAATTAGTGGGTGGGTGTTTTGTGCTTAGGTTAGTTTAAGTAGTTTGTAAGTTTGAAGACCCTAGCAGTTTGGTCCAATAGGTTTACGAACAGAGACTTTTGTTTTTGCTGCTGTCGTCGTCGTTGTTGTTCAGTCCAAAAACTGGTTTCTAGCAGCTCTCCACAGTACCATACCCTGTGCAAAGCCTCAAAATAAGAACGGCATCCTACATCCTTTTGATCCTAGCCGGCCGCGGTGGCCGAGGCGCTCCAGTCACGGTCAGCACGGCCACTACGGTCGGGGGTTCGAATCCCCCCTCGGGCATGGATATTTGTGCCGTCCTAGTTCGTAAGTAGTTCATAAGTAGTTTGTAAGTTTAGGGACTGATGACCCCGTAGTTAAGTCCCATAAGCTTGACAAACATTTGAACATTTTGATCCTACTTACTATATTTATCTCTCGATGTCTATGTGTGTCCCACTGATAGATCCCCTTTTAGTAAAGATGTAGAACTATCTCTCCTCAATTTTGTTAAGTACGTCCTCGTTAGTTATGAGACCTAATCACTACTTGTCATAGCGCCACCTATTAGTTGTGATAGAACCAAGCAGGGCATATTCCTAAAATTTTAAAATTCACTTTTTTTCTTTTGCCTATACCTTCCCCCAAAGATACATTGAAGATACTAATTAAAACCCCATGAAAATTTGTATTACAGTTGCGCTGGTAAGCATTTTCTGATACGGTGATAAAATTACGATATCTTTTGTTTTCCTCAACCGACTGTGATGAAGCAAAAATGTTGCCTCGAGATTTACTCACTTTAAATACACAAAATGTCGTGTGAATCCCTCTGAGTAATAGTGAAGATTACAGTATTCAATTAGAGACACGGTGGTTTTAGATCAGCCACGCGGGAATGCCGTTCGCTCTAAGGCGCCTTGCTGCGGAATGCGCGGCGGCTCCCCGTCGGATTTTGTCTCCCATAGCTTTACGAACATTAGAACATTTTTTAGATAAAAATATTTTCAGACTACGATATTTTGTGTCCGTGAGCAGATTCTGATGAAACAAATCCTAGGTGTTGCCCTAGATCACGGTCAAGTTACCTGTGGAAACCCCCATACAGAATCTTTTTGTAGTTTCGGAGATCACCTTGTTCAGACAATCAAATCCAAAGGTTACTGTTACAATTGTAAATGTGGATGTCTTATCTTTCCACGATTCAATATTGATAAAATAATACCTGTGTGTTGCCGCATACAACACTCAAGCTGCCTGTGAAAACCGCATGGAAATTTGAGTTTTATAGATAAATGTGTTTAGATTAATAAAATGGTTGGGAGGGTCGGCGGTATTTTATTAGTTGTTAATTAGTTAATCTGTCAATGACCGCTTTGATCTACAAACGACAATTGATCAAACTAACCATTCGGGCTCCTTGTGGGTCATTGGAATCTATAGAATGTGACGAGACGTGCTAAGCAATTGTTAACAGCTTTTGTTAGAAGAATACTGTGCGGCTATTTTGCTACAATTGTTTGACGGTTTGACGTCATGAGAATATGTTAAGAGGGATTAGGGCGCTTTCAGATGTATACACCATACAGATATTTCTCCTGAGATTGGAGTACAAAAACAAAGTAATGTACTATTCGGTGGCTTGTGCAATTTATACTGACAGGCTACTTGCTGTTAAAATAGAACACTACACCCTTGTGATAACTCCCGAAAGCCCGTGTTAACAGGGAGGGGTCAATTTGTGACGTAAATTAGAGTGAGTCGTTATTGTCACACCCTGCCCCTTCCGTCATCGCTGCTAGCCTCCCCTAACAGGATGTCGGGTCGTTCTATTTCTGCAGCCGGAAGCATCTCCAGCGCTGTCTTTTTGTCTGCCGACGCCACCCTCCACCCCTCCGGGTAGCAACATCAGGGTGAGTTCCCCTCGTAATGCATTATTTACCGTACGTTGACGGTGAGTCATTAGACCACCAGAGGCGGCTGTTTAATCTCGCGTCGTCTACGTTACCGTCCCCAATTACTAGACACGATGTTAACAGCACTTGAAGCGTACCACGTGACACACACTTCTTTAGTTACAGGGCTGCCGTGAAGAGACAGTAGACGTTATAACAAGTGTAAAAAGGATGTTGGGAATCGATGTTGTCTTATCCTGGAACCTGAGGGATAAACATTTCATTCAGTAGAGAAATACCACACATTTTTTGAAATGATTGTAAGAGATTTTTATGAACACTCAATCTAAATGTGGAGAGTATGAGGCACGTATTTGGGCTTCAGTAATCGCCCTATATAACTAGTTTGTTTGCTTGTCAGGCTCTCCACGGAAAGTTACTCTATTTTCTTTGCTTGTTCGATGTGCGAGGCCGCTCCCCGTCGGGAGTTCGAACTTTCCCTCGGGCATGGATGCATGGATGTTTGTGCCATAAGGTTGTTCATAAGTAGTTTGAAAGTTTAGGAACTGATGACCCCCGCAGTTAAGTCCCTTAAGCTTAACAAACATTTGAACATTTCTTTGCTTGGACCTGCGGTGCAATTAAGAAGAACGTCAGAATAGTTCCTAATAGTCCTGAATCTGTATGTCAGTATTAGACGGGAGACTTGTAAACACATGGGTTTCGTACGTAGCCATTAAGAGCATTACTCATCTTACAGTAACAGTCCTGCGTGTGAAAGTGTGTTGTATTAGCCACATTCAGTACATACTGAATGTGCCGGTGTTCTGTTGGGAACAGTTTGTTGAAATGTGAATTATTCCGAATCCTTCGAAAACGTGTCGGCGATTCCGAAAATGTAAGAACATATAGTAAAGCAATGGAAATATTAAACAAAATAGGTAAAAAATTTTGAAACTCACGCACGGAGGCGGGGTCGACGGAGGACTCTAACGTGCGACGGGAGCGGCCGGACAATCTGTGATATGGCGCGCCAGACCGTGCGGCCATTCGCGCGCGGAAAACTACTTGCCTTTAAGAACTAACGAATTGTATGTACTGTTTGAGACAAGAAAGGCTGCGTTTCGATTTAATAAAAAAAAATGTTCGAATGTTCGTAAATCTATCGGACCAAACTGCGTGGTCATCAGTCCGTAGCTTACGAACTACATAAACTAAGGTAAACTAACCTAAGGACAACACACACACACACACACACACACACACACACACACACACACACACACACACACACACACATGTCCCAGGGAGGACTCGAACCTCCGACGGCGAGCAATCGCGCGCTTCGCAGCTAGGCGCCTTAGACCGCTCGGCTACTCCACCGCCGATCAATTTAATAGACTTACTACAGGTCAGCGGTCACGTTAAACTGTGATTACGTGAAAGCTACTAAGTTTCGGAAGAGGGTGCTAGGAACTTCTAATACAGCCGGCCGCGGTGGCCGAGCGCTCTGTGGCGCGCCAGTCTGTCCGCACGGCCGCTACGGTCGGGGGTTCGAATGCCCCCTCGGGCATGGATATTGGTGCCGTCTTTAGTGTAAGGTAGATCATAAGTAGTAAGTTTAGGGACTGATGACCCGCACGTAAGTCCCTTAAGCTTAACAAATATTTGAACTTCAAATACACATAAAAATAAGAATAATGTAATGTTTGTAAACCTAATGGACCAAGCGGCTGTGGCCATCAGTCTTCAGACTTACAAACTACCTTAATTTAAACTAAGGATAATACAATGTCCGACGGAGGATTCGGTCCTCCGGCGGGAGCAGCTGCCCAGCCCGTAGCGCGGAAAGAATAATTATGAGTCGCAACCATAATAAAAACTACAAATCCGTTAGCAAATAAATCGTTATTGGAACAGATATTATCGTCATTGGAATCACTTTGCTCTCATTTTTAGTTTGATGTTGAAGGTGATCAGTACGGAAAATATGTAATAGTTATATATGTATGTGGTGTCTGTTCTTTCGGACATGTCCGAAAGAAAAGACACTACATATGTATAACTTACACAATTTGCCGATGACGGGTAATGATCCTTTCTTCAGTGCGGAGGCACTTCTAGGACCTTACTCTTATGGGCCTCAGTACTGAGTTAAGAGTTTGAGTTCTAGTGGGCAGGGTAAAGTTGCAAATTTGTATTTGGCAGGAGGCGTAGGTAGTCCTTGCAAGTGCGATGATCGCTGTGTTCCCAGTGGTGTAGGGGTCAGCGCAGCTGTCTAGAAAGCAGAAGATCCGGGTTCGAATCCCGGCTGGGTACACATTTTCAACTTTACCCATTCGCAGTTAATGTCATACATTCTGTGAATAAAAATATGTAATAGCTCATGGGTCCGTTTTCCATTTCAATAAAATTATTCTGCGAGTGTAACCGCGACATGCGTCATAAAATCAACAATTTTTCATTTGTCAGTGTACGCGGTCACATACCTGGAATATTTGTACTGAAATTGTTAGTGTGGCTGAGCCGAGATGTTGCCATAATGTGGTAAAAAATAAACATCATTGACGACGCAGATGTCAGTAGTGGATCATGTTGGGAAAAATTTAGATATTTGTTACTCTTTTTTCTGTCACTTGCGTTTTTCCTCCTTTGTGTTTCGAAGCTGGCTACATCCAGAACTGCACTTAAACGGTGGTAGTCTCTTGCGCTAATTGAGAATGTTTCTCCCTACCCCTGTAACATCTGTTCGAGATGAAAAGGCAAGTGGAGTTCTTGCGAATATGTTTGAACGAAAATACCATTTTCTTTTCCAACTGTGTGTGGTGTGTGTGTGTGTGTGTGTGTGTGTGTGTGTGTGTGTGTGTGTGTGAAGGTGAAGAGAAAAAGGGGGGGGGGTGAGGAGATGGCTGAAATTAGTTCTAAACTGTGATGACTTCGGCCCCCCTTCTTGGTACCCATAACAAGTGGAGAGTAGAGGTCTCGCGTAACTCATTAAAGTGGTGGTAAACGACATGAGGAGGGACTGGCGTAGTGTACGGCAGGGCGTCGCCCTGCGCCCCGCCTTAGGTCGCCGGCTACCTGCTACCTGTTCCCGTCGCGTTCTACAGGTCCCTGTGTATTGACGTCTGCCGCTGGCGTTGCCTCCGCGCGCGAGCTCCCGGTGAACAACACCGCGCAGTGGAGCTCCTTTGAAGCTGGAAAATGCCCGCTTAGAAAAGCACTTCATAATTCTCAGAGACGAGAACCTCCCAGGAAAGGTAAAATGGTTACGGCCACGAGGAGCGGCAGCTCAAAGGGCGCGGAGTAACTTACGCTCGCTGGTGACTGGACTGTTCGCCTTGTCCCAAGTGGCAGTAAACGAGGGTACACGTAGTCAAATACGCATTACGAAAGCTGTACAGTCCCGTAAAGTACAAAACAAAAATTAAACAATTTTGGCGATCCAACTTTCTCTCGAACTTCCTAACGCGACACGGCCCCTACCCCACACACCTCACACGTGTGGGTCTCAGTGAAAATCCATGCTGTACGTGTGGAGAAATTGGGGCCCCAGAACACACTGTCAGATCTACAAAACACATACTCACACTACGTTTGACACGACTTAAGACCCAAACGAACTAATAAGAGATAAGAACGGTTGGGACATAATGAACAGGAAGTCTCACTACGAAAAGAAAAAGATTACACACAGAACGTAAGACGTAATGCAACATGCAACGCCCACAAGAGAAGGCAAAACACTTATGATGAATCTGACACTGAAAGCGCAAACAGTGCAAATTACACCACAGATGACAGCCCCGACACACACAGAGGACTATATAAACACATGCGAAACGTAAATTACAGATATAGCTCATCATAGGAGTCTCCAAATCATAAAGCTGCAGGATGGCAGGGCTCGAAGTAAATTCCGAGGCCTCCCACCCTGGACTTTCAACTCTTTTCTTCAGACTGTCACTCAAACCAATCTTTCCTTTTATTCTCTTCTTAAAATAGTTGTTTTTAAGTTGCCTTTCCATTTTCCTTATAAGTTTTTACGTTTTTCTTTGTATTTTTTATCTAATTACTGTAAATGTATAAAGAAAATAATGTATCACAGTCGCATAACTGTATCACATAGTTTTTGTAATCACGACCAGCTATATACCCAAAGGCAGCTGGTCCGCAACAAGGGTAAATAAATAAATAAATAAATAAATAAATAAAACATCCAAAATGCAACACCGAAGAAAACTGGAAATAAAACAACCAAATTTATTTGGCAGATAACACGTTGTACAAAGATAACTGGAAGTAAAGCACCATGCGAAGTGTTGAATGTTGTCGCCATTGCTAGACTCTGGATGTGTTCTGGGGTACAGCAGGTTATGCTATTTCCGCGTATTGCCAAAGTGTATCTGGTGAGTAGTCGTTATAATACCAGGCCAGTCCTTCCACAATCATTGCCCAGAAGTTTTCGACAGGCGAGATACTTCGAATTCTAATAAGACTGATAGATACATGTCCATCAATGCTACTGTGTGAGAATTAGATTCAGGCGTCCATGAGTGACATTGCTAAATCCTTCACTGTCGGAGAGGGAGTTTAAACTGGAAATACAAAGAAGGAAAAAAGTTTTGCTCCTAATGACGTTGTACTGGTAGAGAGGTTTGCTTTTTATGTCGGTCCTCTGTTCAGGTCATTTATTTATTTATTGCAAATTTTGAACTGCTGCCTGATATTTAAAAGCAGGTCGTATATAAATTTTGCATTTGCGCGTAACTGAAGTAATACGTTAAGAATCGCGGGGTCTGTTCTTAAAGGCATGTTAAAACGAACAGACGTCGCAATTCCTAATCGTGATCCACCTTGTCGAGGTTTGCCGCTTCATTCCGTGCGGATGCACGCGAGGGCCGGACTCCTTCCGGAATTACAGGTTTAGGTGCGGTACAGTTATCAAAATAGGAAATTCGGCTCTCTAAGTTGACTGAATACTTCCTTCAGTAGTTCATGCAGTGTGTGAAGCCCGTGTGCCTGCTTGGTGCAACGGTTAGCACATTTGCCTAGACGCCAACTAAATATAATGAAGTTGATAGCTTCATGATGTCATGTCACGTATAACACTGCAGTCTCATATAGTGCATTGCGCCATTTATTTTTGCCCTTTTAGCATGCATGAATGCATACATCCTCGCTCAGGTATACTTGGTATTATAAATATTAATGTGCTGGGAATTTGGGGTTAACTCATAACAAAGCGCCAATGTGTCTACATTGTTTTAAATGAAAATGTTTCTAAAGCTATCTTCGAAGTCCAGAAGCTACGAGTTCCTCTGTCACTATTGTGCTGTGGTAGCATCTTTTCCATTCTAGTTCCCATCTTACGATCTGACATAGTCAATTAGGTGTCGTAGCCGACATGGATTGTCAATTAAGTCTTCAAAATGAGAGAAAAAAGATCGCCGTCTTTAGGATTAATTGAGTGTTCTTATTTAAAAATCTCACTGTAATGTATAAACAACAAAACGATAATTGATCTTTTAGCATACCTGACAGAATACTATCAACTACTTCGTCAACCTCAGACAAGTCTGACCACGTTTTAAATTTCGTCGGACTTTCAGACCATAACATCTCGACCATGGATAACGATTTATGGATTTAAAAAAAAGTGTTTTGACTTTATGCATTTATCTACATTCGAACAAAGTTTGAACCTATCCTACAAGTTTGAAGTGTAGAAGTGACGCTCTTGAAGAAGCTCCCACTAAACAGAATTGATTTCAGCCTAATGTACATCATTTGCAAAAGGAATTAATGGCTTCGCAAAATTTACCTGGGCCCCAGCTTCGCTTCAAAATTTGCTTATGTACTGTAGCACAGCTTCTGTAACACAGTGTCCCAATGGTCGTACAAATGGGCGCTCGTCCGAGCCATACGGAAGACATTTCACACCATGATCTAAACGCAAGTAGTACCTGAAGAGCAAGGCTTCCAAACTGTCGTTCCTACACTCGTGGTATTATAGCGCTAACGTGCTGAAAAAGTTTTCAGAATGAATAAAATTATTTTATCCATAGTGCATGCAGTAGAACTTCGTGACTGTACCCTTTATGGCGTATGCCATAATTCCCGCTACCAGTCACAACTGAAAACGTTTATCTGCCCCACGACCGGTTTCGGGCTTGTGCCTATCTTCACGTGGCCGTACATTCATTTACATATCTCATTGCTGGAGTGCCTTCTTTACATAGAAACAAATTTTGCGGTAAGTATTTACTGGTTAGCTGTCAAACAGTTGCCTTTAGTGAAGTAACATGTCGATACACTTCAAAATAATACAACTATCCATTCTTGGTACATGCATCTTTTCACATATATTTCCTATTCTACAGATTTTCTTGTCACTGTAACATAATTTCTACCTTTCATGTCAGCACATTAAATAAATTCCTGACACTCAAGACTTTTTTTAGTGGTCTTCAGTCGGGATACTGGTTGGATGCATCTCTCCACTGAACTTCATCCTGAGCAAGCCTCTTCTTCTTATCATAAGAACGCCAATCCACATCCATTGGAGCCGGCCGCAGTGGCCAAGCGGTCTGCGGCGCGCCAGTCACAGTGTGTACGGCCGCTACGGTGGGGGGTTCGAATCCCCCATCGGGCATGGGTGTTTGTGTTGTCCTTAGCGTAAGTTAGTCAAGTTATTAGTGTGTAAGTCTAGCGACTGATAACCATACTGTTTGGTCGCATAAGACCTCATACACACACACACACACACACACACACACACACACACACACACACACACACACACAGATCCATTGAAATCTGCTTACTGCATGCGTCTCTTGGTCTCCCTCTGCGATTTTTACCCCACACACTTCCCTCCATAAATTCAAGATTCTTTGATGTCTCGGAACGTGTCTTACAAATCGAATCCTTCTTTTTGTCAAAGTATGCCAAAAATGACTCTTCTTCCCAGTTCATTTCAGTACCTCCTCGTTAGTTACGCGATCTACCCCCCTAATCTTCAGCATTATTCCGTAACACCAGATTTCAGAAGCCTCTGTCCTCTTCTTGTCCGAACTGTTTATCGCCCATGTTTCACTCCCGTACAAGGCAACAGACCACACAAATGCCTTTAGAAAAGATTCCGTTACACTTCAATTAATATTCGAAGTTAATAAATATAACTTTTTCAAAAACACTTCTCGCCCCATTACCATTCTGCATTTTATATCCTCTGTTCTGCGCCCATCATATGTTATTTTACTTAAAGTAATAAAACTGATCTACCACCTTTACTGTTAGGTTAGGTAACTAAACTCCTTCAGCACTGCTCGATTATAAGACTGCATTCCATTTACCTTGTTTTGCTCTTGTTAATGTTCATCTTATACACACCTTTCAACACTCTCTATTCCGTTCAATTGCTCTTACAGGTTCTTTGCTGCCTGTGACAGACATAACGAACAGCAAATATTCACGATATTGGCGTGTTTAAATTTGAGTACTGCTGCTTTAGTCAAACAACTTATGATCTAAGGACGCAAAAGGAACTTAGATGAAGGCAGTACGAATGCTATGATAAGTACTAGAACTAATGCCAGTGAAATAAATCCAATAGTAAAGATGAAAATTTGTGCTGGACCGAGATTCGAACCCGGATTTCCCGCTTTGAGCCAGCTGTCGCCTTAACCAATTAGGCTATCCAGGCATGCTTCCCTTCCAACCAAAATTCTCACGTTGTAAGGCGCCCTGCCCATTTGATTCCACTTGTTCACAGCCTATACTGGTTTCGAGCGTATTAATGCGTCCGCATTGAAATTGTGGATTGCCTGTAGGGCTGATACACACCAATTTATATGGTGTCTGTTCTTTTCGGACATGTCCGAAAAAACACACACTATATCAGTAATTGTACTTGAACTAAAGTGAACTAACTTACAGTAAGGACAACACACACAGACCCATGCCCGACGGAGGATCGAACCTCCAACGAGGAGAGACTGTGCGCTCCACAGCAAGGCGCCTTAGAGCGCTCTCCCACTCGACCGCAGCTAACTAATTCTGATAAAAATTATTACATGATTGTGAGGCCACGCTGTAATGTTATAATATCGAATGTTAAAGGAAATTCTGATGACTATTTTGGAGATTGAAATATGACAAATGATAAACAGGCATAAAAACAGACCTGTTGGAATTCATTTTCACAGTTGGCGCAGTTTTAGGTAAGAAACGAAAATAGGTACGCGTTGTGCTTATTAACCGCGGTGGAGTGGCCGAGCGGTCTAAGCATCGATCTCTATACTACCTGGCTGTTGAACTACAGATTTCTGAGCGTGCCAGCCAAAGATGTTCATAATCTGTTTCGACTAATTACAACACGGCTGCTGTGAAGCATTACAAGAAATTGAAAAGGAAATATGTATCGATTCCGTACTCATACGAGTCTGTTAGTTCACATACTGACATAAGTTTAGAGTCTAGTGGCAATGAAGCAATTATTTGTCACATTCTAACCGACAAAAGTTGATTTGACTAATTAAAACATGGCGGGCAATGCAAAATTGTGTGCAAAACATATGAATGTGCAAACACGCCGTAGTTCTATGCTCACATCAGAGTTACAAATCCAGGTTATACACTACTGGGAAATGTAAAAAAGAACATCATTAATTTGTCGACCCAGCAGAGGGAAATTTTGTTGACATATTGTTGAGGATGTATACAACAAACGATTACACAGACAGTGCCATAGTACGTGAATAGTCACCAGAACGTACGAAATGTCGACACTAGTACTCCCTCCTTTTTGAGCAACCAAAGCTGCAATTGTCTCTTGGGAACGATCGTAGAAGTGTCGAATGTATCTTGCGGAATGGCCTGTGTTGCTGTTTCCACGTGGTGTCTCAGTTGGGCTAGATTTCGTGCCGGTCGTGCAGATCGCGCAAGATGACGTTCTATCCGGTCCCAAACATGTACGAAGGTGGGCAAATCCGGAAATGGTGCTAGCAAAGGTAGTTGACGTACACGATGAATAGCACGTTGGGTGGTTCTGGATAAACGTGGACGTGCATTGTCCTGTTGGAAACGCATATCGCCTTCTTGGTGCATGAACGGCAGCTACGTCGACTGAAAGATGGTTAGTGTACCGTGCAGTGTTCTATGTTCCCTCGACGATCGCCATAGGAGAACGGTCAGTGTAAGATATGAATGCACACGTTAACCGGGTGTCGGCCCCGTGTGCCTCTGTCTTATACACTCAAAATTTTCGCGTTCCCCTGCTCGACGTCATACGTGCGTAAGGCCATCTTTGGCAACGACGTAGAATCAGATCTCATCAGTATAGACATGTCTCCATTGACCCTTCGATAAGCGAATATGGCGTCACTACCGGAGGCGGACTGAACGATGTAGGGACGTGAGCGGAAGACACACTAACAGTGCACATGATCGTGCAGCATGGTGTGGGGTGCCACAGCCTACACTGGCATTTTCCTCTTGTGATTGTTGAAGGATGATTGAACAGTTCACGCTACACTGAAACCACAATTCAACAAGTCTTGCTATCACTCGTGCACCAACAAGGTGATATGCTTTTCCTGTAGTACAATGCACGTCCACATATAACGTGTACCACCTAATGTGCACTTCGAGGTGTACGTTAACTAACCTGGCCAGTACGATCCCCAGATCTGTCCCCCATTGCGCATGTTTGGGATCGGATAGAACGTCATCTTGCGCCGTTCTCACGACCGGCACGAAATCTGGCACAACTGGCTCACCTGTAGACGGGGATACCGCCCGTCAGCTTTGACCTGTGACGTCATCGCAGCGCGGTAGTTCTGTGGTGCGTACCTGTTTTTAGAAGGCGTGTGTGATTATGTCGTGGTTGAGTTAAAGACGATAGTTTGTTTACAAACAAAACAGATCAATATTTTGTGCTTAAAAAGTGCTCTGTAGCTTCTCTCTGATGGTTAGGTTTAGGTTAACCGAGAGATTTTTTTTTTTTTTTTTTTTTTTTTTTTTTTTTTTTTTTTTTTTTTTTTTTTTTTTTTTTTTTTTTCCTCCGTATGCGAGCGCTAAGCGAATTTTTGGGCTAAGACCTGTGATCAATGGTACATTCTGTTATCTATAATAACTACACATTATTTGTTTCTACAATACAGAAGTATGAAGATATCCCGTATACTGGTTTTCGGACACCTTTATGACGTCATGGGTCAAAGCAGACATATGGTATGCCAGTCTACAGTTATGCCGCCCAACTGAGGCACTAGGCAGGCTATTCCGCAAGACTACATTTAGAACCTCTACGATCGGCTCCAAAGGAAAATTGCAGCTTGCATTGCTGGAAAAGGAGGGTATATACGGTAGTAGCGTCGACATTGTGAACGCTCTGGTAACTGTAGTTACGTGCGTATGACTCTGTCTCCATGATCGTATGTTGTATACATCCTGAAGCATGTGTCAATAAAACTTCGCCCTTCTGGATCGACAAATTCGTTGTCCTTTTTTCATTTTCCAGGAGTGTATGAGATCATTTGGTCTAAGGCTTTTTGCTGCTGAGCGCGCGGTTGCTCCCCATTTGAGGTTCGAGTCCTCCCTGGGGCGCTTGTGTGTGTGTGTGTGTGTGTGTGTCTGTGTCTGTGTCTGTGTCTGTGTCTGTGTCTGTGTCTGTGTCTGTGTCTGGTTATTGGTTATTGGTACTGAACTATAAAAACAGCAATGATTATTATTGTGTAGAATTTTTAGAGAGATAAAGAAAAACCTACCAAAGTTGCTGGTAGAAGTTCCGGGTTATAAGGCCATGGTCCATAAAACTTTTTAGTTTCACCCAACGTTTCGTCCAGAGCTGCGACGGACACCTTCAGAGGTCTTCTTACTTGCGTTGAGTCTTGACGGGTAAGCAAGCAAGTAAGAAGACCTCTGAAGATGTCCGTCGCAGCTTTGGACGAAACGTTAGGTGAAACTGAAAAGTTTTATGGACCACGGCCTTATAACCCGGAAGTTCTACCAGCAACTGTGACATCCGGTCGTGAAAGCCTTCATTGCATGAAACCTACCAAAGACGACACGAAAGCATGATTGGCTGAATAGAAATTCGTTGTTTTAGAGAAGGCGAACATTTATACGCGGTTCTTGGTGGACGACGTAATGACGCTTGTGGCGAGGGCAGGTGGTGTACGGAGCATGCGGCGTGGCGCGGCCTTTCTCGCGCTCTCGTCTCGTCGCGTCGGTCACGCAGGCTGCCCTCGCATCACGCGACACACGCCCAGCCAGCACGCCCCACCCCCAGCTGAGCTGCTGTGGCGGCCGCGCTGTTGTGCGCCGCGTCCTGCCTGCGGGCACGACCACTCAGATGATTGCTGGCGAGCGCCTTTCAGAGAGAGGCGCAACAACTGGGGGACAGCGAGATAGCGCGCGTCCGCACTGTGCAGGCGTTTCTCTAGATGGAGAGCATGCCGACACCTCGCTATCTTGCCTTCACTTAAACGCTCGCAAATAATTCACAGTCCCCGAGCGCTCAAAACACACACACACACACACATACACACACACTTGAGGGAAGGAAACAAGGCGCGGTGGAGTAGCCGAGCGATCTGAAGCGTCTCGCTGCGGAGCGCGCGGTTGCTTGCCGTGGAGGTTCGAGTCCTCCCTGCGGCATGGATGTGTGTGTGTGTGTTTGTCTTTAGGTTAGTTTACCTAGGTTTAAGTAGTTTGTAAGCTACGGACTGATGACCACGCAGTTTGGTCCGATAGAATTACAAACATTTGAACATTTGAAGGAAAAAATGAAGATTAGAATTTGTCTCGTCAAGAAAGTGGTTATTAAAGATGTACCACAAGGTTTTGCCTGAGATGGGGAAGGAAATCATAGAAATCCTGTCGTGTAACAGGTCAAATTGCATGTCCTGTATTCAACCCAAGATATAAAATAAAGCCGGCCGCGGTGGCCGAGGGGACTGAGGCGCTCCAGTCACGGTCTGCACGGCCACTACTGTCGGGGTTTCGAATCCCCCCTCGGGCATGGATATTTGTGACGTCCTTAGTATTAGCTAGTTCATAAGTAGTTTGTAAGTTTAGGGACTGATAACCCCGTAGTTAAGTCCCATAGACTTTACAAACATTTGAACATTTTTTGATCAATAATTTCGGAGTTAACTTTAATACATACACCAGTAGAAAACCAGCAAATAAACGAGAGGGGGAAATATGTTTTCATCTCAGAAACATATTGAGATACACGGTCACAATACAATCCTTTGAAAGAAACTATTCGGCATTTTCCTGGAATGAATTAGGGAAACCACGGAAACTAGACATCTGGACGGCCGGAGGGGGAAGGTTGAACCGCCGTCTCCCTAATGCAAGTCCAGTGTATTAACAGGAGTAATTCTAAAACTGTTCAAATGTTTGTTACGCTTATGGGACTTAACTGCGGGGTCATCAGTCCCTAAACTACTTATGAACTATTTATGAAGTAGCTAATACTAAGGACGGCACAAATATCCATGCCCTAGCGAGGATTCCAACCTAAAGTTCAAAAAATATCCGACAGATAGCGCTTCATCTAATCAGAAAAGCAATAATTAGCATAACAAGTTGAGACAAAGCAAAGATGATGTTCTTTGCACGAAATGCTCAATATGTTTACCATCATTCCTCAACAATAGCTGTAGTCTAGGAATAATGTTGTGAACAGCATCGTAAAGCATGTACGGAGTAATGGTGTGGCACTGGCGTCGGATGTCGTCTTTCAGCATCCCTACAGATGTCCGCCGATCACGATACACTTGCGACTTCAGGTAACTCCAAAGCCAATAATCGCACGGATTGACGCCTGGGAACCTGGGAGGCCAAGCATGACGAAAATGGCGGCTGAGCACACGATCATCACCAAACGACACGCGGAAGAATCTTTTTTTATACTTTTTAATTTTTGTATTATTATTATTATTAATAATAATAATATAATAATAATAATAATAATAATAATAATAATAATAATAATAATAATAATAATATTCTTACAAAAACCCCATGTCATTTCAAACATGTGTGTCAATTTTTACCTCTCTATGTGCATTATTCCGTGATTTAAGTTTTCAAATTTATACTGACTTTTTGACCATCCGGTACTACTGAATGTGCCTTCGAGCCGCGGCGGAGCGGCCGAGCGCATTGATGGGCTATGCTGCGATGCGCGAGGCCGTTCCCCGTCGTGGGCCGTCTCTAATGACCACGCTGTCGACGGATGTTAAACTCCAAGCTTCCTTCCTTCCTCCCGTCGGGGGTTCGAATCCCCCCCTCGGGCATGGATGTTTGTTCTGTATTTAGTGTACGGTAGTTAGTAAGTAGTTAGTAAGTTTAGGGACTGATGACCCCGCAGTTAAGTCACATAAGTTTATAAAACATTTTAACATTTTTAAAATCAGTACTGCCTCGCTAAAAGCGGGACGCTGGGATTCCTGAATCTACTTTCGAAATTACAGTACGACGCAGAGTTCAGGAGACATGGCGTCAAAAACAATTGCATGAAAATCCGCCCCTTAACGCTTGAGGTTGTAACATATTGCGTCCAATAAAGCCATTCGCAACACATTTGGGAAACAGTATCCTAATATTCCAATCTGCGAACATGCAAGTTACATTATTTTAGGGCATACATTTCAGCAGATATGACGTAATCAAGATTGAACTTCATTAGAACTAAACTGAAATGGATAGAGAACAGGATAGAAAGGGTAGGAGATGGACCAACATAAGTAAAGAAAAACACCCGGTCAACGGCGGGATCTAACGTTATTAACATATACAGGGCCGGCCCGTCCATATAGGCAGACTAGGCAATTGCCTAGGGCGCTCGAGGGGGGGGGGGCGCCAAATTTGTCACGCGACGAACCCTCGTGCGCTCGCGGTTCGGTTTACTTTGCCGTTGCGCTGCGGTTCCAGGAGCGACGAATTCCCGGTTTGTACATACAGACAGAGCAACAGGCAAGAGACAAGATGCAAGTCAATGTTACATGCATTCTGTTTGCTAGTAAGCGTTTAACGAATAGACGAGAGCCACGGTGGAGTAGCCGAGCGGTCTAAATCGTCTCGCTGCGGAGCGCGCGGTTGCTCGCCGTGCAGGTTCGAGTGCTCCCTGGAGCATGGGTGTGTGTGTGTGTGTGTGTGTGTGTGTGTGTGTGTGTGTGTGTGTGTGTGTGTGTGTGTGTGTGTGTGTGTTTTTGTCCTTAGGTTAGTTTACCTAGGTTTAAGTAGTTTGTAAGCTACGGACTGATGACCACGCAGTTTGGTCCGATAGATTTACAAACATTTGAACATTTGAATAGACGAGTAGCAGTTTGGAACTAATCATGCCGTAATCAAAGCTGGCGTACCTGCCATCACTTCGACTCGGGCGCCCTCACGGCCCCGCGGCTCTGCAGTCTCTGTAGTCTGCAATGACTTCTTCGATCAAAAGAAACTGATCTTCACGCTGCTACAAATGCTCTGCTAAAAACAAAAACCTTTCTTGGAGATCGTAGAGGCGATTTGGGATTTGAAAAAAATGCTGGTAGAAGTAAGAGAAATTTTAGCCAACGTTTCCGCATCATTTTTCACAAAATGTGTAACCATTCCGTCTAAGACACAAGTTTGGTTATGAAGCAGAAGATGAACGTATTCGTGACGAGCAAAATCATTTCACAATTAATTTCTATTTTGTAATTTTGGATACTGCAATTAATTCAGTTGACGACAGGTTTCATCGTATTAATAACCTAAATCGTGTATTGGCAAAATACATCTACATCTACAACCATACTCCGCAAGCCACCCGACGGTGTGTGGTGGAGGGTACCTTGAGTACCACTATCGATTTTCCCTCCTATTCCAGTCACGAATTGTTCGCAGAAAGGAGAATTGTCGGTATGCCTCTGTGTGGGCTCTAATCTCTCAGATTTTATCCTCACGGTCTCTTCGCGAGATATACGTGGGAGGGAGCAATATACTGCTAGACTCCTCAGTAAAGGTATGTTCTCGAAACTTCGACAAAAGCCCGTACCGAGTGACAGAGCGTCTCCCCTGCAGTGTCTTCCACTGGAGTTTAGCGGTCATCTCCGTAACGCTTTCACGATTACCAAACGATCTTGTAACGAAGCGCGCTGCTCTCCGTTGGATCTTCTCCACTTCCTCTATCAATCCCACCTGGTACGGATCCCACACCGGTGAGCAGGATTCAACCTGTGAGCGAACAAGTGTACTGTAACCTATTTCCTTTGTCTTCGGACTGCATTTCCTTAGGATTCTCCCAATGAATCTAAGTCTGGCATCTGCTTTATCGACGATTGATTTTGTATGGTCGTTCCATTTTAAATCCCTCCTAATGACTACTCCCGGATAATTTATGGAATTAACTGCTTTCAGTTGCTGACCTGCTATAGTGTAGCTAAATAATAAAGGATCTTTCTTTCTGTGCATTCGCAGCACATTACACTTGTCTACATTGAGCTTTAATTGCCATTCCCTACACCATGCGTCAATTCGATGCAGATCCTCCTGCATCTCAATACAATTTTCCATTGTTACAACCTCTCTAAATACTACCGCATCATCCGCAAAAAGCCTCAGTGAACTTCCGATGTTATCCGCAAGGTCATTTATATATATCGTGGCACACCTGACATAACTCCTACTTCGGAAGACTTCTTTCCATTGAGAATGACCTGCTGCTTTCTGTTATCTAGGAATTCCTCAATCCAATCACACAATTGTTCTGATAGACCATATGTACTTACTTCGTTCATTAAAAGTTTGTGGGGAACTGTATCAAACGCCTTGCGGAAGTCGAGAAACACAGCATCGACCTGAGAACCCGTGTCTATGGCCCTCTGAGTCTCGTGGACGAATAGCGCGAGCTGGGTTTCACACGAACGCCTTTTTTTGAAACCCATGCTGATTCCTACAGAGCAGATTCCTAGTCTCGAGAAATGTCATTATCTTCGAACATAATACATGTTCCAAAATTCTACAACTGACCGACGTTAGAGATATAGGCCTATAGTTCTGCACATCTGTTTGAGGACCCTTCTTGAAAACGGGGATGACCTGCACCATTTTCCAATCTTTCGGAACGCTATGCTCTTCTAGAGATGTACATGATGTAAAAGAAGAAATTCAGATTTTTGTAAATCTATCGGACCAAACTGCGTGGTCATCAGCCCGTAGCCCACAAAATATTTAAACCTAGGTAAACTAACCTAACGAGACACACACACACACACACACACACACACACACACACACACACACACACACACACACACACGCCCCAGGGGAGGACTCGAACCTCCACGGCGAGCAACCGCGCGCTCCGCAGCGAGACACTTTAGACCGCTCGGCTACTCCACCGCGGCTGTAAAAGAAGAGTACAAAACAACTGAGGGCCACAGGAAATTCTGAATTATGTTTTTAAAAATTGACTTATGTACATTGTATCTAATTTAGTTACTGCACTAAGAGTGTTGCTTAGTCGTCCTGTGTCTGTGGTGAGCCAGCTTCTCGAAATTAAAACTATAAAAACATATCTGCGATCCACAATGACTCAAGGAAGACTTGTGGGGTTGGCAACTTTGTCAACTGAACGAGAAACAGGAGATCGTCTCAGATTTTGGAAAGGCCAAGGCAAGAAAAATGAAATTTTTGTTACTCTGTATAATGAAGCTTATAACCTATCAATAAAAACCTTTTAAAAAGACAAAATGTAAAAACGATGAAAAAGGAACATCGTTGTATAAAAGTGTGTCATTTAATGGGGAAATATGTTTATGTAATATATATGTTGAGATTATGTATTTGAATACAAAAATGCAATGAGTATTTTGCGTTGATGTTTTGTTTCTATTTTATTAAATGGGGCGCCATTAAAATAATTTTTCCTAGGGCGCAGAGTTTGTTCGGGCCGGTCCTGAACATATAACGCCGTGACCTATGCAGAACCTGGTCAGCGTACCGCGGCGGCAGCGACACGCCTCAGATGAGCGTTAATGAGGAAGTCCTGCGGTGGAGAGATAACTCTCATGTCGAGGTCGCGTATGCGCCGTGTGACTGCATAGCAAGAGCGTCCTGGCAAAAGCTTCAAGGTGACCAAGTCACGAGACCGGCTGCGCATTTGCACCGTCTCAGCACTGTCGCGGGCGAGGTCACCTCTGTCGAGCGGCTGCTTTATCTAGTTAACGGGGAGGGCGGCAGCACAGAGTAACGTATGTCTGTGGCCGCAGCAAGCGACGCGGTCGCGGCATCGGTAAGCTGTGGTAGCCAGGAGCATTGTGGGCGAGGTTTACAAGATATAAATATAGATTGAGGAACCCTGAGACGGTTTTTCGTCTCGAATATGTCCAAGACATTAAAGATAAACGTGAAGCAATGAATTAAAATTTGCTCTAAAACCGCCCTTGCGGTACAGATTTCAGTCTGAACATTCAGTGTCTCACTATTAATTCAACGTTACATCGAATGACAGCTTCAGAATTTGGATATTTCGGTCAGGGAATTTGTTTCTGCTCCGAGAGCTTTTTTTTTTTTTTTTTTTTTTTTTTTTTTTTTTTTTTTTTTTGTAAAGAGAGGAATGTAGTGCCACGTATCTAGATAAGATATTTGTGTTAATGACTGTTGATATGGCATAAAAGTTATTTAAGAGTGAGGTGGTGCAGATAGGATTGTAGCCGGTTACTGCTGGAGCATATCGAAACTTTTTCAGTAAACACTAAGCAGCAGAAGATTTAGTAATTAAAAATTGGAGAATCATGAGTGTAGCTCTTTTCAGGCGATTATGTGGACTTCTTATAGGTGTTTCAAAACACGTACTGCAATGACAATATATTTGCCAGCAGATGATCAGTTGCTTCGCCGAAACGTCATTAAGACTCGTCGTCCGCCTCTGCAGCTAAGTGTTTCAGCAAAACAGGAACGGGAATACCTATGACGTTTAAAGCTAGTTGCTCCTACACTTCTGAAGCCCGTACCTGGTACCCTACATTCCGGTAGAAATGGGTTCTTGATGCCCATCGGTATAAATATCAGCGACGATCTGACGACTGAAATCCGTCGACCGGCTCGAATTGCTATGTTATGCTATATGTGTCGCGCACCGATAAGAACCCACGTTCAAAAGTCCGTAATTCGTGACAAGCTGCACAGCTCTCTGAGCCATGTAACTCTCATATCCTACCTACCTTCGCGCAGGCGCGTCAACATTCGGGAGTCACGCACGGAATTTTTTCAGATCCGTCAAACATTTTGACCACACTAATGAGCTCGAGTAATAGCTCAGGTGAGCCAGTTCTCTTCCTCCTTTATTCCCCTTGTGCGGCCTAGCTATCTTGTAAAAATTAATGATAAACGTGAAGCAATGAATTACAATTTGTGGTGCGGCCGGGAATCGAACCCGGACCTCCATGCTTACTAGGCAGACGTCTTACTGTTAGACCACCGCACCTCTAACGACTAAAGTGCCTCGGAATAGTCTAAGTAAAACTTCCATCCACGTCACATTTTAATTCTGCTTCTGTGTTCCAAAGATAATTGTCACTACTGACAAGGATCTCCATGCAGCGGAATAGCAGGAATGTTCCACTATGTCCATTTCCGAAGTGCTATTCCGCTGCATGGAGAGCTGTGGCAGCAGTGACAATTATCTTTGGAACACAGAAGCAGAATTAAAATTTGTGACATAGATGGAAGTCGTATTTAGACTATTCCGAGGCGCCTTAGTCGTAAGAGGTGCGGTGGTCTAACAGTAAGACGTCTGCCTAGTAAGCATGGAGGTCCGGGTTCGATTCCTGGCCGCACCACAAATTTTACTTCATTGCTTCACGTTTATCATTGTTTACAAGATAGCTAGGCCGCACAAGGGGAATAAAGGAAGAAGCGAACTGGCTCACCTGAGCTATTACTCGAGCTCATTAGTGTGGTCAAAAGGTTTGACGGATCTGAAAAAATTCCGTGCGTGACTCCCGAATGTTAACGCGCATGCGCGAAGGTAGGTAGGATATGAGAGTTATATGGCTCAGTGAGCTGTGCAGCTTGTCACGAATTACGGACTTTTGAACGTGGGTTCTTATCGGTGCGTGACACAAATAGCATAACATACCTGAGGTCAACAGTGTGGGAGGTGGAATCTCACTATCGCAATATCGCTGCAAGCGTAGACCTCCCAAGGCCAAGCGCGAGTGCTCGACGAAACGATGCCGCGTAGCAAATAGTCGATCGACGGATTTCAGTCGTCAGATCGTCGCTGATATTTCTATCGATGGGCGTCAAGAACCCATTTCTACCGGAATGTAGGGTACCAGGTACGGGCTTCAGAAGTGTAGGAGCAACTAGCTTTAAACGTCGTAGGTATTCCCGTTTCTGTATCGCTGAAACACTTAGCTGCAGAGGCAGAGGACGAGTCTTAATGACGTTTCGGCGAAGCAACTGATCATTGGCCGGCAAATATATTTTCATTGCAGTACGTGGTTTGAAACACCTATAATAAGTCCACATAATCGCCTGAGAAGAGCTACACTCATGGTTCTCCAATTTTTAATGACTAAATCTCTTCTGCTGCTTAGTGTTTACTTGTTATGCTCCAGCAGTAACCGGCTACAATCCTATCTGCACCAACTCACTCTTAAATGTCTTTTATGCCATATCAACAGTCTTTAACACAAAGATCTTACCGAGATACGTGGCGGTACATTCCTCTTGTCGCAAAAAAATTTGCTCGAAGGAGAAACAAATTCCCTGACCGAAATATCCAAATTCTGAAGATGTCATTCGATGTAACGTTAGAGATTGTCGCTAAAAATTAATAGAGAGACACTGTATGTTGAGAATGAAATCTGTACCGCATGGGCGGTTTTAACAAACTTCCACCTTAAATGAGAAGGGATAACGAAGCTTCAAAAGGCGAATGAGATTGGGCTCTGAAACCAAAGAACCAAGGAAGAGAAATTTAAAAATTTTAATACTCTTTATAGACTTTCTGGTATGCACTGTAAAACCACTCTCGTCACTCTAGGGCTGCCCAGGCTTAGTGAATGATATCAAATCAAAAAATGTTCAAATGTTTGTTAAGCTTATGGGACTTAACTACGGGGTCATCAGTCCCTAAACTTACAAACTACTTATGAACTACTTACGAACTAGGACGACACAAATATCCATGCCCGAGGGGCGATTCGAACCTCCGACCGTAGTGGCCGTGCTGACCGTGACTGGAGCGCCTCAGTCACCTCGGCCACCGCGACCGGCTGAATGATATCGCAAGAAGCTTAATGCTGTGCCTTCTAGGCTTTCATTGACAATTAGGCAGGTCCCTTGAAATCCAAAATGTTATCCAAAGCCGCCGACTTAATATTGTTTAGGGGCGAGAAGGAGGAGATAATATCGATGTATAAGATACTACATCCGACGTAACTTTGAGTTTGTGTACTTGAGCCCAACGTTTTATCGACGTTTCTGAATACTCTCCACCAGCCGGCTTCATATGATCACAGTATCAGCGCCAACTTAATGGTGTGGCAAGTAACAGAGTACCTATGCCGTGTGCTAGCAAGGTTAACGTACTGTTGCCCTAACAAGTAGTATCGAATGGGCTGCGACACTAAATACGTATTTATAACTATCAGGCTTGAAACTCCATCCGGTCAGTCAGATGTATGTTTTCCACGTTTTTCGTTACGAGATTTAGGCGAATGCCTGTATCGACAAAACAAATTTCCTTCCCCTCGTGTCCGACCCTCTCTTGCGCGTCTCCTTTAATGACCTCGTTAAATTCCAACCATTATTACCGACAGAGGTGTCGCAGTTGTTAGCACACTGGTCTCTTATTCGGATGGAGAGGGTGGGGCAGGCGTCAAATGAGTCACCGCACATCCAAATTTAGGTTTTCCGTCATTTCCATAAATCGCTTCAGCCAAATGCCGGGATGGTTCCTTTGAAATGGCACGCTTAGTTTCATTCTCCATCGGTATTTCTTCCGTCATCTTTCTTATACAGTAGGTTGAAAGGCGTTGTCTCTTCTAATTAAATATTCGCTCATGGTGTGCTAACATGAATGATAAAACAGTAAACGGAAATGATATAACAGTAGAATCCGAAACACAGGAATCTGAGCGCAATCGGTCGTATGAACAGGTAAAATGTTAGAGCGCCCCCGTCATATTTCGTTCCCTGAGGTAAAACACTACTTCCTCACTCCAGTCAAGTCTTAAAATTTCAAAAGGTTCTAAAAAAGCGCGACTTAAGGACGTAGTATTGACACTTGAAATGCATATCCTGTGAAAATCGTGGAAACAGAAAGCAATCTCGAGTGGACCTCAAACCGAACAAATCAAATTATAATTTGTAAAAATTCTGTAAATGATTCACCATCGTCCGTAGTATCTGAGAAAATTTGCCTAGCACTTCATCATTTACTTTAATACACCTTTTAGAAAAAACCACTCAATCGTTTTGCCACACACTCGTAGTAATGAAATGCATTTTCTTTCCCAGTTTCGTACTTTCCACATGTTTTACCTCATTACTGTCTAATTTCGGTTAACTGGCTTGTTTCCATCCTTGGGTCAGTCGCAGACAAAGGGAGGAGGGGGATGGACCGTCCCGGGCCTCTCGTCTAGAAAAGGGAGGGTGGGGGGCTACAAATCTGGAAAGCTACCTAAGTCCGCCGCTGCCTTGGGTGACCATTATTTACTAGCTCATGCAATTTTTACTGCTTTTTCTGTTAATAATCAAATTAGGGACTATTATCATTGCATTTTTTATACACATCATATATCCATCTCTAAATTACGCAGTAGGATTTCGGATTGTCTACTTATTCACTGTGTTTATTTTGTTTGTTTTGTACTACACTATAATTTAAACAACAATAGTAATAACTCGATTTCTTATGTTGCAGGTAAGCTTCCTTGCATTCCTTTCTGCATCGCGACGTAAGTACTATAGTAAAACTAGCCCCTGATGGATATGGGTACGTATGTTACAAACGTCGCAAAATCAAGTCTCATGCGATCCAGATGTTCATAATGGCACAGGTTTCGCATGGTTCCTACCGTGATGTTTTGCTTCCTCTAACGCCGCCTCCTCCTCAGCAGGTTTACGCATCGTCTGTAATGATTGCGATAACGACGGAATTTTACACCCAAAAGAACTATCCCGAGTATGAACAGGTGGTTAAAAGTTGTCCTTTAACACGAAACTACTTGCCAGTTCCCGGTCAAATATCTTTACAATGTCTTAAGGAGTAAAGACAAAAGCCTCCATCCTTTATCTGGATGATCAGGTTTCTTCTTTTATTATTCATTGCCTATTTTAAGGAGGGTGGGTTATATTGCCGGTACGTAGTTCCAATTCAGCAGTAGGACATTACGTAGTCAATCATTATGTGACAAAAGCTGAGATGATTCGTGAACTACCTCTTTTCTTTTGAAGAAGCGAAGCTGTGATCTATATTGTATCTGCTTGATATCATACAAGCTGAGGGAATGATCAAACCGTTTATAATGACGGTCTGCATGAGCAGATGAGCCAAAATCACTTTAAAAAAGTGTTCATGATTTTTGTTTTTAATTGTTATTCATGACAGATTTCGGCATCTTTCTGTTGCCCTTTCCCAATTTTCGAATACTTACAAATTATATAGTAATATTTCGCCGCAACACAAACATTACAATGTAATAATGACCTACCGTTTTCAAAGGAAACTCCTGTGATGGCTGTTCCATTACCAGTTGTAATTCAGGTACTATCGGTTCCTGACCTAGAGCCACATCATCTCGTGCATATGTGAACAACAAGAAACAAACATGACAGAAGCTACACCGCTTTACACGAGAAACGCTCCATACCAAGCACCGAAATACGAGAGCCAAGAAACCTAAGTGTACTAAACACAGTTAAAGCGTGGTTGTCTCCATAGTACAGGATTTATGCCAGACCGTCAATATTAAAAACTCAAGACGCTTGACGGATCATAGAGAACAAAACTTTTTAGACGATAAATATGCCCTATATCTGGTGCTTCATTAAACAACCAGAAACACACTGACAGATTCTATTTTGGGATAGTATGACAGTAAGTATCGGCTTAAGAGAAAGTATAAAAACATTATGAATAAAAAAAATTTTTAGCTGTTATAAGTACATTTAGGTTTCTTGGTTCTGGTTTTTAAATGCTTGATTTGGAGCCTGTTTCGCGTAAAGGGGTGTGGTTTGCCATTGTTTGTCGTTCAGATATACATATCGGACCATGAAACCGTTAATGCAAGGATAAAATTTGTTAAGGGAGTTCCCTCTGAAAAATATACTGCCACAGTTACAGCTGCCCTGTACATGGAGTCGTCCGTAATGCTCAAGATCCTAAGATAGCAACAGAGATTTGCCGAATGCGGTCACTTAGAAAATTATATAAAAAAGTCTAACGTAATTTTTAAAGCACTTTTTGATTAATCTGCTTACGCAAACTCTCATTGTATTAAAAAAGTACTGCGTTGCTAAATGGTTTTTGTAATCTGTTTACCCAAAAATAAGTTAAGCAATTTCAGCATCTTTTTCGGACACTGTAGGCCTAGATGAAGACTTCATCACCCAGCAGATAGTAGCATAGCGCGGTTGGCGTATCTCACCCTGTAGCATATATAGGCCGTGTTCTTATCGCTCGTGTTTGTCGGGGACTGATAGAACTGATCTTGATCTCATAATCTCTGATTCATGCTGCCTTGAGGGGCACCACGTGAGGCGGTAAATCTCTAAAAATGCTGATATCAGTATGGATTAATTCATTGACTGTCACGTTTTAGTCTTCTCAACTGCGGCTGCTATAATCTTCTGGAACGATACCTGCAAAGTAATTCTACTTTATCTTCGTACAAGCCTGCAGATAACGATAGCAGTACGTTTATACATGATAAGCATGCTGTTGCGAATATAAAGAAACAAATAACTCTCTTGCATTCTATTCTGTAGATTGATGTAGTGGGATGATCGTCAGATGATGTCTGCAACCTGTCATTATTCAATGTTTTGAGACCTATTTGGATTGTATTTTTAACTTGCTGGTTCCTCGGCGTTGCCTAGTTAAGTATTTATACCAATTTCACATTAGATGCGAATTGAAATGAAGTAAAACTATATAGTAATGGTTGAAAGGATGAAGTCAGTTCATAGTGTTGAAACAGAATTTGTTTACAATTAAAAAAATACAAGGAACAAAAATTGAAATCAAATTCATCATAATATTGATGTAACACAATACCTGACTACCCTACACTTGTTTTCCATACAGTGAGATGGACATTTTTCTATGCGTTCCGTAATTTCTGTACAGAGTTTTTTTCTCGTCATATTTTTACATGTTATCGTTAGTAAAGTTTCATTAAACATTGAAGGACTGGATAAAAGTAATCAGAACTATTACGAGGTATGTCGACAAAGTAAATTTAGTTTCGTTATATAAAACACACATGTACAGATAGAGAAAAATATTTATTGTACAAAAATCTACAACTGTTAAAGTACTATTCTACATAGCTCCCGAAATTTTGTAAGGACTTGTCAAGTTTGATTTGTAATATGATGGCTGTAAGGTCTGTTCACAGCTGGCTCAGTGTGATCGTGATCTTCAGCATGAAAATCGAAGAGTTTATTATGTCTTAAATCATTTTTTTAAGCACTGAGATTGGCTGCACAGCGACCGAAATCTAGATGAGCAGTAACAGATATCTGCTATTTATTGCTGTTCATCATTCAAATGTCATTGACATAAGTTCAAAGAATCCTGGATATGGAACGAGAAGTGATAATAAGGTAAGTTACACATTATTATGGCAGACTGAGTAACTTTCATTGATAGCTGCACTAAAGAGACATACATACGCAACACTTTTTTCACGATAGTCACTAAGTCAGTGAAAGCAATGGTCGGGTCGTTCTAAAAGTGGTTCGTTTCCTCGATAAAAGAAATCTGCACCTTAGTCCAGGAGCCATTTCCTAACTGAAGGAGGAACGTCGTCATAGTTCAAAAACATCTTCTCACCAGATATTTTACGGTTAAACATGACATCGAGATGACAAAGTTGCAAGTTTTATGCATTTACCCTCAAGAACCGTAATACATTGAAACTTTCCAGTAAGTTTTTAGCAGTTGCTCAAATCAGTCGCACATAGATGCAGATGACATCCACACTGCAGAATAACTCTGTTGAGAACCATGGACATGTAATGTTTCCGGGAAACCACCGCTATTGTTGCAAAATGATCGTAGCATGAGACTACATATGCAACTTTCCTTCTGAAGCGCTCACGTATTTACATTAGCATATGTTTTCCGTAAGCCACCGCACGTTGTGCGACGAAAGTCTATAGCGTACCTGAATAATTTATTCTCAGCGTCAAGGCCAATAGGCGAAGAGTGTGTTGGCGCAAGTGATTTGTTACTTGCCTTACTGCAACGTGAACACTCGGAGTGTTGACAGTGAGATCGTCATCGCGTATAATACCTTCTCGTCTCTTACAGCAATTGGTTTAGCTCACGCCTAACATCAGTTAGAATATAATGTCATTGAAACGGAAAAGCTTCGTCTCTGCATAATCTCGGCTTCAGAAAGAATCGCTTGTGTAAAAGTTTGCCTCTTCCCCCACACCCTTTCGGCCTGTTTACGGATAATGACCCTGCGAACCATGGATGAAAGGCAACGGGCAGACGGCATATTTGTTGATTTCCGAAAGATAACGAACACGGTGCGTCACTGCAAACCGCTAACGAAGGTACGAGCCCGTCGAATAAGTTCCCAGATATGTTTATGGTTCCTGATTCCATCCCTATAAATTCGCTTCACTGTGGCGTCCCGACCAACATCAAGAAACGACAGAAAGCTGTGTATAGGCCAGGAGCTGGCGGTGTTTAATTCCACGCGGTGGTTAAGTGTCGCCCTCCTTATAAGAGGCGTCGCAAGCATTTGAAGGCACTTCCTGGAACATTCTGGATGCCCCAGACCGTATATCAGTATTTCAGTGACAATGAAATCTCAAAGCGTGGTTTACAATGTATTTTGTAATTACTGTACGAAAATTGTATACGGTTTTTGTTGTATTCAGCCCGGAGACTGGTTTGATGCAGCTCTCCAAACTATTATATCCTTCACCGCCTCATAAGACCGGCAACCCACATATATTTGAACCTGCTTGCTATATTCGTTTCTTGCTCTCCCTCGGTATAAGATTAATATCTAAAATTATCGAGATCTCTGCATGATCGTTATTACAAAAATATAGTAGTGTTAAACTTCCTGGAATTCCCTTCATAGAAGTTCCTCTTGATGCCTGCATTGACTTACAGTGATTATCGTTTGGATTTTGTTACCGCGTCTCTCCTGGACACCTCTCCTACAGACTTAGAGCAAAACGAAGCAGATTTGTTCTTGGGAATCCTGCTCCGTGATTACTCTTAGTCACACAAACACAGTTCATTGATTTGTTTCTTTCAATGAATAATATATAGGTTTATATATTGGGACATTAGAAATTCAGCAAACTATACTTAATGCACCAAAGTTTTTTGTAAGCTATGTGCAATTAATTAAGATTGGCTCTATTCGTTCAGTGGAGTCATTTTTGTCAACTTGGGAGCGAAAAATTGGAAGTGCATTTTGAAATATATGCCTCCCGGGCGGTGACGCCTATGCGAGGTGTAACACAATTTTCTGACGAACAAACACCATTTTTATTGAGAAATCTGCTGCGTGATGTTTCGTTTTGAAGAATATAGATGTTGTCAGAGTCCAATGACAGGCATATCCAGCCAGGTAGTATATTTGATAGCAGTTGGGCGTATTGCTTGAAAGATTCCTGGTGTTTTCTATGAATTGTCAGATACTGTAAAATGAGAACCGGTTAAAGAGATACCGACTGTTCTCTTTAGGTATACCTCGAAAGAAAACAATACTGGAAAATGTGGAATACGGTATAGAAGTGATGATACAGAAGCTCTGCACAAGCAGCGAACGGTATTGCAGTGAAATAATTACATGATCCTTAGACATGCAGTCTGAGTATTATCAGTGATGGATAACAATTCATTGAATAAAAATTTGTACAATGGTCCATTACAAACTCAAATTTTGCTCCAGTTTATCTTTATGTATTGGGAAGAGAGACAGACTATGACAGTCCACGCAGGCGTCATATGCCGAGTGGTGTAAGGTTAAATTTTATTTTAAGTAAATGTCACTTCCAGGTACTTTACCTCAACGTACTTTGTCTTAAAATGCATGTTTTGGAAATTCCTTTAATATGATGTTTCATTTTCCCTCCAAACATTCGTAGTAAGGAAAAGTAAATACTAAATCCGCGAAATACGGCACATCACCTTGAAACCAAAGCTACACAGTTCGATGTTCCTTTCTTACACTAACTTAGCATAGGACACGTGATCTAGTCAGCCGCGTGGAGTAGCCGAGCGGTCTGGAGCGCCACGTTGCGAATTGCGCGGCCTCCCGCGTCGGAGGTTCGAATCCTTCCTCGGGCGTGCATGTTTGTGTCGTCTGTAGTATGAGTTAGTTCATAAATAGTTTGAAAGTTTAGGTCTGTTGACGCCGCAGTAAAGTCCCATAAGCTTAACAAACATTTGAACATTTTGATGTAGTCAGCCAACCACAGTACACTGTAATAGCTTTAAACAGCCAACAGTAGTCATCCAATTCCACAATTCCTCGCCGCGGCAAAATGCAAATAGGAATGAGTATTGTTCAAATTTAAATATGTATATCGTATAGTAAAAAGCAAAGTTGTGCCTTCATTTGCCATGCCGACACATATATTTGGGTTTTAGTTAAAAGTATATTAGCTTTTTACTGAAATGGTATGATATTAAAGGAAAGATCCTGTCAGCCATAGAGCAGGAACAGTATTAATTACTGTTGTGAAATTACCGGGAATTTAGAATGGAGGAAATATTCCCAGGGAATATTGCCGGCAGTATTACCAAAATGCATAAATCCCCAGGAATTTATGATTAATTACCCAGATTGCTCAATAAAACTTAATTACAGCCTTAAAGCCATTAATTATTTAAATCACGTGATGGAAAATGCACGTGGTCTCAGAGACCGCACATCAGCAGTTAAAGGTTAAGAGCTAAATCATGGTTATGATCAATTTAAGTAGCTTTTTTATTTTAATACTTTCTTTATATGAGCACTCCTACTTTCTATTTTAAAATATAAATAAAATATTTGAATAAGTTTTCGTTTATATAGATTTGTACTTAACCTCCTTGTTTGAAATAAACACAGTTTTCGGTTTTCAATATTTTAAAGATCAAAGAATTAGCCCTGGAACTACCAAGCATCGGAATGTACGATTCTTACGTCTCCTAGTACATACTGCCAACCTAGAAGTAATCAACATTTAGAAAAACCGAATTTTAGTGAGTAGCCACTAAACACTAAAATACATGGTGAGGTTTGTTTATTGAATTTGTTACATTTACTGTCAATGTTAGTGATATTTAAGGCTATAAAGTCTAGAATAAACTGGTTCAAAATTTGTAAACATTAGTCAATGAAAATGGCATTTCAGGAAAAAATTATGCAAATAAATCGGCCGAGATTTTTTATTTACTTGAAAATAAAAGTGATTTTATTAACGTAGAACATTGTAAAGCACTTTAATTAAAAAGACTCTACAACTGAAATTGATAGCAATATTTTAGGAAATAAATTTCTATTTTTGGTAATTCATTGCAAGAATTGAGGAATATTTGAATTCTCAAAGTGAAACACCTCTACTCATTCATTTCGAAAGATTAAAAATGCTACAGATGAAGGCAGGTTGAGAATTACGCCTCCTACGTTTAGGTTTCATTCAGAGAAATGTCCGGTTTCAACATGCCGAAAAATTGTAGCCCTAGCGAATATTTTAAATTATTTTTTCCACCAGAGTTAAGTTCTGCATAGAATTAGCGAGGGAATTAATGCAGAGACTGATAAATCTTGGCTTAAAATGTATGAATTTACTTAGTTAACGTAGTTATAAGGTTCTTTGAAAGTTAATAAGAGTTAAAACTTTCAAAATTAAAATTGTCATAAACTCCCAATTTTTTGCAGTCTTCCGGAGCCGAAGAAATATTCCCATTTTATAAGTTCCTTCCCACTGGGAACTTTCCCGGCCCACATCAGTGGTATTAATTAATGTTTCTAAATTTGTCGCGAATTCCGAGGGCAGTGTTTCACGAGGATAGCTCGTGATACGTTCACCGGACAAGGGTACATAAGAGAACCTGTCCACCATGGAACAGGAACATCATTAGTTAATTTCCGGAAATTTTTCGCTAATTCCGAGGGTACTATTACATTGGGACTGATTGCAGTTGTCGAACATTCGTGACGAGAAAACCTGCAAATCTCGCTGCAGGAGACCAGGGTTCGAATCCCGGCGTTTGTAGAGGTTTTAATCTATATCTATAAATGTGAATGTCTGTTCAGTGTACGTTTATCACGTCTGAACCACAAGACATAAAGAGCTAAAAAATTGTACAGTTACTAATGTCTACCCGGGGAAGGATTTAGGCACGGTTTTATAGCGATCGAATTGCGATTTACCGTCTGTACGGTGTACGCTTATCACTTCCGAACTAAAAGACGCAGGTTTTAGGCACTTTTCTATAGCGATCTGATAGATATTTAATAATTTGAAGGGTATAACGCAAAATGCGGAAAATAATTACTCTTTGAAAATTATATCTACTCTTTGAAAATGGTTTTATTGGTTGCATTGTTGCTTGAGGGTTGATAATGATAATAAGGGTGGAGTATATTGGGACGGAAAGTTATCGGTGTATATAAAATTTTATACATATATTTGTGTGTGTGTGTGTGTGTGTGTGTGTGTGTGTGTGTGTGTGTGTGTGTGTGTGTGTTACTATTTCGCTCTGCAGCAAAAACTACAAAACACAAACCAATAGTCTGTGTGTAATTGTCCGAAGTCTCCCGTTGTACACCATAGCAGTTCCATGCCGATATCTGTAAGAGGGTGGCAGATATAGTGGTTGAAAATCGTCAAATAATTAAAAAATTCGGACTGAAGGCCAACGATGACGTTTGCGACTCTTTAGGAAGGAGGTTACATACAGCGAAACGTGATGCCACAGACTATATCTTTGGTCTATGCCTACTACAATGTCTTCAGCTCTTTCTCTGTAAGGATAAGCATACGAATAAGGAAATATAACAATAAATAAATACCCGGGCAACGCCGGGTTTTCTGCTAGTTCAGTATAAAAGTGCGACTATTGACGTGGACGACTTGTGACGACCCGACGTCCCCAATGGAGTGAGCTCTGTGCCATGCTGTCTGCCAGGGTTTGTGAAACGCGCGCGAGCTGCGGCATCTGCACACAAGGTGTGGCGCCGAGGAATTGTGCGGCGCTTACGCAATTGCGAGAGCCCAAGGTGAGGTCGGCAGTGATGTAAGGCCTGCTCCGTCACAGGAGGCGGGCACCAGATACTGTCGCCGTACACCCGATGACCCCGCCCCTACCACTGCGAACCACTGTCCGGGAGCACAGGGCTTCTACTCTACTTCTACATCTACAACCATACTCCGCAAGCCACCCCATGGTGTGTGGCGGAGGGTACCTTGAGTACCACTATCGATTTTCCCTCCTATTCCAGTCACGTATTGTTCGCGGAAAGGAGGATTGTCGGTGGGCTCTAATCTCTCTGATTTTATCCTCCTCAGTAAAGGTAAGTTCTCGAAACTTCGACAAAAGCCCGTACCGAGCGACAGAGCGTCTCTCCTGCAGAGTCTTCCACTGGAGTTTAGCGATCATCTGCGTAACGCTTTCACGATTACCAAATGATCATGTAACGAAGCGCGCTGCTCTCCGTTGGATCTTCTCCACTTCCTCTATCAATCCCACCTGGTACGGATCCCACACCGGTGAGCAGTATTCAAGCTGTCGGTGAAGAAGTGTATTGTAACCTACTTCCTTTGTCTTCGGACTGCATTTCCTTAGGATTCTCCCAATGAATCTAAGTCTGACATCTGCTTTACCGACGATTGATTTTATATGGTCGTTCCATTTTAAATCCCTCCTCATGACTACTCGCAGATAATTTATGGAATTAACTGCTTCCAGTTTCTGACCTGCTATAGTGTAGCTAAATCATAAAGGATCTTTCTTTCTGTGTATTCGCAGCACATTACACTTGTCTACATTGAGATTTAATTGCCATTCCCTGCACCATGCGTCTATTCGATGCAGATCCACCTGCATCTCAATACAATTTTCCATTTTTCCGGCCATCTTGATGTAGGTTTTCCATGTATTCCCTAATTCACTCAGGCAATTTCCGGAATGGTTCCCTTGCAAGGGCAGTATATTGTACACTGAAGGCTCTGTGTCGATTTTTTAAAATTCTTTATTTAACATTCATCTATATAACCCATCACCTAATAACAGTAAAAGTTACAGCCAACCAGTTGCAAATTCAAGTTTAATAAACGTTACCGCGGTTTCAATTGATATAAATCAATCTTCTTCAGAAGATACAGGGATCGACAGTGAATAAGAAAGTAACAATCAAGCTATGTACAACCGTATTAAAACCATAGATCGTTTACCTATAAAATTACAGCAAATTTTAGTCTACAGGAAACAAGTACTTAAATTATTACTGTGGAAAAGTTACAAGCGTCAATCTTTGTACACATAATGTATCCCTTCAGACGAAGGCACGTCAAATATATAAAATGACTAACTGAAAACCCGGCGTTGCCCGGGTATTTATTTATTTATTTATATATTTATTCGAACCCAGAGTTAGTACTTTTCCTATCCACACTCTCTCTCTGTCCATCTCCTTTTTTTCTGAAAACATGTTACATTTATCAGAGAATATATAAGAAATCACAGGTAAAATTGCACTCGTTTCGAAGAATCCAATCACGAAATTCAACAATAATGATTGTAATAATATCACAAATGGATAACTTGATGCTATGCACGAAACGTCAAATCGATTTTTTAAAGAGATGAATTAAAAGAAATTTCTTTTTTACTGCTTCATTTATTTATTCTTATATTTCCTTATTCGTATGCTTATCCTTACAGAGAAAGAGCTGAAGACATTGTAGCACGCACAGACCAAAGATATGGTCTGTGGCATCATGTTTCGCAGTACGTAACCTCCATGCTATAGAGTCGGAAACGTCATCGCTGGCCTTCAGTTCGAATTTTTTTTATAATTTGACGACTTTCAACCACCATATCTTCCACTCCCTTATAGCTGTCGGCAAGTCATGGTGTCCAACGGGAGACTTCGGACAACAATTACACACACACACACACCATTCGTTTGCGTTCTGTAGTTTTCGCTGCAGAGCGAATTATTACACACTGACCTGGCGTAGTAGAAAGAAGACTCACCACCGCTCGTGTCACAACGAATGATTAAAAGCCATTCCACAGTGCACGTGGCGTGCGCATCTGGATGTACGCCACGCCGACACACAGCGACGACAGTTGTGTGCTATACCAGCCACGGTTTATGCCAGTATGCAGAAAGATGTCAATTCCAACATTCACAGACTGAAGGAAATACCCAGTTGTCGAAAGGGATGAGTCAGTACAGTCTGAGGAAGGGATACATGAAGGTCCAGAATTAGTTGGCAAAGGAGAAAAAGAGGATTGATAGTGTGAAGTGGTAGGTGATGCAGTCGGTAAAAACGATGAAGATGAATTAGGCCTCGTACCTGAATTGTAGTACAAATCATTTTCGTCTTCAGCTTTAAAGGTAAAGCAGTCAACAATCCGAAGATTGGTTTTAACTCAGTGCTTTACTAGGCATGGTCCTGTTTGGAGATGGTATGCCTTCCTCCGACCTTCGAACTGACTTTCCCAGCCAGTTATAGGGGGACCTATGTTTAACGTGGGTTCCGAACCACGGTGCTACTCGGTATTTTCCACACGAGCAATATTCCCAGAGGTGAAAGAAGTGGAAAGTGACAGATAAAAATCCTAAGGACTTGGCTGGGATCAAACCCGCTACCTTTGGATTTGTAGTCTGGCACTCCACCACCGTGCAACCGAGGCTTCAGCTTTACAGATGCTATTTAAAATCTCAATTTTTACTTTGTTTTGTAACCACTGTGATAATTTCCGAACCGACTGGGCTGCACTGACAAGGAATAAGTCTATTTCATCAGGGACTTGTGCGAGAATTATTTTTTCCATAATTATGCAAGAATTTCAGAACTTCGTCTACGTCTCTTGGAGATCAGTTTCAATGTTCTTTTCCCGTTGCAACTATTTCCTCCACTTTTTTATACATCATCGACATTACTTTCGTTATCACCGTGGAGATCATCTTGTTCCTTCCAATGTAGAGTCCTAAATCACTGAAGAGTACTTACTTCTTCAATTAATTACTGCATTTTGAACCCAAGAAGGTTACTGAATGGCACAATCTCACACCAACTACTTGCAAATGATCAACAATAAACACAAGAGCTCAGACAACAAACATGACGAGTGTCTAGTGCACGAGGCTGGGCTTGCACGAGGTCTAACCTTCGATCTGCGCACCACGTTTAGAAGATCTCTCAGGCAGCGAACGGAAGCTACGCGTGTCCAGCGTAGCTGGCGTAGCACGTGGTCGTGGCCTACATCTACATCTACATCGATACTCTGCAAATCACATTTAAGTGCCTGGCAGAGGGTTCATTAACCACCTTCATAACTTTTCTCTACCGTTCCATTCTCTAATAGCGCGCGGGAAGAAAGAACACCTAAATCGTTCCGTTTTCGATCTGATTTCTCTTATTTTATTGGGATGGTCATGTCTCCCTAAGTAGGTGGGTGCTAGCAAAATATTTTCACTTTCAGAACTAAAAGTCGGTGATTGAAACTTCGCAAACAGATCACGCCGCAATGAATAACGTCTTTCTTTTAATGATTTCCACCCCAATTCGTGCAACATTTCCGTGACGCTTTCCCCCCCCGTAACGTGATAAAACAAAACGAGCTGCCCTTCTTTGAACCTTCTCAATGTCTTCCGTCAGTCCCACCTGGTGAGGGTCCCACAAGGGGCAACAGTACTCCAAGAGAGGACGCACAAGTGTGATGTAGGCAATCTCTTTGGTGGAGCTGGTGCATCTTCTAAGCGTTCTGCCAATGAAACGTAACCTTTGGTTCGCCTTCCCCACAATATTTTCTGTGTGTTCTCTCCAGTCAAAGTTGTTCGTAATTGTAACTCCTAGGTATTTGGTAGAATTTACGACCTTAAGGTTTGACTGATTTATCGCGCAATTGAAGTTCAGCGGATTTCTTTTAGTGGTCATGTGTATTACTTCACACTTTTCTTTTAGTGTCAATTGCCAATTTTCGCACCAAGTAGAAATTTTGTCTAAATCGCTTTGCAGTTGCTTTTGATCCTCTGTTGACTTCACTAACCGATAAACGACAGCATCATCCGCGAACAGTCTAAGGGAGCTATTCAGATTATCTCCTAAATCGTTTATAAACACGAGGAAGAGTAGGGGACCAATAACGCTTCCCTGTGGAACGCCAGATATCACTACAGTGTGAACAGCCTCATTTTATAACAAGGAAAGCAATATTTGTAAAAGTAGCTAGCGTACGTCCGGACAAGCACGCCACGCGCAGTGTGGAATGGTCTTAAGTGTGGTTGAGTTGAATCAGTGTAGACTGCCTTCCCCTTACTTCACCAAGCTTTATGATGGCCAGACGGGGTAGAGATACTGATAACAAGTTTTACACGCTGCAAACCCGAAATCACTTATGTATCAATGTAAAACCCTGGCCGAGGCTGTCCAGACGGTAGTTCTTCAGGTGTTAGTGTCAAGCACACCATACCTCCTGAACTATTTGCTTAAAAGTCAGTTGCAGTCAGCGATATATGTAGAGACTGTATGTAAACGTTCTTGTGATTTGTTAATACTTCAAAAGTTATTTAACTGTCGATAGAAGGTGATGTTCGGTCTCTTCAACAGCGAAAATAAAGTGATGTACATTTTTCCTTTCATCGTCATGTGAGGATGTCAGGTGGAAAAATTTCAGGGTTTGAAATGATACGTGAAGTTTGTTGTAAGACGCTGACAGTTACAATTTTGCCTGCCGCGGTGGCCGAGGTGACTGAGGCGCTCCAGTCACGGTCAGCACGGCCACTACGGTCGGGGGTTCGAACCCCCCCCCCCCCTCGGGCATGGATATTTGTGTCGTCCTAGTTCGTAAGTAGTTCATAAGTAGTTTGTAAGTTTAGGGACTGATGACCCCGTAGTTAAGTCCCATAAGCTTAACAAACATTTGAACATTTGTTACAATTTTTTTTAGTTGATGAAAAAAGTCGGAATATTTGTCCACTGTCAGTTTCAAGGCAAACACAACTGATTATCGTATTAAACTTAAGATTCCATCTCTTAATCAGCAACTGACACTTAAAATTTTGGAATTTGTTCTAGAATTAAGCTAAATTCATATATAGATTGGCGACGGCGTATGGTTCATTTCTTAACCGCAGGTGCGGTAATAACAATAGAGACCGTGTCGGATCCAGATTTGCGACCATTGGAGGGCATGGATAATAGGGGCGCTACAACCGTAGTATGCGACTTACAAGGAAAAAGAATAAACAATAGATTATGGCGACCGTTCCTCTTTTTCTTTATTCTTCTTTCTTTTTCTTCTTTCCTTCTCTTCTTTCTTTCTCTAATTGAAATTTGCAGTTATCCGAAATATTGACAATGAAATTTTTATTGCCGAGGGATAGGCCACTTGCAACGAATCAGCTACTGACAGACGGACCAGCAAAGTTTCAACGGTAACTCACTAAAAACATTAACAACTATAAAGTGCCTGACAGTAAGTCTGCAACAACCTACAGTGGAATGACCATGTAAAGTTAGTAGTATAATAAGCAGATGCGTGGCGTAGGTTCGGTGAAACAATTCCGGGGATAGAACGTCTTGCAATATACTTGTTGGATCGATTCATTAGTTTTACCTGTCATCCTGGACATTGCCGGGCATTCGAAGTGCAGGTAAACTGAAGTATGAACGAATGACGCCGGTATGTCCTGTTTGCGAGCGCATCCTATATAAGTAGGTGATCGTGAAGGTTACGCTTACTCATAGAAACGTTCCATATACAAACTTTAATAACTTCGTACAGCCTTTTCCGTATCCTTCCGCGATAGAATTATACCGGAAGGCACTTGACTTCAAGCAAGCTACAAAAGTCCGTCTCTTCTGTAAACACCCCTTCAGCTAACTAATTGGCTTGTGCACTGGCTAATCACGCGCGCACACATGAGGCAGCAACACCCTTAGTCATCAGTTTTCTTCCGCGAATGCACGTCTTTGGTAATGCTGCTTCCAGCCGTGACTTACGTCTTAAATTTTCAATTCGTGCTGCTGGGAGAATACCTGACGTCACTGGCAAACCAGCGTGCAATGTGAACCTCTGCAGCAATGCACTCACGTGGCTCTAGGGTGACCCATTCACCACCTACGGCTACAGACAAGTGAACATCACTCGCCCACTTGTCGTGACAACGTCTCGTGGAAACACAAGAGAAGGATTTTTTTAAGGCAGGCACCTTCCGTTTCTTTGAAAATTGCCACTATCGTTTCACTTGGTTGTTACGTACGAAATTCATGTATTGTACAAGATGTGCCCATTCGTGTATTGTGGCTTTCTACAGATTAAATAGAAAACAGAAAGCATACATTTCAAATATGTGTAATTTCATAATGCCTTGTGAGAACTGGATATACGCTTCACTCCCCACTCCACTTCTTCTCCTTCTCTCTCTCTCTCTCTCTCTCTCTCTCCTCTCTCTCTCTCTCTCTCTCTCTCTCTCTCTCTCTCTCTCTCTCTCTGTGTGTGTGTGTGTGTGTGTGTGTGTGTGTGTGTGTGTGTGTGCGGCTCCTTCTACTCCCTCTCTTCTGTCCATCTTCACCTTCCCACTTCCCAACTTCTCTCCTCTCTCCTTGTCCATTCGATCCTCCTCCCCCCCCCCCTCTTTCTTCGCATCTCCATCTCTTCCCTGTCACTTTTCATCTCCTCCCCCACTCTGTCAATTTTTTGCCCCTCTTCTATATTCTCTTAAAACTGTCAAACCAAGAGTCTTGTTTAATGTTCAGAATCTTACATCTACGGAAGTTCTGGATCGTTTGCTTCGAAATTTAATTCGACGCTGCCATTAAATAAGCGCATGTTTTGATACAAGTACATCATTAAGTCATATTTGCATTTATATAAATTTCATAATTGGAAAACATTGTTAGAAAAAATCTAAAGAGTTACATATATTCGTCCACATCATATGTTAAAGAAATAGGTGTCTAAAAACATTCATGTCTTAGTGCAACGTTGTCTCAAAATTTCAGAGCAATCGGTCGAGAACTTTAACGCTTTTGCACAAACGAACATTAAAATTTTTGTTAATGTAGCTAACAGTTGCTCTTTGAGTTGTCGTGCTTCATGAATGAATTAGTTTTTCGCTTGTTTCGATAGTATTGTTGACTGATTTATTTTTTCTGCACCAACAAACTTGATAAAATAGCTGAGGACTTGTCCTGTTAAAGAATAGGAACTAATCGTTCACTTACAAATGTGAGCCGTCGCGTTTGCAGTTCCAGGCAATAAAAATCTTAGAAGCTGGTACTCAGTACCATCTTTCTTCGGCGTTTTCTTCTACACTTCAACCGGAACAAGCCCCCCTACGGGTTTGGGAACTAGAATTGATACGCTTTTTTTTCTTTATCTTGCCTGTCGTAAGAGGCAACAAAATGTATCTCATAGCCACGTTTTTATGTTGTGGTAGAATAGAGAACTTAACATATCAAGTTTAATTAAGAAATTTCATTGCTATCTTTCGCTGTTTTCCTGACTGTGATGGAAATTGTATTCAGGTAGACACCTTGCATGTCATGCGGTGCATATTATTTAAGTCAGATAAGTATATGTTCGGCTAAGAGTGACGTAGCTTTTGAAAATTTGATATTAACACCGTTGAGAATTTTTTTGTATAAGATACGAGGATCTGTTGAGCTTGTAGCTTGGTCCCTTTAATCATTAAACCATCCAAAGAACGTGAACAAGCATCACCTTCAATTGGACGGGACGAGTGACACAGAAGAGGCGTTAAGTTTCGTAGTCCAGAACAGTAAATGCGACCACGAAGCATCATTAATGCTGCCTATAATTATACACTCTCCATTTTTTTTGAAAATTTGTAGTAGCCTTTCTTATGTTAACTGGCAAGACACTACACCGCTTATCCTCCGAATTAGAACTTTCACTTCAAACTGCCTTGGAACCGGGGTCTTGTAAGATGTTGATCGGGCCGCATACACTGTTTCAACAAACTAGCAGTGACCTGAGATGACTTCACAACGCAACAGCTTCTGGGAAAGTCTTCCACTTTTTATATTGTCGATAAGGCCCAATGAAAACGGAAGTTGTGGTGAGGTAAGTACATGAGGCATTTGTCCAAAGCGATTGAGGGCTCTTGAAGCAGTCATTGGACTGCCATTAGCGCGTGTCGTTTTGTTCGTCAAAAGTCCCGATGTCACATTCCGAGGACCGCACGTAGTCTACAGTTTTATCCACCTGTAGCGGCTGACGCCATCTGTATTTATGGTCACGTAGTTAGGTGACACAGCAGAAAAACAGCGCATTGGTAATGAAGCGAAGCCCATTTCACATCTCAAAATACCTAGCGTTACGTTTTAATAGAAAGATCAATATGTGGCAAAGTTGCTAACTGTCCATCAGTAATTCCTTCCTGGAGCAGATTGTTAATCTTTCAACATTTATATTTACTTTTTATTTGAAACCCATGCAAATACATGTCGTATAGGTCTGTAGTAATTAGAAGCTATTGGTGTCATATTCTGTAGAAAATGGATACAGTTTTTATGTTTGCGGTGTGACACAATTTTAATCTTTCTTGTTAAAATTCCAAAATATTTTCTCATTATCTTGCGAACATTGGCTATGTAAATATTTTCTACGATCTTTCAAAGAGCTCATCCAGTTGAGATTTGTAGGATGTGTCTAAATTCTTCTTACAAAATCTTGCGACGTGTAGCGATCATTGTAAACGCACACGAGTTTGGAGCTCACAATAACTGCAGTTACAGCCATAACTAATGGATGGATAAGAAGAAAGCTTTTATTTAGTCTCTTCCAAAAGGACTGACGTTTTCAAATTAAATTTCTGGTTGCGGATGGCTTTAATTTTGACTTTACGGTTGTAGATAAACTGTAACAGTCGTTTATAATAGGGTGTGGTCTGGATAAATTTCGAAACCATTCGACGCCATATAAGGGTGCTAAGGGTACATACGTGTGTAGAGTCAAGAGCGTAACAAGCTGAACTTCGACTTTGCATTGTTAATAACTAAATTTCTTAAGAGGTATTCTCGCGTGTAGGAGTGTGTTCTCTTCAGGATAGAGTACGTAGGAAAGCATGATGTTCCCTGCTCAGTGTTTGTCTAGTCACCAATTGAACTTGCTAGAATTTGGGGCGGAAAGGAAGCGTTTCTCTGATAGCTAAGACGGTTAAGACGACCGGTGATCAAAAGCTGGAAATCCTGAGTGGAGTCTCGGTCAAGCACATATTTTCACGTGTCCTTACTGAAGTATTTCAGTACCCTGTGCAGCGAAAATCATTCCTTTTGTCCTTTTTCCCCAATAATGGTATTTACTGTATAATAAAACATTTATCCATTATGTCTCGGAACCTATGACTGTATCTTCAAATAGGTTTCAGAAATTAATGCAACCAGTCGCCTTTTTTCTTCTCAATGAAGATTTATTGTACCATGACCGGTTTCAAGCAGCCTAGCAGCTCACCATCAGACGGTACATATACATTCAGTGCAAATTAAATTTGTATCTGTGGCAGGGCAGAAAACGAGAAAAAATAAACACTAATTGCGGTATGTTACACTGATTAATTACAATAGAAGTTCGTCTTCAAGATGTTACTTACAGTTAGGAGTTTCACATTTAGAATGTCCATGTGTGTTCTGCTTTTGGATAGCATTTCGTAATATCACAACACTGCCCTTCCATCAGCACACCACAGCAACTCCCACGACTTTCAAGTGGTAAAATTAAATAACACTGCACACACATTACAACAGCACAGTGGCTGCTAGGCAGCTTGAAACCGTTCATGGTACAATAAATCTTCAATGAGAAGAAAAAAGGAAACTGGTTGCAGTAATTTGTAAAACCTATTACTGTATAATATTTGGATTTGGAATATATTGTTAACTCCTTAGTTAGGCGATTTATATGGTGAGTAAAAGCTTATATATCTTTAAAACTATACTTTTACCATGGAACTTGTTGAGATGTTATACAGATGATCAATCACGTTGGTATCAGAAAACGCAATTACTGCGAAATCAGTTGAACAACCTAATCTCATTAGAAGAGTTCAGACAAAAGGGCGTGGTTAGCAAATAAAGAGCGACAGCGTAGCAGTGTACAGTCCTTGGCGTATCCATATACGATCGCCCGTATCCGGTATCTCCCTCCTAGTCCACAGCAGCTTCCTGCCGTCGTGCGTGCGCGAGATCATAATCGCGAAAAACTGTCCTGGTATCCTCATCTCAACCAGATGGTAATGCATGCATCTTTTCTTAGTGTGCATGCGAGAACGTTTGCAGAAATTAGATTAGGTCACAAAGTGCCGTAACTTTTGATATGCTACTTTCGTTATAAGTACAGCTACAATAGAAAAATACTATTCCATTAAATTACTTCCTGTCCTTACATTGATTTCATTTAGTAATGTCTGAAATATTCATGGCTATATATGACATGTTCGGTTCAGTACTTAGTGGTCAACGTAGCTGACATAGCAGGTATTGGCAGACAGGCAGTTTTCGCTGGTGTTAGGAGTGTAACATGGTCCACGCAGCTTCATGATGCCAACTGAGGAAGTACCGGGTGATCAAAAAGTCATTATAAATTTAAAATCTTAATCACGGAATAATGTAGATAAAGGGGTAAAATTGGCACACAGGCTTGAAATAACATGGGGTTTTATTAGAACAAAACAAAAAAGTTAAAAAATGTCAGACAGATGGCGCTGGGCAGCAAAACGTGACTCCGCATGAAAATCGTGTATAAAAGGAGCTGTAATAGAGAGAATCAGATGCACCAGCAGTCGCAGCCTGTTGACGTTATCTGAAAAGGCGCTTTTAGTTAAGCTGTATTATCCGAAGGGGAATGTGCTAGTTCAACGTTACGATCCTATCGCCATAGGAAGGGGATTCGAACGCGTAAAGGTCCGTTGACAAATGCAGCTGTGGCGAGAATGATTTCGAAGTTCGAAGCCGCGGGTTGTTTAGACGATAGACCACGTAGTGGCCGACCGAGCACAAGGCGTAATGCTGCTGAGACAGTCCAGGAGAAAATGGAGACTGTAGCGGGTTCGTCTATGCTCGGGGAGCACGTCGCAACCGGTATTCCATACACTACTGTTTGGCTGGCACTTAGGCGTACACTCCGATGCTCTCCTTACAATCGGCATTATGTACAGTTACCTTGCGATTTAGTGAAGCGAAGGGCATTTGCGGTGTGGGCGTTTCAAAAGATGGCCGAAGTTAACGTTGGTTGACTAACGTGTTCTAAACCGACGAAGCTCATTTCACGCTCCGAGGGTCTGTCAACGCCCACAACTGCAGAATTTGGGCTACCGAAAATCCTAGAACTGTCGTGGAAACTCCATTGCACGACGAGAAAGTCACGGTATGGGTTGGATTTACCACATCTACCGTTATCGGGCCTTTTTTCTTCGAGGAACTGGGGATTCTGGTTTTGTAACTGCTACCGTGACGGGTGAGAGATACGCCGATATGTTAAAGAATCGCATCATCTCAGCCTGGCTGATAAACACCAGCAGGAACGTACGATTTTTATGCAGGATGGCGCTCCACCCCATATTGCTAGACGCGTGAAAGATCTCTTGCGCGCGTCGTTTGGTGATGATCGTGTGCTCAGCCGCCACTTTCGTCATGCTTGGCCTCCCAGGCCCCAGACGTCAGTCCGTGCGATTATTGGCTTTGGGGTTACCTGAAGTCGCAAGTGTATCGTGATCGACCGACATCTCTAGGTATGAAACATCCAACGCCAATACCTTACTATAACTCCGGACATGCTTTATACTGCTGTTCACAACATTATTCCTCGACTACAGCTATTGTTGAGGAATGATAGTGAACATAATGAGCATTTCCTGTAAAGAACATCATATTTGCTTTGTCTTAATTTGTTGTGCTAATTATTGCTTTCCTGATCAGAAGAAGCGCCATCTGTCGGACATTTTTTAACCCTTTTTTTTTTCTAATAAAACCCCATGTCATTCCAAGCATATGTGTCAATTTTTAGTTCTCTATCTACATTTTTCCGCAATTCATTAAGTTTTCAAATTTATACTGACTTTTTGATTACCCGTTACTTGTATGAGAACTAGCGGATCCAAGGTTGGTAAAGTCGGTAACGACCGGGAGAGCGATGTGCTGTCTGCACACCGCATCCAGTGACGTCATATAAGGATGAGACGGCTGCCGGTCGGCGCCCGCGGTCCTATGGCTCTAGGAGTAGACTTACTGTCGTAAGAGTACTGACAGCATTTGCAGGTATGGAACTGTAAGTTGCTGGCCGCAGAGGCCAAGCGGTCTGCGGCGCCCCAGTCACGTTCTGCACGGCCGGTACGGTCGGGGATTAGAATCCCACCTCGGGCATGGATGTTTGTGTCGTGTTTAGTATAAATTAGTTCATAAGTAGTTTGTAAGTTTAGGGACTGATGACTCCGCAGTTAAGTCCCTTAAGCTTAACAACAAACATTTGAACAGTAAGTTGCCTGCTAAATTTTCTAGTGGAGCTTGTTCTGAAAGTTCTTCCACGCACTATGTAAAATTGTGCAGCTTAAGCTAAATAGCAAAGACCTAGGTGGCGCAGTGGTAACACACTGGACTCGCATTCAGGAGGAAGATGGTTCCAATCCACCTCCGGCCATCCAGATTTAGGTTTTCTGTGATTTTTCCTAAATCGCTCCAGGCAAGTGTCGAGATGGTTCCTTTCAAAGGGCACGGGCGATTTCCTTCCACATCCTTACCAAAACAATACGAGCGTAAATCAAATGGTTCAAATGTTTAAGCTTATGGGACTTAACTGCGTAGTCATCATCCCCTAAACTTACAAACTAACTTATACTAAAGACAACACAAACATCCATGCCCGAGGGAGGATTCGAACTCCGGACGGAGAGCGGCCTCGCGCATTAGAGCATTGCGCCACAATGCGCTTGGCCATCCCGCCTTGGCTATCAGAGCGTAAGCTCAGTCTCTAATGACCACGCTGTCGACGGGGCGTTAAACACTAATCTTCCTTGCTTCCCTAAGCTAAAAAGCATGTTGGAGGTAACTGAAGCTGAACACTGTTTTACTAAACAACAAGCAGTTTTCAGTTTGTCGCTGTTTAACTGGCGAGCAAATTTTCGTAGTATACTACTTAAGTGTTATTACTTTGTGATTCAAAAGGGAAAAGCACAGTAACATTTGTACACAGTCTTGTCATGGACTACTATACTTGTAATTAGGATTTCTTAGGAAAGATACAAAAGTGATATTAATGCATTTACCCTGAAAAGACGTGATAGAAGTTATTAATTGCAAGACATTCACCAGCAAAGGAAAAAATAGAAGAAAAACTACGCAACAGAACTAAAAAGAAGGAAGGTAACGTCCCGTCGACAAAGTGCTATTGGAACTCAAAGGTAGTTGATTACAGAAATTCATTCCCTTCCAATTAATTACTCATCTCGCTTTCATCTAGGAAAGTCTCTAATTTGACGATTTTTGAAACGATTATAATTAAGATCTTCGTGATAATTTTGATATATTCGCTCAGTAATTGGTTTTCAATAAATGTATGTAAAGTCTTGCGAATACTTGAAGAAAAATCGCAATGAACAAAGGATATTTCTGAATCAAGTTATTTATTAATAAACTTCTTAACATAGAAGAAAATACATTCATATTTTACATGACAGTAGTGAGGCTTGTACTTTCTGAAAACAGACACTGAATAAAATTGATGGAGATACAGATGTTGATATGGAAAAATCAAAGTCAAAATATTATTGAAGATTTTTCCAGTGGACAAATACTACACATCTTATTCTCCGCAACGAGTTGAATAATAATCTTTTAAAACAGAAATATCCGTACTGAAGAGTGTGTGCAGTGGAATTATTTGCCGAGTGCAACAGATGGCCTAATAAAAAAGACTGGGTACATTGACAGTGGAATGTGTTTCGTGTTGGGAGAGAGAGAGAGAGAGAGAGAGAGAGAGAGAGAGAGAGAGAGAGAGAGAGAGAGAGAGGGGGGGGGGGGGGTAATGTATTCATTATATGCAAAGAAAATTTACATTGTTACTTTTAAAAATTTTACATCAGTTTTTCCTTTGCCGTTACTGTAATAGCTACGCATGTTAACCAACTTGTACGGTATTGACTATCTGTGCCGCAATTCCTATCTTGTAGTAGTATTTACGTACAATGTAATTAACGTGAGATTGCTAACCACGAATAGTCTTATGTGCGGCATGGCTCGCTAATAAGCGGATATAATGCCTTGAGCAGCTCGGTACTGGAGGCTCCTCCTGTGTCGTGTGTGTGTGTGTGTGTGTGTGTGTGTGTGTGTGTGTGTGTGTGTGTATGCAGTGTTGCCAGATGGCAGAGAGAGAAAATACCTACAGTCTGACAAAAATGTACCTACGTTTTCCCTGCTTTCTCCCTACCACCTCATTAATGCCCCTACATCAGGGTCGTAGCCAGATTTGCGTCTGGGAGGGGCTGAATCCAGGAGTCCAGCCAGCAGAGGTTAACCATTTGATTAATATGACATGTTACTATTTTGAAAAACTTTAAAATAAATATTTGGCATCATGCTTCACTGGCTAGATAATGTTTTTCCATTGACTGATAGTTACTGATTGATGGAGTCAAGTGTAGATTATGCCGCGAATTCCAAGTGCTCTGTTACAAGAGGATTACTGATTTATCGATCGGACCATAGAGAGGAACAGCATTAATTAGTTTCCCCAAATATGCCGCTAATCCCGAGTGCACTGTTACACGAGGATAACTGATTTACAGACCGCACAACGCACAAGGATACATCGAGACACTAACAACCATAGAGTAGGAACAGCAGTAATTATTTAGTTCACAGTCAGCACAAAAAAAAGGAAGTCGTCAGTCTGCATGATTCACGTTTTCAAAGAGTAATGCTATGTTGACAACGAATATCTAGCGCTTTGTTCATTATAACGTTGGCTGACGCAAATGTTTTAGCGTTTTCTTGTCAGCAGCTTCTCATTTACAAGTAATAACTAGTATATCGAACTGACGTAAATAAATAAGTCTAGTCAAGGTAATAAATCGTCTTGCGTTCATGGAAACAATAAATTTTTCCCTGTGCTGACATTTTCTGACACTATTTCCAAACCGACTCTCCATTCCACTGATATATAGCATCAATTTCAATGTGTCCGAAACTAAGTTTTCAAATTCATATTGTTTACTATGAACAGAAAACAACTATGCCGTCTAAAATATCATTGGCTACTTTAAACCTTGCCACAATTGGTCGGCTTCATTCACGCGTGCTGACAACTGTTTTGTTGCCAACATTACTCGCTAGGCATGTGTCGGCGATTGTAAAATTTTACCAAAGTACCTACGCGTTGCCGGCCGCCGTGGCCGAGGGGACTGAGGTGCTTCAGTCACGGTCTGCATGGCCACTACGGTCGGGGGTTCGAATCCCCCCTCGGGCATGGATATTTGTGCCGTCCTAGGTCGTAAGTAGTTCATAAGTAGTTTGTAAGTTTAGGGACTGATGACCCCGTAGTTAAGTCCCATAAGCTGTGCAAACAATTGAACATTGATTGAACCTACGCGTTGGGGATTTTTGGAAGAAAAATCCCTACATGATTTTAATGCTTAAAAGTACCTACGAGTAGGGAAAATTCCCTACGTCTGGCAACACTGTGTGTGTGTGAGTGAGTGAGTGAGTGTGTGTGTGTGTGTGTGTGTGTGTGTGTGTGTGTGTGTGTGTGTGTGTGTGTGTCCTGGAAGGCTGCCATGAGCGGCTCGGCGCCGGCACCTTTGTCAAAAGCTGGTCCCGGAGTGCCGGGCCAAGCACAAGCCACGCCCCATCCTGTTGGCTTGTTCCTGCTGGGGACTCCATTGATGGCAACAGCTAGACTTCTGAAACCCAAGCAGGTTAACCCTTTGTGGCCCAAGGAACCAAATTCAGTTGTGAAACAATTTTATTTTGTACTAGCCTAAACCCGCGGCTCCGCTCGCGTGTTAGTTGATTATGATAGATAAGCTGTATTTCAGTAGTGTGCTATTTATTTATTCTTAATTTCCTTATTCGTATGCTTATCCTTACAGAGAAAGAGCGAAAGACATTGTAGCACGCATAGACCAAAGATATGGTCTGTGGCATCACGTTTCGCTGTATCTAACCTCCTTGGTATAGAGTCGCAAACGTCATCACTGCGCTTCAGTCCGAATTTTTTTATAATTTGACGCCTTTCAACCACCATATCTTCGACCCCCTTATAGCTATCGGCATGGAACTGCTATGGTGTACAACGGGAGACTTCCGACGACAATTACACACAGACCATTCATTTGCGTTCTGTAGTTTTCGCAGCAGAGCGAAATATTAAAAAACACACACACACACACACACACACACACACACACACACACACACACACACAAAATTTTATATACACCGATAACTTTCCATCCCTTTTGTCTTTGTCAACCCTCAAGCAACAATGCAACCATTTTCAAAGAGTAAATATAATTTTCAAAGAGTAATTATTGTTCCGCATTTCGCGTCATATTCTTCAAATTACTAAATATCTATCCGATCGCCATAAAACCGTGCCTAAAGCCTTCCCCGGGTAGACATTAGTAACTGTACAAATTTTTAGCTCTGTATGTCTTGTCGTTCAGACGTGATAAACGTACACCGAACAGACATTCACATTTATAGATATAGATAATTACATTACAAATGATATATATATATATATATATATATATATATATATATATATATACATTATATAATTATATAATTATATAATTACATTACAAATGATATATATATATATATATATATATATATATCATTTGTAATGTAATTATCTATATCTATAAATGTGAATGTCTGTTCGGTGTACGTAAACACTAATACTTTTCTCACTTCATATACTAGTTTATAATATATATATATATATATTATATATATATATATATTATAAACTAATATATGAAGTGAGAAAAGTATTAGTGTTTACAAATTTTTATAGAAAATATGGTTAGGTAGTGAAACCATTGGTCGACTACATACAGTTCTGCAAGACATGGATCAAACTAAAATAGTAGTCTACAATGCATAATCTTTCGTAACTTACCATAACTATGGCAACTCAGAAGATAATACATTAAAAAACAATATATGTAACCTCACAATCCTCAGCAACGCACCGGCATACACTGCGCAGCTGAATGTTGATGTCGCTTTCCCTCGAAAACTTATTACCCGAGCCGGCAGCGAGTTGAATATCTTAGTGCCGTGCTGGTTTTACAGAGCAGCCACTGAAGCGCCTTTGAGACATTAAATTAAAGGTGGTCTCACTGCGAAACCAGTTGTAGGCCAAGGGTTAAAACGCCATCGCTTGTGAACAAACCAGATAAGTAAGCCTGTGTGTAGTGATCTTCAGTCCAGAGAAAGGTTTGATGCACCTCTCCACCCTACTCTATCCTGAGCAAGCTTCTACATCTCATAAGAAAGGCAACCTACATCCGTTTGAATTTGATTACTGTATCCATCTCTTGGTATCCTCTGCGGTTATTACCCCAAACACTTCCCTCCAATGCTAAATTCACGATTCATTGATTTTTAAGAATGTGTCTTACCGTTCGATCCCTTGGTTCAGTCAAGGTATGCCAGAAATTCCTTCTCTCCCCAATTCTGTTCAGCACCTATTCATTAGTTACACGATCAACCCATCTAATCTTCAGCATTCTTCTGTAGCACCACATTTGTAAAAGCCTCTATCCTCTTCCTGTCCGCGCTGTTTATCGTCCATGTTTCACTCTCATACTGCACACAAATGCCTTCAGGAAGGACTTCTTTACGCTTAAGTTAGAAGATTTCTCTTTTTCAAAAACGCTTTTCTTCCTATAGCCATTCTGCATTTTACATCCTCTTTGTGCGATCATCGTGTGTTATTTTACTGCCCAAGTAACAAAGCTCATCTTCCACCTTTAGTGTTTCTTTACCTAATCTAATTACTTCAGCATCGCCTAATTTTTTAATACTGCATTCCACTATCCTTATTTTCCTCTTGTTAATGTTCACTTTATACGCTCCTCTAAACATATTGTCCATTCCGTTCAACTGATCTTTCAAATCCTTTGCTGTCTCAGACAGAATTACTATGTCGTCGGCAAAACGCAATGTTTTTAATTCTTCAGCCTGAACTTTAATTCCTTCTCCAAATTTCTCCCTTCCTTTCCTTTATAGCTTGTTCAGTGTACAAATTGAATAACATTGGAGAAAGGCTACAATCCTGTCTTACTCCTTTCCCAACCACCGCATCCCTTTCATGCCCTTCAACTGTGACTACTGCCGTCTGGTCTTTGTGAAAGTTGTAAATAACTTTCCATTCCCTATGTTTTACTACTGCTTGCTTCAGAATTTTGAAAGAATGTATTCCAAACAACATTGTCAAAAGCTTTCTTCAAATCTACAACAGCTAGAAAAGTACATTTGCCTTTCCTTAATCTATCTTTTAAGATAAGCCGTGAAGTGAGGATTGCCTTCCGTGTTCCTGCATTTCTCCTGAATCCAAACTGATCTTCCCCGACGTCAGCTTGTACTAGCTTTTCCATCCTTCTGTAAATAATTCGTATTAAAATATTGCAACCATGACTTATTAAAGTGATGGTTCTGAAATTTCCACACCTGTTTGTACCTGCTTTCTTCGGAATGGGGATTATTACGTTTTTCTTAAAGTCTGAGGGTATTTCGCCTGCCTCATACATCTTACACACCAGGTGAAACAGTTTTGACATGTGTTTTTTTCTCCCAGATAATTCAGTAGCTCTGGAGAAATGTCATATATTCCAGAGGCCTTTTTTCGACTTAAATCTTTAAGTGCTCTGTCAAATTCTCTCCTCAGTGTAGTATCTCCTATGTCCAATTTAATTGTATGAAATATGTAACAGTGTTTAGCATGTCTTTTACCAGTAAGTCCAATATCGGTACCAGACGTAACTACCAAAATATTCCCAGATGCTACCCTTCATTCCCAGGTTGTGTGAGAACTGGGGTGATGAAAAATAATGCAGTTCTTCTTGCCTTTTTGATGATAAAAAGTAGTGGCAGACGCAATGCTCCAAATCCAAACTTAAATCACAGCTTATCACATACGAAGAGACTTTTTATAAACTGATTTCTCTAAAACAATTTTTCATTTGACTTTGTTTTGCTCGGAATGCCGGTGTTTTTGTTTTACTACTAAAAAGATTTAAACTATTTCCCTTGCATATTCTGTACAGATAGTATACTCATCTTTGATGATGATCTTCGTAATCTTGAATAATATCATTATCTGCAATCATATTCAACATTCGCTTCGTTCTTTTTCCTTATATTTCCATTTACGAAGATTCATGTCTTACCTGTTGTAAGGCAAATCGTAGAACTGTCAACATCTTTCAAGCATTCCCAAGCAGAATCCCACAAAACAACTTACAGTTCAGTGGGTTGCGAATCTAATGAATCGAGCTCAACCAACTCTGCTCTTTTGGGTAGTGAATGAGATATGACGAAGAGAGAATTATGAAATTTATCGCTCTGGCGATTTCAGCTTGCAAGATGTACTCGATTGACTGTTAGGCTTCTTATTACAAAACTCAAAATTAACTTTCAAATTCGTCGACCCAGTCGAGCGAGGTGATACACTAATAGATGGCGGATAGTTACTAGCGAGAAGCTGAGTTCAAATTGCAGGATAATCTGTCTGCCTGTAACGCGGCTTCTTTTGTACCTGTGCAAGTCGAAGCAGGGAACGTTTAGTCTTTTCCTCAATGTCGATGAAATTATACTAAAAATGTTTTAGTTTAATGCACATTTCTGATTTTGTGCTTGATGCATAATCCATTAGCATATTAACAAAATGAATACTGATTGCAAAATATGACGTGAAAATGAGTAACACTGACCTATTGTTGCACTCGGGTGTATTTCAACCTGTTCCAATGACGTAAGCACAATTCTTGTGTGAGTTTAGAGATAACCGCTTATGTCTATATTTGACGGAAGAGATAACGTATGCGCACAATGTACTTCTCGTGGGTGGAACAAGGTAATGAAAATAACGAATGTATTATGTGATCAGCAGGAGAGACTGCAAAACTACCTTGCGTTTATGGGATAACTATAAACTTTTCATCACAAGATATATATCAAGGGTTGAGGAATCGCATACAAGTTGCGGAGATAGTTTGACGACGCAACAGTGTAATACAACGACAGCTGCTAGCGTCAAAGCGGAAAGGCGATCTGTGACTTTTTGACATGTCCTTTCTATCAAAGTTGAAAATACGCTGGCGTCTACTTCTCGATGAAACTGACGATCTATATTCTGAATGACCTTATTCCATTCGCTGAGGGTACATCTGAAACGTTTTGCCAGGCTTGACGGCAAGCGACTTCTATGGGGTCGTGGAAGATGCTTAGATATCCAGGCGTGGCTTTCAGGAGTTAGAGCCAACTTGCGTTTCGCTCCCGGTGTCACTGTAGACTGCTGCTGGAACGTCAGCTGTTACAGCCTAGGGCGGTGTACACACCCGAGGCACACAACCCAATCATGCTTACAATCGATTAACCACGTGGTTCAAACTTAAAGCCGATTATGTTGCCTAACATGCGTGTGCCTGTAGTCCTACCTTAATACTTATTACAATAAATCGGCGTTATGGGTATTTTTACAGCTGTTGAAGGCACACGAGTCACCAACACTCTTCTAGAGCCTTCCACAGGATAAACGGCGTGACGCCTATGACGTGCAATACATAGGGTGATTCACGAAGATGTGGAAATATTTTAATACGTAATCTAAAAATAAAACGGTAGAAAAAAGTTCATATAAACAATGCGCAAATATTTGATTACGGAATTGCGGCTAATGAAAGACTTTGCCTGAAATTCAGCAACCTCGCTAATATGTAGCCATCCCATTTATTTTCTTTGTGTATTGATCTGGTGAGTCGAATAAAACATGTCCCAGACGTGTATATCTTGTAGTTTCCAGAGGAGCAAAACAATAATTTAAGAAAATGTTTAATTCGTTAACTTTTTGGCCTTTTTTTTCTTTTAATTCCAGACAGTTGCACAAAGTTTTCAACAAAAGTTGTGGAGAATTACATTTTAACATGCTGTAAATATGTTGGCTAAAACTGTAATAATGTGTGAGATAATATGCTTTTAATGATACCATAGCACTCGTGAATTGATGTTGAACCGGAGAAAAACGAAGCTCATTGTTAAAGAAGTTGTACACTGTACATACTATTTCATAACAGATACACAGTAAATGTTTAAAAATGTCCCCAATGAGTTCAATACATTTACTGCACGTGTGCGAATTGCCATTTTATTAATGGAAAGTAAACAAATTAGCGTGTATAATCTCTGTAATTTCTGGAAACAACTGCAGATACACATCTGGGACATGTTTTATTAGATTCACCGGTTGAATAACATCAAAATAAATGGAAATCGTGCTTTACTTTAAACTCGTACAGTTTTGCGATGGCTTCATATTAGTCAGGTTGCTCAATTTCAGGCAAAATCTTTTATTAGTCGTAACTCCGTCACTAAACATTTGTGGACCTATGTTTACATGAACTTTTTTTTTGTTAGTTTTACTAGATTAACATCTTCAATTACTATTTACATATCTTCGTGAAACATCCTGTCTTATCGACCTTCACAAATACACTCAGATCTCAACAGCCATCATTGTTTTCAGAAAGCTATCTATAGCAGTTAAATAATATATGCAGCAGATTGCCGCCTTGGAGTGGCCGGACACACTGAGGCGCCTTGCTGCAGAGAGCGCAGTTGCTCGCCTTTGGAGGTTAGAGTCCTCCCTCCGGTGTGTGTGTGTGTGTGTGTGTGTGTGTGTGTGTGTGTGTGTGTGTGTGTGTGTGTGTACGTGTACTGTCCTTAGCACAAGCAACTTAACACCAAACGTCTTCACAAAGTGATCACTTTTCCACGTGTGGTAGCAAAGGAATGTTTACAGAAGACTGTCCCTTCAGTTATCAGTATCCTCTGAACTCTTTAGAAATGAGCTGCGTCGATCGATCAAAAATTTCTGACAAAAGCAAATGACAGTAGAACAGGCCGCGCACTTTCACTTGCTTTCTGATCACGCGTGGAATTTTAAATCCGCTCACTATGGCGTCAATTCCACTACCTACCTGCCCGGGCGACGAGATCGCAGAACCACGCTGAAATGGTGGCACAGTTTGAAGGCGAGGCGCGCTGTTTTGCTAGTCAGGGTGGTGAGTCAGACCGCATCGAATCAAAGCGCGCGTTCTAAAGACCGTGAGTCTGGAACTACGGCCAGCTAAATTTGTTGTCAGGCGGATTTTATTTAGATTAAAAATAAATGGTTTCCGTCTCAGAATTACAACACATTTCAAACAGGAACACCCTCTTTCCACTGTCCCCAACACACGTATATATACAAACATATTTACACGATCTAGAGCAGTGGCGTAACTATGACTTGGCTTTGGGGGGGGGGGGGGGGAGATAGATCTGCTTGACGAGCAAAATATTAGTCAGTTTCCAGACAGACTACCATCTACCACTCCCGTTGAAGAAACTAATTCACTCCCTTCCAATGAAAGCTTATGGTAAAACACCCCAAGTTTCCAATCTTTACCTTTACCAGATTGCTGTTATACGATTTCTTCTTGTATCATCTCTCTCTCTCTCTCTCTCTCTCTCTCTCTCTCTCTCTCTCTCTCTCTCTCTCTCTCTCTCTCTCTCTGGGGAGGGGGGGTTCTATCCCCCTCATCCCCCCCCCCCCCATAGTTACGCCACTGATCCAGAGGCTGTCACAATGTGAAAGTAGGGATTGCATCTCGTTACGAGAGTAAATAATTGTGCACTTTGTATAGAACATGAAAATGTGATTAATTCAAGAAAAAAGCCAGTTCTCAGTAAAGTTTTCACAGAATTGCCATAAATGTGTTTTTGTAATAGCAAAGTTTTCATTCGGAGAACTGTACTTAAATAAATATTACCTTAGCAATCTGTTCGTGCCATATAACAGGTAATGGAATTCGCAGTAACATAAGTGTCACGCGTTACGAAACTTACTTAACTCCAATACTCGATAGTCTTCAGAATAAACAAAGGAAGTTGCAGAGGTTAAGACGTATAGCGACTGCACCTTCCATCATTAAGCAACATGACGAAGCTGTCGACCTTCTGCCTGCCTTATTCTCGGTCCACCGCTTCTATATTTGTCGTTGCCGCATCAACTGCTATATATGAGATCAGGAAGTGGGTTGTTTCCCAGGCTTTTATTGTTAGATCAATTGCGTAAACGGCTGTTGGTAATTCACTACGCATGGTATACGTTCTGTTTCTGTCGCTCCTCTTATAATAATGGCCATTTGGGATGTACTGTCATTAACGAACATCTCGCTTCACGTGACAGGTAGGATGTAGCCAAAAAACGGAGCTATAGTATTCATTCTTCGTTTGTGTGGCCATAATGTCCGTAGTTGCTTTCATTATTATGAATAGCAGTGATTTTCCGTCTTTGCAACTATAATAAAAATGCGATTTTTTCACACCAGACGCGTTTCGTTTAATGTAAAACATCTTCAGTGGTGAAAATTTTGTCTTCTTTTCGCTTCACATCATGGAATGCCGGTCTGTTTAATGCAATACCGCCGGTTCTTCATGCTGTGTCGTTTTCTCACTACTTTCACTGTCACTGTTTAACTGTTCATAGTTGTTTTCCACATATCAGAAGTGTTTGTTTTTGTGTTTACTGAGCAGAATCAGTAAAAACAAAAACAAACACTTCTGATCTGTGGAAAACAACTATGAACAGTGAAACAGTGACAGTGAAAGTAGTGAGAAAACGACACAGCATGAAGAACCGACGGTATTGCATTAAACAGACCGGCATTCCATGATGTGAAGCGAAAAGAAGACAAAATTTCCACCACTGAAGATGTTTTACATTAAATTAAACGAAACGCGTCTGGTGTGAAAAAATCGCATTTTTATTGTAGTTGCAAAGACGGAAAATCACTGCTATTCATAATGTAGTATTCAGTAGGATCAGACAGTTAAATCTGTCAGCTGAATTTAATGTTGGCTGACCGATCTCTGGGTAATATAGTGAAAATCTTATTTTCATAACTGATCTACGTTTATATGATGTTGCTGCTTGCCGCCAGTAACAAGCAGTAGTTACGTGAAGATGTCAAATACACCTGAGAATCGAAAGAAACAAATCCACCAAGAAACCTTGAATTCACCAACAGCGAGACACCAGGGCTGTTTGTTCATGAAAGTCGAAAACGACTGATGCCATCCGGAGAAGCGTCCTGTAGACAAGAACGTCGATAGACTGAGGTTGGCTCTAAATGGAAAAGTTCAGGAGAGACAATCAGCCTTATCCATTTTCCTGACATTCGTTTTACGTGATTTAGGAAATTCACGGAAGACCTAACTATGGGTGATAAGACCGAGACTCGAACCACGGACCTCCAGAATGTGAGCCTATATTTTTCCTAACGCGCCATCTTGTTCTGTCAAATATCGTGCAGTCTGTAATTGTGCAATATGAATGTTAATAAGTTATCAAGTACCTGTGATTCACTGCCGAAGGTCAACGGCTACAGTTGAAAATCAAGACATGTATTCAATAAAAATTAAATGTGGTTCGTTGGTAATCGCGTTAACTGAGGGCGGATCGAACGATAAGACTTTTTTAAAATCCATTTGTTTAGTTCATACATGTTCCAAATACCCTGAGTAAGGTTTTCCAGTAAGAAAAATTGGAAAAGTTACTTGGAAAATTGGAAAACTCAGAAAAAAGGAAAGTGTTTTATATGGGAACTCAGGCCCATAACTCAGGATCGATCGATGTGGGTAATTGGGTAATTCTTATTTTTTTACAAATAGAAAAATTGCAAAAATCATAATTTTTGCTCGATCTTAACTGACGATAGAAACATTCAACATTATATTTGACATATTTGATAAAGTATTTTTTTCTTAGAGCAGAATTTTAGGCTCTGCAAGCCATCGTACGGAGGTGAAGGACAACGGGAGGAGGTCAATAGAAGTGGGAAGGTGGGCTGAGATGAGGAGAAATCGGAACAAATAATTATCCGGGCAACGCACCGGCGATGCAAGGCACTGGGAAGTTTTTCTAAAAACAGTTTCCTGCATTTTGCAGCTCTTCAGGTCTATAAATTGTGTTATTAGGTAATTAAAATTACTGTAAGGATACTAGCCACACTTCTTTTATTCTGTTTCATTGTAATATAATGAAGCGAGAACGTGTAGTACCGGAAAAGCCCACATAAGACAACTGCACATTACATCTTTGGTGTAAACTAAAGTGGCGCAACTGATTACTCTAAATGAAGCACCGAGGTCACAGAGTGCTCTAAACGTTTAAACATTCTAAGCCAAACGAAAGAGGATCGTAACGTTGGAAGCGACGTTCTTCCTGCAGGCCTGACTAATAGCGCTACATGGAGGGAGAGAGAGGAGAGAGAGAGAGAGAGAGAGAGAGAGAGAGAGAGAGAGAGTGTGTGTGTGTGTGTGTGTGTGTGTGTGTGTGTGTGTGTGTGTATGGGCGACTTTTCCGTGACGAGTCGGCCCAGTATTATCAACACAGCCAGGAAGTGTCGCTCGCGGCTGTTTGTCCTGGCATCTGCACGCGCTGTCTGTGTGCCATCAGGCGGTGTCGCAAGGTCGTTCATATAAATGTAGAACTTCCAGCAGTCATTGACAACAGCCGGTCAAATGACAAAAAGAAGTGGACTATGCATATTTGTGTGCAAATTTTCAGCAGTTGTTACTTCTCTGTACGTAGTGAAAAGTTATCATATACACATGCTGAACCACCACATTTAATTTGTGAACAGACAACTCACCGAAATGAGGTTTTCTGGTAAATGTTGTGAGGGGTGATATTGGTAAAGTGACGTGGGCACACTTTAACAGAAATACCCTAAGACTACCATAACATGTGAAACTAATTAAAAACAAATGAATATGGGTTACTGGGTAATTTTTTTCTAATTCTGTTGCTTACGATCCTGGAAAAAGTAAATGAAGTGCATCAGTTCCAGACCGATAAAGTCCAGACATGGTAGCAAGTGTTGTTGTTGTTATGGTCCTCAGTCCGGAGACTGGTTTGATGCAGCTCTCCACCTTACTCTATCCTGAGCAAGCCTTTTCATCTCCTCATAAGAACGGCAACCCACATCCACTTGAATCTGCTTACTATACGCGTCTCTTGGTCTCCCTCTGCGATTTTTACCCCACACACTTCCCTCCAATGCTAAATTTACGATTCCCCGATGTCTAAGAATGTGTCCTACCAAGCGATCCCTTCTTTTAGTCAGGGTATGCCAAAAATTCCTTTTCTCACCAATTCTATCCAGTACCTCTTCATTAGTTATGCGATCTACCCACCTAATCTTCAGCATTCTTCTGTAGCACCACATTTCAAAAGCCTCTATTCTCTTCCTGTCCACACTGCTTATCGTCCATGTTTCACTCCCGTACAAGGCAACACTCCACACAAATGCCTTCAGAAAAGACTTACTTACCCTTAAATTAATATTCGATGTTAGCAAATTTCTCTTTTTCAAAAATGCTTTTCTTCCCATTGCCATTCTGCATTTTATATCCTCTGTACTGCGACCATCGCATGTTATCTTACTGCCCAAGTAACAAAAATATTTTACCGCCTTGATTGATTCATTACCTAGTCTAATTCCTTCAGCATCGCCTGATTTTCTAAGACCGCATTCCATTATTTTTGTTTTGCTCTTGTTAATGTTCATTTTATACGCTCTCTTCAACACGCGGTCCATTCCATTCAACTGCTATTCCAGGTCCTTTGCTGTCTCTGACAGAATTGCAATGTCATCAGCATAACGCAATGTTTTTATTTCTTCCCCCTGAACTTTAATCCCTATTCCAAATTTTTCCTTGCTTTCCTTCACCGCCTGCTCGATGTACAAATTGAATAACATCGGAGAAAGGCTACAAGCCTGTCTTGTTCCCTTCCCAACTGATGCTTCCCTTTCAAGCCCTTCGAGTCTAATAACTGCGGTCTGGCTTTTGTACAAGTTGTAAATAACTGTTCTTTCCCGGTATTTTACCCCAGCTGACTTCAGACTTTTAAAGAGTGTATACCAGTCAACATTGTCAAACGCTTTCTCCAAATCTACAAAAGCTAAAAATGTAGGTTTGCCTTTCCTTAATCTATCTTCTAAGATAAGACGTAAAGTGAGTATTGCCTCCCGGGTTCCTACGTTCCTCCTGAATCCAAACTGATCTTCCCCGAGGTCAGCTTCTACCAGCTTTTCCATTCTCCAGTAGATAATTCGTGTTAAAATTTTGCAACCATGACTTATCAAACTAATGGTTCTGTAATTTTCACACCTGTCTGCACCTGCTTTCTTTGGAATGGGGATTATTACATTTTTCTTAAAGTCTGAGGGTATTTCACCTGTCTCATACATCCTTCATACCAGTTCAAATAGTCTTGTCATGGCTGGCTCTCCCAGAGACTTTAGTAGCTCTGAGGGTATGTCATCTACTCCTGGGGCCTTGTTCCGACCTAGGTCTTTCAAGGCTCTGTCAAATTCATCTCTCAGTATAGTATCTTCTATTTCATCTTGATCTACTTCCTCTTCCCTTCCTACAACATCGTCTCTAAGTTCATTTCCTTTGTAGAGCTGCTCTATGTACTCTTTCCACCTTTCAGCTTTCCCTTCTTTGCTGAGAACTGGTTTCCCATCTGAGTTCTTGATATTCGTAGAGTTGCATTTCTTGTCCCCAAATGTCTCTCTTATTTTCCTGTAGGCGGTATCTACTTTTCCCTTTCTTATACATTCTACTACAGATTTGCACTTGGCTTCTAGCCACTCCTGCGTAGTCATTTTGCACTTCCTGTCAATCTCATTTTTTAGTCGTCTGTACTCCATTTTGCCTGTTTCATTTACTGCATTTTTATATTTTCTCCTTTCATCAATTAAATTCAGTATTTGATGTGATATCCAAGGATTTTTTGTAGGTCTTGCCTTTCTACCTATTTTGTCCTCTGCTGCCTTCACTATTTCATCTCTCAATTTTACCCATTCCTCCTCTACTGTTTTATTTTCCCCTGTTTCTGTCAATTGTTGCCTGAAGCTCCCCCTGAAATTATTAAGAACTTGAGGTTCCTTCAATTTATCCAGGTCCCATCTCCTTATTTTCCTACCTTTCTGCAGTTTCTTCAGTTTCAGCCTACAGTTCATAACCAACAAGTTATGGTCAGAGTCTATATCTGCCCCTGGGTAAGTCCTGCAGTTTATAACCTGGTTCCGGTACCTATGTCTTACCATTATAAAATCTATCTCATACCTTCCGGTGTCTCCTGGTCTCTTCCACGTATAGAACCTTCTTTTGTGATTCTTAAACCACGTATTTGTTACGATTAAATCATGTTCCGTGCAAAATTCTACCAGGCGACTTCCTCTTTATTCCTTCTGCCCAGTCCATATTCACCTATTATTTTTCCTTCTCTTCCTTTCCCTACTATCGAATTCCAGTCTCCCATCACAATTAAGTTTTCCTCTCCCTTAACTGTCTGAATAATTTCCTTTAGCTCCTCATATATTTCTTCGATCTCATCATCGGCAGAGCTAGTTGGCATATAAACCTGTACTACTGTTGTCGGTGTTGGCTTCGTATCTATCTTGACAATGATAATGCGATCACTGTGCTGCTCATAGTAGTTTACCCGCATTCCTATCTTCTTATTCATTATAAGTCCTACTCCTGTGATCCCCCCAACTGATTTTGTATTTATAATCCTGTACTCACCTGACCAGAAATCCTGTTCATCCTGCCACCGAACTTCACTAATCCCCACTATATCTAACTTCAACCTATCCATTTCCCTTTTTAAATTTTCTAATTTTCCTACCCGATTAAGGGATCTAACATTCCACGCTCCGATCCGTAGAATGCCAGTATTGTCTTTCCTGATGACAACATCCTCCTGAGTAGTCCCCGCCCAGAGATCCGAATGGGGGACTATTTTACCTCCGGAATATTTTACCCGAGAGGATGCCATCATATTTCCATACAGTATAGCTGCATGTCCTCGGGAAAAGTAACGGTTGTAGTTTCCCCTTGCTTTCAGCCGTTCGCAGTAGCTGTGTGGCAAAGCCACATTAGCTGATGTTACAAGGCCAGCTCAGTCAATCATCCAGACTGTCACCCCTATAACTACTGAAAAGGCTGCTGCCCCTCTTCAGGAACCACACGTTTGTCTGGCCTCTCCACAGATACCCCTCCGCTGTGGTTGCACCTACGGTACGGCTATCTGTATCGTTGAGGCACGAAAGCCACCCCACCTCGGCAATGTCTGTGGTTCATGGGGGTGGGGTAGCAAGTTCTTAGTTTAATTGCCTGACCATGATGATGCCCAAGTGTCGATACAAGTCTTGAGGCACTGAATCAGTGAGGTCCACTTCGACGAAATTTAGTATTTTGTACTGATCGTAGTAAACTGCTGGAACGACGCACTCACACAGGTTGTATCTGTGTATCACTATCTAATATATAAAGCAGATAGTCGGTATGTTTGTGTTTGTGTGTACAAATCTCAGTAGTTTGTAAGTTTAGGAACTGATGACCCCGTAGTTAAGACTCATAAGTTCTACAAGCATTTGATTGTTTATTACTATAAATAGATTTATTGTTCCAATTATTCATGTATTATTCCCTAATAAATTCCTTGTCGTACATGTAAATATATACAATTGAAAATATTAATGCTCCATTTGCATGTAATGTTTCGATAATTTATATCTCGGTAAATGTGTTGTTTTGGAGACTGGTTTGATGCAACTCTCCACCATAAATATAAGTTGAGGTATAGACACTGCCATTATCTTAATGTTATCTTCATATATATAAAATGAGAGGTATTTTGTATCCCAGCCTCGTCGCCACTTTTGGGTCTCGTTTCCGTCGTAGGTGTCGGTGGCCGAAAAGAAAGGCCGACACAGGAATAAAGGATGCACGCTTGTGCACCTTCTGTTCGCTCTAACAGCTTCATCTAGGGTGTTCATTCCCAGCTTTTCTTTGATTTCCTCATTATGGACACCCTCCTGCCATTGCTCACATCTACTAGTACCTGCAATCATTCTTGCTACTTTCATATCTGTAACCTCTACCTTGTGAATAAGGTAACCTGTATCCACCCAACTTTCACTCCCATACAACAAAGTTGGTCGAAAGATAGAGCGGTGTAGTGCTAACTTAGTCTTGGTACTTACTTCCTTCTTGCAGAAGAGATTTTTCGATATTTTTGGAAGTTGAACCATTAAGCGGGTGAAATAAGGGAAAAACTTAAGGGTTCTATTAAGACTATTTTGCTGCTAGAAACACGAAAATTTAGATTTGGAACCATGGTTAGAATTTTTTAGAAATGTTTCGGGATGTTTTGAATTCTGCCATCAATGGTGCAATAGGGGGTGGCAAGTTGTATCAAAATACTTGATTAGGAAAGCATTTTTAAAGCTAAATCTATGAAGTAGAGACAACCAATGCAGACCATCTAGTCGACGCGTGCGAAACAGCGGGAATTACGCTAGTAGAAAATAACGTAGAGAGGAGAGGAAAATGATGCATGTGCGCCGTGGGCTAAACTGCAGTCTGTTGCCCACGCGCTGCAAATGTTGGTAACATCACAGCAGTCAAACATAGAACAGGTATATGTTTTATTTATTTTGTGATCTGTACGAAACACTGATCATTTTAAGTAAAAGGTGGGTTAGGGCTAGGTTAAACAAGAAGTTTTTTCTTTTTAGTATGTGACGGCGCGTAGCGCCCGAATCTGGGGTTCAGAAACGATCTATTTACAGTTGCCAACATACGCTTCCATGCTAAAAACATGGACAACAGACTCTGCAGTTTTACCGCGCCGTGTATATTTTGTCTCTCACCATTAGACTACTTGCTCGGTGCAGCTGTAGGTGTTCAGCGAGACCATGTGGTGTCGAAGAATTACCGGACAAGACGTCGCCGTCTGGTTCGCGTTTTCTGTTGCAAGGCGCCCGCCATCTGTAAAGGTCGGCCGCCGGCCGGCTGTGTTAATCTACAACAGGTGCGGTCCAGTGTGAAGCCCGCACCGTGTGCAGCGGCGCCGCGCAGGTGGTTGTGGGGAGTCGAGACACTGGAGGGCCTGGCGCTAAAGATAGTGGCCGCGCCTCCCTCCATCCAGCGGCGCTCGCCGTTTAAAAGCGGCGTTTCCCGGACGCGGCCGTCTGCGGTTGCGAGAGCAGAGCGCGGCACAGCACGGCACGTATTTGGGTCCGCACCAGTTCACGGACGACGTGTGCTGACGTCGTGCCGTAGCGCCACCGCTCTCTGCCGATCCTGCCAACTCTCCTGTTTACTCTCTAATTGTCATGTGAGAGTGTCGTAACAGGCTTACTAAACGGCCACCCGTGTACTACCGCACAGGCTCCAGCACGCCTGTACCAATACAATGGTTTCCACAACATAAGTAGTTTAAAGCACTAGTGAGGTTGATATTTTTTATTATCTATTATCTATTCCCTGTTACGAGGGCGATTGAACTTCAGTAGTCACGATTTTTTCTTCTTCTATATCTACATCTACATGGGATACTCTGCAAACCACATTTAAGGGCCTGGCAGAGGGTTCATCGAACCACCGTTATACTATTTATCTTCCATTCCATTCCCGAATAGCGCGCGGGAAGAAAGAACACCTGAATCTCAACCTCTCGTATTTTATTCCGATGGTCATCTCTACCTATTTAAGTTGGAGTCAACAATATATTTTAGCATTCGGAGGAGAATGTTGGCGATTGTAGTTTCGTAAGTAGACCACGCCGCAGCGATAAGCGCCGTTGTTGTAATGATTCCCTTCCCAGATCCTGTATCATTTCCGTAACGCTGTCTCTCCTGTATCGTGACAATACGAAACGAGCTGCCCTTCTATGGACTCTTTCGATGTCCTCCGTTAAATCCACCTTATAAGGATCCCATACTGGGCAGCAATACTCCCAAAAAGAACGGACAAGCGTAGTGTATGCAGTCTCTTTACCAGTTCTGTAGCATTTTCTAAGGGTTCTGCCAATAAAACGTAGTGTCTGGTTCGCCTTTCCCGCGACATTATCTACGTGTTCTTTCCAGTTTGTCTGTTGTAATAGTAATTCGTAGGTATTTAGTGTACTTCACGGCCTTCACATTCGATTGATTTATCTTGTAAGCAAAGTTTAACGGATTTCTTTTCGTACTCATGTGCACTACTTCACACTTCTCATTATTTAGAGTCAATTGCCAATTTTTACACCATTTTCCAGTTGGTTTTGATCAACAGATGATTTTACTACACGGTAAATAACGGCGTCATCTGCAAACAAACTAAGAGTGCTACTTAAATTTTCTCCTAAATCGTTTGAGTAAATAAGGATCAGCAGAGAACCAATAACACTACCCTGTGGAACGCCCGATATCACCTCTGTTTTAGTTGATGCTTTACCATCGATTACTACAAACTGTGTCTCCTCTGACAGGAAATCCCCTATCCAGTCGCAAATTTGGGGCCATTTGCCATAACCACGCAATTTAATTAAATGCCGTTCGTGAGGTACGGTGTCAAAAGCCTTCTGGCAATCAAAAAATACGGAATCGATTTGCGAACCCTTGACGACAGCACCCATCACTTCCTGTGAGTAAAGAGCTAGTTGTGTTTCGCATGAACGATATTTTTTAAATCCGTGTTGACCTTGGGTCAATAGATTATTCTGTTCGAGATAATTCATAATATTAGAATACAGGATATGTTCCAATACTCTGCTGCAATTGCTTCCGAAATTCTTTCCATACACTCGGTGTAATTACTTGCGCTGTTCTGGCCATTAATTACTTGTTCTTTTTTTCGATGTGTTCCTGTTTAAATGTATGATCATTTATGCCGTTTCTGAACTGCCCTCATTTGTTTATGTTGTCCTGAGTGATTCCCAGTTCTTCAATGTCTTCTTCTGTTTCAATTGTCCATTTGGTTTTATTTTTGATAGTTAAATCTATTATAGAGTTTTGTCTTGTAAACCTGTTCTTGTTCATCCTACTCATATGTCCATAACATTACAACCTTCTTTTTCTAAAGACGTTACTTATTGGGTCTCTTTGTTTGTAAATCTCTCTTGTCGGTATCTTTATCCAAAAACCTTTACGAGAAACCGGTCCAAGTATTTTCATTAGAATTTTCCTTTCCTGCTTTTCTTTCTCTGGAGCCATGTTCCCGCACATGCAGGGTCGGCTTTGTTAATTTGGATTTGGCGTGTTAATATTTACGAAGTGGCCGGATGCCCTTCCTGTCGCCACCCCATGCCCCCCGAGAGGAAATGTGTACCCCAAATGCGAGCCTTATATGTGTGAAAGTGTACAATGTTACGAAATGGTTGCGAATTGTGTAACTGAGACGGGACTTGGGGACCAGCCCGGTATTCATCTAGGGGGATGTGGAAAACCGCCTAAAAACCACATCCAGGCTGGCCAGCACTCCGATCCCCTTCGTTAATCCGCCGGCCGAGTTCGAACCGTGACTGCTTTTCAATTTCTCTTATTTTCGTGTGACCGTGAATGACCGTAATTTCTGCGGCGTAAAGTGTTTCGGGTATAACTGCTGTTTTGTAATATCTTATATCGCGTTGACACAAAGCGCTTATTGTAGTCATTTCAAGTCAGCATTTATGCTTTTTGTAATTTGGAGATGCTTTCTTGATTCGCTATTACGTTCAGCTCTGATGGTTGAATGATCTCTCCTAGATATTTGAAGTGTGTAACTTGTGCCACTTCCCTATACCGGGTTGTCATTGGTACATTGTTTGCTGCCTTGCTTTCCATGTACTTAGTTTTGGCGTAGAAGATTTGTCAGCAGCTTTCTGCGACATTTCGTGCAGCTTCTCTAATGCAAGTTTGGTTTCTTCTCTGCTGTTGGTTAGGATGGCAAGATCGTCTGTGAAAGCCAGACACTTCACATTGATTCTCTTCTCAATCCCGAAATAAATTCCCTTCGTTTCCTTTTCCCACGAGTTCACAATTTAGTCTAGAACCATGTTAAATGAATGGGGAAAGAGTCCATCTCCTTGATGTACACAGGTATGGATATGAAATGCTTCTGACCTTTCTCCCATGAATTTAACTTTGGGTATCTGTTAATGTCTCTTGGATAGAGGTTCATATATACAAAGAGAGAGAGAGAGAGAGAGAGAGAGAGAGAGAGAGAGAGAGAGAGAGAGAGAGAGAGAGAGAGAGACTTGCGGAAGGGGGAAAACTATTTACGAGAAGGCGTGTTCGAATGAAAAGGTACGAAACGCCGTAACAACGAAACCGGTTGTAATTTGATTATGCCGCTTTGGGATAACATAGTGCCACATCTAGGAACGCAAACCATGCGTCGTCACCTCCCCCTAAAAAATTCACGGCTGTGCCCTCAGCTAGCAAGGTGATGCTCACATTTTAGACGTCCGGTACTCGTCGAATTCTTCGAGCAAAGAAAAACCATTATCAGTGACATGTACTGTAAGTGTAAGACACTCAGTAGCTTACGCAAGTCCATCAAGAGCAAACGGCCTGGGCTGCTCACGGAGGGAGTGAGTCTGCTCCATGATAACGCGCGACCAAACGTCTCCAGCGTCACACAAAGTGTACTGGAGAAGTTAAAGTGGCAGCAGCTTGAGCATCCGCCCTACTGCCCCGACATGTCGCCCTGTGACTTCCATCTGTTTCACCTGCTAAAATAAATAAATAAATAAATCCAAAGGGAAGCGATTCAACTCAGGCGACGAAGGAAACAGAACTGGCTCTTCTCACAGCCTGAGGAATTCCGGACCGCGGTGGAGTATCCGAGCGGTCTAAAGGGTCTCGCTGCGGAGCGCTCGGTTGCTTGTCGTGGAGGTTGGAGTCCTCCCTCGGGCATGGGTGTGTGTGTTTGTCCTTAGGTTAGTTTACCTAGGTGTAAGTAGTTTGTAAGCTACGGTCTGATGACCACGCAGTTTGGTCCGATAGATTTACAAATATTTGAACATTTTTGAGGAATTCTGGGAACAGGGAATCCTTCGAATCGTTAAACATTGGGATAGTTGTCCTGAGGCCTCTGATTAGTTTTCAAGTAGAAATTAAATTTTATCAACAGTGTCTTTTCGAGCCTTTCCATTTGAACACCTCTCGTAGTTCTTCTGACAACGATTAATTGTTTAGAATTCCTGATGCGGCAAAACTTTTCAAATGACCGTCCGCGCTCTTACCTTGAACTGTATGTTGGTAACTCCTGTCATGAACGAAGATGGGGGAACAGCTGATTAGTGTAGCTAATAGCGATGTTACGGTAGAAAATATTGGATTTTCACACAACATGCGTTACCACAAACCAGGTTTTCCGCTTTCACATTCATTGGCCTTGGCAAGTCGCAACCAAAATGTTATTCCCAACCTAACTTAGAGCTCGGGTTACGCTTAGAGTTCACACTATCACCACAACCAATTTTCAAATTTCGTTTTTTTTCCCGGATGCCAATGAACTGCAATACTACCAGAGGCGCGGTGAAGAGCAGCACCGTGGATGAGCCATAATAAAGTTCAGCCCCTTCGCTTCTGTGCAAAGAAGTTTCTGCTGAAACATAATGGCGAAAACAGTGTGCCGGAACCGGGATTCGAACCTAGCACCTTTCTTTCGCGCCTTCCCGACTATCCCGGTACGTTTCCCGGATCGTCCTCGGCTTTACTTCCGCCAGTACTTCGCCTCCTACTTCACAAACTTCGCATAAGTTCTGCTGCGGACGATGCAGGACTAGCACTCCTGGAAGAAAGAATATGGTGGAGACATAGCCACAGCCTAGGGGATGTTTCCAGTAATATATTTTCAATCTTCAGCGGAGTGTGCGCTGATATGAAACTTCCTGGCGGATTAAAAGTGTGTTGGGGGCTTGTCCGCGAAAGGAAAGGGTCCCAGGTTGCAATCTCGGTTCCGATATACAGTTTTATCTGCCAGGAAATTTCATTTCACCCCACACTCCGCTGTTGAGTGAAATTATACTGTAGCATAATTACCAGTTGAAATTGAAAGAAGCTACTCAAAGAAATTAACACCACAATTTCTGAAGTTTGCCAGTAATATGGAGAATAAACAACACTACTTAACCTTCTTCTGCGTGTGAATCAACTGTCATTACCCGGTGAGTGGGAGATTTCGTGTGGCGTGGAAACTGATGAGTAATGCTAATGTGGGTCTTCATCGAACGATAGAGCTAAAATAGTAACTTGCCCGTGCCTATACTGTCACACAGTTTTCCACAAATACTCCCTTCCGCCAAAATAGGCATCCTTGTCCAGACTGGGTTTGCCACCTAAATATGGCCCTGTAATCCTTAGTTATTTACAGCAGTGTTTGCTGACAGTGTGTTGGGTGTTTTTTACGTACAGTACGAAGCTTTACCGCCGCGCGGGAGTAGCCGAACGGTCTGGAGCGTCACGTTGCGGATCGCGCGGCTTCCCGCGTCGGAGGTTCGAATCCTCCCTCGGGTATGGCTGTTTGTGTTGTCTTTAGTAAATTTAGGGACTGATGACCCGCAGTTAAGTCCCACAACCTTAACAAACATTTGAACATTTTTGATTTACTTCTAGTATGACATGGTGCGGCTTGTAGCCACTTATGCGGCTTGGAGGTTATTACGCTGTCGTTTCTACATGGCTGTGTGTGTGAGCGTGAGTGTGGTTCATGTTATTTTATTTAAAAAGCGAATTGTCTTGTCTTTGGCGCTGTGGCGAAGAGTATGTTAGCATTATTGATCTGGCAGTGTTATCTACCAACAAAACAACGTCTGAAGTAATAAAATACCTCGATACAAACGTCTGTGTTGTGCATGAAATACACAACATAAACTATAGTTCGATCAAAAATTTTAAAACACAAATTTTGATGTTTGGTGCATTGTATTAATACAGAATACACTGAATTTTAGTTTTTCCAAAGCTGAATTCATAATGTGGGAATGAAGGGGTTAAGCTGAGACGCGGAGAGAATATGGTGATACGGTATACTGGTTACAGCGACGAATAATTCAGAGCACATCTTCACCGTGCGAAGCAATGATGCCAGGTAATACTGTTAATGGTAATCAATCACTGGCGGTCGTTAATGTTTGCGGTTCTGTTGGTGCTAAACGGAAGAAGGAGACAATACAGCGTCAAGGGCTATCGTAGACTTGTTTTCCTGTTCGTCACCGTCACCCAAAATGCAAACAAGACGCGGTACGTGCTCTCAACGCCGTGGCCTACTGTAAACAGTTACCGTTGAACGAAACACACTGCTTGAGGTGGGTCGGTATCGTGAGTGATGGGGTTGAATATGCTGAAGAGTTACCTTGATACGTTGTACACCTTTTCTTAAATCACATCAAGCATATGGTAGGCTCAATCCTTTAGTAAGATCCTTTCCCGGCCTTGACCAACTCTGCTAGCGTCCTCTGACAAGACCTCGACGTCAACAAGAGGTCAAACTGTAGCCTTCCTTTTATGACGAGAAACGCACTCTTTGTAAAATAGAGAAACTAATATACCCAAAAGAAAACATTTTCAGGTGTGGCGTTTTAACCCATCCTATCCCCTCGTGGTTTATCAAGGAATAGTGGCGTAATACTTTCCTGATAACTTTCGCTAAGAGACAAGAATATTGGGTTAAACGTCGGGAAAGGAGCATCTGCAAGTATCAAAGAGAGATGATACATGGTTCGCCTTACTAACGAATGATAATTGCTGAACGAGAGAACTGGAAACTTGTAATTCTACATTGTGATGAAAGGCTTCACGGAGACGTACTGGAAGAGTTTCTTCTGGGAAACATACGCGAATAAAAGACAGAAACTACTTGCGTCTGGTACACAAACTACCCTCCGACGTACTTTGTAACGCGGCTTCCGGACTATAGTTACAGACGTTGTCGGGGCACGACGCAAAACCGCCCTGCTGGCGGGCAGATGCTGTCGTCAGATGTCACACGTTAGAATTTAGTGTAATGTGAAATTCCACTCTACGAGGAAATGACTCTATAACAGATGGTTCTGTCGCCAAGGTACTGGTAATCTTCCACCAAATGTTATACAGAACTGCAATGTCCGCAAGTAAATCCTCCAAGAGCGTGCACAGCCCAAGACGTGACGACCTACAGCAGAACAGCAATGGCATATGTAACCTTCTAGAAAAACGAGATATGAAGTTGATCATACTGTTTTGTATATAATGTTCTATGTATTTAATTTTAAATTACATAATGTTTTATTGTAAATGTTATGGATATGGATACAATTTTCTCGGGCTCCCATCCGTGTCATGTGGTTTACTGTCCACGAAGTTTCGGCCGAGATCTCCTCGGCCATTGTCAAGTAGTTGACTGTCGAGTGATTGCTGCTGTCGTCCTTACATAGGTGTACTGCGTGCTGTGACGTCACTGGTGCTCCGCGATACGACGATAAAAGGCAATGTTTTGGTCGCGTGCCTACCGCGCCCGCTTCAACCTTCCGATCGCCGGGTTCCAAGCCGCGCTCAGCAGCAAGCAGCCGTCTCTATTGACAGTATTGTCAGCTATTTTGATCTCAGTCGCCTTTTTTATTACACTATCCCAGAAACTGTTCGTTCTTGTAATTATGGATGTCTCCTCAAACGCAATACGATGTCTGTTTTCTAGTTCATGCTCCACAATTGCTGACTTTTCGAGATTACGTAAACGGTAACCACATGACGCGGCTGGAAGCTCGAGAAAATTTTATCAACATAAGTCGTCGCGAAACAATGCATTCATATATTTTATGGACTATATTATTTTAATTATAATTTGTGAATCTATAATATATTGTTTGTAGCTCTCATACGAAATATATATTTATATTTTGCAGCAGGGTTTTGGAACATATTCTGTATTCAAATATTATGAATTATCTCGAACAAAATGATCTATTGGCCCAAGGTCAACATGGAATTAGTAAATATCGTTCATGCGAAACACAACTAGCTCTTTACTCACACCATGTGATTTGTGCTATCGACAAGCGTTCGCAAATTGATTTCGTATTCCTTTATTTCCAGAAGGCTTTTGACACCGTACCTCACAAACGGATGTTAATCAAATTGCGTAGTTGCGGTATATCGTCCCAAATTTGCGACTGGATAGAGGATTTCCTGTCAGTGAGGACACAGTCCGTAGTAATCGATGTTAAAGCATCGACTAAAACAGAGGTGATATCGGGCGTTCCACAGGGTAGTGTTATTGGTTCTCTGCTGTTCCTTATTTACATAAATGATTTAGGGGAAAATCTAAGTAGGTCTCTTAGGTTGTTTTCAGATGACACCGTCATTTACCGTCTAGTAAAATCATCTGAAGATGAAATCCAACTGCAGAATAATCTTAATAAGATATCTGTATGGTGTAAAAATTAGCAATTGACTCTAAATAACGAGAAGTGTGAAGTCGTCCACATGAGTACGAAAAGAAATCCGTCAAACTTTGTTTACATGATAAATCAATCAAATGCGAAGACCGTAAACTCCACAAAATACCGAGGAATTACTATTACTTCGGACTTGAACTAGAAAGAACACGTAGATAATGTCGTGGGAAGGCAAACTAGGGACTGCGTTTTATTGGCAGAACCATTAAAAGATGGAACAGAACTACCTAAAGAGAATGCATACACAACGCTTGTTAAAAAAAAAAAAAAAATAATGTATAGCTTATGGGACTTAACTACGGAGTAGTGACCGTGCAGACCGTGACTGGAGCACCTCAGTCCCCTCGGCCACCGCGGCCGGCCACTACGCTTGTCCGTCCTCTTCTGGAGTATTGCTGCCCAGTGTGCGATCCTTATCAGGTGGGTTTGCCGGAGGACATTGAAAGAGTCCAAAGAAGAGCAGCTCATTTTGTATTTTCGCGATACAGAGGAGACAGCGTTATGGAAATGATACAGGATCTTGAAGGGAATCATTTACAACAACGGCGCTTATTGTTGTGGTGTGGGCTACTTACGAAACTGCAATAGCCAACATTCTCCTCCGAATGTGAAAATATATTCTTGGCTCCAACTTAAATAGAAATTACCATCAGAATAAAATATGAGAAATCGGAGCTCGTACGAAGAGATTCAGGTGTTCTTTCTTTCCGCGCGCTATTCGAGAATGGAATGGGAGATAAATAGTATAATTGTGGTTCGATGAACCCTCTGCCAGACAGTTAACTGTGATTTGCAGAGTATCCCATGTAGAAAGTAGGTCCCCTGTACACAGCGACACATCCCACTGAGATACGGAGGCGAACGTCAGAACTGAGCAGTTTAGTCTTGTAATCTTCTCAACTGAAGGTTACGCTAGACTGGAAGTGGCTCACCACCTGGGGCTCGATTGGTAAGACCGTCGGTTGGTACGTTTGTGGGAGACAGTGGTGCTTGAGCCAGCCATCTGGAGAAGCGGGTCACGGTCTGGGCCAGTGGTGGCGCCTAAGTGGGCGCGTAAGGTCAGGACGGTTGCGAAACGGCCTCTGCAGATGTCGTCTGGGTGGAGCGCCCAGCAGCGCGCGAGCAGTCTTCAACGCGGGGCTGTGGCTCGCCTGCTCAGTGGGTCGGGTTAGATGCCGGCGATTCGGGCGCCACGTGAAGGAGCAGCCCAGACTGGCAGCGTGTCCCACCGGTGGGCAGGGCGGCGGCGGCGGCGGCGGCGGCGGCGGCAGGTAAACAGCGCGCGCCAGGCACGGCACGCCCGGCGCGTTTCGCAAGGACGCGCGTGCGGCTGCGTGCGCGCCAGCCGCGGGAGGCCGACAAGCAAGCCGCCAGCCTGGCCTGCGCAACCGACGCCAGCTGCTCCAAGCATACCAGCCTCCTCCCCCCCCCCCCCTCCCTCACAGCGGTCTCAAACCAACACTGCATAGCAGTGGCGGCTGGTGATAATGTGCTGCAGCACACTGTAAATATATTACTCAAATTATGCCATTTCTCTTCGAAAGCAAGCGAGAAATCGCTGTTAAATTACATCCTTTCTCTTGGAATGCGATCCAGATATCACAATAAAATTATGCCAATTGCCTTCCAATGCGTATTACAATGCTAGTAATAAGGATAAAAATGCATTTCGGCCCGCTCTCGCCGCGGTACAAAATAGGGAGCATACAGAAGGGAAAGCTGTGGGCGGCGCCTTTGATCTGTATGTTACCAAGCGTTGCGCTCGACGCCATATTGAAAAGCAGTAAATGCGGAACTATAGCCAACACCACCTAGAAGTCAAGGCCTTACAACAGGCCGTGCCTACGTCACACTTAGAGGCCCCGGCCGCCACCTCACTGGCTGTTGGCTGGGGCACTCCCACCGCCGCGCAGCGACCGGCCAGTCAGATGGCGGCCGGGGCCTCTAAGTGTGACGTAGGCACGGCCTGTTGTAAGGCCTTGGCTTCTAGGTGGTGTTGATAAAGCCACTTAGTACTTTGGCTGGAAATGGAGTTTTTACGAACTGCAGATAATCTCACCGACTTTTACGAAAGGAAACGGCTTTCATCTATTTTGCGCCATCTTCTTGCACCTAATTGTAATCCAACGAAAAAAAGGCCTAAATTTTATTTCCAACTACGAAAATGTACAGTGGAATCGATGATCGTTTTATTTGGTGCTTATCTGTAGAAAAATTCCAAATAACGCGGAGTTGTGTGGGAAATTAGTTATAAACAAGAAAGTGCCTTTACAACTGCCAGGTTTTATTTGACACGAATAAATTGACACAAAATATTCAGTCAGACTTAGCAGTACAACGTGATTACACAGAACTAATCACGTCTGGGCATATATAAAAGTTGTATTTGCTTTAGGAGTATCATTAATTTACTGATCTGAGAAGGGCATATAGAGGAATCTGTCAACCACAGAGCAGGAACAGCATAAAATAATTATTCCCCTTAATCTATTTGTTTGAGTATCCGAAGAGCATTCGTTGCCAACATTAGCACACTACGTCTCCAATGCCGTAAGTAAAATTTTACCTGCCTACTTACGCACGATTCTTTGTCATTCATTTTATATTATTCCCTGCAACGTTAAACTTATAAAATATAAATGTACTTCAACATTTCGATGCTGTTGAACAGCTGCAGCAACAGCGAGAGCTATCGTCAAAAGAAGAAGCAAGGCTACTTTTAATAATTACGCACACATTACTCTCATTCGAAACTGATAACATTTAACTTTCACTACACATATAGCGACGTTCACTTACTGCTCAGCATCTTTTGGGAAGGTGAAGAAACTTATATCCTTATTTGTATTCCAAATTATTGCGGCAATTAGGTGCTGAACACCATCGGCCGCCTTTTCTTTTATTGCTGGTCATAATAAAAACGGAACAGCTCCAACTACTGACACACAGTTCTTTCTTTTCACTGCACCAAATACTTGTTTACTTTTATGCGATTCAGGCAGTTAAAATACACAATTAACAAACAAAGACGGCGCATTACCACGCCAAAGAGTAGGGAGCGATCACACGTTTACTGCTTTTCAAGATGGCCGATTCCGCGCATGCGCACTAAATTTTGGACCACAGACTGCAACGGGAGTTTCCTTTCTGTATACTCCTTATTCTGTGGCCGCGGTAGCTGGCAACCAGCTCCGTGTGCTGAAGTGGGATTCAGCCGCGCTGGTACGTGCGCAAAGAGGCGGCGCAGTCGTCTGTTCGCTAGTGCGCATGCGCAGACGTGACGTCAGGCCTGGCGACTCGTGTGTGCTGAGGCCGACTGCAGCACCACATCAATATTTCCAGGGGGGCGCAGTAAGCGATGCGCAGTAGGAAATGCATTTTCGCCGTTCTGCGCATGACGTCACTGTGGCACACCTGAGAGCCAAAGTATATGCAGAGTTGGTTGCTAACTCGTGTACGTGTTACCATTTCTGCTGTCTTTGCTTGACCCTCTAATTCCTACGTTATCAATTCAGCTTTGGAAAAATTAAAATTCAGTGTTATCTGTATTAATACAGTGCACTGAAGATAAAAATACGTGTTTTAAAAGTTTTGGTCGCACTATTGATTTTTTTTGTCATGCACAACACAGACGTTTGTATCGGCATATTTTATTACTTAGGATGTTATTTTGTTGATGCTTAAAACTATCAGATCAATAATGCTAGTATAATCTTCGCCACAGCACCAAAGGCATAAGTGGCTACACGCCGTCCTCTAAGTAAGCAATCATTCTGCGATGCTCCTTGATTGGTGAAAATAAATAAAACGTCCTAAATTGTTTTAACTTTGCTACTTTTTAATTAAGGTCCCGTCCGTTCTGTTATTGGTATCGGGGAGTTTGTAATTTTACTGGGAACTCGAATCCGTGGTCGGAATAACATATTGAATTTTATTTTGCTCTAATTTCTTTCGTATGACACAGGCGTTGCGGCCGTGCATTGTGTGCCCTCAAAAAGTTTGTGCGTTACAAAGTTTCTTCAAGAATTATGCTTGCCAGAATTTCTTTCTGTACGTGTACGATGGTAACCTTTCCCAATGTTATTCAGCCTGTATATCGAGCAAGTTGTGAGGAAAATCAATAAATTTGGGGAAGGTTAAGTTATGGCCGACGAAATCAAGACTGTGTGTAATTCTGTCAGAGACAGTCCAGGTAAATTGAAAGGAATGGACAGTGCGTTGAAAGTAGCGTAACGTAATCGTAAACTATCGATCAGTCGTTTAGAATGAGTAGGGTCATAAGGCATATCTAAGACTGAAAAAGAGCTATTGTTCGAGATTTTGCACGGTTTTACTGAAGCACAAAAACAGATTAGTGTGAATCGGTGTACCTCAAAAGATTGCACCGAGTATATGCGAAATACGTGTACATCATCAAACAGGTAGTGAAGCCTGGATTTACAAACCGCAACGTAAGCAGTTGCTAAGCGTTCCAAACCGAAACTGAAATCTATAAAAATGTTCTGTTCTGGAAAACGATCGGCATACATTGAACACGTCTTGACTATTGTTTAGAGTATCATAGTATAGTTGATGCTGACTTTCATACAGTAATTTGGGACAGTACACTGAAAAAGTAAATAAAAACAACCGAAAATGTATTGTCATTCGTGCCTAGTGACTCAGTCAAACTGTTCCGTATTCACATGGTTTATTACCTAACGACTTATTTTTGTTTCCTCATGCCAAACAATAAATACTGCTCCCTCATGTCACAAAAGGAATTCGCGAACTGGTCGTTTCATCACTTCAGGAAGTTGTTAAAGTATTAAGAAGACATGTTTCATTTAGGGGACCAACAGCGGTGAGGATAAAATGTTTGCGGAATTTATTCTAACAGATGTAACAGTGTGAATTCTATTCTTCTTTCTTCGTTTAGGTCATCTAAGGGCGACGCACCAATTTCAATGCTTCCTTCTTTTTTGTTCTTTATTTTTCCCCATTTTCTTCCATATTTTCACTATATAACCTTTTTCTCTCCTCAGACCATTTTGACCCCGTCTTCTGCTCCCTCCTGCCTTGGGATCCCATTTTTAACAATTTTGTCTTGAAATCTCTGTGTTGGATTTCTTTCACTTATGTTGTTTCTTTCCAAATCTTTCCTAACTTCATGAACCCCAGGGTATTGTCCCAAAGGTATTGTAAAAATCTGTTTAGTAGACCTGTTGCTGTTCAGTCTGTATAAGTGTCCAAAAACTAGCAGTCGTCTCTTTCGTAATGTTTCAGTTATGCGTTCTATGTTGCGATAAACTTCATCACTTCTTAATTTTCATACCTCTGTACTTCAACACGGCGTATTACTAATCTATGACATTGGAGAATTCAGTCGTAAGAAAACTTCCGCTAATATTTCACCTGGTAACAGTTCAGCAGTCTTCAGATCTTTCCATAAAGAAAGGGCGGAAGGAAGCTTGGAGTTTAAGTCCCGTCGACAGCGTGATCATTAGATACGAAGCTTACACTCGAAGTGTTTGGGTAAGGATTTGGAGCTGTGCCCTTTCAAAGGAACCATCCCGGAATTTTCCTGGAGTGATTTAGGGAAATCACGGAAAACCTAAATCTGGATGGCCGGAGGTGGATTTGAACCACCGTCCTTCCGAATGCGAGTCCAGTGCCTTACCACTGCTCCACCTAGCTCGGTTTTCCATAAAGAAAGGATTAACATATCCTTGGAATATATTGCGGCAAATTGCCTGTATGAAATATTCATAGTTAATGGAGAGTATTTTATACAAAATAAATACAGCTCTGTTCGAAATGGCTAAACGATTCACAGCCTAAACATCAGCAGAAGGGAGTTTTGATTATGGCTGAATATCCGCAAATTTATACAGCATACAAAAGTGTAAAAAATTCTAAGCCTTCTTTTTTTCAAATGTAAGCGTAAAATGATGCATACATAAAAATGGTTTCCTTTTCTCCATTGGCAGAGATTCCAATACTTCTGTTATGTCTATACGACGGACTAGAAGTAGTATTGATGGCAAAGATCTGACAGCAAATATATTGTTCAGTAGCAGCAAGTCAGCACTATAAAGGAATTTTCTTTATAATTCCGAGAGTCAAAGTTACGCAGAAATGTTCTGCGTACGGGAAGGGACTACAGTAGTTCTGAACTAAAATTGCTCTCCTAATACGAAGTCAACATGATTATTTCGTATGATACCAGAGGAATGGACCATAGGAATGGGCCGTGAATGACGATGACGATATATAACAGAGAAGTTGAGATATTTGAAACTAGCATTTACAGCAAAGCTTGAGAGTATTTGTTGACTTCCATTCGGTGCTTGATGATCATTGTAATTATGAACACGTGATTAACAGCACTTTAAGCTCTTGGCCACCATGTGACAGTTACGTTTTAGGTAGTTTGAGTGTGAAATACGATCAAAACTGCAGCGTTATAGTCGTGTATTTCATGTAAATTTTCAAAGCTGTGGTGCATATGTTAATTCTGTGATATAAACCAATCTGTTCTGTTCATATTTAATCAACACGAGATGCACATTTCTGTACCAACCGTTGCGTATCATTAAAGTCGATCACCCCCCGTCCAGTAAAGAGCAATGCATTTAGTTTCAAAGTTCGAGAATGAAATTGGGGGGGGGGGTATATTTGTGTCAAAGGTACCCTCCCACACAGACCGTACGGTGGCGTGCGGATTATAGTGTGGGTGTAGTTTCATGCCCTTGTATCTCAAGAGAATCGTCGGCGTACCGAGAGAATATTGTCGCTCACTGGAGGACAGGCAGGAAGGCTGCAGAAGCGAGGCGTGTGTCGCTTGTTTTGCCAGTTTTTCACTCTCTCTATTCTGGCACTGACAGGTGTTTGCCTTGAGTCAGAGCGCTCTTACGTTCGTCCGTGGTCAACGCTCGGCCAGTAGTGGGGTGGCGCTGGTGACCTCTGTGCTGCTAGCGAAGGAAAATAACCGACCACATCGCGCAAAAGACACGATTATGGGCTGTGCGTGCAGGCCTTAATTATACTTAAGATTATATACAAAGAGGTGATTCACCTATTACTGACTTGTCTCTATAGCTAGCTGACATTGGTTAGGGATTACCATGTTGACCTGTAGTATGAGGTGGGCAGCCATACGACTATCACGTCACTGTGGGCTGGGATGCTGTGCCTGTTCGATATTTCCGTTCGGACTATGTGGCGTATTTGGCCACGCGCAGTCCCAGTCTTCTCCCCTCCCACTCCTCTCTTTCGTACGTTCAATCCTATTGGAATGTTCATCATTTGTATACTGAGGTAACCGATATTCTCATATGACTTTGCACATCCTGTAGCCAAACTGTCACAGCTGCTTAAGAATTCTTACGTCAGCAGTACAAAGGGCGCAAGATGTTGTTACTGTAATTATTTTATTGAACTGTTGTTGTTGTGGCTGCGGTGGAGTAGCCGAGCGGTCTAAAGCGTCTCGCTGCGAAGCGCGCGGTTGCTCGCCGTGGAGGTCCCAGTCCTCCCTGGGGCATGGGTGTGTGTGTTCGTCCTTAGGCTAGTTTGCCTAGGTTTAAGTAGTTTGTAAGCTACGGCCTGATGACCATGCAGTTTGGTCCGATAGATTTACAAAAAATAAAAAATAAATTGTTGTTGTGGTCTTCAGTCCGCAGACTGGTTTGATGCAGCTTTCCACGCTACTTGTCCAGTGCAAGTCTCTTCATCTGAGAATACATCCTTTTGAATCTGCTTACTGTATTCGTCCCTCGGTCTCCCTCTACGATTTTTCCCCACACACTTCCTTCTAATGCTAAGTTGACAATTCCTTGATGTCTCAGAATGTGTCCAACCAATCTATCCCTTATCTTAGTCAGGATATGCCAGAAACTCCTTTTCTCCCCGATTCGGTTAAGCACCTCCTCATTAGTTGCGTGATCTACCCATCTAATTTTCATAATTCGTCTGTAGCACCACATTTCAAAGGCTTCTATCATCTATTTATCTGAACTCCTTATTGTCCACGTTTCACTCCCATACAATGCTACACTCCAGACAAATGCTTTCAGAAAGGACTTCCTTATATTTAAATTAATATTGGATTTTAACAAGTTTCGATTCTTTAGATACGGTTTTCTTCTCATAGCCATGCTGCATTTTATATCTTCTTTACTTCGGCCATCAGAAGTTACCTTGCTACCCAAATAACAAAATTCATATACTACTTTTATTGTCTGATTACCTAATCTAAATCCTTCAGCATCGCCTGATTTTCTGACATTGCATTCCATTACCTTCGTTTTACTCAACGTTCACCCTATATCTTCCTTTCAAGAAACTTCCAGATCTTTTGCGATCTCTGACAGAATTACTAAGACTTCGGCAAACGGCAATGTTTTTATTTCTTCTCCCTGCACTTTAATGCCCTCTCCAAATTTCTCCTTCCATTCCTTCACTGCCTGCTCAATGTACAGAATGAACAACATTGGGGAAAGGCTACAACCCTGTCTTACTCCCTTCCCAACCTCTGCGTCCCTTTCTTGCCCTTAGACTCTAATAACCGCTGTCTGGTTTTTGTATAAGTTGAATATAACTCTTTGCTCCCTATATTTTACCCCTGATACCTTCAGAATTTGCGAAAGTGCATTTCCAGTCGACATTGACAAAAGCTTTCACCTATCTTCTAAGATAAGTCGTAATGTATTGCCTCCCGTGTTCCTACATTTCTCCTAAATCCAAACTGATCTTCCCCCAGGTCGGATTCCACAAGTTTTTCCATTCGTCTTTAAATATATCGTGTTAGTATTTTGCACCCATGACTTATTAAACTGATAGTTCTGTAATTTTCACACTTGTCTGCACTTGCTTTGTTTCGAATTGGAATTAAGATATTCTTCTTGAAGTCGGAGGGTATTTCCCCTGTCTCATACATCTTGCATACCAGCTGATACAATTTTTTGACTACTGGCTCTCCTAACGACATCAGCAGTTCAGACGGAATATCATCTACTCCCGGGGCCTTGTTTCGACTCGAGTCCTTCAGCGCTCTGTCAAATTCTTCTCGCAGTATCGTATCTCCTATATCATCTTCCTCCACTTCGCCTTCCATTTCTAGAATGCTGCCATCAACTTTCTTTTGTATAGGCCCTGTATATATTACTTCCACAATTCAGATTTCCCCTCTTTGCTTAGTACTGGCTTTATTGAACTAACTTCTAATTATTAAGTTTGCGCCATCTGGCGGCTACCAGCCCTACTTTACTTGGTGCACTGTTTCCCCTTCCTCACCACAGTTTGGCCTGTGACTCTAATCGAACACCTTGACTACTACACGGCCGCATTTGTGGTTTATACTTATTAGTGGCGATATATAACTAAATTTAATTTTAAATCCCATCTTTTTCAAACATTGTAAGTATATTTTGCATGTAATGTGTATGTTTTCGTTGCGAATATTGTGATATCAATCATCAAACATATAGGTAAAATGTAATGTATTTCTCTTTTATGGGCCACAGATCTGAAAATAATGATGTCGATACGTGTAATGTTAAAGTATATTGCGACCAAGACATTACAAGAAATTTTATGCATACTTCACAACAAGTTTGCGATTCTTTTTCTGTTAATGACTACCTTCTGGCAAAAGCAAAAACAAAAATAAAATAAAAAAAGTTGTGAACGTCGGTTGCACACCAGAATAATCTTCGTATTACAAAACTTCATTGCGCATCCAAAAAAATTAGGCAAATAATCCGAAGCGGTCTCACAATAATAAGAGTATGAAAATTGTTAAAAGTGAACGGCAAGCACAGTTATGTGTAACATCTGAGATACGTTTCCTTTCTTTTTCTTCGCGATGATTAATGATAGGAATAAATAAAATCCTCGTAGACCTGCGTAGCATGAATTTCTTTAAATTATCCTTCACAGACTACTAAGATCATTCGTCCTGGTAGATGCCTCAGGGCTGAGACTGAGACAACATTAGGATAGTGTTAGCGTTGGTAGATCTTGAATAAGGTAGGATTGGGGGGGGGGGGGGGTGGCTGTCTACAAGTCTAGTCCGGAGTTCTCCCTTCCAAATTCTGGAATTGCCAGAACTTTTCTGCGGACATCGTCCCATCAAGATAACTTACGAGGCTCATTTCAAAAGTGACGCCTCCTGTTTGGTTCATTTTATTTTATTTTTTACTCTGGATGCTCGCGCCAGATATCGTTGGTATTGTGTTAATTCTAGAGCTCCCCTCTTTCATTTTCTGGTGTTTCAGTTGTTCTGCGGTAGTAAAGAAAAGGTGTGTTCCAGAATGGAGTCTGATATGGACACACGTATAAAACAGCGATGTGAGACTGAAGTCCTCACTGCTAAAGAAATTGGACCGATTGAAATATATGGACGCCAGCTAACGGCGATGGAGACAATACAATAAACGTCGAAATGTGAGGCGATAAGTACGGCATTTTCAAAGTCGTGAAAAGGAAGTGCATGACAAGTCTCGCAATGAAGAGCGTCTTGATCAACTCATCCGTCCTCATCGGCGGATAACGACCAGAAAATTATGTGCAAATCTGAATGTCGGCTGTAATGCCTTGGAAAGAATGTGAGCCTAGTGACCACAAACATATGAATTTTGAACAAATTGGCCTGTGCCTAGTGCTGTAAAAAAATCATTCTAATGAAATAAATAAAACAAGAAGAACAGCAAAACATAGGCAGCAATACATGCAGAGCATCGTCTACGAAAACTGTAATTCTTAATACAATCAAAATAAAGTTAGTCATAGATAGAAAGAAAAACCACCATTACTGTTCATAACCTAAACCGACAGAAACGAAAAACGAAATACTATAAAACACATACATGTATATATCTGCGTATATCAGTTCAACTTGTTTTATGATTCGTCAAAATTTAGAAAATGTCTGTATTCTTTTACAAACATAACGTCACACGTGTCGCCCCAATCCACTCAGACTTACCTTCAGAGGACAGGTCTGTCTCTCTTGTTAGGACAGTTTAAGTGCGTATGATGGTCTAGCTTATCCTGATATAGAAAGTCGTTTCTCATTAACCTAGCTTGCGTATATACGTCTCGGTTTTTAGAGCTTTCAAAATATGTAAACTTATCCTGTTTGCTTTAACGGAAGAAAATTTACTGCCGGAATACGTAGGGCCTACAGTCCGTCCTGTGGCTAACTGGATGGCGAAAGGAAGGCCATCTGGTCATACCTGACATTCATCATGCCATATCCGAGCCGTACCGACTCTTTGAAATGTGCGACAAGGGCACAAGAAAATGAAGAAAAAGTTTTTTTATATATTACATAAATAACAGCAGAACGCCAAATAGGGAAATATTTCAACAACAGAGTACTATTTGTCCAGTCACCGCCATTCCTTATGCACTTTTGTCAATTATGCGTTTCGGGAATCAGCAGAGGCTAACCACTTCCTTACAGCTTTGGCAACAGCATCTGCCTTGAAAATGTTCGCCATGTATTCAGTCTACGATGATAATATTGAGAAAATTGTCTCCTTCAGCTTTATACTGGTATTTCAGGTCCCGTCTCGCTCAGACTTCTGTTTTATTTATGTCATTGGAATGTTTATTTATTTTCACAGCACTAGGCAGAGGCCAGTTTGTTCAAAATTGTTATGTTTGTGGTCACTAGGCTTCTAATCTATATAAAACTAACCTGCCAACCAAGCCCACCCCAAACGCACGCGCGCGCGCGCGCGCGCGCGCGCGCACACACACACACACACACACACACACACACACACACACACACACACACACACGAGGGAGGATTCCAACCTCCGACGGGGATCAGCCTCGCACTCCGCAGCAAGGCGCCTCAGAGCGCACGTTCATTCCATCGCGGCTAATTTGTTTATGCGATGCTTTTGTTTTGACGGTGTTGCCAACTGTTGAAAATATTTTTATTCGTGTTTTCAATGTAATTCTGCAATTAGTAAAACGCGAACATTTTGGCCACTGAACAGGCCTTGTAAATATACGAGGTATGTCCACAAAGTAAGATCCGTTTGGTTATATAAAACAACAAACGTGTACAAATACAGAAAAAAATATTTATTGTACAAAAATATACAACTATTAAACTACTTTTCTACACAGCTTCCGAAATCTTGTAGGCATTTGTCATAGCGTGGCAGAAGTCTTTGTATGCCTTCTTCGTAGAAGGTTGCCGCCTGTGTATTCAAGCATGTGATAACATGTTCTTTCAGCTCGTTATCATCGCTGAAGTGTTGACCACCATGGACAGGTTTTAGGTGTAAGAAGAATGTCGCTAGGAGCGAGACTGTTCGGAGGATGATCAAACACGTCCCTGTGAAATTCCCGTAAGAGTTGTTTGGTCACATTCGCCTTGTGAGGTCGGGCAGCAACGTGAAGGGAAGAAGAAGACTCCTTTCATCTCTTCTTATACCCAAAACCTGTCATTGGTGGTCAACACTTCAACGATGATGAGCTGAAAGAACATGCTTGCCACATGGTTGATTACACAGGCGGCAACTTTCTATGAAGAAGGCACACAAAAACTTGTTCCACGCTATGACAAGTGCCTACCAAATTTCGGAAGTTATGTAGAAAAGTAGTTGATCAGTTGCAGATTTTTATACTATAAATATTTTTTCTGTATCTTTTCACGTTTGGTTTATATAACAAAACGGATCTTACTTTGTGGGCACACCTTGTAGACGGTGAAACGCGTATGGCAAAGAAAACTTCCTACAAACAAATATATACATATTCCTATTATCAACTGAGGAACAGGAGGATAGCAAATAACAATGTCAGTTTATACTTGGTTTCCAGCCCGGTATTCATCTAGTCGGTTTGGGAAATGCCGAAGAACCGCCGCATTCAGGCTGGTCGACACACCGGCCTGCATTATTAATGCGCTGAGCAGATTCGATCCAGGACCAGAGCACATGTCTGAATTAAGGGAGCGGCGCAAAACATCTCGCGACTATAGGGCATCATCATCATCATCATCCACCACCACCACCACCACCACCACCACCACCACCATCAGCAGCAGCAGCAGCAGCAGCAGCAGCAGCCAGGTGGTCGCACTTCGGTTCAGATTTGATGACAATTTGTTCATCTACACTGATGGCTCAAAGACAGACCAGGGAGTTGGGTGTGCCTTTGTATTTGGCAACGTCTCTTTTAAATATCGTCTTCCTGAGTGGAGTTCCATTTTTACAGCTGAGCTGTATGCATTATATCAAGCCACCCAATACGTCCGGCGAAACTCGCTCAATAATACTGTCATTTGCTCGGACTCTCTGAGTGCTCTGTTGAGCCTTCGCACGCTATATCCGGTCCATCCCCTGGTACAAAGCATCCGCAATTGCCTTACTTCTCTTTCTACGAGCGGAACTACTGTGACGTTTCTTTGGGTCCCTGGCCACGTGGGAGTGTTGGGGAATGAGTCTGCGGATACGGCTGCCAAGGAGGCAGTTCCCCTTCCTCGGCTATCAACCTTTTCTACTAGCTCTGATGACCTTCGCGCTGGTGTCTCCCAGCGTATTATCTCCCGTTGGTATTTACATTGGTCATCCCTGTCAGGGAACAAATTGCGAGCCATTCAACCTGTGCCTGATCTCTGGTCAACGACATCTTGACCCTCTCGCCGAGAGGAGATTGTTCTGGCCCGGCTCCGTATTGGCCACTGCCGTTATAGCCACCAGTATTTACTACGTGGTGATCCTGCTCCCTTATGTGAGCACTGTGATGAACCTTTTACTGTGAACCATCTTTTAGTGCAATGTCCGTTTTTTAATCGTCTCCGTCATGATCTGTGTTTACCATTTGAAATGTCTGATATTTTAGCTGATGACCCGCATTCTGTTAAGAGTTTTACTTTTTATACATCGTGCAAATATGGCGAAAGCCATTTAAGTTCTAACCCCGGTTGGATTTTACTATGGGCAGTGTTGGGCGCTAATGACCTCAGCAGTTGTGCGTCCTAAAACCACACAAAAAAGGGGCAGGTGGTAAAATGTCGTTCATTCGTCGGTAGCCAAAGCGCGCCACAAATAAGCGTGTAGTGACAGTCATCGGGTGGCAAAGTGGAGGCGCGCCTGCAGCGGTACTGCGAACAGTGCTGAGGAAGACACGCCAAAGCAGGCAAGGTGTCGGAGGGAGGCAGGCGGATGTCTGCCTGCGTCACCGAGGTGCGGCGCTAATCAGAGGCCCCGGCGCCGCCGCTGATCACTCCCAATTAACGCCTGCCTCCTCTGACGTCAGCGCCCACCCCCAGGTCGGAATAGCAACCAGCCGCCTGCTTGCGTCACTTGCCACGCTTCTTCAATCCGAAAGGGACAACTATGCACACATTTGACTCCAACAAAACTGCTCATAGTCATTGTTTGCTTAAAACTGATTATCATTTGCTCTGAAACTTCCTGGCAGATTAAAATTGTGTGCCGGAACCGGGACTCGAACCTGGGACCTTTGCCTTTCGCGGGCAAGCGCACTACCGACTGTGCTATCCCGACACGACTCAGATGCCGCCTCACAACTTTACTTCCGCCAGTACCTCGCCTCCTACTTTCCAAACGTCACAGAAGCTCTCCTGCGAACCATGCAAGACTAGGACTCCTGGAAGAAAGGATATGCCAGGAAGTTTCATATCAGCGCACACTCCGCTGTAGAGTGAAAGTTTCATTCTGGAAACATCCCTTAGGCTGTGGCTAAGCCATGTCTCCATCATATCCTTTCTTCCAGGAGTGCTAGTGTTGCATGGTTCGCAGGAGAGCTTCTGTGAAGTTTGGAAAGTAGAAGGCGAGGTACTGGTGGAAGTAAAGTTGTGGGGCGGCATCGTGAGTCGTGTAGGGATAGCACAGAATGTAGTGCGCTTGCCCGCGAAAGGCAAAGGTCCCAGGTTCGAGTCCCGGTTCCGGCACACAATTTTAATCTACCAGGAAGTTTCATATCAGCGCACACTCCACTGCAGAGTGAAAGTTTCATTCAGTATATGAATGGTTTGTTGCTAGTAGTGCATAACAATTTTAAGGAATTTTTTCCCATATTTTTCTCGGTATATACGCTTCAAATATTTTACGCTTTTATAGCTTCAAATAAACAGTCATGCAGTAAAGGGTTAAAGGAAAACACAGAAGTAATTAAGAGGCGGGCGGCTAGGTTTGTTACTGGTAAGTTCGATCAATGCGCGAGTGTCACTGAGGTGCTTCGGAAACTCAAACGGGAATAGCTGGAGGAAAGGCGACGTTATTTCCGAGAAGCACTGTTGAAGACATTTAGAGAGCAGTAATTTGAAACGGACTCAGAATGTTTGTACTGCCGCCAAATTAATTTCACGTAAAGATCACAAAGATAAGATCAGAGAGATTAAGGCTCGTACAGGCGCATACAAGCATTCTTTTTTTTTCCCCGTTCTATATGGGAGTGGAACAGGAAAGTCACCAACTAGTAGTGGTAGTAGGTACACTCCGACAATCACTTTCGGGTGGATTTCGGATATGTATGTAGGTGTAGATGTAAAATATAAACGTGTTATTTCAAAATATTAAAAGTTATTACAGTAAGGTATACACATTTGTATGGTTTTTTTCCCCCTTCTGTTTCTTGACTTTCCAGTCGCCAGTTGTTCACTTTCATACATCGTCGTTCATTCTCAGAAATTTCATTTTCAAGTCAAAATGGAACTTTCGCACCCTAGGCCTACGTACTGTTCTTTCTATATGAACGATACACTGTCTGTTCGAAACTATATGGCCTCATGTGTGATACAGCCACATCCTAATTAAACGGTGACTAATTTTGGACATTCTAAATGCGACATAACTCGCGTAAGAGGCAGGTGACCATAATAATAATTTAATCGGTGTATTGCAAAGAGCCTGAATACGTCGCAGTAAGTGAAGGACGCACTTGAGACACAGCAAGACTTCATTATGAAGCGTTTCGGAATTTTATCCATCATCAGATATTCAGGAAATCAGCAGCCAATGGGAATAAACACAATAGAAGAAACAATTAGAGCGAACAGACTGAGATGGTGGGGTCATGTTATAAGTATGGGAGAAACGTGGTCACCTAAAAGGATCATGGGTTCAGCAATTGACGATAAGAGGAGCCGAGGTAGAGCAAGGTGACTTAGTTTCGGTCAAGAATGATTTTGAAGTAAAAGGCTTAACATCAGACGAGGCATCAATGGTAGTATTGAATTAGGGGATCGTGGAGGAATTTTATAAGGGGGCGATGCTCCAGACTGTGCCAGGCATATTCAGTTTTTGATGATGATGACGATATTTCATCTGTATGTGAGCAATAGCTACATGTAGACATGTAACACAAGTAAGTACATAGATGTACAATAAGATGTTAGCTATACAGACATATGCATAATAAATAAACTTAAATAATCATAAATTTATCCTGTGCGTGAAGTATGACCTTAAATTACTGCGACCTATTCAGTGTCTTTGCAGGACCAACTATTAATTTTGGACAGCCAATACTCCTTCATGTCAGTCGCAGCCTAGTCTTGGCCTCATTATCGAATCGAGAAGTGGAGCTTTTCTTATCTTTTGGTTTCCATAGATCACCCACGCATATTCCGATGTCATCCCTTAGACAAAATTATCCAACTAGTACACAAGTGGCTACACATGTAACACTAAGCATCCTCGTCGGTGTCACAGAAGTGTAGTTTTCTACCCCCGCCAACAGACTACATGTGGATTACTTTGTCTTTGCCATATGACAAGGGAGAAGTGGCCACTCAAAACGTAGATTTTTGCGATCGAAACCGCGAACTAATTGCCGTATACACAGGGTGGTCCATTGATAGTGACCGGGCCAAATATCTCACGAAATGAGCATCAAACGAAAAAAACTACAAAGAACAAAACTTTTCTAGTTCGAAGGGGGAAAACAGATGGCGCTATGGTTGGCCCACTAGAGGGCGCTGCCATAAGTCAAATGGATATCAACTAATTATTTTTTAATAGGTACCCCTTTTTATAACATTTTCGTCTAGTACGTAAATTGATATGAATGTTTTTGGAGCTGTAATAGTCACAAACGTGGTATCGCGTAACATTTCGCCTGTGCGGACGGTATTTGCTTCGTGATACATTACTCGTGTTAAAATGGATCGTTTACCAATTGGAGAAAAGATGGACATGGTATTTATGCATGGCTATTGTGATCAAAATTCCCGAAGGGTCTGTGCTTTGTATGTTGATCGTTATCGTGGAAGACATCATCAAAGTGTCCGGACCTTTCGTCTGATAGTTACGTTATTTAAAGAGACAGGAAGCGTTCAGCCACAGGTGAAACGTCAACCACGACCTGCAACAAATGTTGATGACCAAGTAAGTGTTTTAGCTGCAGTTGCGGCTAATCGGTACATCAGTAGCAGAGAAATTGAGCGAGAATCGGGAATCTCAAAAACGTTGGTGTTGAGAATTCTACATCAACATAAATTTCACCCGTACCTTATTTCGATACACCAGGATTTGCATGACGAAGACTTTGAGCATTGTGTAGAGTTTTGCCTCTGGGCACAAAATAAATTACGGGACGATAACAGATGTTTTTCACGCATTCTGTTTAGTGACGAAGCGCTATTCTCAATCAGAGGTAACGTAACACGTCATAATATGCACTATTGGGCAATGGAAAATCCACGATGGCTGCGACAAGCGGAGCATCAGCGACCTTGGCGGGTTAATGTATGGTGCGGCATTAGGGGGGGGGGGGGGAAGGATAATTGGCCCCTATTTTATCGATGGCAATCTAAATGGTACAATGTATGCTGATTTCTTACGTAATGTTCTACCGGATTTACTAAAAGATGTTTCACTTCATGACAGAATGGCGATGTACTTTCAACATGATGGATGTCCAGCACATGGCTAGCGTGCAGTGGAAGCGGTCTTAAATGGAATATTTAATGACAGGTGGATTGGTCGTAGAAGCACCATACCATGGCCCGCGCGTTCACCGGATCCTACATCCCCGGATTTCTTTCTGTGGGGTAAATTGAAGGATATTTATCATGAAAACATGCGTCAGCGCATTGTCAATGCATACGAGAACATTACGGAATGCTAACTACTCGCTGTTGAGAGGAATTTCGTTACGCGTATTACCAAATGCATTGAAGGACATCATTTTGAGCGTTTATTGAAATCATGAGGTAATTGGAGGTAATGACGCAGTAAAAGCATGCGTTCTCATAATGTATGATAATCACAAAAGTCCATGTATCACATTGGAACAACCGAAATGAAGTTCAAACGTACCTACGTTGTGCATTTTAATCTAAAAAACCTAGCCACCGTTCGTCTAAAATTGCGAGCAATGTGTGTTTGAATATTACAGCGCCATCTATCACAAAGCGAAAAAAGTGTTCCAAATAAAAACTTCATATTTATTTACGAAGTAGACGAATAACTAATAAAAATGCAGTTGATATCCATTTGACCTGTGGCAGCGCCATCTATTTTTCCCCCTCAAGCTAGAAAAGTTTCGTTCTTTGTAGTTTCTCCGTTGGATGCTTATTTCTTGAGATATTTGGCCCGGTCACTATTAATGGACTACCCTCTATATTTTTGCAATTCAAAGTTACTCAGCAAATTATTTGCTGAGGCTGTTGCCTGTAGTGAGGCCTGTCGGTGTTTATTATGGGTATTCATCCATCATAATGGGCTAATATGCGGATGTGTAATTAAGATAGGGAAACGGCGTTGGTCAGTCTAACACACAATAAAATATTTCGTTATGTCTACAGTTTTGTTGAATTTTTTCTGCTGAAGTAGTTTGATAGATTTCTGTAAACTGATAAAGTCTGTAATTCGATTTTTTAAAAGAGATCACGACGAGTTTCGACAGTCTAAGATATTTTCAAATGTTGCATTTTTTATTACAATGAAAAAGAAAAACTCGGCATACACCGAACTAGGCTGAATATTCTGTTACAGTGGCTAAACATGTACACATTTTTACAATGAAAATAAATCTTTACATTATGCTCGAATATGTGATGCTCTTTACTTAGACGATATTTTATTACTCGGAAGAACTATCTTATACTATCTTCCAAAACAGCTAGAAATAACCTGCCTGCATCCTTACTTTTGTGGGATTTTTTTTAGCGTTTATGCTTTCTTTCCTCAAAGACAATTGACAATTTTGTCCACGCGTTATGTGTATCTGCCACACATGGAACGAGGACAGGGGGATAATTTATATGTGAAGGACACAGATCATTTTGTCTCTGTGTTCTCAGTATATTTCATTCGATGCTGTATTGTATTTGGCAGATACATATCCCGATGTGGACAAAATGGTCAATTGACTTTGATGAAAGAAAGTACAAACGCTCAAAAAAAAAAAAAAAAAAAAAATAAAAAATAAATAAAAATAAAAACACTGGTTATACCGAGCTGTTTTGCCAGGTAGTGCAAGACGGTTCTTTCAAGGAGGTACGAAATATGACGTTTAAGAAAAGTATTAGTTTCTCCATCACTGGATGGTTGCTGTTGCCGCAACTGTGGTTCAAATTTAATGAAAGTTCAGCTCCAGTTGCATTTATTGGTGCTTTATTTAAGCCCACACTATGTTAGGCCATTTTCAAGTGTAACAGACGTTATGCCGTAGAGAAAGCAACTTGACGTTGATTTCAAGTTGCTTTCTCTACGGCATAACGTCTGTCACATTTTAAAATGGCCTAACATAGAGGCCGAAACCGGTAGTGTGGGCTTAAATAAAGCACCAATAAATGCAACTGGAGCTGGACTTTCATTAAAGTCTAAGAAAAGGGCATCACATGTCCCAGAATAATTTAAAGATTTTCATTTTAAAAAATGTGTACATCTTTAGACATTGTAACGGAATATTCAGCATAGTTTGGTGTATACTGAGTTGTCCTTTATACATTGAAATACAAAGGATGAGTTTCTGGTGCATTTTTCCAGTATGACTTTTTATAACTACCCATGGGGGATAAAGCTAAGTAGCTGAAAACGCGGCGATGCTAAGATATTTATTTGTTCCAATCTTCTGTTAGTCCATCTCGTCTCTATCCTCCTGCTTCCCTCTGTCTGTCCCCTTCTCGTAGGAAATATTACTACCTGCCAACTATCATGACGATCGGTCAAATGGTGACGAAGTTCGTTGTAAGGTACCTTCCGTCATGAACCATACGGTGGCTTACAGTGTCTACCTTTTTCCTATATATAGGGTGTTTCACTAATGTGTTTGCCTCTGTAACTTATAAAATAGTAAGTGACGGGAAATTTTAATGCGGTAGGTCAACACAAGAAATTTTTTAAATGGAACAATAGTTTTTGTATCGTGTATTGAATTCGTTTAAACCAGCTGCGTCCAAATCAATTTAAACTACATTCCTATCACTGTTATTTTGGGAGGTACAACCCTTCAAAGTTCCGGGGGCGGAGGCTGCGATAGCGTAGCTAACTGGCCGAGTGGTGTCCCCTGAGGCACGGCCCACTGTCTCATGACCACCAGCCAGTCAGCTACGCTGTCGTAGCTTCCGCCCCCAGAACTTTGAATGGTTGTAGCTCCCAAACTAACAGTGATAGGAATGTACTTTAAATTGATTTGGACGCAGCTGCTATCAACGAATCCAATGCACGATAGAAAAAAAACTATTGTTCCATTTAAAAAATTATATGTTTGTGCTGTAACTCTTTGGAAAATGATACAATATACTAAGTTCATAGCTCCGCAGAAAGTGTAACATTTCTTGTGTTGACCTACCGCATTAAAATTTCCAGTACCTATTATTTTTTAAGTTACAGAGGCAAACACACTTAGTGAAACACCCTGTATATATATTGTGTGTGTGTGTGTGTGTGTGTGTGTGTGTGTGTGTGTGTGTGTGTGTGTGCGTGCGTGCGTGCGTGCGTGCGTCAATTTTTATGTTGATTGATGAAACGGTGTCTAAATTCGTTGTAAAGTACCCTCCGCTATGCACTGTAAGAAATCTTATGTAGACATTAACCTCCTTCCTGACTGGTATGTCAAGTGTGAAAAATGTCAAGAACATCGGAATACAACTGTAGGTTTGTATCAGTTGCAAACAAGAACTTTCTCTTTTCTTTATATATAAAACGAAGAGTTAGGTGAATGGCCGCATTAACTGTAATATTTGTGGTGGCAATATATTTCAGGTTCCTGAGGCTGAATTAGCACTATCCTCCATATAACCGCCCTGCAGCCGACTGGCACGGTTTAGCATGCGAAGTGGTGTTATCTCGCCGGCTCATCGAAGTTGGAGCGAGCCTTATAACGGCATATCTCGCATTAAGTACAAGCGTCGCGTGTCGGACCGCCACTTGCTCTGCAGAAGTTACGAATCGGGAACAGACTAAATCGATGTGGGTCAAAAAGTAGGAGCTCTCAGGTCCCAGGGCCGTCCGTTGCCCCTCCGCTGCAGCTAACGCGATGCTGAATAATCCAGTCCTGCGTGTACCTTCCTAGGACTACGGAGGACGTGAGGGGAAACGCTAGCAGCCACACAAGCATTATTCGGCCCGTAACTTTTCCTCGAGTACCATATGGGTCTGTTAGATGACAGGCATCGTCGCTGACGCTACTTGTCGTTTGTTTCCACTAGTAGTTGTTAACTAGTCAGCTATTGTATTTGCTTGCGGGGGGGATGCATGATCCTGGTACGGTCGTGCTTAATAAACAGCATATAAGAAGCTCCCGTAATCACGAACATACGGGGCTTCCCACATTACGTGGATGGCGACTGGTACGGAATGTTCCTGATAAAGATGATGCAAGATGCTCCGTCCCCTCCACTATCATTTGTCTTATGTCATCAGATTTCCCTTAATATTTCAAAAACGGATTTAACGAAACAAAAGTTTCTAGCGAGCAACGAGGCGAGCAGTTTCCTAAGTGTTTGTATTGGTAACTTCTACCCGGTGGAAGATACAGAAGAAATTGTCGTTGTAAGCGTATCATGCATTTTTAAGCCAGCTGGTAGCTTCAGAAAAGTGTATTCTTGTATAACGCGTAATTATCTTCAGGGTCGTCATAAAATAGCTAAGATCTGCCGGTGCAGTACAGTACAATGCAGTTCCAGACCCGGTAAGTTTTATGCTGACAGTTCGTCACAATGAGCACACAGCGTCCTTACTGTTGTGTAAAACTTCATGACGTACATTGACCCAGCTTTTATTTCAAAGAACTTCCGGATTTTTTTTTAAACACAGTTTCTCATTTGATACAAATGTTAGGAAAATAAACAATGCCACAAAATGCTTGCCCGTTTGGGTGTTAACCGGTAACTTCAGTCGGTTATTTTCATTCGTTTATGAAATACTGAAGATTTATCTCTTATATTAAAAAACCGAATTTGATTAGTGACATGGAATGACCAAAAGGAACTATAAAGATGTTTTTAAAAAATGCACATTGTGAACTTACCCATAGACAAATAACTGAATAATTATACTTCTATATTATTTACACACTATAAAATACAAACATCAAAATCCATTTGTAAAAATACAGAAATTTATACATTAGAATGGAGGAGGAGGAAAAAGGAAGCGTAGAGTTTAACGTCCCGTCGACAGCGTGGTCATTACAGACGGAGCTTACGCTCGGATTTATGGGGAAGGAAATCGCCCGTGCCCTTTGAAAGAAACCATCCCGGCATTTGCCTGGAAAGATTTTGGGAAATCACGGGAAACCTATATCTGGATGGCCGGAGGTGGATTTGAACCACCGTCCTTCCGAATGCAAATCCAGTTTGTTGCCACTGCGCCACCTCGTTCGGTATTAGAATGAAGATCCTCTGTGTATCAATTGAAGCCCTAAATATGTCGCCACTCATTGATATGTAAGTGGCAAAAAAAATTTTTTAAGCTTACTATGGCTGCTATAAATTACAAAATAGAAGATTTGATAGCGTCATCGTTCTTTCTGTCTCTAGCTGATGATTTTACATGCCGAACCGATAGTAATAAATCTTGTCACAGCCTAGCTGAGTTGGACTTGTCCCCAATCTTTCAGTTGACTACAGTAATGTCTGCCATTAAATTATGCCCTGAAAGTAACGAATTGGGTAGCACTGGTAATTACAAACTCCGTTTTTTGTCAATGATTTTGTTTTCGATAATTACTAACATTTTATTATTCTTGGAAAGTCAGTGTATACACATTTGGCGATAAACTCAGGCATGTGCATTAATAGAATGTTAACTGGATTGAGGTCAGAAATATATTGCTTCTCTAATTCCCAGTAACAAGTCCTCATGTACTGACGCATGCGTGTATTCGTCGTGGTATACTTTCCCCTACATCTTAAAGTGACTGTTAGTCCGGATAGTACCACTTCTCAACGGCGATTCGCCGTAGATTGGTTAGTGGGCCGCCTCGTACAAAAACAAGCAATGTCTCCCACGCGTATTCGACAGGTTTCACTTCTGGAGAACATGCTAGCCATTCTAATCTTGCGATATCGTTATCATGAAGGAGCGCTTTCAAAAGATATGCAGATCAGCTCATGAATCGTCGTCCATTAAGACGAATCCCTCACCGAAATGCTGTTGGTATGGTTTCACAATGCGTCCGAAAGCATCGTCCATGTATCGTATAGCCGTCTGATTGCCTTCTACGAGTACCAGAGCGGTATGGTGGCCTCCACATCATGTCACGCCAAAACATCGAACCGCCACGTAACTGCAACCGCTGGACGGTGTATGTAAGACGTTCAGTCTGACCAGGCGGCCTCCAGAAACGTCTCAGACGGTTGTCTGATTCAAGGCAGATGAGAGTCTCGTCTGTGAATAGCACTTAATGCCAGGTCTGACGAATCCATTCAGCTTGCTAATTGGACTCATCCGTACCGCACTGCATGGTGTCCAAGCTCGATCTCTCCATGGACGTTGGGAATGAAATTGCATGTAATGAAACGTATTAAGTACAGTTTCAGTTGAAACACGACGTCCTGTGGCTGCGCGAAAATCATCATTCAAAATAGTGTCGTTCCTCTCAGGGTTCCTCCGAGTTGAAATCCGTAAGTAGCTTCATGAGCTGCTCTGGTAGCCTTTGGGCAGGTAGAGCGAAGCAAGTCCACGACAATTTCTGGAATATCTGTATCTCTTCAAATAAGGACAAGGACAATACGAATGTATGGAGGTCTTCTGTGAGAGCCTGTCGCAGAGAATCTGTCGTCCTTTGCCGGCTCCGCATTGGCCACACGTGGCTTACGCACGGCCACCTCCTTCGGCGAGAGGACCCTCCACAGTGTCGCTGCGGTTCACAATTGACTGTGTCTCACATAATGCTCGATTGTCCTGAACTGTCAGCCTTGAGACGGAATTTTAACATCCCTGACTCGTTGCCCTTGGTGCTTGCTGACAACGCCCCAGCGGCTGATAGAGTTTTAAATTTTATTCGTGCAAGTGGTTTTTATCATTCTATTTAAGTTCAGTGTACATACTTCTATCCTTTTCTCTTGAGTCTTAGCTTCATGCAAGAGAACTTCACGCGTACCTGAGTTGCTAGATCGTCCTTTTATCATTGTGATGCTCCAGCAAAATTCTGATAATTCGTTTTGGCCCACTTTAAAAGTGCGCCTTTGCGATCGTCTTTCGACAGCTTGAAATTTAAATGAAAATAACGGCTTAACTATTCATCTGACACGAAAATTGAATAACCTAATTGGTAGAGGAGAAAATTCTCTACAACTTAGCTCCCTTACGTTTTTTTCATATCTCGTATCGTTTGAGACAAATTTGCAAAAATGCATAACATCTCGCTCTCTGAATGGAAAAACCAACCAATCTCTCTCTCTTCCACTTCCGAACAGTATCACTTTAGTTAACTCAGAGACCTCTGGAAACTGTCATTGATGAGTCCTTCCTGACACAAAGTAACATTGCGGATACCGACCATACTTACGAACTGACCTCGTAGGCATGGTAGAACTACAGTCAACACAAGCACCGTACTTCCTGGTGTCACGACTGAAAGTGATGGGCCGTCTTAAGCACTCCGTCGCACTGGCACTGCTCATGCCACGGTGGAATGGCCAAACGTTCTAAGGCGCCTTGCTGCGGAGCGCGCGGCTGCTCCACGTCGGAGGTAGGTGTGTGTGTGTGTGTGTGTGTGTGTGTGTGTGTGTGTGTGTGTGTGTGTGTGTGTTTGTCCTTAGGTTATTTTAAGTAGTTTGTTAGCCTAGCGCCTGATAACCTCAATAGTTAAGTGCAATGGATCTACAGACATTTGAATTTATAATAAACAGGAGATAGCGTTGTCTATACCGAGGACAAACATCAGTTGAAGCCTGTCTGCCATCTTAACGTGTCGTAGAATGCTACTTCTCCGTGAAAGCTTTGCGTGAAACTAACCTTCTTACTATTAATGCATTGAATTGAAATTCAGTGACGAGTATGTACTTTCGAGAAATGTACTTTCATGTAAGAATACTGACATCATATAGTCAAAAACTTAATTTTTAACGCCAATTTTTCATTCTTTTAACATATGCACATCATGGCAAATGTGCCGCACGTTTATTCCTGTTTTATTGACATCAAACATCTGCACTACAATACCAAAACTTCTCTACCAAGGACAACACATGGGTATCGGATTTTAGAATGTTTTGATATTATGGTACGTCAAATTCAGAACTCAAATAACAATCAGTCAAAGCCATTCGAAGCAACTCTCAAAAATTCTCGAGAAAATCGACTTTGAAGTTTTGCAAGTATACGTAAGTACCAATAATTAAAACTGTTGTAGAGTTCTGACCTCACAACCATAGAGTCGATGGTTCGAATCCCACTATGACATTTATTTTTTCCGTTTTGCAATTCAGTTACATAAAACATTTCGGGATAGCTAATTCCACGTGCTGTTGTGTCAGTTTTTGTTTATGTGTATGTAGACGACCTAGAAACCTTGTCACGCAAAACGATTGTTGAGTAGGTCAGCTGCTTAGAAAGCGATTAGTAGTTGCTTGGAAAGCCATTAGTAGCTATGGAGATGCCTTTCCAAAAACAATGTCGTAGCCCTTCACAAACTGAACAATCAAAGACTACCAAAAATGTTACATTTTTTAATTGAAACCATCATTATATCACCCTTCAATTAAATATTGAGAATTACGAATGAACAAAAATACGTGCACTTTTCGAAAAAATTACCATTAGACACAAAAATAGTGTAAGTGCTCGAACCCAACGAAAAAAGATAAAAGTCTGTTAAGACAGTATTCGAACCAGGAACCGCATGGTTATAAGACCAGAACGTACCACCTGAGCTACACCGACAAATACAACATTCATTTAATGACTGATACTTACGCTTACTTGCAAAACTTAAAAGTCGATTTTCTTAAGTATTTTTGAGAGTTGGGTCGAATGGCTTTCGCTGATTGTTATTTGAGTTCTGAACTTCACGTACCATAAATATACAGGATGGTGCAGGGGAACGGGAAATTTTGAACGTTACAGTTGGCATCACTGTAGCGCTGGCAGATGTTCGAACCTTTGCACAATTGATGTGAACGCATTGACATCTAGTAATCATGGCGAATTGGACGTGCGGAACGTGCAGTAGCTAAGAGAGCGTTTTACAAAAATTGTGTTAGTGCGACTGCCGCGCAGAGAACATTTCGACAGCATTACCAGCTTGGACGTCATGGACATGTCCCATCTGCGCATGCAATTACAACGTGGGTGCGTAATTTTGAAGAAACAGGATCTGCCTTGAAAAAGAAACCTCCAGGTGGCATTCCAACGGTACGTACCCCAGAGAACATTGCAGCTGCTAGAGCTGCAATCGAGAGAAGTCCTCGCCGTTCCGTTCGACAGCATGCATCTTCGCTAGGGATTAAGCGACGAAGCTTAAAAAGAATACTGCACGAATTAGACTTCCATCACTATAAGTTGCAGATTGTGCAACACTTACATGAACGAGACCCAGCGTCACGTATGGAGTTTAGTAGCCAGATATTGGCTAAAATCAATTAGGACGCGAATTTCCTTGGTTACTGGTGGATATCAGACGAAGCCCATTTCCACCTGGATTCGTGAATTTTCGTCATTGGGCACAGGACAATCCTTGGAGTTGGACCAGCGACCACTACATAGCGCCAAGGTCACAATATGGTGTGCTGTATCATGTCATGGTGTTATCGGCCTTTTTTTTTTAACGTGAGGATGGTAGTGCAGTGACAGTAACATCCGCTCGATATGTTGAAATGCTTCAAACATTCTTTACACCGACACTGTACGAGCTTAATCTTAACGTCGAAAACATGTGGTTTCAGCAGGACGGAGCCACATCATACACTGCTCGACAATCGATGGCAGCAGTTCGTCAATTGTTTGGAAGACGCATGAGGTTCTTGTCTGAGCCTCAGGAAGTGCGCGTCTACTTCGCTTCGCAATATCTCGGGATGTAATTGGAATGTTGCTATGCAATCACCGAAATTGTTTATGTGATTTGTCATGCTATGGATTGCTGAAGAAAAACTATAGGGTGTCAATTAAAAAAAAACATAAGTTTGTGTTAAAAAAACACATTTGCTTTCGTTTCAGAATGTTTCCAAATATGTACATTCATGGTCCCCAGCCGTACATTGATACCGGTGAAAGTCGTTTTCCAATAGCTGTTATTGTTCCAGACATATTTTGGGTGGACAAGATACCTGGGACACCCTGTATAGAACTGTGTACTTGATGCAATATACGCATTCAACGCCAGTGTTCAGGGGACTTTCGAATCGAGATAGTGCGTAAAATAATGGCAGTGTTTAAAATTTTTAAATACGAATTATATGAAACACCAACATAATTTTTTTTCTCCTCGTAGAAGCCACTGGATAGTGAACTAGTAATTGGGATTCTGTCCTGCTTTAGGTATTATTAATACAGATTTGTCAGTGCTGCAAATAAAAAGTGGGTTGTGTTACTCTTCCAGAGTGAAGCTTCTGTGAATGTTGCTGTGGTGCTCAGGGTTCCCAGAGTGCATAACGAGATTCATGCCTACACAGAAACGACTGTTATAAATAGCGGCGCAATTAGTGCGTTCTTTTAACACGGTAATAAATTTAGCTTAACTCGACGCTGATGCGCTGCGGGCTGGCGCGTCGCCGAACTCCGAGAAAAAGAAATGGAAAGGCTGGGCGCCAGGAAACTGAAGTCACCGCGGGTGCGCACGACCTCACCACGAGGCGAAGGGCTGCGGCGGCCTTAGGGAGGCCGCAAGTCGAGACGCAGGCCCGTGACGTGACGCAGCGTGACTCACGCCATTGTTATCACGGAGCGCGAGTCACGGCGACAATCGCCGCAAGTTGGATCGCAGTTCCACGCCGCAGTTTGCAGCGGAACGTCAGCTGCGCTGCGTGAAAGTGGCGAGGGGTGGGGGGAAGACGAGGCTCGCGTGCACCCTGGCGTGGATGGCGAGGACTTTTCTGCTCTGTTAATAGATACATGTTTAGAATCCAATTCCGATTTTGGGTTTTTGCTCGAAACATCCCTTTCTTGAAACAAAAATCAGAAAATGTGCATACATGAAAAGAAGACATTCATCAGGAATTCGCTTTAACCAAGGAATGTGATGATGAAAAATTCACGAACTATTTTAAACAGTGATCAATTCCAAGAAGTGCATGGTCTCATCAAGAATCAAACTGAGAGTGAGAGATGCAACGCGTCAAGATCGATTGGAACTGAGGAGAAAGTAGCTGTGTTTTTAAAATATGTATTTTGTAATATAATATTACGAACACCATTGACAGAGACTAACAATTCAGGCCGGCCGCGGTGACGGAGGGGACTGAGGAGCTTCAGTCACGGTCTGCACGGCCACTACGGTCGGGGGTTCGAATACCCCCTCGGGCATGGATATTTGTGCCGTCCTGAGTTGTACGTAGTTCATAAGTAGTTTGTAAGTTTAGGGATTGATGACCCCGTAGTTAAGTCCCTTAAGCTTAACAAACATTTGAACATTTAACAATTCAGCGTTTATAGAAAAATCTTTATTGAATAAACATAATAATATTCTAACAGCCCAAATGTTTTCTAATAACAATCAAAAATTGCCTGAGTATATCAAATGTAAATATCGAAATTTTAACTAACAGAAATTCAGTTTTCAGAGAAATAATAAATGTAATCAACTCATGTCGAGTTGAAGCTGTAGCTAAAGTACTTTGTTGCAATTCACAATTCTCCTGTGGAATCCATATAGTTCCATCTTATTCTGGAAGTGAGACTGCGGCTGGTTTATTTTAAATCCAAATAATAAACGTATTTACAAACAGCCGTAAAGTGTTATTAACTACCGGTTTCGGTATTATAATAATACCATCTTCAGGTTATGTGTTATAACAGATATCCAAGAAAACTCTTGAAATGGACTTTAAACGTGTGTTAATACACACATGTGACAGCAGGTGTCAAAATAAGTAACAGCAATTAAGTCAAAGATGAAATAAACAACAAACTTTACGGCTGTTTGTAAATACATTTATTATTTGGATTCTCCCGTGAGGTTTGGGATGATCTGTTGGAATGTGATGAAGTAGGTGTTGATGAAGTGGTGTGGGATGGAGTGGGGCCGGCCGCGATGGCCGCGGGGACTGAGGCGCTCCAGTCACGGTCTGCACGGCCACTACGGTCGGGGGTTCGATTCCCCCCTCGGGCATGAATATTTGTGCCTTCCTAGTTCGTAAGTAGTTCATAAGTAGTTTGTACGTTTAGGGACTGATGACCCCGTAGTTAAGTCCCATAGACTACACAAACATTTGAAACATTTTTGGATGGACTGGGGATTTGGTTACTGTACGGGGACAACTCGTGATATGATAGCCGCTGATCTGTTATGGACTGCGGAGTTCTCTCGGAAATGTTCAGCAGTGACGCCTCCATTTCTGTAACCACGCGGAAAATGTCGTTTCAAATGTTCAAATGTTTGTATAGCTTATGGGACTTAACTACGGGGTCATTAGTCCCTAAACTTACAAACTGCTTATGAACTACCTAATACTAAGGACGGCACAAATATCCATGCCCGAGGGGGGATTCGAACACCCGACCGTAGTGGCCGTGCAGATCGTGACTAGAACGCCGCAGTCCCCTCGGCCACCACGGCCGGCAAAAATGTCATTTCTGACAACAAACTGAGTTGATGGTGACATGTTCCTAGTCAACTGGTTCACAGACATGAAGTGGTACGGAGGATCAGCACTCGTACGGCTTCAATTAGTTTTCTTCTATTGCGAACTAGCAAACACAATATCAACAGCCAGAGTCACCGTGACTCCCGCAGGAAACTGCGTTCAGGGAACTGCGCTCCGCAGGCTCACTGCGCGCACAGCTGCGTCACGTCACGTCACGCTGCGCTCCAACGTGCGCGGCTCCAGCCAGTCGTGTGGTTCGCAGAAACTCACCGTGACTCACCCTGCGTCACGTCACGGACCTGCCGGCCTTAAAGGTGACCCCCTGACGTAACGCGGCCGCGCTAGCTTTTCGAGGGGTGCCTGCCGGACCTGGCGCCTATCGATTGAGGCCGACCGCCGTCCGCCGAATGCCGGCATGAATATTCACGACGTACTGGTCCGTGACTCGGTGCCCCTGGTACGCGATACCTGGGCGCACGCCGCCTCGTCGGAGGTCATTACCAGAAATCAATACGACGGACGCGCCGCGCCGCGCCGGGGCGGACAAATGCGATGCCGGCCAGACTGGCCACGCTCGAGTTGGCTGACTAAGTGGCGCAAACATCTGTAAAGGCTGCGGCTCTCATTAGGAGGCGGAGGGCTTCAGACCCTTCTGTGCTCACACAGTCTCTATCCCGCATTCACGTGGGGATGTCTCCCCTTTACCAAGGAGGGAGTACACTGCCGCAAAATAGTTAGCACAATTGGAAAGACGACGTCGATTTTTTATGACAGCATGTGCCATCTTAACCCTACCGGCCACACCATAGGCCTCTGAGGCCCAGATGCTCAGACCTGTCTAATCCCGCTCCAACACGGCTGGAGAGGACGTGACTCGCATGTAAGCCTCCTCCAGTTAAGTCTCCGAGCTACTGTACAGTGCACAACACTTCCACCCCTCCCGGCCCGTTCAGGTAAACAACTAGGCCTCAGAGACCTTCATAACTTCACAAAAACCACGGGAAAGGGAGACACAACGGTCAAACAAAACCATCGTCCCGATTTGAGTTGATGTTGACGCTTCCTGAACACCATACAGCACCTTGGATGAAGGCTAGGCTTGACACACCAATTCAGCGTGAACTACGGGACAGTCTTTACAGATGCCTAAACATGACCACCTGCAGAGGCAGCTCGTGAGCAAGGAGCTATTCCCAAAAGAACCTATTGTAAGTTTTGTGACTACAAAAAACAAAGGAAATAAAAAATGCAGTATGATTTCTGTAAGTTGCCAGTGTGTGGTCAGCACAACAAAAATATTGTCCAAATTGTACCGGTAAAAATGAGAAACTCCCGCTGAATTTTGTGATACCGATTTTAGTTTTAAACATTATTAATTTTCGAATATGATGGATTTTTTGCGTTATATGAAGTTTTGACTACTATTGTTTAATTTAATTTGTTTTGTGGTTTCTTTAGGAAATATGTATTTCTTTTATGTTGTTCAAGGTTATTTAATGCATTATACCCTCATCCTTATCATGACATCGAATTTCTTAAAGAGTTTTTCATCATCATATATCGTGTGGGCCTCTGAGGCCTATGGTGTGGCCAGACGCAGGGGCCTGCTGGTGTGGCCCACAGGGTTGAGAGGAGGGGGATAGTAGATATACTGGTAGACCATACAACGTTGTCCACTAACAGTTACCGTAATGACGTACGCAGAGCGCCAGCTGTGTATACCATTTAATCTCTATATATATAAAAGGCAATGTCCCGACCGACTGACTGACTGACTCATCATCGCCCAGCCCAAACCACTGAAGACAGAAACTTGAAATTTGTAGAGGGTGTTGATCTTACTCTGTAGGCGTCATTTAAGAAGCGATTTTTCGATATTCCGTCCGCAAGAGGATGAAATAGGAGATGAAACGTTTTTTGAAAATACGTTGCTATTCAGGCAATTTTGCAGTTAGAACTACAAATTTTCAGATTTGGATTAATTCTGAATTAAACAGAACGTAGATTTATTAGTTTTCTTTATTATTCTTTATTACAGTGTGATGTCCATGAATAAGCGAAAGTCTGAAAAATTTCGTTAGATAAATGTACAATATGCAATAATTAATTCTAAGAAATTATAAAAAGCTACTTCTTTAAAATTGTGAATCAGTGGGAGCATTCTTAATCAGCATAATTCGGTTCTCAAACTTATCGAAGCTCGAAACACTCGTTATGCAAAATATACATCGGGGGTTCGAATCCCCCCTCGGGCATGGATATTTGTGCCGTCCTTAGTTGTAGGTAGTTCATAAGTAGTTTGTAAGTTTAGGGACTGATGACCCCGTAGTTAAGTCCCTTAAGCTTAACAAACATTTGAACATTTGAACAAAATATACATTTCTGTCGGAAACCATGTAAAAATATATTCCATTCCGATAAATAGACATTTAGACAGCGTTCAACAATTTATAAGAAAGTTGTATCAATATAAAGAACATTACATACGTTGCCTTGAAAATCACTGCCATATGGCAACGTCAAGCGTTAATGGGCGACTAGATACATCTCCCGATGAATTTCCTTATGTTTACATAAAAATCCAATTACATGCTGCACTTCATAACTGACCCGAGAAATAATTTTCGAAGTCATCGTTATCCGCCAGTCTCACAAAGACCATTACTGAAACATAACCATTTATCTGTGACCCCATAAACAGCGAATATCTCGCACGTGAACAATCAGTAGAGAGCACCGCGTCTGCCTTGCTTTGCTCTGAGTGCAGTATGTGTCTAAGTTATTGAATCTGTGTCCTGTTTGTGTTACACAGTTTACAGTTGAAATCTGCTTAAAAGCTGTCGTTATGGTGTGGGCATGTGATTTGATGACTGTTTCATTTTAGCTGATATTTTACAGGACGCATTTTAAATGACTGTTCTGAACCTAATGTTCGTTTTCTTCTTTTCCAGGTGAGTACCCTGTGCTGAATATGCCTCTGCACCATGCATGTCTTACCTGGTGAGTTGTACTCAGTTTGTCTTCTCGTTCGCCGATGATTTCCATAGTCCTGCATCTCGAAACAGTGCAGAAAACTGTACCAGGGTTTCGAATATATAAGAGCTTTTGCTGTTAAATGTGAATTTCTAAAAGCGATTTTCTTGCGAGGTTCGAACCTTCCTGTTAATATATTTACATTCGGCTCTGTGACTGTCCCAGTTTGTAAATAAAAAAAATGGGAATGGATGTAAGTCAATACCAGCAGTAAGTAGTTTGTAGATGAAGGTGGAGCCTATAAGATGCCGGGGCATTATTTTGCATTCTTGCAACAGGAAGGTGCTGTTCCAGTAGGATAAAGCTCACACACTAGAAATCTACGTGCTCTTAAAGACGTGCAGCAATATAGCTGTCCAACACCATCTTCGGACTTCTTTCCAATCGAGCGCACATGGGAATACATACACCTGCTATTCGTCAACGCGCAACTCTTGCAGAACTACCTGAGCAGAGCAAACAGGCGTGCAATAATGTATCCAAACAGTATTTGCAATCTGTATGATTGAATTGATGCCAGAATGAGCCTGCATTGTTAGCCATTTGTATGATCCAACTGATTGCAGAGTCAGCGCTTTCATGCCGCCCTTAGACGCTACACCACATACTAATATGTTTTAGCATGGATCGACAAGTGGTTCCTCAATACCAGCTAAGCTGTTAGTCTGTAAATTTCGTATTCTCCATATGCACTGTTTCAACAGTAAATCTTGGGTAAATAGATAGAACTCTCAGGGCATAATGAAAATGTGTAACTATACCGGGATACATATGAAACTACGCGAAAGTTTTTCTAAGTGTTTTCGAATCGTTTTGAGGCCGGACTAGGTTACTAGAGTCGCATGAAAAACCGTGTAAAAATTAATCCAGACAGGTCGGTACACCGCCTTTCACTGTTAATCCGCCGTGCGGATTCGAACCGGGACCTGCTCCCCTCCCCGTCCCGAAAATACTGCTTTAACACGCACAGCAAACCAGTTGTGTTCTGTGCTCACCACAGTATAGGTTTTATAATAGTTTCTCATTCATTTCAACACATTCCTGTGTAAATCTGCCAAACCTACGCCTGTGTTATCAGGATTTACATCAAACTGTGACCTAATTGCTAACTCCTCTCTCTCATCAGATCTCACAATCTGGATATCTTTGTTACCTTGCCTTTCTCCTTGTAACAATTAAATATGCCTCCATCACTTTACAATACAGATAAATATGTATCAAATTCTATTGAGGTTTGCAGCTAGAACGGGCGGTAGTGTGAACTGCACCCACTGGAAAGCCATTTATGTTGCGTATTCGTTAAATCAGCGCAATTAGGGACCACATTGTTCCTAGTTGTGCTATATCGTATGTAGGATCAGAATTTGCTTTTCGTTTGTTATCGACCACATTTTATCTAATTGTTTTAAAATATACAGTGATTTATAAGCGAAATAATTATTTTCTTTGTATATGGACTTGGTTTTTGGGTTGTGGATATGATCCTGTTCTTCGTCATTATTCACAGGTATTATGACGGTGGTCAGTACTTGATATCAATAGAATATTTTGAACTGAGCTAAGGCGGCAATTATATATAAAGGGGAAGACACTTGCTGATAGCGTTTAGTAACTACATTGTTAATGAATAACAACGGGAATTAGATGTTTTGATATTATTTGCTCCATTCTTCCGCAGTTGCTAGTTTAGTAATGCTTGTGAACAGAAATTAATACGCTGTTCGTAAGTAGGTTTGATCAACACGCGAGTGTTACAGAAACGCTCTCTGAACTTCAATGGGATTTCCTGGCGGGACGGAAACACTCGTTTCTTGGAGCTCTATCGAGAAAGTTTAGAGAAACAGTGTTCTCAACATTTTACAAATATTCAACAGCGATATCGTAAGGATCGCGAAGACGAGAAATATGAGTCGAGACAGTTACGAGAAAGGAAGTTAGTAGTGCAGGGTATGATGGCTTGCGGTGTATATTAGATGCGTTTGCAAGATTCTTCATGTGATTGTTCAGTGTGACAGTAATACCGTCGGACCTCGGATTTTTTCAGTCTGCACTTCAACCCATCCTTCACCTCTCAACGATGTGAGGAGTCGCCAGAAACGACACGTGGTTCGGATTCCACGTTAAGCTGTAGGTCCCCTTTCCCCGGTTGGATAACTGGGGTAGGCTAGGGACACGCAAATCGCCGAAGTGGCGTCCAATTGAAAGACTTGCACTAGGCCAATGAGCCACACGAAATTATTATTATTCTTTAAAGATCCATTTAGCTTTGAACGGGCAAATGAGGATTGGTTAAGTGTTAGATGTTCTCATTGCTTGAATAAAATCATGGTAATGTGCAATGAATGGCGGTATATTTACTTCTTGCGAGGGTAAAGGGCAATAGCGTTTCTCGGGAGCGAAGAAAGTCAGCTTACAAAGACCGTCACGCGTTCATTTAGTGAGCTTCGTACGGAAGTGTAATACTGATAGTGGCAAAACTGGCACAAAAGAGAATCGAATTATTTTAGATGTGGTCCTACAAACGAGTGCTGAAGAGTAAATAAACTGATAACGAATGATGATTCTCCGTAGAATCGATAATTAAACACACATGGAAAGACTGACAAGAAGGGACAGTATGATAGGACCTGTATTAAGCCATCGGTGAATAATCTAGAGGGAGATGTAGAGGATAAAAACTGTGAAGGGAGACAGACCGTAGCATCCATATCCGAATAGTGAATCTTTAAAATATAGGTACGAAATGTACTATCGTGAATGATTGAAAATTCTTGCATAACTATTCTGTTAACTGTATTTTTTCAACAAATCATGCGAATAATTTACAGTAGGTTAATCCGTACGTTAGGATCTCTTCCGAAGAAATTTTCTAGAACTTTCGTTATTCTTTTTTATTCCTCATACGAAACTTAACACGCTCGTGTGGTGTGCGGCAACATGAATTGGCGCTTGCGACATTCTTTTCTCGTATGTATAATTTATGGAGGGAGAGGAAAAGGAAACTGTTCACTGTTTCAGCTAGATGCAATTTCATAGTGTGTACTATCTGCATACCGTTGAGCGTGAAGAACGGTGCGTCCTGCATTGAAGTTCTAGATTGGTCGGTACCCCAATTATACTCACTGAAGCGTGCTGTCCGCATTGTTCTTAAAGTACTCTTCCGTGGTAACCGCCGCTGTTAGCTTCCATTCTTTCGTTGAGACGACATCCCCGGTTGGTGGTGTGGAAGTTAGAGGTAGCTGATGATTGCAACTGTGTCGCCATTTGATCTCAAGCAATAAGGCATTATTCTATAAACATCTTTATTGCCATTACAAATTGTTGTAATTGGTGAAATAAGGGGGATAATTACACCTCTTATTATGTAACCCGGCATAACTAAAAATTTACGGTTCAGTTAACTTCGCGTGTGCATGTTAAATGACTTAGAAGTGATAGTAATTAGTATAGTAATTTTTGCCCTCCCCACACCCTTTTCTCATGCAACGGCGGCTGTTTAAATGTTTGTACAGTCTATGGGACTTAACTACGGGGTCATCAGTCCCTAAACTTACAAACTACTTATGAACTACTTACGAACTAGGACGGCACAAATATCCATGCCCGAGGGGGGATTCGAACCCCCGACCGTAATGGCCCTGCAGGCCGTGACTGGAGCGCCTCAGTCTCCTCGGCCACCGCGGCCGGCACGGCGGCTGTAACACTCGTTTAAATTTCCCCTACAACTTTAAATCCGTCGATTGTTCAGGGTGGAATAAACACGAACTATAGCGTATAAAGGGGAAGAAAGGGGTGGTAGTATGAACTGCACCTAGTTAAGAGCCATTTATGTTGCGTTTTCGTTCATTCTTAAGCGCAATAAACGGACCACACTCACTACGAAAACACTCACTCACAGTTAACACTACTTGCTCCGTGTTGCTCTGTTTGTATTACTTAACGGCATTCGCCAAACTAAGACCCTTCCATTGGTTCACTGCACAGTATACTATTTGACTACAGAAAAGCTACTACATCATGTATCCCTTTTTCTAACTCACTACGGCCAGTCATTGTGCTAACTGCACTCATTATAGCTCTGTGGATCTCAAGAGTGATTTCTTTCGCTGATTTCATCCCATGCTCAGATGTTCAGTCACTACATGAGGTCTGTGTGGTATTGGAATCGTGTTTCCGTTTCACCATGTTTTGATCTTCATCGTGGATTTATTACTCAACTGACTTTGAATGACCAATACACGTTCGAAGTCGCTGATCTCTTCTCACTGAGTCTTTTTACCGCGACTCCTTTTCTACTGACGATAACCCCCCTTCCACACCCATGAAATCTGCTTTTATATTAGTTGAACAGCGTCTCGTACCATTTAACGCTTTCTTTGCCACTTTTTTCGGAGCGAAAGACAGTCATTTCTTGATTATTTTAACAAACGTCATAGTCGGAAGTGGCCGCGGCGGAGTGGCCAAGCGCATTGAGGCGCTATGCTACGATGCGCGAGGCCTCTCCCCGTCGGGAGTTCGAATACCCCCTCGGGCATGGATGTTTGTGACGTCTTTAGTGTAAGGTAGTTTATAAGAAGTTAGTAAGTTTGGCGACTATTGACCCCGCAGTTAAGTCCTTAATTTTAACAAACATTTGAACTTTTGATGTAAAACAAAACAAACTACCACATGAGGGAGGGTTGTGTGTCCTACATGTTTAATCGGAAGTACGTGTGATCTTTCAGATGACGACTGTGCAAAACTACAAGACATGCAGAAAATGCACTCAAGATACCAGAGCATAACTCATTCTGTAAGTGCTCATCGTATGTGACCTGGTAAATGTTAATACGTGCAAGCAATTTATTGACAGACATTGTTCTCGCAGGCGTGACAGCATTCGGTATTGCAAATCTTTCTTAGATTCCCTGTCTTCAACCGATAACTAATTCGATGTGACAATACGGTGCGGAACGAACTGAGGATTAACGACGAAACTTAAAGACAGCAAACCTACAGATGCACACTATTATAAAAATTCTGCTAATAAGTAACAGGCATCTCATTTCCAATGATAAATTGATACAGAGCAGTAATATGCAGCAAACTTCCACAGGTTCTCTGCTAACATATCGTGAGACTCATACAAACCATTGGTGGCGAAATGTTTAAATCCCCGAATAGGTAGTTTGCTTCCCCACCTCAAACACTGGCTTGAACATCAGTGATTAGTTATCCTTGTCCTATCGGATATGGTAATGGGGCTTAAGTTAACATGGAAACCAAACAATAATTCGACAGAATATTTCTGTCACAAAGAACGGTCAGCATTACAATAATGTCAAGGTACAAAATTTATAAATATTTTGACTGATTTCACGGCCATCTGTACTCCTTTAAAAGCACATGATTGGCTTGTAATCCTCGGCGCCTATTGAGGAAAATGCTCTAACCTATGTTACGGTACTTTGTGTCGTAGGACAATGCGTTTAACGATTTTGTTCTGTAGACGATATGCGGAAGAATTTTAGTCGAAATATTATTAGTCACACAGAGTGCAAAAAGTTCAAGGCACAAATACGCGGCCGGCAGCGGGGGCCGAGGGGACTGAGGCGCTCCAGTCACGGTCTGCACGGCCACTACGGTCGGGGTTTCGAATCCTCCCTCGGGCATGGATATTTGTGCCGTCCTTAGTCTTAGCTAGTTCATAAGTAGTTTGTAAGCTTAGGGACTGATGACCTCGTAGTTAAGTCCCATAAGTGCTACAAACATTTGGACATTTTTGAACAAATACGCGCATCTGATTCCTTGCACGCTTTCTTTTATAACAACATTGTGTTCTGATTAATAGGAGAATTGCAGAATTGCGGTTTATGTCGCTAAATAAGACGCGACCAGCTAATAAACCAGTGACTTCATGTTTTGCGCCTTTCGGATGGAATACATCATACGCATATTTGTGCTCAGATGAATGAGAAACATAAATCATCTTTATGACATTGTTACAGTATCTCTCATTCATCAGAGAATCAAGATGATAGGTTTAACTCAAAAAGTTTCAAAGTCATAGGCTTATTATTTCACAATCTATGGAGCTCAAATGTACAAATGTTTGTATAGCTTATGGGACTTAACTACGGGATCATCAGTCCCTAAACTTACAAACTACTTATGAACTAGCTAAGACTAAGGACGGCACAAATAACCATGCCCGAGAGGAGATTCGAACCCCTGACCGTAATGTCCCTGCAGACTGTGACTGGTGCGCCGCAGCCAGCTCGGCCACCGCGGCCGGCGATCTATGGAGCATTTGCACAGCACTCCTATTAATATCCAATGTCGTCGCATTCTTCCTGCATCAATTCATGTCACAATTAAAAGTTCGCTCCTAGCTAAAGGTATGTTATCTTATATTCTGTTTCCTACACGCAAAGTACACCATTTAAGATAGTAACTTTCGCTATATTCCAGAAGAATGATTTTCGTCATCGCTGTCACATGCTCCAGAACATTTTCCGTTACCGTAAATCTTTTATAACACCCGCTGCCTTGGAGGGTCAATGTGTCGTCTTTCACGATTTCCATGGAATATATTTCTATGAAATAAACTTCCTTCAGTGAAAAGGATTGTAGATATGGTGCATTTAAAAAGTAGCACCTAGCGCTTAACCGCACGTTACAAAAATCCAATCTGAGCACGTTGTTAGGGCCAGAGGATAGTATTTTTACATATTCAACATTCTTTGGGCATGCGTGAGTTCGCTAGGGGGGGAAAAAGTTTCAAAGGCTAGAAGGGGAAAATCAATACCGGATTCAATGCTTTTGTAGGCGGTGATTCTAGCAGAAACAAAAAGGAACACAAGCTGCAAAGGATATTCTAGGCGTAACTGAACATAGTCGTAAAGTGCGTGGCAGAGGGTACATGTTACCGTTTATTTCTCTGCCACTTACAGCTGTATCGTAGAACTTCTACATAAATTGTCACTCGGCATCGATAAGCTTATTTGAAATTTCCTGTCAGTTTAAAACGTGCTGAACCTGGATTCGAACCTGAGACTTACACTACCTTTCGCAGCCTACATAACACGACTGCTCTACTTTCTCACGACTGACGAGCCGCGGTGGAGTAGCCGAGCGGTGTGAAGCGTCTCACTGCGGAGCGTCCGGTTGTTCGTCGTGGAGGTTAGAGTCCTCCCTGGGGCATGGGTGTGTGTTTTGTCCTTAGGTTAGTTTACCTAGGTTTAAGTAGTTTGTAAGCTACGGACTGATGACCACGCAGTTTGGTCCGATAGATTTACAAGCATTTGAACGACTGACGACTAGCCTCGGAGAAAATTTGGAGGTAGCTGTTCTAGCGGAAGAGATTCTTTGAGGTGGCTGATTTGAACATTAGAAAGAATTGAACAATATAGACGCTAATTTAATACTGAAAACGACATACAGGTTTTTTCGGGTACGTATGTTATGCCGCAATTGGAGTCATAGGGAAGCGGACGTTAACCAATTGCCCTCATCACTGTAACTGAGGCAGAAATGTACGGCTGTCTTGATTGAAATTAAGTATTAGCACAACACAGCATGTAAACGGCAAAGATAACATTTAAATTCTTTGTCTACCACATCTTGCGAATACAGTCATCATCGTATGCAGGGAACATGAGATCCAGTATTGCGCAATATGTAATGTCCCCTTCATGTGATGATGGCTGTGTTTGTGTCAGGCGGTCGGCGAAGAGGTTCAGTGTGCTGGTGTAGTTCCAGAAAGTGCCATTCAGTGCAGTGTGTTGTGGAAAGACATTTTTAGACAAATTACCAGCATTTTTCTGCCTCCTCATGGCAGTTAATGAGGAAGACTATGGGTCAACTTTGTAATCGGAAGATGTTGAGTTACTATCTGTAGCGTAAGATAGGTTATAATTGGAAATCAGTTTGTTATTATTTATAAAAAATGTTCAAATGTTTGTAGCACTTATGGGACTTAACTACGGGGTCATCAGTCCCTAAGCTTACAAACTACTTATGAACTAGCTAAGACTAAGGACGGCACAAATATCCATGCCCGAGGGAGGATTCGAAACCCCGACCGTAGTGGCCGTGCAGACCGTGACTGGAGCGCCTCAGTCCCTTCGGCCACCGCGGCTGGCTATAATTTATAATCCTTCATATATTGTTATCTGTAGAATGCAAATGAAATCTTTGGTTTTGTTGATAATGCTTCGTGTTGTAGCATGCTATCTTTTTCAATCAATTTTATTAACCAAATGACTAACGCAGAATAGTTGGTTGTGTTCTATATTCGTTTATCTTCCTACTTCATATTATGATGATTGTCGTGTCAGTAATTTCGGCCACCTACCGTTAGTTCTGTATTGAATATTGTCATTGGTCGGTTCCGAGATAGCCGCTTTTCGTGAACAAACCGTACTCACTCGAAAACGCTTAACAAATGAAAGTAATGTAAGATTACGATAAAGTTGGAATTAAACCCGTCTAGATCGCATTGTATCATTTAATTTGAACAAGTAATCTGTTTCGGTCCAATGAAGACCATCTTCAGGAGTTGCGATGTGAAACAAAATAGAGGCACATCTAACATAAAAGTAAAAACATGGCCAGAACTGGCGGTGGGGGGAGCAATTATCGTGGTTACACGAATGTCAGCTGTTGGAGAGGATAGTTGGGCTGTGTCTAAATGTTCATATGTTTAAGCCTAAGAGACTTAACCGCGAGGTCATCAGTCTCCAAACTACTTATGAACTACCTTATACTAAAGACGACACAAACATCCGTGCTCGAGGGGGCATTTGAACTCCCCACCATAGCGGCCGTGTAGACTGTGACTGCCGCGTCGCAGACCGCTCGGCCACCGCGGCCGGCGGGCTGTCTCTCCACCACCACTGCTGCACCAGGGGATAAACAAAAGGACGGAAGGAAGATTAGTGTTTAACGCCCCGTCGACAGCGTGGTTATTAGAGGTGAAGATTACGCTCGGGTTGTTTGGGTAAGGACATCGGCCGTGCCCTTTCAAAGGAAGGCCGGAGGTGCATTTGAACCACCGTCCTTCCGAATGAGAGTCCAGTGTGTTACCACTGCGCCACCTCGCTCGGTCAGGGGGTAAACACTCGAATTTTTACCATTATGCGACAGAAGCCGATCACCTATTCAAATTAAATGATCTGTTGCAGTCTAGACTGCTATAATTTTAACATTAATAATCTAATAAGCTTGGTACTCTCCTTTCCAAAATGCACATGTAGTCGTGCTGTGGTGTGAAGCTCTTCGGTTTGTGATGTGCCAAACACTGCTTGATTCTCCTTCCACGTATTTACTTCGCAAATCACATTTAAGTGGTGTGATAGTCTTCATCGTCCCACTTTCATATTATTCCTCTCATTATCGTGTCTCCGTATGTAATGGGTGTTAACAAAATATAATCTTATTCAGAGGAGAAAGCTGGTGAAAACAATTACGCAAATAATCTCGCCGCAACGAAAATCATCTCTCCTTTAATAATTCCACTCCCATGAACCACAGACATTGCCGAGGTGGGGTGGCTTGCGTGCCTCAACGATACAGATAGCCGTACCGTAGGTGCAACCACAGCGGAGGGGTATCTGTGGAGAGGCCAGACAAACGTGTGGTTCCTGAAGAGGGGCAGCAGCCTTTTCAGTAGTTACAGGGGCAACAGTCTGGATGATTGACTGAGCTGGCCTTGTAACATCAGCTAATGTGGCTTTGCCACACAGCTACTGCGAACGGCTGAAAGCAAGGGGAAACTACAGCCGTTATTTTTCCCGAGGACATGCAGCTCTACTGTATGAACATATGATGATGGCATCCTCTCGGGTAAAATATTCCGGAGGTAAAATAGTCCCCCATTCGGATCTCCGGGCGGGGACTACTCAGGAGGATGTGATCATCAGGAAAGACAATACTGGCATTCTACGGGTCGGAGCGTGGAATGTTAGATCCCTTAATCGAGTAGGAAAATTAGAAAATTTAAAAAGGGAAATGGATAGGTTGAAGTTAGATATAGTGGGGATTAGTGAAGTTCGGTGGCAGGATGAACAGGATTTCTGGTCAGGTGAGTACAGGATTATAAATACAAAATCAGTTGGGGGTATCACAGGAGTAGGACTGATAATGAATAAGAAAATAGGAATGCGGGTAAGGTACTATGACCAGCACAGCGATCGCATTATCATTGTCAAGATAGATACGAAGCCAACACCGACAACAGTAGTACAGGTTTATATGCCAACTAGCTCTGCCGATGATGAGATCGAAGAAATATATGAGGAGCTAAAGGAAATTATTCAGACAATTAAGGGAGAGGAAAACTTAATTGTTATGGGAGACTGGAATTCGGTAGTAGGACAAGGAAGGGAAGGGAAGATAGTGGGTGAATATGGTCTGGGCAAAAGGAATGAAAGAGGAAGCCGCCTGGTAGAATTTTGCACGGAACATAATTTAGTTATAACAAACACCTGGTTTAAGAATCACAAAAGAAGGTTGTATACGTGGAAGAGACCAGGAGACACCGGGAGATACCAGATAGATTTTATAATGGTAAGACATAGATTTCGGAACCAGGTTTTGAAGTGTAGGACATACCCAGGGGCAGACATAGACTCTGACCATAACTTGTTGGTTATGAACTGTAGGCTGAAACTGAAGAAACTACAGAAAGGTAAGAAAATAAGGCGATGGGACCTAGATAAATTGAAGGAACCTGAAGTTCTTAAGAATTTCAGAGGGAGCTTCAGGCAACAATTGACAGAAACAGGGGAAAATAAAACAGTTGAGGAGGAATGGGTAAAATTGAGAGATGAAATAGTGAAGGCAGCAGAGGACAAAATAGGTAGGAAGGCAAGACCTACAAAGAATCCTTGGATATCACAGGAGATACTAAATTTAATCGATGAAAGGAGAAAGTATAAAAATGCAGTAAATGAAACAGGCAAAATGGAGTACAGACGACTAAGAAATGAGATTGACAGGAAGTGCAAAATGGCTAAGCAGGAATGGCTAGAAGGCAAATGCAAGGATGTAGAAGAATGTATAAATAGGGGAAAAATAGATACAGCCTACAGAAAAATAAAAGAAACATTTGGAGATAAGAAAAACAGCTCTATGAATATCAAGGACACTGATGGAAAACCAGTTCTCAGCAAAGAAGGGAAAGCTGAAAGGTGGAAAGAGTATATAGAGGGGCTCTACAAAGGAAATGAACTTCGAGACACTATTGTAGGAAGGGAAGAGAACGTAGATGATGATGAAATAGGAGATACTATACTGAGAGATGAATTTGACAGAGCACTGAAAGACCTAAGTCGAAACAAGGCCCCTGGGTTAGATGATATCCCGTCAGAGCTACTGAAGTCTCTGGGAGAACCAGCCATGACAAAATTGTTTCACATTGTGTGTAAGATGTATGAGACAGGTGAAGTACCCTCAGACTTTAAGAAAAATGTTATAATCCCCATTCCAAAGAAAGCGGGTGCAGACAGGTGTGAAAACTACAGAACCATCAGTTTGATAAGTCATGGTTGCAAAATATTAACACGAATTATATACAGAAGGATGGAAAAGCTGGTAGAAGCCGACCTCGGGGAAGATCAGTTTGGGTTCAGGAGAAATGTAGGAACACGGGAGGCAATACTCACTTTACGGCTTATCCTAGAAGATAGATTAAGAAAAGGCAAACCTACATTTCTAGCTTTTGTAGATTTGGAGAAGGCTTTTGACAATGTTGATTGGAATAAACTCTTTCAAGTTCTGAAGCAAGCAGGAGTAAAATATAGGGAGCGTAAGGTTATTTACAACTTGTACAAAAACCAGACAGCGGTTGTCAGAGTTGAAGGGCATGAAAGGGATGCAGTGGTTGGAAAGGGAGTAAGACAGGGTTGTAGCCTTTCCCCAATGTTGTTCAATTTGTACATTGAGCAAGCTATAAAGGAAAGCAAGGAGAAATTTGGAGAAGGAATTAAAGTTCAGGGTGAAGAATTAAAAACATTGCGTTTTGCCGACGACATAGTGATTCTGTCAGATACAGCAAAGGACCTGGAAGAGCAATTGAACGGAATGGACAGTGTGCTGAAAGGTGCATATAAGATGAACATTAACAAGAGTAAAACTAGGGTAATGGAGTGCAGTGTAAGAAAATCAGGTGATGCTGAAGGAATTAGATTAGGTAACGAAACAATAAAGGAGGTAGATGAGTTTTGTTACTTGGGCAGTAAAATAACAAATGATGGTCGCAGTACAGATGATATAAAATGCAGAATGGCAATGGGTAGAAAGGCGTTTTTGAAAAAGAGAAATTTGTTAACATCGAATATTGATTTAAGCCTAAGGAAGTCCTTTCTGAAGGCATTTGTATGGAGTGTTGCCTTGTATGGGAGTGAAACATGGACGATAAGCAGTGTGGACAGAAAGAGGATAGAGGCTTTTGAAATGTGGTGCTACAGAAGAATGCTGAAGATTAGGTGGGTGGATCGCGTAACTAATGAGGAGGTACTGAACCGAATTGGGGAGAAAAGAAATTTCTGGCATACCTTGACTAAAAGAAGGGATAGATTGGTAGGACACATTCTTAGACATCAAGGAATTGTGAATTTAGCGTTGGAGGGAAGTGTGTGGGGTAAAAATCGCAGAGGGAGACCAAGAGACGCGTATAGTAAGCAGATTCAAGTGGATGTGGGTTGTCGTTCTTATGAGGAGATGAAAAGGCTTGCTCAGGATAGAGTAGGGTGGAGAGCTGCATCAAACCAGTCTCCGGACTGAAGACCATAACAACAACATTAATAATTACCACCACATTTCCGTAACATTCTGTATATCGCCATCATACAAAACGATCTGATCTTCTCTGAACTATCTCTCAATTCTCCGTCAGTCCCACTTGGTGAGGATCCCACCATGCGCAGAAATACTCCAAAACAGGACGTACATGTGTCAGTGTAGGCAATTTCTTTAGTAGCACTGTTCTCCCTGTGAAACGCAGCCCTGATTCTCCTTCTCCACAGATTTTTTTTGTGGGTTCTTTCCAATTCAAGTTGTTCGTAATTGTAATTGAAGGGTATTCTGTTGAGTACTGCCTTTACATTTGGTTGGTTTATAGCGTAAATGAAGTTTAACACGTATGAAGGCTGCAACATTGTATGGTCGTGTAGGCGCATTTTATAACATCAGATACTGGTTGCGTTTTCATAGTTAGTTTTGGCATATACTTTTCCTTCCGTGATTTAGGGAGCCACACACAAAATATACGTACGTTCATTGGTTGATACTACAGAACTGCTGAAACTTGCGCGAGACGTTATTTCTTGTTATGTAAACATCAGACGGATCTCAAACCCCATATTTTCACTGGAAGCACGGAGAAGCATAAGAGCAGCAAACTCAAATTTATGAAGTCTAACAGATTTCTTTAAGTGATCTTATAGATACTTTTCTTTATGTAAGTTGAATTACCGTTTGTCTCATTATAGAGATATGTAAATCGTTTTTCAGTTTTCTTTCAATCTGCTGACTAGACTAACCGATAAACGAACAGCATCATTGGCAAACAGTAGAAGAGAGGTGCTCAAATTGTTGTCTAAAGTATTTTTAAAAACAAGGAAGGCGCTAATAACACTTGTCTAGGGAACGCCAAATATCACTTTTACTTAAGTCGATGACTTTTCGTCTATTACTACGCACTGTGTCCTTTCTGACAGGATATCGCGAATCTAATCTCACGTCTGTAGCAATGATGTATTCCATAAGCACGCAATTTTATTAGAAGTCGCTTGTGATTATCGGAAATCTAGAAATCTGTAGATGATTTGAGATGCCTGTGGATAGCACTTATCATGTGAGTAAATAACTATAGTCTGCCAAAAGTTCCTTGCTGGTTGACGTTTGTCAGTGGCGCTTCTGTGTTCCCACTAAGGCAGCCGGCTATGGCTGACTTATAGGCGACACACGAGCACGGCGGGTCACTTCACAAACGCTGTTAATATCTTCTTCTAATATATAAAGCAGTGTGTCCGTATGTTTGTACGTGATGCATACAAATCTACAGTTTTGATTCAATATTTATGAAATTTTGTACACGTAAGCTTCAATCCATGAGGACGGTCGCCGTAAGTGTAAGAATCACGTACGTTTCATAGTTCACAAGATATGACGTCATAAACAATGAGATGCACGAAAAACCGCTGCACTTAGTGACAATGCTGCTCATTTTCTCCTAAACCACTGGACCGATTTCAACGAAATTTAGTACACACATTTTTACCGTGAGGTAATAATTTCTGCAAGGTTAAGAATCACGTACGACACATGGTTCAGAAGATATGACGTGATAAACAATAGGAATCGCAAAAAAAAACTGCATATAATGCGGCGAGACTTTATAAATACGCTATCTGAGAAAGGGAGTACTTAGCGACTAGCAACAAACTTTAAATACAGTTTCAAATCTTCATTAAACTTTTTCTCGCTGATAACCATGTCAAACGAATGAAAGGAAAAAATTTCTCGCTTACTACTTTTCCGCTGTTCATGGAATAAAACTACGGCATTCGGTATGACGTTTCAGTTTATAACATGTACACTACAAATTGTAGCTGAAGGAATTTTTAGACAGTATACACACATACAGGTGAGTGTACTTCTAAATTGTATCACAATACGACACATGATCCATGAGACATGAGCACATAAACAATAACATCCATGGAAAACTGTCCCATCACGCAAAAAGTTTTCATCTATTACTACTTTTTTACTATTTGTATTCCCAAGAGATTTTAGACATACAGCCGTTATACAAACGAATAGATACCTGAAAACTGGCAGGAATAAATAGGTAAATACCCGGGAAACACCGGCTTTTCAGCTAGTGTTGTATAACGCGGAGCACTGTTCGAAGCGGTCGCTGCGAATTACGTTGAAAATGCAGCAGCTTGTTTTAAAAGAACGAAGATTAAACTATGGCAGAGGACGCGTTATGGAGCCACGAATTTAAACTAAGTTCCTGGCCTAAGCACAACTCTCGATATGCGCCATACAAGAGAAAACGGCTGTCGACAATATGCAGAACTGACATCACGCTGGCTTTGTTCACGGTGATTAAAGCTATCCTCTACGAGAAAACTCAAAACAGAAAACCTTCCGGTTCAACACTAAAAGCAAACTGTAATTTATCACTATCATTGTTTACCTGATAATACCCTCACACTGATTAGTGGCTACACGAACTGCTGCGTCACGTACTGATAAAGCTGGGTTGCTTGGCATTAACTTACATAGCAGCTGATTAATCTTACGGGTTCTTACAGTTATACGTTGTAGACGACACACGCAAATTCCACTAGGTAAAAGAATGATAGGATGAAAATAAGGAAACATAGAAAGTCAGTACGATTATGAAACTCACTTCTCAAAGTATTAAATATAAAAGAATTGGAAAAAATAATTTTAATAACATTTAGAAATAAAAAGTTATTAATCTTCTGGTCGGAAATCCACGATCATAACCGTTACACTACATCACAGCTTTGGAATACACGTCCTTTATAGCTAGTTACTGGCAATTATGATTTCTAGCATTCAAAACGTTTTGCTTCACGTAAGCCATATAAAGCTCCTGTAATGTTATCTGGTCTCTGTGACTATAAAAACTGAATATGCCACGCTGTAGTGTGGCTAGTGCAAAAGAATCGAGATGCAGTAGTTTTTGGTTAGTGCTGTGTATTGAAGTGTATCTGTGTAATTCCTGGCCACTTCGCGTAATTTCAACTGCAATCACTCAGCACACATCTATATTAATAACTGACAAATTCATGGGTTGTAAAAGTCTGAATCAAATCACTAAATTAAATGTTTATAGAACTTATGGGGCTTAACTACGGGGTCATCAGTCCCTAAACTTACAAACTACGTATGAACTAGCTGATACCAAAGACGGCACAAATATTCGTGCCCGAGAGGGGGGGGGGGATTCGAACCCCCGACCGTAGTGGCCGTGCAGACTGGCGCGCCGCACACGTCTCGGCCACTGCGGCCGGCTCAAATCTCTAATCGATGATCGAAAAAAGAATTTTTTTTATGTAAAAACAAAGACTTTACTTTCAAGGCTTCAGGCAGAACACTGATTTAAGCTCTATAGCTTAAGGTAGAACACATACAGTATTTTATTTCCATAGCTTCAGGCAGAACATAGACGGACGAAAACAGACTGATTGATGTACGATAACTGTTTGACCCCGTGTGCTGTATTGACATACGTATTTGTAACATTACAGGTCGATCATGTGACTTACTCATATTGAAGTTGTTAAAGTTTTAGAATAACTAATACGTCATAACTTTTATGTTTTCTTTCAATACTTGATTATTAATAATAGCAATGAATTTTTTAAATAAAAAGTCAAATACAAAATGGAATTCAAAGTTGACGATAGGTTGACATATGATCGCTCACTGTCATATTTTCCCAAGTTCTTTGAGTTTCACGTGTAAACATTAAAAGCATAGGCGGGCTCTAGCCCGAAATTCAAATCTTTACATAAGATTTCATATAATAACTAGCATGAATCTTACGAAATCGGTAAGTACAAGTGCATCTTATTTGTTTATAGTATAAAATATTTAAAAAATAATAAAAATGGTCGGAAACACAATTATGGATCTTCACAGTATAAACGTGTGTATCTCAATATTGTTATGCGTCATTTCTTTACGTGTGGTTGTCAGGAGATGAAATGCGAAGTAAAAGTGACTACGAATTGGAATCAAAACACACGATGAAAGAAATCCATGCAAGGAATTCGAACTAAAGTGACGAGTTGTAACAGTTGGGCAAAGGCCAACGGTCCGGACGAGACGTTGTACTCTTTGATTGGAGCAAGGGCCGCGGTGGAGTAGCCGAGCGGTCTAAGGCGCCTCGCTGCGGAGCGCGCGGTTACTCGCCGTCGGAGATTGGAGTCCTCCCTTGGGCATGGGTGTGTAGTTTACCTTAGTGTAAGTAGTTTGTAAGCTACGGAGTGGTGACGACGCTGTTTGGTCCGATAGATTACAAACATTTGATCATTGGAACAAAGCAGCTCGAGCGCGTGAATTGTCAACTAGTAGGTAATGTTATAGGACAGAGCAGTGTTACACAAGTGCGATACTTTCTGACTCGTGGTGTGAGAGGTGTCTGTGTCTGTGTCTGTGTGTGTGTGTGTGTGTGTGTGTGTGTGTAAGCAGCACTCGTGGCCAGCTGGTGCTGGTGTCGGCGCTGGCAGTGTTTACGCCGGCGCTGGGCGCGTAGCGATGCAGATGTGGGGCTGTGGGTGTCGTGGGCCAGAGCAGCAGGTAGGCGGACACGTGGGCGGCACGTGGGCAGACCGCCCCGCGGACCAGCCGCAGCCGCAGCCGGCGCGTGGCGGCCTACCTGCCGCTACCTGTGCACGCTCTGTCCGCACCCTGGGCGCGCGCACGGCGCTTTCACTGCCAGGGTCTTAACTCCAGCAGCTGGCCTCCACTTCTCGTTACCCCGTGCTTGTCTCTGTGCGTAATAACACTAGTCGTAAAACGTCCTGGCAGTTTAAAACTGTGTACTGAGTCGGGACTCGAACCTGGGACTTTTGCGGGCAAGCGCTGTACCGGATTAGCTGCCCGAGCACGCCTTCATACCCGCCCTGGTAGCTTCACTTCCGCCAGCAGCTTTATTTAATTTCTTTATTTAACTGATACATAATAGACCAACACCTTAAAATTAAATTGGGTTGTATTATTCTACATTTAATTACAATATTGATTTATTATTTAACCCACTAGCCATACCAATTCTACAGACTACTGATGAACCCATTGCAAAACAATAACTGACTGCAGCGTTACAAGTGTGCCAGTTGGGTTACAAACTTACTACTGTTATGAAGGCCTGCCCACCGAGCTGAACCCAGTGAGCGTGACCCTGGCACTGGGCGGCCCAAAACTTATTGAATTCCCTGCAGTACATTTAATGGTGTTCTTGAAAGATTTTAGAAAAAACTATTATTAAAAAAAAAAAAAAACCAACTCTCCAACTTACGCCTAAGTCATGTCCAGTGGTTGCCAAGTCTTTCCCCAGATACAGAGGACGGCGAATTACAGCCAATGACGGCGACCTGTCCGTCCTCCGGCGGCATGAATACACTTGACTGTCGCAATCGGTTGGAGTCGTGTTCGGTCCGCCAGCAGCTTGCCTCCTACTTTGCAAACTTCACAGGAACTCTCCTGCATGCCGTGCAAGACTAGTAGTACTGGTAGGAGGACATTGCGGAGCCGTGGCTTACGAGGAGAGGACGCCTACTTGTCATCGCCGAATTGAACCAAATTTATGGTACCTGATGTTGCGGTTAATTGTGACGTCAGTAGTGTACACATTACCAAGGAGCACGAAGGTAGTTCCCGGCTGGCGTCGTCGAACCGCGACCCTTTTAATAAGAAGCAGATATCTTGCCACTGAGCGAAATTCCGCTTCCTAAACACACCGTCACAGGGACAATTGATGGGCGCATATGGTGACAGATCCGTATCAAAATTCCTTTTATTTCCATAACTCTTAGCCTACTGGAGTTCCCACTGGGGCAGTTTAATTTTTCACCTCGCCGTACATGTACCATAAATTTTGACGAATTCGGCGACGAGTAGGCGTTCTCTCCTCCTTAGCCGCAGCCTGGAATGTGCGCTGATACGGAACACACACTCCACTGCAGACTGAGAATTTCAATGTGGAAACACTGGTAATAATCAAAGGGAAAAGATAAAGTGGACGAATACGGGCGGATGGCCGAAGGAAGGAAGGAAGGAAGGTTTCAAGGTCACATCCTCGTTATCAGAGGACGGAGCATAATCTCAGATATCTTCAAGGCCGGCCGCGGTGGCCGAGGGGACTGAGACGCTCCAGTCACGATCTGCACGGCCACCACGGTCAGGGGTTCGAATCCCCCCCTCGGGCATGGATATTTGTGCCGTCCTTAGTATAAGGTAGTAAATAAGTAGTTTGTAAGTTTAGGGACTGATAACATCGTAGTTAAGTCCCATAAGCTTAACAAACATTTGAACATTTTTTCTTCGTCAAGGATGGGGAAGGAATCTGCTGAAAGGAGCCATATCGGCATTTACCTAAATCAGAATGGCTTTAGGCACGATCGAACCGTCGTACTCATTAATGCGAGTGCAGTTCATTTGACATTGCGCCACCTCGCTATCTTGAGTCGGGGGGGGGGGGGGGGGAGCGGTGTGAGTATTCTTAAATGTAGTCCACGATCAACACTTGTAATGTAATGTGCAGAGAGCAAGTTTCTAGTAACACTAAAACGCTGAAGCAGCTACATGAACAAAGTCGACTTAAAACCTTCCAAATAGTTTTAATGCAGTGTGCACCTTCTATGGAAACACACAGAGAAATTTACGTTAGCTGCCAGTGGGCACTGAAATAAATCAGTGCTCAAAGTTTAAAATTTGTAGTCTAACGAGGGGCGAAATTATCAGTGTGTCCACAATGGCGTAATGGTCAGCGCGACTGCCCAGTAAGCAGGAGTAAGTACCTGGGTTTGAATCCCGTCTAGGCCAAATTTTCAACTTTACCCATCGATTTATTGCAATGTCACAAATAGGAACAGCCGTAAATTCCTTTGTGTGTTTATTCATAAAACCTATAAGATTCGGACAAGTCCGAAAGAACAAACGCCACGTTTATAGATTTTGAAAAACTTACACCGCTTCAAAAGTTTCTATCAAGGTGGGGACTAAAAACCACTCATTTTCTATGATGATTATAAGCTGCAGGAGATAGTTCACACTTAGTACAAGTACTTAAAAGTAGACAAAAGGTGGTCAGTGGTTTGGGAAACAATACAGCTAAACATGCCTCCCGTTGTTGTGCGAAACATTTTATACGAGCAGCAAGGATCAGGGGACTTAAGTGAAAACTGACCCAGACCTGAAAAATTAGATAGCGTGTATCTGATACAGGGTATCTGAAACATTTTGGATGACATAGAAATAGGTGATAGTGCAATCGGAATCGATTATAACGACATTGAAAATCAATGTTCGGAAATGCATATTAATGACTGAGTTATCGACATTAACATTATAGCGAAGGAAAACGACGTAGCTTACTCCTATTTTCAAAGTAAAGACCGCAAGTCTCAATGCTCGGATTACCGGCACATGACTTTCTGTGACACTCTTTCAAAGATACCTGGTGCCTGTTGTACGAGCAAATAGCTTAGTTTAAAGTGAGGTGGTCTCTGTCCGTTTCTATGAAGGTTTCATACACCATCGACTTAAAGCTAGAGGCAGAAGTCCAGAGGTGGGAGATGGGACAATCACGCCCATTAATTCAAAACTGCTATGAGGGTACGTTGTTGAGATGTTGCGTACGACATCGAAGTAGGCTGGTGCACATGAGACTTGATAACATAGATCTAATTCAATGTTTCTTCGTCTTCAGTTAGTATGTCTGTGAAGAGCGTATCTCGGGGGGAAAAAACTTTGAAAGGATTTTCTTAAGGTAGCCGAATGAGTGACACTACTACCACCACCACCACCACTACTACTACTAGTATTTTTACTATGTATACTACGATTTTCATCGGTTATCCCTAACAAAGTTGTATTGCCTATCGCAACAGATATTAACTGTGCAGAAAAGAACATACGAAACTATCAGAGGCTCTTGATTGTTTCCGGTAAAGACATTACCGAATCTTTGTTTGATACAAGTGGTAATGTTCTGGATGATCTATATTTTAGCGCCAGTCTCAATGCGTGAAAAGCAAGTTTGGAATGAGGCCAATCCCCACGAAATCCATATTGGTGGCCACCAACAACGATTCTCCTTCAACAGATGGGCGGGCAACTTCCAAGGTCACCTACTAGGACCTTATCTACTGTGTAATGGTTCGACTAACGCACTTTACCTACTGTTCCGGAAAGATGTGCTGGCACAGTTATTGGCATTAAGAATTGCAGCCTATGTTCTTTTAGACTTGTCCGAAAGAACACGTCGCTTTGTGAAGATACAGCTGTTGTAAATACACATTTTAAGTGGGGTGTCTCAATGTCAACTGCTAGTAGGCTTGTAAACGTACAACACGGACATAGCAAAATTTGTGCCGGGGCCGATATTCCAACCAGGAATCGTCAGCTTGCTAAACAGATGCGGTAATCCTCACGCCACCCCAGGCACACGGGCTTAACACACCCGGAAGGAGTAGGCCTAACAAAGTACGTAACCCGCACGACCCAACTTTCCGTGTGTCCTACTTCCACCATTGTACTCCATGGCTCACAGCTGGCCCTGTAGTCCCGCCATTAGTTCCATCGTCGTGTGCCTCTGCACTGAATTAGGCATCAAACCGTGACTAGGTGGATTAAAACTAAGAATGCGGCGTCTGTTCTTCAAATTTTCGAATGTCCGTGTTGCATGTTTGCAACATCTGCTAGCAATTTAGACTGATAAACCGCAGTTAAAAATCTACAGTCATTGGAGCCTGTGCCCCTAGTTGTCCTCTAATGTCGTTTTCATCCAGTTATGGAGTACAGGCACAGTTCTGTGGAATGGTTTATATATGTCTCAAGATAGTCATGGATGAGTGTCATAATATCAGCCAACCGTGGAATACTAAACAGATTCGCAAGGGGACCCTTGTAAAACGAGGTTTAGTGCAAGGCCTATAATTAATTCTGTATATACTGTGGACAGTCCAACCTGATGGAGACACGATAGCATAGGTCTATTTACATAGCTTTTCTCTAGTAACGATAATGTTGTATTACCTATCGTTATTTGTATCAATGTTCAAGAAAGAACATACAAAACTGTCAGAGGCCCACCTTGATTTCTCATTAATGACATTATCAAATTTTATTTCATGTTAGTCGCGGTTCTCAAGGCAGTCTTGTACATAAAAATACACGTTTATTACGCTGCAACGGCATAAGACATAAAATGTTGCAAATAAGGCGCCCTGCCAAATGATGAATACATGAGCGATGATTTATACGGAATAAGATTAAAAATGAAAGTGACAAACATTGTCAGAACTTCTGTTATAGCTATTAGCTTACCAAATTTGTTCCTGTTAGTATTATGTGTAGACATTTTTACAAAATCCGTTAAGTCGGAAATATTACACATCTTAACCGTCCTGATATCAGGTAACCTAATGTATTCGCAAAATTCAGAAAAACCATTACCCTGCCGGTAACTTTCAGTACCTCTCCAGCCGTGAGTGAGGATGGAGTTCTAGCTGAAAGACCCTAAGTAGAAGGAAACAGGGTTAGCGTCACTTCTGTCTCCTTGACGCCCACTGGAGGGTTAATAAAAGGCGAGCAACCACTACAATAAATACGAGGCGCGTCCAGGAAGTAAGTTCCATTTGGCAATAAAATGAAATTGTACACAGATACAGAAGTAAGAGATGTAGAATTTTGTGCAATAAAAATTAAACTACTTTTCCACATAACTGCCGAAATTTTGCAGGCATTTGTCATAGCGTGGCACCAGGTTTTGTATAAAATCTTCATAGAAATCTGCCGCCTGTCTCTTCAACCAGTTGGAAACAGTTTCTTTTAGTAGTCGTCCATAGCGAGAGCACTAATTGTAAACCTACGGTTTTCCTGGATCTTGTCATCAATCGCGTGAACCAGTTCTTCTGTAACCAAAGGTGGACGCCCACTTCGTTCTTCATCGTGCACATCAATACGTCCGCCATTGAACTGTCGGACCCATCTTCTCACCATAGAATCACTCATCGCATCTGGTCCGTAAACATCGCAAATTTGCCGATAAATTTCACTTGGTTTCACTTTCCTCGCATTCAGAAACCGAAACACCGACCTAATTTCACAGGCGGCGGGATTTTCAATCAACGCCGACATTTCAAACAAGCACAACAAAGCGTACGTAACTGACAGCGATCTCCAGATGGCGCACGTTCTTCTCCGGATACACATCGTCTACAGCGTATGTGCGGAACTGCAATCGCAGCGCTGCAGCGAAGATAAATTGAAACGGAACTTACTTTCTGGACGCGCCTCGTAGTTTCTATACTACCAGTGGGACAGACGGGTCCATCCCCGATTTCAAATTCGCGTCATGTCTCTAAGAACAAAGCTATCAGCTATCAGTTGCCCGCAATGCTATGTTTGTGGTATGGATGACTATGTACATACAAGGGGGAGCTGTGATGTCGGACAGCGACAAGGAGAGTTGCTGAGGTCGTAGTCCACTTGGGGTGGAGGGGTCACTGTCAGTACTCCCTCATGGACTCCGTCTGCTACAGAAATGTTTAGGAGTTACATGAAGATAGTGACGTAGTCTGGTGGTGCGATAATGTATGTATCTAACTCTCGTCACATTCCCTCCCCTTCCTATTCACATCACTGGTAATTAAAAAATTGCCATCACGAGAATATGTCCTGCGTAGGAAAATGGAAACTCCTGTGGTAGTGTACCGGCAATCTAGATGTCATTATGATACGAAGTTACAAAGTCCAGGAATGAGCTGCACCGCGGCGGGCCCTCTTTCACTGAACCCTAGCTCCCCGTCACCGTAAACAGTAGCATCTTAGGTTCTGTAAATACTAACGGCGATAGGCTGCGCGCTGAGTAACCATTGTGAATCAGGAACTACAGGCTAGTCTCGTGGCGTTGAAACTGGATCGCAGACGTATCACCGCAACCGTTCTGCGAAATGGACAGCGTTGGTGAAGATGTTTCGCTTTATTACAGGTACGTTCATTGCTTACAGATGAATCTTGTTTCTATTTTTACTGCTGAAGGTCGTAGGAACCATAGTTATTAAGTGACGAGTCGACGAATACCTAAAGGAAGCTCCTTTGTCAGTGTACCGGAAAAGTATTAGCGTATGAGGCGAAGCCTCGACACCTTTCTTGCGAACCGGCTAAACACCTTAATGAAGTCTTCCGTTACGCAGAAAGGCTCACAAGCATTGAATGCCAACCAGGAGAGACCCTGAGTACTTCGAACAATGTGGTAAAGGACAATTGAAGTAGTTTCAATTTCTTACTGCATCAGTGAAGTTAACAGGCGATCGATTTTCATAGTCACATGGTTTTTATTCACTCCAACATAAAAGGTTGGATACTGAAAATGTACGTGCATATGGTGTCTTCCAAGTTAATTGCACGAGACTTCGCACGTGTGCAGCGGAATCTGGCTCTGCTACAGTTCTGGTGAGAAGTGACCCAGTACAGAAGAATAGTGTGTTCCGTACTCTGCGGCAGGACAGTGACACGGCTGAAGTTACACAGTGTACTTACGGTGCATTCTCATTATGGTAGTTGTGGTGGCGGTGGTGGTGCCGTGGAAGAGGTGGAGTAGTTGTAAGGGGAATAAGATGAATAAATGAGCACAATACCAATTGTATCTAGTAGTAGTAACCGTAAAACATGTGTATCTTCTTCTGCTGCTTATCCATTAATGGATGTTGGCGACCACACGATGCATCTTTGTTCTGTGATCAGCAGTATACAGCTGGTCTACTCGTCTAATTATTCTCCACTGCTTTATATTGTCCAGCCAATATATTCTTCTTCGCCCTTGACTTGTTTTCTCATCAATGTCTCCTTATTAACTGCAGGAGCACATATTTGATGTTTCGTAATATATGTCCAAGGTATGCAGTTTTTCTTCTTTTAAACACTATCAACATTTCTCGCTGTTTGTTCATTCGTTCCACTACTTAGATGTTGGTTACTCTTGCAGTCCACGGTATTTTCAGCATTCTGCGATAAATTCCCATTTCAGAGGCCTCTAACTTCATGGTGGTTGTTGTTGTTGTTGTTGTTGTTGTTGTTGCATTTAGCGTCCATCCTCTACAGCCATATAGTAGCACGGACTGGATGTAGCATTCACAAATCTTACTCTAAGGTTGAGCTCTAGATCTGTGCTTATAAGAATTTTTTTTAAATCTTACGAAGGCGTTATAGGCGTTCTATATGCGACATTTTATCTCCATGTCTATGCGCCAGTCTTCATAAAGCCAGATTCCGATATATTTAAACTTGTTTACTGTTTTTATTACAGATGCTTGAAAATGGTAGATTTGCATTTGTGAAGGCGTCCGACTCCCATGTGACAATCATAAAATTAGTCTTTTTGATACTATTTATACCTAGAGTACTTCTGTAATATACTACCATCTTAACGAGTCGCTGAAGATCATCAATATTACCGGCTATCAATACTGTGTCATCAGCATAACGAATGTTGTTGATATATAGACTACATTAACTTTTATACCTTTTCTGTATCATAAAGTGCCTCCAGAAAAATAGTCTCGGAGTATAAATTAAATAACAGAGGACACAGTGTGCATCCTAGTCGGACTCCTCTACATATATGGACAAAGTCAATGACTTCATTATCATATTTGACCTCTGCTGTCTGATTCCAATATAAAATCATTACACAGTGGATATCTTTTTCATCTACATCAATTCTTCTGAGATTCCATGAATTCATAGTGTTGCAGTCTATTGAATGCTTTTTCGTATGTTTGTTGCCGTAGAAAACGAAACTGCATGATTACAGAATGAAACATGTTTTCCTGAAATTCTCCGATTTAGTATCGTTGGCGACGATTCTATTTTACAAGAAGTGTACTCAGAGTTGCGAGTATGGATCAGCACCATCTGACTGTTTATTGGTGACGTATGAAAATTTATGTCTGACCTGGACTGGAACATTTCTCGCTTTTTCGCGAGCGCTCGTGATAACCGTTACGCTATCGCTGTACTCTTCCAGACCAACACAAACTGCAATACGCCACTCACCTACCCATAACTGCTCTTACGTTCCATTATGAAATTACTGCACAGCGAGAGAGATTTATTGAAAATGTCGCATGTGGGATTCGTAGTGTCGGTGTTTAAAGACGTAACGAATGCAGATGTCTTTGAGATATGCATGCATGTCTTTCCCTCTGTGGGGAATTACATAATGCAGTGTTCGAGCGTTCGTGGGCAGTAGAGAGTGTGCCATGTGGAAGTACTTATCGGTTCGGGAGGCGTGCACTGTTAGCGAAATGGTTAATGTACCGTTCGCGGAAATCTTAATGTCACCAATATATTGTATTCTCAACTGAGAATACATTTCTTTTACTCTCCGAAAGTGCTGTCGGAGCGTTGTTCTTTCCTTCAGACATGCATGCATGTCAGGAGGATAATTGCATTGGTTACCATTTTACTCTGTACAATGCAATACAGGATAAAGAAGCACTTTTTATATGTACTGGCAATAATAACTGATATAACATGATCGTAATATATTGGCGTATATGTTGTAAACGAAGACAGTCAACTCGAAATTTATAGCAACATTTTTAAAGCGGGGATGTTATTCAGCTGAAGCCTAACGCGAATCATGTTGTTCCATTCGCATCAAAAGCCTGTCGTTGACAATTGTTTCCAGAATTTATATAAATTACTAGCTGAAAACGTGGCGTTGCCATCCTCTTTTACCGTACACATGTTATTTTTATAGGAGAATGTATAAGGGACAGGGATGTGTAGGATAAATTCTCATTTTTATTGAATTACATGTTGTACAATTGTATAATTTTTCAAGTACATATTCACTTCTATAAGTGCTGCACGTCTGTAAAATCTGTTGCGAATACAGTTCATAGTAAATAAGTAATAGATTGAAACCTGGTGGGTGATGGAGCGGTTTTCCATGAACGTTACTTATGTTCATTATATCTCATGTACTAAGTGTCATACTGTGCTACAATTTCGAATGTACATTCAGTTTTACGTGTGTATACTGTCTGTAAAATTTCCTGCGTGTACAATATGTAGTCTACAAATTATAGATTTCAGCGTTATACCGAATGCGCAGTTTTACTCAGTGAACAGCGGAAAATAATAAGCGAGAAACTATTTTCCGGTCATGATTTTGTTGTTTTTGTCACCGAGAAAAAGTTTGGTATAGGTTTGAAATAATGTTTAAAGTTTAAGTCACTAAGTACTCTCATACTCTCATACTCATGTACTCTATTTATAAAATCTTCATTATGTTGCAGTTAGTTGCAACTGCTATTGTTTATGACGTTATATCTCCTGAACCAAGTGCCGTATGTGGTTCTTATCATTGCGGCAATTGTCATCTCACGGTAAGGAATAAGTATACCAAATATGGTTGAACTAGGTCCAGTGGTTTAGGAGGAAATGTGCAACATTGTCGCTTGATGCGCGAAAAACTGCTGCATCTCATTGTTCATGACGTCTTATCTTGTGAATTATGTGTGATTCTTACAATTACAGCAACTCTCCTCATGGATTGAAGCTTAAGTGTACAAAATTCGAAAAAGATTGGAACAAAACTGTAGATTTGTATGCAATACGTACACAGGGCCACTCTTTATATACGAGGAGTGTTTTTTAACTATGTACCGTTTTGAAATTAAAAAAAAAGACGTGCTAAGATATCTCAATTTTATGCGCACTGGGTACCTACATCTGTTGTCTATGCACTGACGCCATTACAGTTTGATTCTTCCTTGTTTACGTTGTGTATTGAGTGTTTAAGATGCCTCCGATAATCGTGAGTCCCGCCGACTGTGAAGTACGGGATGTTATAAGATTTATTAGTGCTAAAGGCCTAAAAGCGATCGATATTCATCGTGGGATCTGTGCAGTTTACGGAGAAAACAGTGAGTGATGGAATGGTAAGAAAGCGGGTGAGAGCATTTAAAGATGGCAGCACAAATGTGCATGATGAAAAACGGAGTGGGCGTCCTTCGGTCGTTAATGAAAGTTTGATGCAGGAAGTGGACAACAAGGAGAGAGAGAAAAAAAGATGCTTTTCGATTTCCTCCTTGCGGGATGACTTTCCTAATGTTTCTCGTAGTGTTTTGTATGCCATTGTGACCGAGAAAGACGACGAAGTCAAAACAGGTGTGATGCAGTGGTTAACAAGTCAGGCGGCAGACTTTTATCAGGAGGGCATTCAAAAACTGGTACAACGTTATGACAAATACTTCAATACTTACGGAAAGTATGTAGAAAAGTAGATTAAGGTACAGGCTTTCACGTAAAAATTGAGATATCTTAGCACGTCCTTTTTTTTCCAATTTCAAAACGGTACTTACTTAAAAACCACGCGTCGTATTCTATCCTCTCGCAAGACCGTTGGAAGATGGGGCATTTTACAGTATTTATTACCCAATTACTTTCCGCGGTAGACTTTCCCTGTAACAACAGTGGATCATTAATACAGACTATAAACAATAAGTTAGCCTTAATGATTATGTACTTTTTTCTATTAAAGTTTCGAATTCACGAAAAGATGTAGAGAGAATTACTCGCAGCCAACATAATTAATTTTCGAAAGTACAGGCATCATTTTTGATCTTGTAGATAGTATCATTCAGTACAAAAAGGACTTTACTACATTAGCTGCCTTGGGCACTGAAATTAGTCAATGGAGAAAGCTGAACTTTCCTATTAATTTAATTCAGTTTCCACTGATAGCGACATAATTTTGTGCATTGAACATGAATGCATTTGCAGATGTCACTCGCTCTGTGAATCGAAACCATCGGCGTTTCAGTGCAATGTAAAATCTTAAAAGCGAGAAACAGCTTGTTATCACATGGAGTTTAAAATATTCATTTTCGAACCTCTCACTTTGAGTCGAACACTGTTTACACAGGAACATATGTCTCTGGATCCAATCAATAAAGCTTTCCATCATCTTTGTGAAGCACTGCCATTGACCATCTGTTTGTTTTAGCGTGGGTGACCGCGAGCCAAGCTGGAAATTCTGCTGACATGGCAAGTGTTTGCGTGTTCCCTCCCGTGCTGCGTCATTCACAATTAATACACTGAATGTCCAGGGTACAGTTAGTTCACGTTCATTGATTGCTTCTACTCTGTCTCTCCTCCGAAGTAATGAAAGCAATGTGGGGGTGAGAGGATTTCGGGGGAGGAGAGGTGGGACGGAGATTCATTATTCGCGAACCGTTACTAAGCTTTCAGTAAATAATGACATTCCTTATCTCCTCTTCGTGTCCAGTTTAAAGATACGGCGCTTCCGCGTGAAGATAATCCCCTCCTGCCCCTACTCCCCCTCCCCTACCACCACTCTCTGGCATGAGTAAGTCCCCAAGAACTGACCAGAACGCTTCCATTGCGCATATTCCAGCAAAATATTCTACCACGGGATTTTTGTGACTCTCAAATCATGTGCCAGAAGACTTTTGTATGGCCTCTCACCATTTTGCGAAAGACACACAGCGACCTGTTTATTTGGAAAAAAAAAGGCCTTGATTGTAACGAAATACAATTACAAATTGATGATTACCGGTTTCGGCTTTCTTACAGTCATCATCATATCATACTTTAAAAGCGGTATCAAAGTAGTATGCTGGCCGCAACATCGTCATTACTAGATGTAACTCAGTGTTACAGGGTCGGTCAAGGACAACTGCTATCTTTATCCGATAACTGTAATGTTTTGATCTGTCACAACCAGCTCCTCTACATCTTCCTACTTTCATAATGGCGTATGCATGCCGTTTGTCTATAATCATATAATCTATTTCTTTTCCTCTAACTTCTGGTGGCAATACCCATGTACAATTTTTAATATCTTCTCTTGGATGCCGAGTGGTTTTTATCATCATTTCTTTCTCTCAGCCGAAGTCGAGCAGTCATACAAGGAGACCACATGGTTATCGGAGTTTAGAATTTCTTTATATTTATTGTACGTCAGGTTGGGACCTTAAAGAACAATCAGCCAAAGCCATTCGACACAACTCTCAAAATTTCTCGAGAAAATCGGATTTGAAGTTTTGCAAGTACACGTAAATACTACTAATTAAATCACTTGCACTATCTGTCGCTGTAGGCAAGGTGGTAGCGTTCTGGCCTCATAACCATAGAGTCGTTGGTTCGAATCCTGCCGCGACAAATTGGTTTTTTACTTTTTTATTTTTCTCGTTGTGTTTGAATACTTACACAATTTTAATATCTCATGGTAATTTTTACGAAAAATGCAAGTTTTTTTTAGTTTATTCGTAATTTTCTATATTTTATAAAAGGTCGTTAATAATGTTTTCAATCGAAAAGACATACATTTTTTACAATAATAGCTTCACTATTTGGTGACGACGGTAGTCTCTGATTGTTGAGTTTGTGAAGTGCTACAACGCTGTTTTTTAAAAGTCACGTCCATAGCTATTAATGGCTTTCGAAGCAGCTAATCTACTCAACCATTGTTTTAAGTGACAACAAGGTGTTCAGTTCGTCTACATACACACAAACGAAAACTGACACGATACGTGGAATTAGAGATCCCAAAATGCTTTATGTAACTGAATTTAAAAGGGAAAAAAATTCTGTAACAGCAGGGTTCGAACCATAGACACTATGGTTGTGAAGCCAGAACGCTACCACATAAGCTACACCGACAGTTACTGCAATTGCTTTAATTATTGATACTTACGTATACTTGCAACTTGAAAATCGACTTTGAAGTTTTGTAAGTTGCGTCGAGTGGCTTTGACTGATTGATATTTGAGTTCTGAACTTGACGTAAAATAAAGAACAAAAAGTTCTACAATCCGATATCCATGTGGTCTCCTTGTTAGCCCTTTCCAAATTATGCTTCTGCAATTTACCTATTTTTGCATTCAGACCCCAAAAAAGTCTCTCTTTGTATCTTGGCTTTGAAATTTGTTAATTTCCTCCTCCAGTTTGGAGTAAAATGCGTGCTTCTCGTCTTCATCTGATTCCTCTTTAGGGGCACATGCACATAACAGACTGAGTGATGACTAAAACGGAAGAAGGCTGATTTTTGAGGTAGGAAAAAATGTTCAAATGTTTGTATAGCTTATGGGACTTAACTATGGGGTCATCAGTCCCTAAACTTACAAACTACTTATGAACTAACTAATACTAAGGACGGCACAAATATCCATGCCCGAGGGGGGATTCGAACCCCCGACCGTAGTGGCCGTGCATACCGTGACTGGAGCGCCTCAGTCCCCTCGGCCACCGCGGCCGGTGAGGTAGGAAAAGATTTGCGGCAGTGAGAGAGGAAGAATGCTTGAGTAAAAGAAAAAATGCATAATTACAGTTCCTTTTTGGACAGATGAATGTTGCAGTGAAAAATCAAGCAACGAAAAATGGACTTGGACGTACAAAGAACGCCAAAAAAATCGAAGAGCTAAAGTTTATTGGGAATCGTGAGGGGAGGGGGGAGGGTTAGGAGGAAGAGGAGACTAGATGGAAGACGTGGAGAACGTCAAAGCAGTGGGATGGGGATCTGGCGACAGAAAGCAATGAAATGACAGAATGGAGGCAGGTGACCAAGGAGGCCGAGACTCGCCAAGGACTGTAACGCTGGCCGCCAAGCAAGTCAGGCTTTGACCCATTTTCTGATAGAGTTTTACATAGTGACGTTGTTAGGACCAACATTGAACTAAGGAACCGACTCTTAAGTAAGAGCTGTGGATGATTACTAGCAAACCGAAACCTTCAATGCAGGGTGCGAAATTTCAGTTCTGAAGCCGTAGCCAGTCTAACAATTATGGTCGCCACAACCTCTTTGTCTGAATAAGAAAAAATACTCTCCTCCCTTCTGACTCTTTATGGAGTTGCTTTGATAAACACATCATACTATATTGTTTAATAGACTACTAAGCTTCAACGTAAGCACAGGAAACACAAACACATAGCAGTGCCATAGTCTAGCGAGTTAACTCTAAATTTCTATGTGGCATGGGCTTTCTGCAGCGAAGTACCACTTCTCAATGGCAGACCTTCGGTCAAACTCAGGCAGAGAAGATCGATTTACATATGTTGTCATCAAATCCTCCAGTATCTGTCTTCGGCCAAGTCTTCCTGTACGCAGTTTCTAGTCTGTTATTACAGCTGAAATCTCTCACATGAAGCTGCGCTCACTGGTAGAACAGCATCAAATGTCAGAACCTGAAGCAGATTAGGGAATCTTGTAGAAAAAAAATTTCACTGATGCGCCTTATTCAATGTCATTTCTGCAAAAACAAAAGTTTTTCTGCCCACACTGCTAACAGATCATCGACATTCTCATCAGAAGTGTTTGTATAGGATTAAATAAAATATTTACCTTACAACTGACAATGAAATATGAAAAAGTCTAACACTGGAACTGTAACAGCTCTGCGCATCCGCGAATCAGGCAGTTTAGAAGCGACGAAAAAAAAATGCGACCAGAACTGCTAATCTGGTTGCTTGCTGTATTGCTTATACAGCAATCAGCCACATTCCAAGTAGTTAGAAGTAGGTGAAGGCGCTGCTGATACACATTTCCATATCTGCACATGCGCGTGAGCCCGCTGGCAGCTGATAATGTACGGTAGCCTTGATGTCGAAACAAAACTGACGTCAGTAAGGTGTGTTATTTACACTAAAACATAGAAACGATATCAAACAATGAAATATATTAATAGAAATACCTGGATATGTAGGCTTGCCTTATCCATTAGTATAATTACCGCTTACTTCTTTAGGTTTGTAAATGTACAATTCTGAACCTAGCTCTAATGATTAAAATAAGACAGAACGATCGCAAGTTGTTGCGTTTTCTACTGGCAACCGGTTTCGGTTCTACAGAACCATCTTCAGGCCTTTGGCACCTTGTTGGTGGACGGTGGAGGTGGCCGGAGCAGCCGTCAACTGCTGTCTTATTTTAATTATTGAAAATTTTAAGATTGCTGTTCCAAAAAAAATGCTTTCAAAAATTACTAGCTCTAATGTTTTCAGAAAATAAAATAGGTTTTACATGTAAACCTTACTCGCCATCTGCCAATTTTCTGTCGCCAATGGCGAACTGGCGACCGTAAATTTCGGAAATTTCGCACCCTGCTTTAATGCCTAGATCTTAATTAGTATTTTATCGTAATCATGACCAGAGACATGATTTCGTTGTACATGGAAGGGAGATTACAATTTGTCGGTTATCGGTTTAACAAACTGCCTTCAGAACTTGGACAGTAGCAGTACTGTTAAACAACCATCCAGAATTACGTCTTCCGTGCTTTCCCTAAATCACTCTAGGCAAATGCCAGGATGGGTCCTGCAAAAGGACGAGGCCGATTAACTTCCTCAGTGTCACCCAAACAATACGCCTGCTCCGTCTCTAACGATCACGCTGTCGACGGGACGGCCTGCATACGAACTGTCTTGCATTGTAAATTGGTTCAGCGTGTGAGGACGTTCCTAAAACCCACGAGATATGTTCTGATTAATCTTGATGGTAATAAAGTGTAATATCGAAGGAAAGAAATATTTGGGGTTAACATTTCGTCGGCAACGATAGCTTGGGAATGGTACGCGGGAGTGCGGCAGGAAAACAAACTTCGACCTGTTAACCAACTTGCCTAAACTGACTCAGAGATATCACAGAAATTTTTAAGATATATCGCTGTGCGGAGATTTGGCCTTCCCACTAAAAATGCAGCTCGCGTGTTTTAATCACTGCGTCTTACCGTTCGATGCATAATTTGAAGGCGTTACAACCTGACTGTTACATAAAATCAGTGATCGATGCGTTCCGAGAAGGTCGTCGGTTCAGGGAATCAGAAGTGACCTTCACTTTGTTCACTTCTATATCGAAATTAATTTCCTTTGCCGCCCAAACTGCTGGGGATGCTGAAAGCGTTGATATGTTTGTATTTGCAAATTTTTCTGTTAAACTTTGGATACTACACGAAACTGAGAATAGAATTGTTTTGTAACATACCTGGCTGCAGAAAACATCCCAGCCAAGAATAGGGCTGACCTTACTACTGCCAACAACGCATCTGATACGGTTCTTGAGTACACAGGCCCAAACTGCAATATCACAGGAATATGAGAGAACGCTGAACAGAAGAGAAGTGGTCTGTTAAGAAAAACAGACGAACCTTACCGGACTCTGAAAATGAAAAAAATGCAACAATTTTACGCTCTCACAGTCGTAGCCTTGTTCATAATCTTGGATCTTTAGTGAAAGACAATGGTGAGCGCACAGATTGTGTTCCATACGAATAATTTAGTTGTCTAAGTTGGAAACTTTCCTTGGCATTGTAAGGTTTAAAACAATAGCAAAACAAATTCTCAAATAAAAGTTTTTCCGGTGACATACATATCTAAATTGCAATTTAGTGGAAGCTACGCTGAAGCGATTTAAACATATGATTTTAAACCAGTATAAAGGTCCTGCCGAGGCTACAGCTTGTAAGATGTCATGTTTTAACTTACGTATTTTTATATTATGACTTAATGCTATATTGCTCATATTATTTTATACCCATTTTTTAAATAAGATGACCATCTTATAAAATACATATGACCAGATGATGGTGGTACAGTCCTCCGAAGCCGGTCGTCATTAAATAAATTATTAATTCGCGATCTTGGCGTTTCATTTTTGAAGATTATAAAACTGTCAGGTCGCCTCCTAAACCGGCAATGTCAGGTAACGTTTACAGCGAAAATGTTGGAAGTGATTAATTTTTTCCTTTCATCGTTTTGTGGCGAATATCGGCGAGATTAAGTTCCATAAATATATCATACTAGCTTAAACCCGCGGCTCCGCTCGCATGTTGGTTGATAAGCTATCTTTCAGTAATGTGCTACGAGACTGAATAGTAAGTAGTGTAGATCAAATCACACGTAAAAATGCACTCGTTTCGAAGAATCCCATCACGAAATTCAACAATAATGATGTAATAATATCACAGATTGATCATTTAATGTAATGCGGGAAATGTCAAATCGATCTTTTTAAAGAGATGTAATAAAAGAAATCTCTTTTTTACTGCTTTATTTATTTATTCATTCTTATATTTCGTTATTCGTATGCTTATCCTTACAGAGAAAGACCTAAAGACATTGTAGCACGCATAGACCAAAGATTTGGCATCACGTTTCGCTGTATGTAACCCCCGTAACCTCCTTGCTATAGAGTCGCAAACGTCATCGATGGACTTCAGTCCCAATTTGTTATATAATTTGACGACTTTCAATCACCAAATCTTCCACCCCCTTACAGCTATTGGCATGGAACTGTTGTGGTGTACAACAGACTATTCGTTTGCGTTCTGTAGTTTTCGCTGCAGAGCGACATATTAAAACACACACACACACACACACACACACACACACACACACACACACACACCGATAGCTTTCCGTGCCAATATACTCCATCCTTTTATCACTGTCAACCCTCAAGTTACGATGCAACTAATAAAACAATTTTCAAAGAGTAAATACAATATTCAAAGAGTAATTATTGATCCGCATTTTGCGTTATATTCTTCAAATTACTGAATATCTCTCAGATCGCTATAAAACCTTCCTCAGTTATAAATTAGTAACATTCACATTTATAGATATAGATTATATGTGAAGTTTATTGGAAATCGCAAAGTGCTATTATCGAGTGAATGAGGAACGAAATTGAATATTTGAGCACCCCTTAGCTTCGAATTACAGATTTTACCTCTTACTGAGTTAACTGTGGTGGCATTTCTAATTTTTAAAGTAAATATGACTATATCGTGTAGTTAAATGTTTGTTTAGCCTTGAAGCGTAGGATAGGCCGGATGTAACCCCTACCCATGGTTTCTTTTTTTATTGTAGGATAATCTTTTAGTAAATTTTTTTTCCAGGCACGTGAAAGAGGGGTTCAGAGGGTAACAATAAGAAACTGTTAACCTACCGTAACCGAACCCAAGATCCACGTGTTGGCGGAGAGATTAGCACATTGCATTCGGGACAAAGGCGGGAAAACCGGCCACCCAGATTCAGTTTTACCGTGATTTCACAAAGTGACTCCAGGCAGGTGCCGGGATGGTTTCTTTGAAAGGGAAAGGACGGATTCTTTCCCCATCCTTAACAGTGAGAGCTTATGCTCCAGTGAAGGAACCTGTACCCTGCCTTGTGTATCGTTGAATGTTTTCGACAGTTTTATGCAAAACTGCCACAGAGGAAGCATTAACACTGTTATATTAATCCAGACGCAAGTCCAATGAGATCTGGACACTGCAGTCACACAATATACATGTAGGTCGTAAACGTGTGAATATCCATTTGCGTGTGTTCATATACCTATGTTTTTTACCATAGTAGGTGGTCCGTAGAGGATCAGGTTGGTTAGCTTGGTTGACTGCGCATTTAACGACTGGGTCTGTGTGCCGGTCGGCCTAGATGTGGTTTGCAGGCGGTTTTCCACACACCCATAAGTGAAACCTGGTACAAAAGTTCCATCTCCATTACACGATTCACAAATATTTAGAAAAACATTAGCACACATTCACATACAGACTATACGATACACAAATTCCCTTCCGGTGGAATGGGGGAAAGGAGGAGGAAGGTATTGGAGTGGTGACAGGGTATCCGGCCACGTTTTAATTATCCATGTGGAATCCGTAGTAGCTTCTTTCTATGAATCAGCACGGGTTTAGGAAACATCGTGCCTGTGAGCTTGCCCTTTTCTCTCGACATCTTGCGATCCATGGATGAAGGGCAACAGGCGGATTGTGTTTTTCTCGACTTCAAAAAGGCGTTAGACGCGGAGCCACACTGCACACTGCTAACGAAGATAGGAGCTTATGGAATAGGTTCACAGATTTGTGACTCGCTGGAAGACTTCCTAAGTAATAGAACGCAGTACGTTGTTCTCGATGGCGAGTGATCATCAGAGACGAGTGTATAGTCAGGCGTGCCCCAGGGGAGTGTGATAGGACCGCTATTATTTTGTATCTATATAAATGATCTGATGGACAGAGTAACTTGTAATTTGCTGCTGTTTGCTGATGGTGCTGTAGTATGAGGGGGGTGTCGTCTTTAACTGACTGTAATAGCATACAGAATGACTTAGACAATATTTCTAGTTGGTGCGAAGAATGGCAGCTAGATCTCAATGTAGAAAAATCTAAGGTGATGCGCATGAGTAGGGAAAACAATCGCATAATGTTCGAATACAGCATTAGTAGTGAGCTTCTTGATGCAGTCCCGTCGTTCAAATCTCTAGGAGTAACATTGCAGAGCGATATGAAATGGAACGATAATGTAAGGACAGTTGTGAGTAAGGCAGACAGCCGACTTCGGTTTATTGGGAGAATTTTAGGAAGATGTACTTCATCTGTAAAGGAGACCGCGTATAAAACGCTTGTACGACCACGTCTTGAGTATTGCTCAAGTGTTTGGGACACGCAGCAGACCAGTTTAAAGGAATACATAGCAGTTCAGAGGCGAGCAGCTAGGTGTGTTACTGTTAGGTTCGACCCATGTGCTCCGGCAACTCAATTGGGGATCGCTGGAGGAAAGACGACGTTCTTTTCGTGAAATTCTGTTGAGGAAATTTAGAGGGCCGGAATTTGAAGCTGAGTGTAGTACGATCTTGCTGCCGCGTACTGAAATTTCGCGTAGTGATCACAAAGACAAGAGAAATTAGGGTTCGTACGGAGGCATATAGGCATTCTTTTTTTCCTCGTTCTATTTGGGAATGGAATAGGAAATGCCTAGTAGTGGTAGAATGCACCCTCCGCCACGCACCTTACAGTGGATTTCGTAGTATGTATGTAGATGTAGAATCATGCCATAGGGGAAATGGCGTAAGAAAAAGAAGCAGCGGGAAATTGGCGTAAAAAAAAACAGTAGTGGTCCGCAGAGCTAAAAAGTTTGGTAACTGCTGACATAAACTTACGAAAACAGAGGGGCTGTGTGTATGGAGAGTAGGGGGCCCAGAACGTGCTGTTCTGACCTTTCTTCGGGACGAGACTCCGTGTACATGTGTGTGAGCGTCGAGGGGGCGGGAGGGGGCAGAGGAGGAAGCTAGTTAGCTCCAATTTGCATGTGAGCGCCCGGGGCGTCCGCCGCCCCAGCAGCGTCGCGCTGGATGGGATTTCTCTTTGGGAAGGAAGCAAGCCGGTGTAAGTCTGCAGGCACTAAACAGCCAGGCAGGATCAGGACATTAATCTAGGTTTACTTCTACAGCGTATTTAATGGCAGCTCCGTGTGCTCCAAGCAACTGCGCGCACGTGTCCGTTGAACTTAAAAGGAGAGTTCCTGTTCAAGCCTCCACTGCTGCCGAGAAGCTAAACGCATACGTGAACATTGTTTCCCACACGGTACAATGTTACAGTGACCGTAAGTGTCTCGAGTGTAGCAACTGTAGTTAATGTAGATTTAAGCGCAGCGAGTGCGCGTCCACCAGTTTACCTACTGTATCAAAATAAACCATTGATAAATGAGAAGAAGGCATTGAAGGCCCTTCTCTGAAAAACCACGAACCACCGACATTATTCCATATGTACTCGAATTTCTTTCGTGAGATTGCCTAAGGATGGTAGTTTGTATCGAAACTGGTAGCCATCAGGCAAAGTCGAAAAATTGCTGGTAGAAAACATTTCTTTTCAGAACCTGGAAAAGGGGCATTGTCAAGAGCCGCAGACATTTCTTTGAGGCAGTATTTGTCATGAATTTTTGCCCCCCCCCTCTCTCTCTCTCTCTCTCTCTCTCTCTCTCTCTCTCTCTCTCTCTCTCTCTCTCTTCCATTTATTGCGACACCTGCTTCAATGTACCTGGAAAGGTGCAAAAACGACCTCTGCCGCTGTGCGCCACTAGAATACGATTTGCGATGTTTTCTATCGCAACGACCTACTACTAGCACCAATGAAGTGCGAACGAATTTACCTTTGTACGACGCCATTTGTTCGATGAACCCTCTGCCAGGCACTAAAATGTGATTTGCAGAGTATCCCATGTAGACGTAGATGTAACTGTTATTTGCCGCCACACAATAGCCACCATTGATGCAGCGAAGCTTGTTGTCGTTAATTATTTTGACAAGTAGGCTCAATCACAAATATCGTTTAAAAACACTAAAATATGACGCGTTTCAAGGGTCAACCACGACCTCACATCCATTATGGATATAATTAAGTTATCGTCAAATCCAGCTATTTACGTCTGAGAGAGATTTTTTTATAATTCTCTTTGAATTTTATACCAAACTGGATTTCGTTTGAATCATAAAACGAAAAATAAATGAATCCCTTATTTCAGTGTTTTTTTAAAGTGCCTTACTGCGACGTCGAATATTTGTTTAGTTATGGACGTCCATGTGACATACGTAATTTCGCGAAAAGTTCAAAGCTTTACCAACGAGCTCTGAGATACCACTATTAAAAATTATGATTTATTAAATACCCAGAGCCAGGTGAATGTTTCTCTTGGACATACGGCTTTTCTGAAGAGTGAGAAATAAAAATCTTAAACCATTACATCACACAAACAAACATGTCTAATGAAAATATTAATTTTAGAGACAATTTTTAAGAATTCACATATCAGTTCATGAAAAGAAACTGTTTATCGGTATTGGAAATCGCAGATTAAACATCCTTGCCTCTCCGTGGTCAAGGTCGTTTTACATTTTCTGCCTTTATTAGACTCTGAAGTCCAAGTTGATGTTCTCCATATTACAAGGTCTCATTTACTTGATTCAAAAAGTCAGCTTCTATTCATAATCAGTGAAATAATGAACAGAGGAAGAGGATAAGGCGTTAGTGTATTATATTGCGGAGATTAGATCTTATGTTTACAGAAAAAAAGTTCAGTGCTATAGTGTTATGTGACGTGACACAGGCTGTATTATTATTATTATTATTATTATTATTATTATTATTAACTTTCTTTACATTTTTTATCAACGCCTTGCTCCACGTTATGATGATTAATTCATAGTCGTACTTATTAATAGCTCCTTCTTAAACATATTTTCAAGGAATTTGCTTTAACTGTGTCGTCAGTACTTCTTCATAATTTATTCCTTGCCATTAAATGCTTTTTTACGTTTGTTCTTTTTTGTAAAATTTTCATACAAGGCAGTTTGCTTAGACATTGTGTAATTTGTTTTGAAAACTTAGACGCTTTTCCTGTGATGAAGCGCTACATGTCGCCAGAGAGCACTGCTACTGACCGTTCGGAAACATGTGCAAATTCATCAATTGAATGCAAACAAACGTGAACTGATGACTGTCAGTATTCTGCTACAACATGCATTTGTTTGACGCCAAACTTACCAAGCAGCAGCTGGAGTTAGTCACTTACCAAATGTCAGTGTCTTCTGCAATAAACGTATCCATCAACTATCCATAAAATTCTACCGCGTCGTCATTTTATAAACTCCACCGACGTTTCGGCCGGTCTTGCAGGCGACCTTCATCAGGGTCTGTGTCATGGATAGTGACAACAGCCGCGGAAGCCTACGTTTGCAAGTATCCATCAACGTTTCACTAAAATCAGAGGAGCTCTGGGAATTAGTACGTTACACGTATGCTTTATAAGTGCTGCTGAACTATGCAAGTGAGATCTTGTTAGAAAGTGGTTCAACTTGTTAGTGCGAGTGCACGTTGAATAACATTATTGCATGTTACTGAAGATTTTCATTGGAGCCATCTTAGCAGTTTTGTGCGATAAATGGCAAACGCGCACGTTCGTCCGAAAAGCTACTTTCCGCGTTATAACCACAACACATCAGTCTACAACGCAGTTTTACAGTCAGAAACTGTCCCATTCGTACGCTCGTAGTGTTGGGAGACTCCCTTTCGCTCGGGAAACCATGTCAGGCGCCGTTGACGCAACGGGCGGGTGCTTGAATAGCCCATACAAGAGAGCGTGCGTCACATGGCAAAGATGTGCAGCCAGGTGCCTCGTTGTCGGATTATACGCTTGATGGTAGAAGAAAGATCAGGGTTTAAAATTCCTATGACACAGTAGTCATTAAAGCGGAGTACACACTCGGATTGATTTTTACTATGGATGGAGAGGGAAATCGGCTGTGCCCTTCGAAAGAACTCATCCCGGCATTTTCCTGGAGTGATGTAGGAAAATAGCGGATGGCTGAAGGTGAGTTTGAACCGCCGTTTTTCCCAATGAGAGTCCAAAGTGTACTTCGCTCGATACCTGGTGGAAAGCTTCGATCGCTGAATAAGGTGCCCTTTAGGATGACAATAACATGGATGCTGTTAATATTTGATCAACAATTCGAGGTCGTAGAACTAAGTTCCGGCAGGAGGCTTCCATTATCCGAAGCATTGTAGTTCCAAGTACTAGGGCTGGATCTTTAGTGCGAAGTATTTATTCACAACCGATACAAAAGCTTTACATGCTTGCACCGTCCTTCAAAGAAGTCACCAGCGTTGTGTAGAATCCTTGCTGGCGATGTGGAAGGCGTAGTAGACCGTCACCAGAGCTTGTTCTGTTGATGGTGCGAATGCAGCGGTCTACTGCCTGTTGAATCTCTGGAACAGTTCTGAATGGAATGACACGAAGTGGTTCCTTCATCTTCGCAATCAAATCAGCCGCGGCGGAGGGGCCGAGCGCATAGATGCACAAGGCCGTTCCCCATCGGGCGTTCGAATCCTCCCTCTGGCATGGATGTTTGTGTCGTCTTTAGTATAAGTTGTTTGTAAGTTTAGGGACTGATGACCCCGCAGTGAGGTCCCATAAGCTTTACAAACATTTGAACACTTTTTGAACCAAATGAGTCACAAGGACTTAAGTCCGGGGAGTATGGTGGATGGTTCAGTACTTCAGATTCCCATCGACCGAAGAGAGCAGCCATAGATTGCACTGTATGCGTCCGCGCTAATTCGGTTTCGTGGACATCTGACGAATCGTGTGGCGTCGATCACTGTCCACTAACACGGCAACAGTTTGCTCCAAATCTTCAGAGACGCTAGGACGACCTGTCCGATGCATGTCTGCCACAGTTTGCCGACCTTCTGTGCGGCAATGCCGATTCCCCGCTTGCCTCTTGAAGACTTTGATGGCAGTGTTGCGTTGTACGACTTCTGACACAGTCTTGATCCAACTTCATTAGACCGCTAGCTCACGAGTGTGTTTCCCTCGGCTGTGCGCACGCCGGTGACTTGGGAAGGGCGTCCATTTGCTCGCTGGTCAGTTTAGGTATGTCAACAATGTGCGCTATCAGCGACAATAGTAGGTTCCATTGCATAACGTCTCCACGCAGTGTTACCACTATGTAAGTTCGAACCCTCCTACATTAATACCTGAAGTCCGATGAAGATTATTTGCCGAGGAGCCTGTGAGATAATGCATTGCCATTTTATCCTGTATGAAAAGGAACATTTCAGTGTGTAAATTAATGAATTGATTTTGTATATGCTTGACATTGATTTTAATAAACAGCTCTCTTTAACCCCTAGGGCCTAGATCAAATGTTCAAATGTTTGTATAGTCTATGGGACTTAAGTACGGGGTCATCAGTCCCTAAACTTACAAACTACTTATGAACTACTTACGAACTAGGACGGCATGAATATCCATGCCCGAGGGGGGATTCGAACCCCCGACCGTAGTGGCCGTGCAGACCGTGACTGAAGCGCCTCAGTCCCCTCGGCCACCGCGGCCGGCAAGGGCCTAGACCATGTATTATTCTGGTGCCTCGCGGTATTTTCTCTGCCTGACATAGTCTAATACGTTTTAGCATGCTTCTCTACGATTGTATTTTGCCCTCATTTCCATGGTTTTGGCAACAGCATTGTGCACTGTGAAAATTCCCCCTTTTAAATTTTGATAGTCTCATAAATGACTTTACTGGAGGAGCGAAACCACACGCGCCATTCTCGAGAAGTCGGTGTTTCAAATATTTCTTTCCTTCAGTAATATATTTCTTCTTCCAGAAATTGTCGGCAGAGTATACACATGTGGACTTAGAACCTGTTGAAAATATTTTTTTCGTGTCATTAATTGTAGTTGTTACAACCCGTCGTCGAAAAACGTCAGTAGGCCCATTGATGCTGATATGAAACACTGAATACCTTTCGCACGTCGTTCCGCATATTTGCGACTGCGGGCGCGAACTCGGTTCGTAGAACACGGTCGAGGGGGTCATACACACGTCAAAAGAAATGTATGTTCCTGTACAGCGTTCAAATACGATTATTACATTCACCACATCTACTGAAACGTTTGAGTTCAGCAAAGTATGCTGTTAGGATTATTGCAAATATTGTTGACTAATATTTCAGTAAGTTAGCTTGCTACACCCGTTTTCATTCACTGCTTTTATATGACATATTTTAGGGTAATTCATCATTGAGCAAATAAGTGTTCATTGCACAAATGCGTGTAATTAGAATAATTTCTGGAGCCCATCCAAGATCATCCTGCATACTGCTATTTAATGATCTAGGGATCTTGACAGTAGCTTCACAGTATATTTATCCACTTGCGAAATTTGTTATTAATAACCCAAACCAATTCAAAAGTAATAGTAGAGTGCATAACTACTCTAGGAGAAAGGCTCTTAATTTACTTATCTTAGGGAGCGATCTTGTACTATAAATGGAAGAATAGAGACTAAGATCGCAATTTTTATTTTATTTAGTCAAGCCGGCCGCGGTGGCCGAGGAGACTGAGGCGCTCCAGTCGCGGTCTGCACGACCACTACAGTCGGGAGTTAGAATCCCCCCTCGGGCATGGATATTTGTGCCGTCCTTAGGATAAGCTAGTTGATAAGAGTTTGTAAGTTTAGGGACTGATGACCCCGTAGTTAAGTCCCATAAGCTATACAAACATTTGAACATTTGATTTTATTTAGTCAAGACGACCTGTTTCGACGCTATGGTGTCATCGTCTGGTCCCATCTAGGGATCTAGGCATTCTTCTATGTGAAGTCTATATGACATTTACAGATCGCTCCCCCTACTGGAGTATGTCGAATGTTGATAATTCTAATAAATGGTTGTAGTAACTGACTGAAAGAGCATTATTGCGGTTTTATCATTTTTCCTTTTGTCTCTTCATTGCCCCCACCCCCACCTCTCTCTCACGTTCGCTCTTTTCCTCCCTTCTGGAAGAGTCGAAGCCGTTCCTCTATCGGCTATTTGTTTCTCCTGATTGGCTTCGCCCCAAACGGCGGAGGTGGCGGTGTAGAAGGATCGCGAAAGTGCAAGAAGAAGAGGGAGAGAGGGTGTCGGCCCGAAGTGGGCCGAGAGCCAGGTGGCCGTTTGCACCCCTTGGAACGCAGCTGCGGATCGATGACCCGGAGACACGGCAGGCCAGGCCAGGCCCGGAGCGGCTCGGCGCCGTGACGTGGCAGGCAGCTGTGGCACCGGAGGTCCGCAATCGATGCCCGCGGCGCCACGGCGGCCGCCTGCCGCCACCCACACGCGGGGATTTCCCAGCCTCTACTCCTGTTGACAGTTTCCCTAGCAAGACAAGTAGACCAAGATTCCAAAAGAAAAAGACTTCGAATAGCGAATGAGACAGGCGACCAATCTGGTTATCACACTACAGTATACGAAATAAATGCTCGTTAGTCGCTAATCCACTCCCACGAACCACAGACATTGCCGAGGTGGGGTGGTTTGCGTGCCTCAACGATACAGATAGCCGTACCGTAGGTGCAACCACAGCGGAGGGGGGGTATCTGTGGAGAGACCAGACAAACGTGTGTTTCCTGAAGAGGGGCAGTAGCTACAGAGGCAATAGTCTGGATGATTGACTGAGCTGGCCTTGAAACATCAGCTAATGTGGCTTTGCCACACAGCTACTACGTACGGCTGAAGGCAAGGGGAAACTACAGCCGTTACCTTTCACGAGGACATGCAGCTCTACTGTATGATGTAGGATGCCGTTCTTATGTGGAGTTGAAGAGGCTTGATCAGGATAGGGTATTGTGGAGAGCTGCATCAAACCAGTCTCAGGACTGAAGTCCACAACAACAACAACATAGTCGCTAATTTAATTACAACTTCTTTAGCCCAAGTCACGCCAATATTAATTCAGCGCAAAGTTCCTAGTGATTGGAAAAAAGCGCAGGTGACTCCCGTTTATAAGAAAAGAAAGAGAACTGACCCACACAATTACAGGCCAATATCGTTGACATCAGTTTCATGTACAATTTTGGAGCATATTCTCAGTTCGAATAAAGTAACTTTCCTTGAAACGGAAAAACTTCTTTCTATGAATCAGCATTGGTTAACATCGTTCATGTGAAACTAAGCTTGCCCCTTTTTTCACATGACCTCTTGCGAGCCATGGATGAAGGGCAACAGGCGGATTGTGTGTTTCTTGATTTCAAAAAGGCCTTTCACGCGCTGCCACACTGCAGACTACTAACGAAGATACGAGCTTATGGAATAGGTTTACAGATTTGTGACTAGCTGGAAGACTTCCTAAGTAATAGAACGCAGTACGTTGTTCTCGGCGGCGAGTGTTCATCAGAGACGTGTGTATCGTCAGGCGTGCTCCAGGGGAGTGTGATAGGACCGCTATTATTTTCTATCTATATAAATGATCAGATTGACAGAGTAAGTTGTAATTTGCGGCTATTTGCTGCTGATGCTGTGGTTTATGAGAGGGTGTAGTCTTTAATTGACATACAGGATGACTTAGACAAAATTTCTAGTTAGTGCGAAGAATGACAACTAGCTCTCAATGTAGAAAAATGTAAGGTGATGCGCATGAGTAGGAAAAACAATCCCATAATTTTCGAATACAACATTAGTAGTGAGCTTCTTGATGCTGTCGCGTCGTTCAAATATCTAGGCGTAACATTGCAGGGCGATATGAAATGGAACGAACATGTAAGGACAGTTGAGTAAGGCGGACAGCAGACTTTGGTTTATTGGAAGAATTTTGGAAGATGTACTTCATCTGTAAAGGAGACCGCTTATAAAACGCATGAACGACCACGTCTTGAGTGTCGCTCAATTGTTTGGGACCCGCAGGAGATCAGTTTAAAGGAAGACATAGAAGCAGTTCAGAGGCGAGCAGCTGGATTTGTTACTGGTAGGTTTAACCAATGGCCGAGTGTCACAGAAATGCTCCAGCAACTCAATTAGGGATTACTGGAGGAAAGACGACATTCTTTTCGTGAATTTCTGTCGAGGAAATTTAGAGGATCGGAATTTGAAGCTGAGTGTAGTAGGCCTACGATCTTGCTGCCGCCTATTTACATTTCACGTGGTGATCACAAAGACAAGGTAAGAGAAATTAGCGCTCGTACGGAGGCATATAGGCATTCTTTTTTTCCTCTTTCTATTTGGGAGTGGAATTGGAAAGGAAATGTCTAGTAGTGATACAGTGTACCCTCCGCCACGCACCTTACGGTGAATTGCGGAATATGTATGTAGATGTAGAATATTCAAGGAAGGCAATAGGAGTGAACCCCAAAATTACAGGCCTATCTCATTGCCGTCGATTTGCAATAGGATTTTTTTCGAATATTATGAACTACGGCGAAGAGAACGACCTATTAACTATTAGTCAACACGGATTCAGAAAGTGTCGCTCTTGCGAAACACAGCTTGCCCTTTATTCACATGAAGTGTTAAGTGCCATCGACAAAGGATCTCAAATCGAGTCCATATTTCTGGATTTCCGGGAGGCTTTTGATACGGTACCCCACAAGCGGCTTCTAATGAAATTGCGTGCTTATGGAATATCTTTCCAATTGTGCGATTGGATTCACGATTTCCTATCAGAGAGGACACAGTTCGTAGTAATTGACGGCAGGTCATCGAGTAAAACAGAAGTGATATTTGGCTATCCCCAGGGAAGCGCCACAGGTCCGCTACTCTTACTTGTGTTTCCCTTAGACTGTTGGCGGATAATGCTGTCGTTTATCGGTTAGTGAAGTCAACAGAGGATCAAAAGCTAGTGCAAAGCGATTTAGGCAAAATTTATACATGGTGCGAAAATTGGCGATTAACACTAAATAACGAAAAGTGTGACGTAATACACATGACCACTAACAGAAATCTGCTGAACTCCATTTACACGATAAATCAGGCAAACCTTGAAGTCGTAAATTCCACCATATACGTAGGAGTTCCAATTACGAACAACACAGAAAATATTGTGGGGAAGGCGAACCAAAGGTTACGTTTCATTGGCAGAACGCTTCGAAGATGGAACAGCTCCACCAAAGAGATTGTCTACATCAGACTTGTGCGTCCTCTCCCGGAGTACTGTTGCCCAGTGTGGGACCCTCACCCGGTGGGACTGACGGAGGACATTGAGAAGCTTCAGAGAAGGGCAGCTCGTTTTGTTTTATCACTTTACACAGGGGAAAGCGTCATGGAAATGTTGCACGATTTGAGGTGGAAATTATTAAAAGAACATTATTCGTTGCGGCGAGATCTATTTGCGAAATTTCAATCACCGACTTTTTCTTCTGAATGTGAAAATATTTTGCTAGCTTATGAAAGTGGTTAATGAACCCTCTGCCAGACACTTAAATGTGATTTGCAGAGTATGTAGATGTAGATTACCTGATTCGGGCGTGGTCCAACATCAGATAATCTGTCAAAATACACATTCGAGGGCAGAAGATTTTCTTCAAATTTGCACAATTATTAGAATAAAACAATACGTACGCTCAGATAAAGCACTGGCATATGCCATACACTTTTCTAAGAAATAAGTGCATCTTACCGTTGTTAACGGGATACCTTATGCAATTCAGGTACACGGTGGCGCTACATATCATAGAAGAAAAGGAATATAAATATATTTTTATAAAAATGATGCAATATAAAAGTGTTTGTACGATAGGAAGTTGGATAATGTTTCCCCAGTCGACTGTGGTCCAAGTTGGGTATTAAAGGAAAAAAAAAAAGAATGAGACATTAAAGATTGAATATATCTGTATTTTTCTACAAAATTTCAAAGTACATTGAAACAATCGTCGTATAGCTTTATAAGCTCCAAATGCCTTCCAAGAAAAAATCAGGGCGTTGCTTGCGGAAGAAGCATTGAACGTCTTGTTTGACGTCGGCATTGCTTCCAAAGCGCCTTCCGCCGAGAAACTTATTCAGAGCTGGAAACATATAGCAGTCACTTGGTGTGAGACCAGGACTGTATGGTGTAGGCGCTCCCAACCAAGAGGTGCAACATGGTTTTGCGTTGCCGTCGTCGAGTGTGGTCTCGCATTGTCATCCAACAGCCGAACGCCAGATCTGAGAAGGCCAGGCCGCTTTTTCCGAATCACTTCTTTCAATTGCGAGAGTGTGGCACAGTACTGCGCAGCATTTGAGTGCTTCCTTGAAAAAGTCCAGCAACAAAATTCCTTGGGCGACCCAGAAAACGGTCCGAAGCACTTTATCTGCAGACGGAGTGCGTTGGAACTTCTTTCGGTCAGGTGATGACTGATATTTCCATTCTATAGACGTTCAACGCTTCTTCCGTATGTGGCGCCCTGATTGTTTCCTGGACGGCTTTTTGAAGCTTATAAAGCGGTTTGACAAATGTCTCAATGTACTTGGAAACTATGTAGAAAAATAAAGATATATCTTTAATGTCTCATTCTATTTTTTTCCCCTATCATACACAACTCTGCCCACAGTTGACAGGGGAAACTTATTTTCCATCTCCCCCTAGTATGTCGAACTAGCTAAGTTCATCTAAGGGTGATGTGATCCATCTGCAGATTCGATTTCTGTCTAATGTTAACTAAGTGAAAGTTTCTAACTCTTGTGAATAGCCAAACATTATCAACAACAAACTATATTTAAAGTTCATATGTATTGGGAGGTGCGCCTCGGTTACACAGTGGTAGAGTACCAGACTACAAATCCAAAGGTCGCGGGTTCGATCCCCGCCAGGTCCTAGGATTTTTGTCACTTTCCACTTCTTCCACCTGTGGCACCGTGGTTCGGAACCCATGTTAAACTGTAGGTCCCCCTATAACTGCCTGGGTAAGTCAGTTCGAAGGTCGGAGGAAGGCAACGGCATACCACCTCCAAACAAGACCATGCCTAGTAAAGCACTGTGGTGTTCAAACCAATCTTCGGATTATTGACTGCTTTACCTTTTTATGTATTGGGAAGCGAATGTCGGAATTCCCAGGCAACTAAAACGTGGTCGACTAGGGATACGCGAGCTTACGCCACAGATTGCTCGAACCGCCCGTTTCTGCGAAATGAATTCTTTATTTGAATCACATGAGTTACCCCAAAAAATAATACCAGATGTCATAAGCGAAATAAGACTACATTTCTTGTTGAACTATCACTTATTTCAGAAACTGTTCGAATTATAAACAACTCAGCATTTAGCTTTTGAACAAGATCCTGAACATGGGCTTTCCACGACGGGTTACTGTCTATCCGAACGCCTAGAAATTTTAACTGTTCAGTCTCACTTATCATTTATCAGTTATATGTAATTGAAATGTGTTTTTATTAAATTTTGTGGAAGCAACTGTAAAACCTGAGTCTTACTGTGATTTAGCATTGATTCATTTTCTACAAGCTATGAACTTACGTTTTTTTAACTGCATTCATTGATACTACATCAATATTGCCAACAGCATTCTTCACTACCAGAAATATGGTAGAATTTCCTGTTATGCTAGAAGGCATATCATTAACATAAATGAGAAACAAGTGTCCCCACCCAAAACAGAACCCTGGGGCACCCCCCCTCCCCCCACCGTTAATTGTCCCCGATTGTGTGTGCATATCAATGCCATTTTCAACATTGCAGAGAATCACCTTGTGCTGTCTACTCTTAAAGTAAGAGGTGAACAAATTATGAGGTACTCCCCTCACCCCAAAACGTTCCAACTTCTGTAACAATATCTTTTGATCAACACATTATCAAATTATTTTGTTAAATAAAAGAAAACGTTAGTGTTCTCCATCAAGTGCCCCAGGGAGAAAAGTGAACATTGCATTTTCGGTTGTTAAACCACTTCTGAAACTTAAATGTACATTTGACAGAAAATTATGAGAATAAGCAGCTTTAAAAGTTGTCTACATTATACGTCTCTTCGTTTCTATGAAGTGGTTACACAACTGAGTACTTAAATATGTCAGGAAGCTGACCGTTCCGAAGGGAAAATTACAGATATGGCTAAGTACTCGGCTAACAGAGACGAAACAATTTTGTTAGGCAATGCTTTTCAATCTTTTCGAATATGCAATCCCCTTCCAAGTAAAAATATTCTGGCAACCCCCTCCAACTTCATGAACCGTAACAAAACCATGTTAGATCAAAGAAAATAAATTTCATCTTTATTTTGCTACAGCTTTCTTTTAAATTGTTGGTCGAAGTTTTTTTGTTTTTCGGAATGATTTCCGAAAGAAATTATATTTTGCTTAACAACCGTTTCGCGTTCAGACAAGACTCCAGCATAGGCCACCTTGGTTGAAAACGGTGGTTAGGGCAGTGGATTCTGGAAGATTGAGGCAACATATTTATCATGATCTTACATAAATAAAGTAAAACAACCAGTCTTCAGGTGGCGTTCTCTGAAGTAGAAGGGCATGGCCATTACATATATTATACGAGAAACTAACCGGTAAGAGGAGTAAATAGTGTCGAAATATGTTAAAAACTCGTTTAGCCTCTCATATGAACTCGTGAATATGCTCACACGCATCCGCGCTGATGATCTGTGTTCAAGATAATGAGTTCTGTCAACATACAATAAGTGGGCCGCACTGAAATTAGTTTATGGAAGTAGACCGCAGTCTCCCAACAATAAGTGGAAAAAAGTAAAAAAAAATATACCGCCTTTCCCATCTGCGAGCAAAATACTGCATCATTTTCGCATGAAATCGTAGACTGCGTATCCCATGAATCGACATGTCAGTCAAAAAAGGAAAAAGAAGAAAGTCTGTAATGAATGATTTAACTGTCATCTGTAGTGATAAGTGAGACTGAACACTTCAAATTTCTAGGCGTTCAAATAGACAGTAACCCGTCGTGGAAAACCCATGTTTAGGATCTTGTTCAAAAGCTAAATGCTGAGTTGTTAACAATTCGAACAGTTTCTGAAATAAGTAATAGTTCAACACGAAATGTAGTCTTATTTCGCTTATTTCATTCGCTTATGACATCAGGTATTATTTTTTGGGGGTATAATTTCGTGTGGCTCATTTGCCTGGTGCAAATCTTTCGATTGGACGCCATTTCGGTGACTTGCGTGTCCCTCTCCAGTGGTTCAAATAAGGAATTCATTGCGCAGAAACGGGCGGTTCGAGCAACATGTCGCGTATGCTCGCGTCTCTCTTGTCGAGCCGGCCGCGGTGGCCGAGCTGACTGAGGCGCTCCAGTCACGGTCAGCACGGCCACTACGGTCGGGGGTTCGAATCCCCCCTCGGGCATGGATATTTGTGCCGTCTTTAGTATAAGGTAGTTGATAAGTAGTTTGTAAGTTTAGGGTCTGATGACCCCGTAGTTAAGTCCCTTAAGCTTAACAAACATTTGAACATTTTTCTCTTGTCGACCACGTTTTAGTAGCCTGGGAATTCTGACATTGCCCCCCCCCTCCCCAATACATACGAACTTAATGTGATTTATTGTTGATAATGTTTGGCTATTCGGAAGAGTTAGCAACTTTCACTCAGTTAACATTAGACAGAAATCGAATCTGCATTTGTATCACATCACCCTGACCTTCGTGCAGAAAGGTGTACAGCATTCTGGAACCATGACCAACGGCGCTCGAGTTTAGTATTTGTCTGCGCATCTACGTCACGCATTCTCCGATAACCAATAATCGTTCAGTATTGTTCTGGACGTTCTGCTGCAACTGCTGTAGGCATTACTAAAATTATATGTGACTGTTGTTAAGTGTGTTTGTCTATTTGTTGCAAGTTGTAATTGCTGATAGAGTACGCATGTAACAAATTCTACTAAGCAAACCCGAGCCATTATTTGCGGGCTACAAGTTTACTTCGAGCGCAAAACACGTATATACCACAGACATATATTACTAGACTGAGAATGCCGAATACAGTATCATTGGTTTCACTGAAGTCTCGTCGCCTAATTTCTGTACTATAGACTTGTGAGTAGTCGTGTGTGATATTACAGAAAACACACTTACATGTACGGATGAACTAACGCAACTACGCTGGCTTTACAATTTTGACGAAATGGTCTATTCGTTTATTGTATAGGGCTGTAACTTCTCGAACAGAAAACGGAAGCTACATATAGTAATAGGTATATCTAGCATGATCTGATTTTATTAAACTTTTTGCAATTTCATTAAACTTCCGCATTTCTTTCATTAGTATGGTCATTACAAGAGAGCTATTTGTCTTAGATGAAACGTATCATTATTATTTTGAGTTTTCTTACTAAATCTACCGCCTGCTTTGATAAATACAGCAATGAGTCGCGCCAATTCGTTATTTTTTATTGATCTGTTACTAGTTTCGATCAACTTGAGCTTTTCTTTCAATAGTATGACCGTTACAAATAGGTCATTCGTCCTGGATAACATGTATCTTTATTCTTCTGAGTAGTTTTCCAATAACTACCGTCTGTCTAAACTGTATGTAACATGCTCTTCTCATAACACGATTCCACATTCTATGTGCTAAATAAACTACTACGGAAGTATTCAGATGCAAAGCATACTTAAACCAACTGATAAAACTTACAACGTCATTTTCGTGACACAGTACGGTAGTGCCATACAGAACATTTTTGACGTGAGGTGAAGCAAGATGGCGCTGGAAAAAGCCTGCCTCCGCCATATTGCTAAGTTTCGGAGAAGTGCTCGTATTATAGAGCTAATGTTTTATGTCACTTAAAGCAGGAATAAAACGTCCAACTGTTTTGCCGTGATGTTCAGCGTGTTAAAAAAGTGCAAATTAGCCGTTAAAATTAAGTTTTCAAATATATTATGATATTTATTACTATTTATTCAAGAAATTATATTGTTCGGAAGTACATACTTTGTAGTGACGGTCAGTTCAATGCATTACTAGTAACAGGGTCGACTTAACGCATAGTTTTAACGGAGAAATAGCATTTCAAAACTGACCAAGATGGCGGACAGGCTTCAACTGACGTATGTGCTCGACATAGATAATGTCGTCTCCCTTTATTCTAACTTCCTTGCTTCAGTCACAGAAGCAAGACTGACAATCTAGTAATGTATGTCTGTGGTATATATGCGTACTTAAGCTGTCGCTTGAATCCGGCAAAGATGTTATCAAGACATGTACGACCCGCCCACAGACATAACATCGTTCGTGGGTTCAACTGTAGCTTGCCAATGAATTCATGAAAAATTCTGATATTATATGCCTGACGTCCACAGACGAGGGACATTCTGTATTGCAACCTCTCGTACTGTAATCATAACCAAATCACCAACTATATTGTAGCCATATATGTTAAAAATGTCTAATGTTGATTTAGTGACGTTTGCGCACTATAAAGTTAACTATCCGCACACCAAAACCACTTACGCATTATAATGTGAAAATTTAGTATTTGTGACACAAGGTAACTCACCAGCTGCATGAAGGGCATAGTCCTCTCACGTTTGTGTTAACCGCTGTAACGACTCCCCGAGAGCCGTAACTCTCGGGACACGTTCAGAAAGTTAGCGTTTCCGTTTCGATAACACAGCTATGCGTCACCACATAACCAAAGTTTTTGTCGGCGAAGAGGGTAAAAAAACATTCAAAGGATGTGCTGTAAAGGAAATTTTGATGCATATAATGCCCTAACATCCCATACATTTCGTAGATGATGTGGTGTCCTAATTTGGACATGTGAATGATTTTGGTTGAAAGTCAAAGGGCACACACACAATGCAAAAGACAGGGAAACATGCCTACGTTAGTCGAAACACAAGGAATACTTCGTAACATATTTCTTAGTTTAAATATTTTTTTCTGTATATGTACTTTCAGGAATAATAAATAGGAAAAAAATCCACCGAGGATGCCACAGCTGTGATGTTTCTATGTACCCTGATAAAGGAAGACGATTCTCCATTTCAGTGTTTTACTGCAACTGCGGAAATTTGGGACAGAAATTACGATGTTGTTCGTTCATGAAATTTACGCTCTTTTGCCCTGTCTGCAGTAGTCCCGTTAAAATATAAGACTGTTACGCGAAAATATGAAGTTTCTTTGTTTGCAGTTCTATGTATTTATCGCTAATGTACTATTTACTTTTATATGAGTACTCAATTTCAGTAACGGATCTAATATTTCGAACCGGCAGTAACAAAAAGGAAAAAGTGTATTAATGCGGTTGAAGTGTTCAATAGTCTACATCAGTGTCTTTCAACCCGTGGGTCGCGAGCACGCCGGCCGCGGTGGCCGAGCGGTCTGCGGCGCGCCAGTCACAGTCTGCACGGCCGCTACGGTCGGGGGTTTGAATCCCCCCTCGGGCATGGATATTTTTGCCGTCCTTAGTCTTAGTTAGTTCATAAGTAGTTTGTAAGTTTAGGGACTGATGACCCCGTAGTCAAGTCCCATAAGCTATACAAACATTTACACATTTTTGGCTGTTTTTTCTATGGTGCAAAGTACTTCCTTTTGTGAGGGTGACACCCCCCCCCCCCCGAGCAAATCTTTACGACCCCCCTGGGAGTCGCGACAAAATGTTCAAATGTTTGTTAAGCTTAAGGGACTTGACTACGGGGTCAGACTACTTATGAACTAGCTAATACTAAGGACGGCACAAATATCCATGCCTGAGGGGGGATTCGAACCCCCGACCTTAGTGGCCGTGCAGACCGTGACTGGAGCGCCTCAGTTCCCTCGGCCACCGCGGCCGGCAACAAACAGCCCAGTGCACCTCTGACTACAAACGCTTCCGTAATACAAAAATATAAGCCTAACAAAATATAATTTACTTTTTGTTAAAATTGTTCAGAATTAATTGTAAAGTGAATATAACGTTATTTATTATTATTATTATTATTATTATTACATACAGTGTGTTATTGCCATACGTCCCTAGTCTTACAAACTACTTAGGTAAGTTAAACTAACCTAAGGACAACACACACATCCATGCCCGACGGGGGATTCGAACCCCCGACGCGGTAGGCTCCGCGATCAGCAACGTGACGCTCCAGACCGCTCGGCTACTTCCGCGCTGTTGACAGCGTCCAATAATTTACAAGAAAACTGTAGCATCTAAAGGAACATTACATTCGCTGCCTTTGAGATAACGGAGATAGTTTTGTTAAGAGTTCGTGTTGAGGGGGTTGCAGCGGGGTTGCCAGAATATTTTTAATTTGAAGGGGGTCGCATATTGGAAAAGGTTGAGAATCACTGTCATATGGGAACGCGAGGCTTAATGGGCTACTAGATCCAACTCCAGATGCATTTCCTTATATTTACATAGAAATCTAATTTATCCTGCACTGACACGAGCAATAATTTTCGCAGTCGTCGTTAACTGTCATTCATACAAAAACGTTTACTGAAACATAACCGTTAATCTGTGACCCCCATAATCAGTGAACACGTCGCACGTAACCAGTCAGTAGGAGAGCACTGCATCCGCCTTGCTTTGCTGTGACCACAGTATGTGTCACATTATTGGATTTGTGTCTTGCTTGTGTTACACAGTTTACAGGCCGGCCGCGGTGGCCGAGGGGAGTAAGGCGCTCCAGTCACGGTCTGCACGGCCACTACGGTCGGGGGTTCGAATCCCCCCTCGGGCATGGATATTTGTGCCGTCCTAGTTCGTAAGTAGTTCATGAGTTGTTTGTAAGTTTAGGGACTGATGATCCCGTAGTTAAGTCCCATAGACTTTACAAACATTTGAACATTTTTGAACAGTTTACAGATGAAATCTGCTTAAAAGCTGTCGCTATTGTGTGGGGATGTAATCTGATGACGGTTTCGTTTTAGCTGACATTTGTAAAAGACATATTTTAAATGACGGTTTTAACGATACCCGTGTTCTGGATCTAATATTTGTTTTCTTTTGTTCCAGGTGAGTACCCGGTGTTGAACGCCTATGTATCAAGCAAGTCTTACTGGTGAGTTCTGTTTGTCTTTTCGTTCCATGACGATTTCCAAAGTCCTACATCTCGAAATAGTGCAGAAAACTGTACCAGGGCTTTGAATACACAAAGAGCTATGCAGTTAAAGGTGAAATTTAAAAGCAACTTCCTTACGAGATACGGAACTTTCTGGGCATATTCACATTTACATTCGGCTCAGAGGATATCCTATTTTATGAAAAGGAAAAATGGGAATGCTGGTAAAGCTATTCCTGCAGTAAGAAGTCTGTAGATGGAGGGGGAGCCTGTAAGATGCCGGGCGAGAGGTAAATAGTTCTGTGTTCTGGGTACTTCAGAATCGCTGTCCCCGGTTTCTAGGAGTTGTAAAAGAGGCTAACACAGTGCATACCTGCCAGCTTTTACGATTTATCGCTAAAAGTTAATCAAATTGCAGCATTTTACGGTTTTACGGATAGACCGAGTTGTTTTATGACTTAAAGGGCAAAAATTTGGAACGTTAACACGTGATAATCAGTCCATTTCTGCAGAATCGATTGTTTTCATGGGTCGAAGTCTGCGATAGAGGATAACAAGTTCTATGATAACGATTGATGCTTTTAAGAGTGTGGCGTTTGTATCGTCGTTGGAGTTGAATTTAAAGTCGAGATAACAGTTCTTCCATGTGGGTCTTAGGTTTCGACAAGCTCTGCATCGCAAAATTAAAGAAGTGATCATGAGTTAGTTGTTGTTATATGTTAGTATTGAGACTTAGAACTTAGTGATCGATCTCCTGGATACAGAAAAACTTCTTTTCATCAATGAGAAAGTACTTTTGTACGTACTGCCTGTGAATACGCCAACAAGTTTGCGCTCAAGGTTTGACAAAATTGAAGATTCACACAGTTTTCATCCAATCGTTTTTTCTTGGAAACGTTTCCTGTATTGTTTTGCGAGGAAGAGAATGAAACTACAGATGAGATGGTGAATGAGCTTCGGAGGCAGTTCAGTTAGATGACAGTTTAGTTGCGAATCACGGTTCTGCAGATGATTCCAGTTGGACACCAAGAATTCGTCGAACCGAAGAACTTTTCTAGAAATTTGGTTGTACTTATATAGTACTCTCTATTCTCACCGTGGTAAATAGGAATGCAAAATGTGAACGTATTGTCAACCTTGTGAAGAAAAATAGAACAAACTTCACACCATCCAACTCCGATCAACCTCCCGAGTCTTTTTATTTTGGAGTGCAATAGTTTTGGTACCTGTCAAGACAAAACATTCTCTTAAGACATCTTGCAGGAAGCTAAGAGGATGAAAAAATTTGACTATATACACACATTTAGGAGAACGAAGTTTTAAGGACCTTAAAGTTCAGTTCTTTCTGAAAACAGTCCTGTAACTAAAATTACGACTTTTAAATCTTTATCTTGATAGAAAATAACCTCTGTAAACAATATAACTTTTCATTTCCGTAAAAGATCTCCCTCTCCGCATGTCTTGACTACAGTGTGTGATCCTCATTCCAGTTGGACCATTCGTCACGTTTTCCATTGCGCTTCATTGGACTTTGTCCCTTGGAGAAGTACCATATTGTTATGGACAACAATGGCACATCAAAGTCTAGCACCTATTAATTTAATTCTGGACATGTTTCCAGTGAATAATTCAAATTAATGAATTCTAATTAGACTGCCCTATTGTGTCAAAGTGCTACCAAAACATTAGGAAGGGTTTTGTTCTTTTCTAATATTTAAGTGCTAGATTCTAATAGCCTCCACGGAAGTAATAGGCTAGCAGTAGCAGACACTTCTCGATCCATGAATCACTCAAACGTATTGCTTCGATGACGGATGAAAAAGAAATTGGTTCGACAAAGTTTTATATAGTAGTACTCCGTATTAGAAACCTTGTTCCACAGTGAGACTAAGATATTTAGAAATTGATTAGATAAGTACGAAAACGGAAGTGCTTGTTGTTTGTCCAGGAAGGTTGGTTTATAATTTTGCTGACCAAATTTGCAGGCGACAGTGAGATGGGAAGACAGCAGTGAATAGCGTGAGTTCCGAATAGTCAGTGGTCAGCAAACTTCATTGTGCCACGTGGTGCTCGGTGCGCTGTGAGCCCGCATTGGCAGTGTTTCGCGGTGATTGGCACCTTCCGGTGGGTTGCTAGATAGCGGCCAGTTCCTCCGTGCCTCACTATCGCTGTTCACGCACGAATGTCCCTGTCTGCGGGTGCGCCGGAGGTCGACGCCCACTGTACGCTGAGGAAGCAACGAGAGTAATTTGCTAAAAACTAGGAAGCCCGTTGCCAACAGAATTACATAAGTGTTTGTCATATCATTATTCCAGGCGGATTATTGCAAAAGACCGCGTAAATGAACGGGTTTCTGAGAAGCAAGAGAAAACAAATTTTGCGTCGTGATTCGTTGAAAATTTTAAAACCGTATACAAACCAAAAACGTTAGTTTCCTTTCCGCTAGGCAGTTGCAGTTGAGGAAACGTGCAGAGGCATCGCAATCAGTTATCGGTGCATGTTGTTTGTGAAGTAGATTTGATTCAGACCTAAATGTAACTATAACCCTTCAACGACAAAGCTACAACAGATGTATGTGGATAAAGTGGATACTTTAATCAGTAATGCTTTCGTACACATGTTGAGGAAAAAAGAGAACAGAACAGAACAGAGATAAAAAGTTCATATTCAGACGATACTTTCATTAGTATGCCTTAAGAAATTACGAGGGGGAGTTGCAAAATTAGTTTCTCCTGCCGACTGTGCGCAGATTAGTGTATGAAAGGACGAAAATAGCATGAGACATGAAAGATAAGACATATCTTTATTTTTATACAAAATTTCTGTGTACATAGAGACATTTGTGAAACGGCTTCATAAGCTTGAAAAGACGCCCAGGAAAAAACCATGGGTGTTGCATACGGAAGAAGCGTTGAAGGACTATGGAGTGGAAACATCCGTCATCACCTGTCCGAAAGAGCCGGCCGCGGTGGCCGAGGGGACTGAGCCGCTCCGGTCACGATCTGCACGGCCACTAAGGTCGGGGGTTCGAATCCCCCCTCGGGCATGGATATTTGTGCCGTCCTTAGAATTAGTTAGGGACTGATGACCCCGTAGTTAAGTCCCATAAGCTATACAAACATTTGAACATTTGTCCGAAAGAAGTTCAAACGCACTCCGTTTGCAGGTAGTGCTACTCACCGTTTTCGGGGACGCAAAGAAGTTTTGTTGCTCTACTTCTTGGAGGATGCACTGTACTGTACCATTCTGTCGAAATTAAAAGAGGTGATTCGGAAAAAGCGGCCTGGCCTTCTTGGATCTGGCGTTCTGCTGTTGGGTGACAATGCGAGACCACACTCGGCAACGGCAACGCAAAACCATACTGCAACTCTTGATTGAGAGTGCCTACACCATCCGCCATAGGGTCATATTCTCGCACCAGCTTCGAAGAACTCTATCGGCGGAAGGCGATTTGGAAGCAATGCTGACGTCAAACAAGCCGTTCAATGCTTCTTTCGTATGCAGCGCCCTGTTTCTATCCTGGAAGGCTTTTTGAAGCTTATAAAGCGGTATGACGTCTCAATGTACTTGGAAATTAAGTAGATAAATAAAGGTATGTATTATATTTAATGTCTCATTCTATGTTTTTTCCTTTCATACGCAACTCTGACCACCGTCGACAGGGAAAACATTTTATAACTTGCCTTTCGTATAACCATTTCAGTCACCTAGGTTGAGCATGTGTTCTGTTGCCTAGTAGGCATGGGCCTTGATAACTCCACGCATGACGGCATCGACACTCATAAGACGTGAATGAGATCGTGTGGTATTCATGCCGCATGCATCTGATTTCAAAGTTTCTGTCGTGGTTGTCATTGGGCCACATTACTGTACCAATCGTTTCACCATGTCCCCATACAATTTAGATTGATGACAAGCAAGTTATCTGGCGGGTCATGGTAACTGGCTGACAACCTAAGACACCGAGAAGGCATGTGTTCGTGCACCAACATATGGTCGTTGATTGCCTTGCTGAAAATGGCGTCAGCAGTCTGCTGCCGAAAGGGCGTGGCTACGGGTCACAGGATGTCATTCACGTAGGTCAGCCTGGTCGCAGTGCCCTGGACACGCAGCCACTGTGGCTTGTGGTTGTACCCAACAGAACGCCATAAGGTCTTCAGTCGACACTATTTCTTGCGCGAATGCAGCTACTGTGACGCCCTCCCCCCTGTCTGCGGATAACCAAAAAAATGCTAGGTAATTTCCAGTAGTGCTTCCAATCGAAGTAACTCGGCCTGAAACAATATAGCGAATATGCAACAATAAATCGATAATGCGGGCACTGATACGAGAAATGGCAAAATATGAATGATTACGAACGTATAATTACGTTCAAATAATTTTGACGAGTGGTACTATAAAGCGGCGTTGGCGTCAATATTTTTACAGCACAGTAGTGACACATTGATAAGAAAAGGCTCAATGTTTTCAATTTCAGTGTAAATGTCATTGTTCAACTGTCACTGACGAAATTTCAAGCGATGGTAAAACCTATCTAACAACATAGTCGGAAATCATGGCATTTTTGTAGGAAATTGTTAAATTTTTCTGATGATAAATATTGTAATGTAATTTGAAGTACGCGTTAGGTATCCATACATTTTATATTTCTGAGATGAGTGAGGACAAAGATCTATTCTTTCATTTGCATAAAGAAATAGAAATTATAGATGCGACTTTCCCCGCATAATAAATCGATGCAGATTGTTGTTGTTGGTTTTTGGAAGGGACTAAACAGCGACGTTCCAGAATGCAGATATCTTGACAAAAGTACATAGAGAACTAGTCACTAAATAGAAACGACAGTTTTTAACCATTTCATTCCCAGCGTCGTTCCTCGACAACAACGTATTAAAAGCTGATTTATACCGTATTTTGTGTATCGGTCCTTAAAGTCGCAGTTTTGTTGATGAACAACATTCTTACAGTACATTTTGCCGCTTGGTACGGCGTGTAGCTACTTCTGAGGCATTAATCTGTCCGTCTTGGAGGTTGTGTTACGTTGCCGTCTGTACGTGGCTGTGAGTGTGAGCGTGAGTGTGGTTCATGTTATTTTAATTCAGCAGTGAACTGTCTTGTTTATGGTGCTGTGGCGATGATTATGCTAGTATTATTGATCTGTTAGCGTTAACTATCAACAAAATAACGTTCCAAATAATAAAATACTTCGATAGAAACATCTGTGTTGAGCTTGAAATACACGACATAAAAAATACTTCTATCAAAATTTTATTACACATATTTTGATGTTTAGTGTACTGTAATAATACCGAAAACACCGAATTTTATTTTTCCGAAGCTGAGTTCATAATGTGAGACTGAAAAGGTTAATGGAAATTGAATACAGTTTATTCGTCAATGATATTGATTACGTAATATTTAAAATACTTCGCAACATGAAGAAATAAGCCTTCGGCTTACAGTGAAAACGGAGAGTCGCAGGCACTGTTTACCGGTAGGAGGTGTAGCGCTGCGATATCGACGTGCACCTTGAACCCGCGGCAGACGCCATTTAAATGCTAATCATTTCTGCAGAACATATCTACATATACGTCCTGTGACTTATATATATATATATATATATATATATATATATATATATATATATATATATATATATATATATATATATTATATTATATTATATTATATTATATAAATTTCAAGTGTGTTATTTTTTTCTGGAAAAGAATGTTGATATCCATCATACCGCGTTGAGTGAAGCTGGCACTTCATTATTATTATTATTATTTACGTTGGACGAGTATACGTAAGTAGCATGGTTCAGTATCCTGTCAAGGCTTTTTAAATTTTCTACGGCTTCCCAGGTGTAGTGACAATTCTTTTAATCACACCACTGCAATACCCCTCCGCCCACCATTGCCGAACAGAGCTAGTACATTATTTTCATTGACTTGGTTACACAGGGATTTAAACTCTCACCTATATTCCTCGATCATATCAAAGTTTTGTAATGATTTGCCATACTGGATTCTTAAGGAGTGGGGGTTGCTATCGCCCTCTTTCCACAGGAACTAAATCGCTGAAAGCGAATGTCAACATAATGTGTTATAAAACACAGAAAATTTACTTCTCCATAGAGCGTGAGGAAAACGTCCCAACATGCCTAAAATGAGCTTCCCCCCTCTCTCTTTTCTCATTTTTTCTTTGGAAATAGGAACAACAAAACACTGATATGGACTTCGTTTTTAGAAATCAGTTTGGGGTACCACGCCACAAAACTTCCATGAGCTCAGCCCCCCTCTCCCCCCCCCCCACCCCAAGACCAAAGTCCTGGATTCGCCACTGCTTCCCCTCCGTGATGCTATCTGAGTTCTTGCGTTTTCTGTGATGTCCTCTTCATGGACGAAACGGTTCAGCCTAATCTTCTTCCCGTCGTCCTACTGTTGGCTATCGAAACTAGATCCACCGTAGAGCTAATACCGCATTCAATGTGTATCTAATATTTTGTTTGCAGTGCATGAACAATAAATGAGATGGTGGTTTAAGAAAGTAATAGGTGCCTTATGCGATGCAGGATAAGAATTGCATGTAGTGTTTTGCGGCCGTCTTATGACTTTCAACAAAATGTTACGCGTTGATTGTAAAATACAGTTTTGCGCATTATATCGCCAGCATCACACACATAGTGAATAATATAGAAACGTTGTACTTTCTGGTATCATTCGTTGTACTTTCGAATAGTATAGCCAAAAATGCGTCAAACTGCGTTAGCAGAATCTCGCCAACTGTGAACAGTATCGAAACCGAGGTTCCACCGACAATGCAAGCGTAACTTTAACCCGCGAGCACTCACACTGTGAGCATTTTGCTCACAGTAACTTTAAAACAGTCGACATTTTATCAATTTTAAATAGTAAAATATTCTTATTTTCTTATAAACGCAACTAGGAATACTTATTTAGACATATACGGTACATTCCAAATTGTTCTTTGAATTTCAGCATAATGCTATACGCACGACCGATCGCGTAACTTCTAAAGGCGCGAGTTCTCGCGGGTTAAACTTTATTCATTCATCGCAGCTGTGCATTTTCAGCTTCAGTGCCCACGTGCAAGGATTGATAAGACACTGCCACACTAGAAAATATCCATTAAAGAAGAAATTAACCGCTAGAGAATTACTCATATATTTGAAATTCAGTTAAACGCTTACAGTTTCAATTAAACCAATCACTTTTAAGAAGTCATAAGAGGATGTGGAATCGGAAGTGAAGAAGCCGCTCCTTTTTATGTGAATTGGCGCTCTGGCTTGCGCATCAGAACCAAAATGATGAAGCATCTACAATGTACTGTGTCAGAATCTACTTCTGACGTGGTATGTCTCAGTTGTATTCACTTTTACGCTAACGGTAGACCGTCAAGCATAAGTAGTAAATTCTGCAATGTAGTCTGAACATTGGGTATAAGCAGCGAGCACAGAATGACATAGAGAGGCTATACTGCCTACATCAGCGTACAGGCAGTGAAGTCACGCCAACCATCTTCGATTGGCGTAGAAACGGAGTTGGACCAGTAAATGCGACGTTCTTTAAATGGCGCTCGCCTCGATTACATTGTTATTTGAACCCCTTAGGATAGGAAAAAAACTAACCGTATTTTTCACGCAGACAGGTGAATACTGAAGTAATGCAACGGTGTTCTTAGCAAGTACAGTATGTATTGTGTTTGTATAAATATAATAATTGAAACTATTACTTTTATGTGAAATTAAAATTACGACCCCAAGAAGTTAGTCGCCTGCCACTTTTTTTGTTTTGGGGTCAGGAAATTTTCGCCAGCGAGAAAGTAGTAGATATTGAAATGAACTTTTCTTTTTATTTAAACAACTTTTTTATAGTTCCACTACTCTTATCACAAAGTTGAATAGAATAGAGCGGCGGAACCTTCCAAATTCTACTCGTTACTTGCCCACCAGCGAGCACAGATTCTGTTGCCCACTAACCTTGTACTTTGTGACCAATTTCGACAAACATTTATTTATCTGGGATACAATTTTCGGCATTAAATAATTATGAGGTAATACTTTTATTTTATTACTAGCTGAACCCGCCCCTACTTTGCGCGATTAATCTTTAAAGTTCTTTAACTCGAGAACTACAGAACGTATCGTGGTGCGATTTGTTTCAATTTCTTCGTTATAATTCTGGGATCAACGTAGGTTATATTAAATGTCAATACGAAAATGTGAAATAACTGAAATAAAAATAATAACGTAAAATTGTTTACCACTTCCGCGACCTCTGTAGCGTAAACTATGAGACCTGCGCCAAAGTCCATAGTGTAGAATTACAGAAATAAGGACGATTAAAAAGAAAAAAAAGGAGCCGTGACATGTCTACTTTTACAGACCTCCCACAATCACTTTAACTGTAGTCTGAAGCCGTCTGGCCCAGCTCCTTAGAAAAATGATTATTGCGGTTCTCTCGTAAAAGTTAGACACGTCGTCTCGCGTATTTTATTTATTTTAGATCCTTGTGAGTTCTGCAGTTCAATATTATGTACATTGGCCTAGCTCTTACAATTCAGGCTCCAGAGCTGACTAAAGTGTAGCATTGGTGAACGATTGTACCTTATTATTCTTATTTTAGTTGTTACACAAATTGCTATTAACATTAAATACAACATACGTTTATCGCAGGATTCTATAGAAGGAACTGAAAGAAACCGCATGACGAAACGTTCAGTACTCTTAGAGTTATAAGAGGTTAAAAGAACAGACACTGGGGAAAATGTGCTTCTGTTTCATATAATAGCGTGACTTGCTATCCCTAGCTCAAATTTGTAATTATTTATGGCAAAAATAGATTGTCTACAAAGGATCGCCTTAAAATATATACTACCCTGTGCTTGCAGCTGTGGCCTGGTGGCGCTCTTCACTAGGACGATACAGTCTCTGCGGCCGCCATATTGGTTGGGTGTCTCGCTCTCCTGCCGGCTTCATTTCACTGTCATTGTAAGGCCTCTGTTATTCTGTGCTCGCTGGGTATAAGTGACAAATAGGTACCGTTACACATGTTTCACCGAAAAAGAGGACAGCGGTTCAAACCCGCCTCCGGCCATCCTGATTTAGTTTTTCCGTGATTTCCCTGAATCAGACCATGTCTGGGGTGTTTCCTACAAAGGGCACGATCGATTTCCTTCCCCATCCCTGATAAAAAAAAAAAACTATCCGAGCCTGTGCACGTCTAATGACAATGTCACCACCACCACCACCATCATAAAGAAGCAGAAATAGAGAAAAAAAAGACTTTGCCATTTCCATAGGGTTGTTCGTCGAAAAAATTCATTGGCGACCAGTAATAATCTACTACCAACACATACAGTCATGACACTCCAACACATTTTTTGTTACACTGCGACAGCAGCGCTCCAAGCGGTCGGCAAGTTATTCTGAATACGATATTGGATGAATGCAATAGTATCGTTTATATTGATTTTTAACACACGTTTTACATTAGGGAACGTATGTAGTGGAATAGAAACTGATGATAATTTCAAAATAGCTCCACAGTAGTCTTTCTTCGGTTTCCGAAGTCTCCTGACAGGGTACGAAACGGTTCATTACAGGATAGTTTATTTACAGTTATCTTGTGACAAGGCAGGCTTTTCACTAAATAATTAAATTTTTTATCAAAATAAAAAAATGGCTAGGAAACACGTGAAGACCTGTCCTGTGGCACAGAGACGTCACGTTTATACTCAAGAACGTTGTTTCTTCACTACAAATTCAGTAAAATCGGTGAGGGTGGAATGTAGAAAACCTATGTAGAATGCAATAACTACAGTATTTAACGTGCCAAATGAGCACTACAGCTGTAGCTGAAGAAAAATCGTCACAGATGTGGCAATAAAATGACAAAAGCAATCAAAAATTAATAAGAGTGACTGAAACCCTTTTAGGAAAAAAAAGGTAGTAGCGGGTTTCGAACCACACGCCTTGCCCACTACGCTACGGGTATCAATCAAAAGACGAGTACTTTAATCTTATAATATTAATGGCCGTCGTTAACTGATGCTAATATGGCATTTGTACACACTAGATTATCATTTATCGTACGAAGAACGATGTGTTCTTCAGAGCGCTATTGCTTTGAAATGACAACGTGTAAGTTACAATAAGAAAATCATCAAATACGCAACGCAAGATGGCGTATGCCAGAGACAGTTCTGGGCGAGGAACGTCACGTGACATCTTCGAACGGCTGGTTTTCGTTAATTCAATGGTGTCAAATCTCCGTTATTTTTGCAAATATATATATAATATATGAAAAATAAGGGCGCTAAGGTGTGGAGAATTTCCTCCTCTACCAATTAGGTTATTCAATTTTCGTGTCAGATGAACAGTTCGTTGGCAATTAGTTATATTACAAACGGCTTTTTTTGGTATTACTACCGTATTTTTTGTCCGACAAATTTGAGAAAGGGAGGTTTTGGTGTCCTACAATCATGTCTGTAAAATTTGGTGCTGATCGGTTGAACGGTTCGTCTTAAAAACAGGAAACACGTTACAGACAGACAGACATCCCAAAATCGCCGTCATTTTTGCAAATTTCTTTGAAACGCTACGAGATATGAAAAAAACATAAGAGATCAAAGTTGTAAAGAATTTTCTCATCTACAAATTCGGTTATTGAATTTTCGTGTCAGATGAATAGTTAAGCCGTTATTTTCATTTAAATTTCGTGCTGTTAAAAGACGATCGCAAAGGCCCACTCCACTTTTAGTGTTACTACCGTAACCTAAAGTGGGCCAAAATTGCACGTCATAAAGGAAGCTTGAATTCCCATCGACAGCGTGGTCATTAGAGACGGAGCGTACGCTCGGAGTGGATCACTGTTTACTGAACTGTTGTGGTGCACCTGGACAAAGGATGCATCACGGCTCCTGACAACAGATAACAGGCGGAACTGCGGCTTACGGCGTGCGCAGATAGGCGCGTCATCGTGGTAGGTTGTAGCTTACACGGCACAACGCCATGGGATCCAGTGCTCGCGAAAGTACTTGACATACAAAATCAAAGCCTGTTCGCGTTTCTGAAGCTCTCGCTGGACAGAGAGAAATGTGATTCTTTTTTATAAGTACTTGGTACCCTGTTTCCGCTGTTCTGATTCATGTAGCAAGAGGTGCTAGCATTGGTCTGAAACTGGGCGTATTCAGTAATGTAGCTTTGTGACCTATTGGAAGAATGCCGATCATGCAGGCGTAGTGTGTTCGGAAGCTAGCATTTCTGTTACCACTCTGTTATCTTAGACCTTTTACCTGTATGGTATCAGGAATATTCTCCACATCTCGACTCGCGCCAGGGGGCTCACGGTTCCTTACATTGGTGGCGAGCATGGGGCTCCGAGCTAACGCAGTCTTTCTTCCATCTTTCTACCCTGCACTGCATTTCATTTCCTTCCCCACCCTCTCCTTTCCTTCCCCATCCCCTCCTTTCCTCTGCCTTACCCTCCTTCCTTTCCTTTCGCACTGGGGAACTGAGAACCTTATTTCGGTTCTCCTCTCCCAAACAACCAACCCAGATCTCGAGTCCCAAGCACAGATGTACCGCAATGGTCACCGTCGGTTGGAAGTAAAACTTCCTGGCAGATTAAAACTGTGTGTCGGCACCGAGATTCGAACATGGGACCTTTGCCTTTCGCGGGAAAGCGCTCTAACGACTGAGCGTCTTTATGAAATATCGCCCCATTTGTGCGACTGGATTCACGATTTTCTGTTAGAAAGGACACAGTTCGTAGTAATTGACGGTAAACAGAAGTGATATCTGGCGTTCCACAGGGAAGCATTATAGGTCCCCTTGTGATTATAAACGATATAGGACGCAATCTGAATAGCTCCCTTAGACTGTTCGCGGATGATGCTGCCGTTTATCGGTTAGTGAAATCAACAGAGGATCAAAAGCAACTGCAAAGCGATTTAGACAAAAATTTATACATGGTGCGAAAATTGGGAATGAACACTAAATAATTAAAATTCTGATGTAATACACATGGCCACTAAAAGAAATCCGATGAACATCAATTACGCGATAAATCAGTCAAACCTTAGGGTCGTAAATTCTACCAAATACCAAGGAGTTACAATTGCGAACAACTCAGACTGGAGAGAACACACAGACAATATTGTGGGGAAGGCGAACCAAAGGTAACGTATCATTGGCAGAACGCTTCGAAGATGTAACAGCTCCATCAAAGAGACTGACTACATCATACTTGTGCGTCCTCTTCTGGAGTACTGTTGCCTCTTGTGGGATCCTCACCAGGTGGGACTGACGGAAGACATTGAGAAGGTTCAGAGAAGGGCAGCTCCTTTGTTTTATCACGTTACAGGGGGAAAGCGTCAAGGAAATGTTGCACAATCTGAGGTGGAAATCATTAAAAGAACTATGTTATTAGTTGCGGCGAGATCTATTTACGAAATTTCAATCGCCGACTTTTACTTCTGAATGTGAAAATATTTTGATAGCACCTACCTACACAGCTCCAGACATGACCATCCCAATCAGAGAAAACAGATCGAAACTAGGAAGTACATGACAAGTTTTACAAAACGTATTCGCTTTAGAGGTGTAAGTGTGTACTAAAGTAAGCTGATTTTGTATCTAGTTAGGCGGGACATTGGGGGACAAAAGGTGCTGACTGCCTGGAAAGGAATTGAAGCATCGGAGAACTGACGCAAACCCCTCAGGGGCTCAGCATTAATTTGCTGAGTACGGGCTTGGCGAACCCGGGGTCCTGAGCCATGGGCTGTGTCGCGCCAACAGTCCGCTACACCGTAAGCTCTGTGCGTGCTTCAACGACCATCGTTCGGCGCGACGGTGGAACGTTGTACGTTTCAGAGCCCGGGGATCTTGGCTTAATCGCCCAGGTCGCGAGGATGGTACAAACCTCTATAAAAAAAAAAAACCTCAATCTCAAGGTGTACTACGTGCCGAGGAGATGCATGGCTGTTGAGGTTGAACAGCCGCTAGCGAGCAACCTCTGAGGAACCTGCCGCACCTCGTTTGTATAAGGCTTACCCAGGCAAGCGGGGCTCTGCCTGGGTGGACTTTTAGTTCCCTAGCTGCTCGTGGGACCAAGATGAAACGAGCAAATAAAAGCGTGGCCGGTCGCGAAAACGGCGTCTCTAAGCGTGGGAAGACAGAGTTTAACGCCTCTACCTATGACCCTACCACATTTCCGTCCCTTGCCACCCCATGGGAGGAACGAAGGGCACTTAGTAGATCTGAGCCATACTCACCTCAATATCTGGTCTGTGAGCGTACAAATGGCGAATCCTTCACTTCTACTAAGCCTCAGTTTTTTGTTGACACAATAGAAGACAAGTTCGGTGAAGTAGCATCATTTTCGAAGATGAGGAGTGGGGCCGTTCTATTACAGGCGGCGTCCTCGGCCCAGTCGCGGGCACTACTTGCCTGCGACAGGCTGGGTGATATCCCGGTGCGTGTCACGCCCCACATATCATTAAATATGGTCCAAGGTCTTATCTATCATCACGATCTTTTGTCCCAGACCGATGACGAGCTGCGAGCATACCTGCAGCGACGAGGTGTCCACTTCGTCCGGCGGGTGTACAGGGGTCCTAAAGAAAGTAGGGTTGCCACCGGTGCTTTTATCTTGGCCTTCGAAGGCGATACACTGCCCGAGAAGGTTAAGGTAATGGTCTACCGGTGTGAAGTCAAGCCCTATGTCCCCCCTCCTATGCGGTGTTTCCGGTGCTGGAAGTTCGGGCACATGTCGTTCCGATGGACTTCCAGCCCAACATGCAGGGAATGTGGGCGGCCACCTCACCCGGACGCCCCATGCACCCCACCTCCGCTATGTGTGAACTGTGGGCAACACCACCCGCCATGCTCGCCGAACTGCTCTGTCTTACATCGGGAACGTAAAATTATGGAAATAAAGACCTTGGACCGGCTGAACTTCTATGAGGCACGTAAGAAATACGAGCGGCTACACCCTGTCCATATGGAAACGTCTTTTGCCACAGTTACAGCAGCCTCCTTGAGAGCAGTGAAACCACCAGTATTGTCTCCTCCTGTGGGCCCTAAGGGCCGTCAATCTTCCGTGACGGGTGGGAGCCCGTCTCCATCTCTCGCTCCCTCGACACCTGTGGGAGGAACTACTCCCCCACCATCGGGGACATCTGTCCCCACTCCCCAGCCGGAGAAGAAAGTCTTCCCCGGCCCCTCTTGCTCGGAAGGGGTCCCTTGGGACACTCCCTTCCGAGGATTCTCAGAGTGCGCCAGGGGATCCTAGCCTTAGGCTAAAGGATCCAACAACCGATGACCGAAGGGCTGCCAGCTCTTCGGCTGTCCCTGATGTCGCTTCTGGGAAGTCCTCCCAGCCCTTACCACCAAAGGACCGGGAGAGAACTAAGAAAACAAAAAAGAAGAAAGACAAGACTAAGGACCCTTCAGTGGCTCGAAAGGAGCGCTCGCTCACATCTTCGGCCACTGAAGACGAGGTGGAGATCCTTGCGTCCCCTGAGGATCTCGCCTTCCTAGGATCGCCAGAACCCATGGGTCTCGATCCTGCGGATTCTGTGGAATTGGCAGCAGGTGCCCCTGCTGAATAACCATTTCATCTCTTACATTATGGCTATTCAGCAGACAGCAAACGAAATCTTGCATTGGAATTGCGGCGGTTTTTCCCGCCGCCTGTCTGAGCTGCGGCAATTACTCTGCCGCTTCCCTGCGATCTGTCTAGCCATGCAGGAAACATGGTTCCCCGTCGACAGGACCCCAGCCCTCCGAGGCTATCGGGGCTATTTTAAAAACCGAACCATCTACGACAGAGTTTCTGGCGGCGTCTGTATTTATGTCTACGCCTCTGTCCCCAGTGCTGCTGTGCCTGTTCAAACGTCTCTAGAGGCAGTCGCTGTTAGACTCCGGGTAGTACACGATTTTACCGTCTGCTCTGTCTACCTTCCACCTGATGAGGCCATCTCTCCCACAGACCTCGCAGCCTTGGTCGCCCAACTTCCCCCACCCTTTCTTCTTTTGGGGGACTTCAACGCCCACCACCCTCTGTGGGGTGGCACGCAGACCTCGGCCCGGGGTAGGGATGTAGAGTCTCTCCTGTCAGAGCAGACACTCTGCCTTCTTAACACCGGTGCTGCTACCCACTTTAGCACAGCACATGGTTCTTTTTCTGCCATTGACCTGTCTGTCTGCAGCCCTAGCCTCCTTCCACATCTCACCTGGAGGGTCCATGACGACCTGTGTGGCAGCGACCATTTCCCGATCTTCCTGTCGCTCCCACAGTGTTCGCCTGCCACCCGTCCGCCTCGCTGGTCCCTCCGTAGGGCTGACTGGCCAGCTTATTCTTCAGCTGCTGTGATTTCCTCTCCGCTTCCAGCAGATATTGATGCCGCCATTCAGCAGGTTACAGAGGCCATCGTTTCTGCAGCCGAAAACTCTGTTCCCACAACATCCGGTTCGCTCCATCGTCCATCAGTGCCCTGGTGGACACCAGAGATTGCTGAGGCCATCCGGGAACGTCGTCGAGCACTACAGCGCCACCGACGTCACCCTTCTGTCGAACATCTTGTAGCCTTCAAGCGCCTCCGGGCACGGGCCCGGCGACTGATACAAGATAGTAAGAGAGCCTCATGGGAGAAGTATGTCGCGTCCATTGGTTCTCGCGCTTCTCCTTCCAAGGTGTGGTCGCAAGTTCGACGCCTCTTCGGGCACCGCCCACCGGCGGGAATTCCATGCCTCAGCGTCCAGGGTTCGCTGTGTACTGACCCTGTCGCCGTCGCTGAGCACCTGGCAGATCATTTTACACGTACATCGGGGACTGCTGCCTATAGTGCAGATTTTCATGCCATTAAATAGCGAGCAGAGAGCCTGCAAATTTCATTTCGAACACGACGTCGTGAACCATATAACGTCCCATTTACTGAGTGGGAGTTGGAAAGTGCCCTTGCTGCATGCCCAGATTCCTCCCCTGGACCCGATCGCATTCACAGCCAGTTCCTCCGACACCTATCAGCGGATGCCAAGAGCCAACTTCTCGCCCTGTTTAATCGCATATGGCTTGAGGGTGTTTTTCCGTCCTCCTGGCGGGATGGCATTATCATTCCGGTGATTAAGCCTGGGGCAGAACCGCGGGTGGCTGATAGTTACCGCCCGATCAGCCTCACCAACGTTCCATGCAAGCTTCTCGAACGGTTGGTGAGTCGGAGGCTCATGTGGATCCTCGAGGACCGAGGACTCTTGGCGCCTCAACAGAGTGGGTTCCGTCAAGGCCGCTCCGCTATCGACAATCTCGTGTCACTAGAGTCGGCCATTCGTACAGCATTTTCTCGCCGTGAACACCTGATTGCCGTCTTTTTTGACCTGCGGAAAGCGTATGACACCACCTGGCGCTATCATATTCTGTCTACGCTGTACGATTGGGGCTTACGGGGTCCACTTCCTACATTCATTAAGAACTTCCTGGCGTTGCGTTCTTTTCGTGTTCGTGTTGGTTCTTGTTTCAGCTCACCTCATTGTCAAGATAACGGAGTCCCACAAGGTTCCGTTCTTAGTGTTCCTTTATTCTTAATCGCCATAAACGGTCTTGCTGCGGCTGCGGGGTCATCGGTTTCTACTTCCTTGTATGCCGATGACTTCTGCATGTATTACAGCTCCTCCAGCATCGGCGTAGCTGAACGGCGGTTGCAGATCGCAATTCGAAAGGCACAGTCGTGGGCGTTTGCCCACGGTTTTCAATTTTCTGCATCCAAAACCCGTGTGATGCATTTCTGTCGACGTCGGGCAGTACACCCGGAACCCGAACTTTACTTAGCTAGCGACATGCTACAAGTCGAAGAGACGCACAGATTCTTAGGTATGGTGTTTGATGACCGTCTAACCTGGGTGCCGCACCTATGCCAGTTAAAACAAAAGTGCTGGCGACACCTCAACATCCTGCGCTGTCTCAGCCACATTGTTTGGGGAGCCTCACGCCCAACGCTCTTACAACTTTACAAGGCCCTCATTCAGTCGCGCCTAGACTATGGCTGCATAGTCTACGATTCGGCTGCGCCGTCAGCGCTGCAGGCAATAGACCCAATTCTACACTGTGGTGTTCGTTTGGCGACAGGGGCTTTTCGCACTAGCCCTGTGACAAGCCTCCTAGTCGAAGCTGGAGTCCTCGCGCTGCGGTTCCGCAGGCAATACCTGCTGGCTTCATATGTTGCCCAAGTTCAGGCCTCGCCCCTCCATCCCAACCGCCGACTCATTTTTCCAGACGCTGTGGTCCCTATTCCTCCACGACGGCCTAGGTCGGGTTACCCGATCTCGGTCCGTGCTCGTTCCCTACTTTCGTCCCTCGCATCCTCTCCACTCCCTACCATGTTCCACTATTCCTTTCGAAACCCTCCTTGGTCTATTCCTCGATTGCAGCTCCGTCTGGATCTGTCCTGTACGTCAAAGGACTCGGTCTCCGCTAGACATCTCCGCCACGAGTTTCTACAACTACTAGACTCGTTCCATGCCGCAAAACCCGTCTACACAGATGGTTCCGTAGTAGATGGCCATGCTGGGTATGCGTTTCTTCATGACGACCATGTGGAACAGCATTCTCTGCCAGGTGAGAGTTCCATTTTTTCTGCCGAACTGGTCGCCATTCTAAGGGCTCTGCAACACCTCAAAGCGTGTCCAAGGGGGTCATTTGTCATCTGTTCTGACTCCCTGGGTGGCTTACAAGCGATCGACCAGTGTTTTTCTCGCCAACCATTGGTACGGTCGATCCAAGATACTGTTCACTCTCTAAGCCGATCTGGCCGTTCTGTGGTCTTTGTGTGGACCCCGGGCCACGTCGGCATCCCAGGGAATGAACAAGTGGATCGCTTAGCCAAGCAGGCCACTATGGAACCACCGCTTGATATTGGCGTCATGGAACTTGATATGAAATTGGTGTTGCACCGGAAGGTGCGCGAGGCTTGGAGCGCCGAGTGGGCTATGGCGAATGTGCCAAACAAGCTTCGGGCAGTGAAGACGTCCACAGCCCTGTGGAAGTCTTCACTGCGGCCGATCCGCCGAGAGGCGGTTGTCCTCTGCCGCCTCCGTATTGGGCACACGTGGTTGACCCACGGGTATCTCCTTCGCCGTGATTCCCCACCCGTGTGTCGATGTGGTGTCGTAATGACAGTGGCCCATCTGTTGATTGACTGTCCGATTTTAGCCAATCTGCGGCACTCTTTTAATCTTCCAGACGCACTACCCTTAGTTTTAGGTGACGACGCCTCTATGGCTAACACAGTTTTAAGTTTTATCCGCGCTGCTGGTTTTTATGATTCTATCTAACCGTGGGTGCTGTGGCCTCATATCTTAGGCCACCACCAACCCAGCTTTTTACCTTTTTGCTCCCTTAGGGGTTTTTAGTGTGTGCAGTGTGGCTGGCTCATCCTGTTTTTTCTTTGTGATCAGCCAGCCAAGGTACTCTGCTATCCAGTTTTATCCGTGACTTTATTTTACTCATTCTGTGTGTCTTCGTTTTGTATTGTCAGTGGCTTGTCCGTTGTCAACCTGCTCTTTTGCGTGGTGTCATTTTCAGGGCATTGTTTTATCTTTACTTTATTGACAGTTAACTCTCCGCTAGGAACAGGGGACTGATAACCTAGCTGTTGAGTCCCCTTAAAACAATCAACAACAACAACAACAACAACTGACGCAAATGAGCGAGGCTGAATGTGAAATAAAGAGTTTTTTTTTTAAAGCAGGGCACCTCCGAATTATCCACTGTAGGGCACCTATCATTCACACAAGAAGTCTGTAAATTCCTTAAGCTGGAACCTTCGTCAACGGCAGGCATGCGTGTGTAAATTATTTTATACGACCGTTTCACGACACCCCGTCACAATTCGACCAGTTCGGAAAGCTTTCTAGCGTAGCTACGAGGTTAAGGCGACGGCTTTTGGTTGGCACAAATTTTTTATAGGTACATAGGTATCGACAATCTTTATTAGTTATTAATTTAAATCAGTCAATGATCGCATTTTTGTTGTATATATGGAGGACCTGTCTATAAATGGGGCAAGTCCATTTAATAGCTGTTACGAAACAGGATGACCGTCCCTCTGATGCATGGCGTCAAGCAGCAACATGGATTTTAAGATGGCCCATTAACTGGCCGAAACTGGTCGTCATATATATTATCGATAATGCGACCATTGACTGGTTTACAGTTAAGAAATTTTCATGTGTTATAAGTGATAAACAAGCTTATAAAGGAGGTAAAAGTTGGAAGATTTCACAAATTGCAAATAAATATCTGCTATTTGAAGTGGATCACATTATTTCACTTGTAGACTCGTATAAATATTCCAATAGACATCCCAGTATTGATCATTTTGCTATTCGATGATTTTTCTCCAGCTTTAATATCTCCAGTGTGTTCATTGAAATTCTGTGTCACTTTCATCATTTACTGCATATTTGCCGTCATTTACCTATGTGCCGCGTTTTCTTTTGTAAACTTAAGTTTGCTTAATCGTGTAGCAAAGCTTTCTTCGCTGGTACCGTGGGGGAACTTTCTCTTTTCTCACTACATTGCTTGATACGCGCCGGTCGTTGTGGCCGAGGGGACTGAGGCGCTCGGTCTGCACGGCCACTGCGGTCGGGGGTTCGAATCCCCCCTCGGGCATGGATATTTGTGCCGTCCTTAGTATTAGCTAGTTCATAAGTTGTTTGTAAGTTTAGGGACTGATGACCCCGTAGTTAAGTCCCATAAGCTGTACAAACATTTGAACATTTTGCTTGACACGTACGTGTCTAAGCCGTATTGTAGAATACCATAGTACTTTGTCATGCAATATTACCGTATATCAATGGTTTACATATTATTGTCTCTGTACGATACCCTATGACCGCATTTTAATCTTAACACCCTCCACCACAGAGTAGATAAAACATTAGTAACGTAAATTATCACAATTTCTTATTAACAGATTCAGATTGGTTTGTAGCTAAAATTTTCGAAATAATGCCATGTAAATATTGTAAGTTGTGTTTCAATCTTTTCTTCTTTGTCAGATATCTGAAGATGCCCTAAGCAGGAGAACACGTCATTGTAATAAAAAAAAATATTTGCAATCAAGACGTTCTGTTATTAAAGACAAAAGAAATCTCTTGGAATACCTCGAGAACAAGAGAACATCCGCCTCAGTATTTGAGTGATCAGCGTGTGTCACTTTCATAGTAGAACTCTGATTCACTTCCGGTAGTAAAAAAGATTATTATTATTATTATCTTTTTGTTTGTGGCGTCTTGATGCAAATTGCAGAGCTACTTGAAAGAGAACTAGCGGCTGAAAAATATGCGAAGCTAACAGTGGCCGGGAGAGTAGCGATCGAATGTTCTCTCTACGGCAGAGGCGGCTCGCCGGTCCTGAACTGCAAGCCGGCTGCAGATGCAATTGAGAACGAGACTCCAGGCGAGACGTGACCCCGCACAGCGAGAGCTGAGAACGTAAGCTGACGTTGCGGAAACGGAGCCGACGCGCATCCGAGCGGAACACTGCTGTCGCATTGCCGTGCCGCAGAAACACACCGACTGTGGGAACGCCGGAGCGCAGTATCGGAACTGAAAGGGAGCAAACCCGCGACCAGCCCACACACAGGATTATTTTACGTGGAGGGAGGTGAAATCGGAAAGCTGACTTCACTCAGTGTGACTTCTTCTAATATATAAAGCAGAATGTCCGTATGTTTGTACGTGTTGCATACTAAAACGTTTATATATTATATAATTCCATTTCATTCTACCACTTTCAAACAGAATACTCATCTTTTCAATATTTCGATGTATGGGGGTTCTGCTCGCTGCAACATTATTCTCCTGGGGCGTCGTGGTAGAAATAAATACTCGATATGTACAATTTTACACTTCTTCTTAAATTTGAATCAAACTTCTCCAACAAAATATAACAACTTCCAAACATATACAAATTACAAAGCATCAGAATTGTAGTACTTCCATTTCAAAACAGAGCACTTGACAAACGACTGAAACTCTAACTCCCTCCTACGCAAGGCGGTGAGGCAAATATATAACATCGGCAATAATGACGTTACATTATGCATTGTTCATAACCATTGAATATACTAATTTACAATTAACAAACACACAAAGAAAACATTTCATGTACACAAAAATAATAGCAATATAAAATGAAAAGTATACATACAATAATTTTAGATCGCACCTATCTTTTTAAGACGAAATTTCCGATCTTTCTGTTAACAACAAAGTGCGATGTTAAATATCAATTAATTAGTTAATGACTACATCATACATGTTCCTAACATATATTGAACTATAAATTCTCTCGGCAATTCTCAAAATAGGTTCAAAATCTCAAGTGAGTCAATATATACAAAGAAATAAAATATTCAAATCTCGAATACATCATTAATTACACAATTAGCTGGTCTACACAACTTGTTTATGAGCCTAACATATATACAATGCTATTTACTTTCATGTCTTTGTTTTACAAAAGTTTGTACGCTTCGTCTGTCTATTTATTGAAATAATGTACGATGGCAAAGGTAATGTTTGTAGAATTATCTGAAAACGTCTTATACAAATCTCTTAATTAATGAAATCTATCACTTGTTTTAATCGCAGTATCACCGAGACGCTGTCTTACACTGATTCCTAGGCTGGCTATTTCTTTTGTAACTTCACACGCAACTTTTATCACTGTTGAACCACACGATTCCGGATCTGGCGCAGACGTTATCGCACGGTAACATTGAGATGAGGGGGCCAGCAGTATTGTCACAATACAAATTTACAGTTGTGTGCCAATCTTTATGAAATTTTTCACGCGTAAGCTTCAATCCATGAGGACGGTCGCCGTAAGTGTAAGAATCACGTACAACTCATTGTTCACGAGATGACGTCATAAACAATGAGATGCGCGATAAACTGCTGCATTTTGCGACAATGCTGCTCATTTTCTCCTAAACCATTGGACCGATTTCAATCAAATTTGGTACTCGTATTCCTTACGTGAGATAACAATTGCTGTAGGAATAAGAACCACGTACGAAACATGGTTCAAAAGATATTGCGTCATAACCAATAGAAAAGGAATTTGAAGCTGAGTGTAGTACGATCTTGCTGCCGCCTACATACATTTCGCGTAAAGATGACAAAGACAAGATAAGAGAAATTAGGGCTCGTACGGAGGCATATAGGCATTCTTTCTTTCTTCGTTCAATTTGGGAGTGGAATAGGAAAGGAAATGCCTAGTAGTGGTACAGTGTACCCTCCGCCACGCACCTTACGGTGAATTGCGGAGTATGTATGTAGACGTAGATGTAGAAATCGCAAAAAATGCCATATAATGCGACGAGACTTTCGAAATACACTGTATGAGAATGACAGTAGTTAGCGACTTGAAACAAACTTTAAACATAATTTCAAACCTTTAATAAACTTTTTCTCGCTGACAACCATAGCAAAATGATGAAAGAAAAAACGTTTCTCGCTTACTACTTTGCCGCTGTTTATGGAGTAAAACCACGGCATTCGATATGACGTTACAATTTATAATTTGTACGTTACAAATTGAAGCCGCATGAAATTTTACAGACAGTATACACACATATAGTTGAATGTACCTTAAATTGTATCGTAGTACGACCCATATTTAATGAGATATGAGTACATAAGCAGTAACGTTCATGGAATACCGCCCCATCACGCACGAAGTTTTAAACTATTACTTCGGTACTGCTAACTGTATTCCCAAGAGATTTTACATACATACAGCTCTTATACAAATGAAAATATACCTGAAATATGGTAGGAATAAATAAATAAATAAATACCCGGGCAACGCCGGGTTTACAGCTAGTTTATATAAAAACAGTTGCTTTTCTAAATGGCCATCTGCTAGTATCCAAGCAAGATCGCGTTTTAAAATTTCCAGCTGTTAACCGATTTCGCCGGATCTTGTCGATATCGGAAATAAAACACGAATGGTGAACATTGCGCGTCCACCTGTACCTGATTCGCTACAATTAAAACACTAAAAACCTAGCCCTACTACGATTTTTAGATACGACGGTCGTTCCAAAAGTAATGCAACAGTGGGCGTAACATAGTTAAAACGTGTCGAAGGTCTTTCAAATTGTACACTTCGCTAGAGTAACTTTTCCTTTACACAGTGTCACTATTCAATATACTCTCCAGAGACAGAACATTTCAACCATCGTTGCATCCAAAAGTGGACACATAACTTGAAGGGGGGGGGGGGGGAATCAGGTGTGTACTGTAGACTGATTCACTGTCACTTTCAACTCATCTGTCTCCTGAAAATGTTACGAAGACTGTCCTTCATTGGGTCAGTCAAGTTGAAGACAGAAGGTGCTCAATCTGAACAGTACGGCGGATGGGTCTTCACTGATTAGCCCAATTTGCCGGTCTCCTGACTTGTGGCTAAAGACGTGTGGCGTTTCGCATTGTCATGATAATTTTCGGTAGATTTCAAATTTTTGTTTGGTCTCTTATTTCTTATGGCTTCTCGATGCTGTCTCTGTTCACAGTACACCCTTTTTCCAGAAAATCTATATCATTATATATAAATACGCTATCACGAAAATTGTGGTACAGATTACTAATTTATTCGAACAAGAAGGCCAATGAAAGTTACATAATTCGAAAGATTGTTTGTCATATATTTCACGAATGTAAATATTATGTGTGCATTTAGCCATTAAAACTGGTAAAAGGAAGTAGAAATTTTCCTATCTACATCTTGGATCAAGTTCTACATTCTCCAACAATCAGCTCACTGATTGGCTATTCGCCTCGACCAAAGACGCTATAATGCAGCGCATCTGCAGTCCTAAAATAACGTATTAAAATAAGTGAATATCGAAACATGGAGTGCTCCCAACTCACTTGCTTGTGCCGTTCAAATGCTTAAGAGTGGTTAAAGGAAATGGATGTTTTCATATGAATGCCGATATAAAGCGGTTCTCGGGTGGAACTACGAAATCGAGAATGCCGATATAAACGATGATGCGCCGGGAGAGGCATGTAGCGGTGCACGAGTGTAACTACGAAGTCGACATGTTGTCAGCTCTGGAATTCTGAATATCTCAATATCGAAATAACAGTATTTCTTGGCGTTGTATAAATATGCGAACACCGAAATTATAGTTCCATTTCAAATATTAGGCTAATGGAAGTTATATAATTTGAAAATGGCATGAGAAGTATATACTTCCGTTTTTATTTGTTGTTATTGTGGCAGGCATTTTCCTTTACACGTAAAAGATACCGTTTCATACCTCCCAGTGCCGGTTAAATTTTACCAAATATCCCAGCGGCCTCCTATGATAATGTTGGCAACAGATGCTAAATAGTGAGAATCCTGTGAGTCTTCATTTTAGCCAATCGCTTGACAACGCTGATGTTTTCTCATGGAATCTTCGCTTTACGAGGGCAATTATTTTTACTGAGCGGATGAGGGTACATACAAGAATCTGTCAACCATAAAGAAAGAACAGCATTATTTGTTTACTTCATGGTCTGTACGATAAACTAATCGAGTCATTCATGTGGTTCGAACAAATGGGCAAAGATTATCTATCGTGTTGTTGATGTTGCCAACATAATCACGCGAGGCCGCCGACATGATACGTAAAATTTTACTCCCAGCGACCATTGTAAACACAATTAGTCGATTTTCGACCACAGGCAATACTAGTCTACATAAATTCTCTGCAAGCCACATGGAACTGTTTTGCGGAAGGTTCATCGGACCGCTTTTATGATATTTCTCTGGATCCATTTTGTAACAGCGCGATGGTAAAAGGAACACCTAAATCTTTGTTTTCAATCTTATTTCTCTTATTTTATTATGATTATCGTGTCTCCTTTAATTCCCATTCGGAAGAGAAAGTAGATAAAAGAAATTTCGCATATAGATCTCGACGCAACGAATACCTTTCTTTTAATGATATACGCCACAATTCGTGCATCATTTCTGTGACTCTTCCTCTGCTATATCGCGATAATACAAAACGAGTTGCTCTTCAAAAATGTTCAAATGTTTAAGGTTATGGGACTTAACTGCGGGGTCATCAGTTCCTAAACTTACAAACTACTTATATACTAACTTATACTCAAGACAACACAAACGTCCATGTTCCAAACGCAACTCTGACCACAGTCGACAGTGGAAACTTATTTTCCAACTCCCCCCCCCCCCCCCCCCGTAGAAATTTAGAATCAACTAGCTGAACCCCCGCTGCTTCGCTTGCGTAGGCTGGTTGGTCTGCACCAGTTGTTTCTTTTTAATCCTGATGAAGAATCCATATCTTAAGTTTCGTAGTTATAGCATGAAATTTGAGTTAACTGCACCATATTTTTGAAAATCAATTTTTTGCGTCACCTATTTTACTCCCTTATTTGTGAAATTTCAAAAAATGCCGAAACACGTATCTTTTAAATTCGAACCCTGAATTCCGAAATTTTGTAGTTCTAGCTTCAAAATTGCCTAAATAGCTAATTTTCAAAAAACGTTTCATCCCCTATTTTACCCCCTTACGGACGGAATTTCGAAAAGTCGCTTCTTAAATGACGCCTCCAGAGTAAGATCAACACCCTCCACAAATTTCAAATTTCTGTCTTCAGTGGCTTGGGCTGGGCGATGATCAGTCAGTCAGTCAATCGGGACACTTCCTTTTATATATAGAGAAGATTAGAGATCCCCAGACGACAGCATTCATTTCTTTGTAGAGAATTAGTTGTTGCACAAGAGCGATATGAACGACCTCTGTTTCCGTATAGGGGCTTAATCTTGGGCGAGGCAGCGTGCTAAGGCCATTCCACTGTAAACAAAGCAAAAGGTGAGCGAGTAGAGAATGCAGCCTTGGCGTTGCGTGTGCCGCGGCGTTCGCGTCACGGCTGCGTGCTGCGGTGCGGTGTTTGCCTTTTGCAGCGGCAGCTGTGAGGGCAACAGCTGAGCAGCTGAGCTGAGCCGCCGACCTGCTGTGCTGCCGCCGCATTGTTTCCGATCTAGCCGCAGGCCGTACTTGCGTTTTATGGCAGCAGCCGCGTGCTGCAATGGCAGGCACTGCAGCCTGCGCTGGTATGCGGCGTTGCAGCCAATGACGACGTTAGCGAGAGAGAGAGAGAGAGAGAGAGAGAGAGAGAGAGAGAGAGAGAGAGAGAGAGAGAGAGAGAGAGCGAGGGTATTGTTCCTTTTAAAAAACGCTTAACACATTTCGTTCCCCAATCCACCCTCCGCCTCACCATTTACCTCATCTTAGACTACACCATTAATCAGTCAAATGTACAGACCGTAAATTCAGCTAAACAGCTTGGAATAACAATTAGGGATTAGTTTTTCGTTCCGTAGATCCATGTTGAGGACATCCTCATGGATGTGGAACAGGTCAAGAAACAAAATTTACAAGCTGAAAAATAGATAATACTGTTGTTGTTGTGGTCTTCAGTCCGAAGACTGGTTTGATGCAGCTCTCCACAACACCCTATCCTGAGCAAGCCTCTTCATCTCCACATAAGAACGGCAACCTACATCTGTCTGAATCTGCTTACTGTATCCCTCTCTTGGTCTTCCTCTGCGATTTTTACCCCATACACTTCCCTCCAACGCTAAATTCACAATTCCTTGATGTCTAAGAATGTGTCCTACCAATCTAGCCCTTCTTTTAGTTAAGGTATGTCAGAAATTTCTTTTCTCCCCAATTCTGTTCAGTGCCTCCTCATTAGTTACGCGATCCACCCACCTAATCTTCTGTAGCACCATATTTCAAAAGCCTCAATCCTCTTCCTGTCTGCACTGTTTATCGTCCGTCTCACTCCCATACAAGGCAACACAAATGCCTTCAGAAAGGACTTTCTTAGGCTTAAATCAATAATCGATGTTAACAAATTTCTCTTTTTCAAGAACGTTTTTCTACCCACTGCCATTCTGCATTTTATATTCTTTTGTACTGCGGCCATCATTCGTTATTTTACTGCCCAAGTAACAAAACTCAACTACCTCCTTTATTGCTTCGTTTCCCAATCTAATTCCTTCAGCATCACCTGATTTTCTTACACTGCACTGCACTGCTCTTGTTAATGTTCATCTTATATGCACCTTTCAGCACACTGTCCATTACAAATATATACATGTTTTTAGCTGATAATATAATAATACTAATATAGTATGAATACCGATACATGCATCATTTGGTACAATTTAGAAATTCACCAAAGGAGTAGAAGGAGTTGGCCACTAGAAAGTCTTTTAGGTTCCTCTTAAACTGTTCTTTATTTGTAGCTAAATTTTTGATACTTGATGGTAAATTATTGAAATGTGTGTTCCTGAGTAGTGGACCCCTTTTTGAACTAAAGTAAGTGCTTTTAAGTCCTTGTGTAGATCATTTTTATTCCTAGTATTGTATGTATAAACTGAGATCTTTGTTGGGATATAGGGATATATTAATGACAAATTTCATTAAGGAATAAATATACTGAGAGGCAGTAGTTATTATACCCAGTTCTTTGAAGAGGCTTCTACAGGACGTTCGTGAATTTACTCCACAAATAATAAGTATTACAAGCTTTTGGACTCTGAAGACGTTTGGCTGAATTGAAGAATTGCCCCAAAATATTCTACCATATGACATTAGGGAATGAAAGTAAGCAAAGTATGCAAGCTTTGTTAGTTTTATGTCTCCTATGTCTGATAACACTCGTATTGAATATACAGATTTTGTTGAGTCGTTTCTGTAGTTCTTTGGAGTGCTCCTCCCAACTAAATTTATTATCAAGCTGTAATCCCAGGAATTTAATATTGTCAACCTCTTCTATCCGCTCTTCTTCATACTTAATGCATATGCTGGCGGGAAATCTCTTAAATGTTCTGAACTGCATGTAGTAAGTCTTTTCAAAGTTTAATGACAATGAGTTGGCTTTAAACCATTTATTAATGTTCATGAAAATATCATTAGCAGACCTTTCTATAACTATCCTTGACATACTTGTTATTGAAATACTTGTATCATCTGCAAACAAAACTAATTCTGCTTCTGGTAGTGTAACTGATGAGAGGTCATTAATGTACACAAGAAAAAGCAATGGCCCTAAGATGGATCCTTGTGGGACACCACATGTAATTTCTTCCCAATCCGATAATGACTGTTGGATTATTTCACTAGTCACTTGCACTTGAATTCGAAGGGACACACAGAAAATATTATAGGGAAGACGAACCAAGACTTCGTTTCATTGGCTGAACACATAGAATATGCAACAGTTCTACTTAGGCCAATATTACACTATCAAATTTTCTATGAGAAATAATCTGTCAAAGTGCATTGAAAATGACGGACGAATATTTGTTATTAATGTAAACATACGTCTCTGATAACATTCGATTACCTTATGTATATAAAACATCTTCGGCAGAGCTGTTGATAATTACTAAAATATAAAAAAATAAGATCGTAGCGGAACAAGCTGCAGAATACCTGACATATACAGATACCAAATACGTGAATAATTCATTTCATTTATTACAGCAGTAAATAACGACAAAACATCCTAGACGTAAGTTATAAGAAAAACTTATAACAAATTTTTTATATATATTTTCGTAGTATTTGACATGTAATGGGATGTAAGTTGATTAATGCAATTGTTATATACGCTAGCGCTTGCTAATGGCAAAAATCTGAAACTGTTGTAGTGATATATAATAAAGTGTAAGCAGTGATCCTGATCTTTTATTACAATGTCATTAACGACATTTATCTCATTGCAGACCCAACAATCACGAAATTAGCCATTAATTTCAGCTGTTACGTGCAATAGAGAAAATATATCTATTTACGGTGTATCCCATGGTTGCATGTATACGGTACAGTACAGCAACAGCAATGACTAAGACATTTGGAAGACTGTCAACGTTGGTGTCGCTTGTACCTGCAGTGGTATTCAGCTCTAAAAATTTCAAGAAATGGAACTAATACACTTGTGACTGGTAACTGTTTCTACTTTTCCTAGTATTCTGCAGATGCGACAGTAAACAAAAACTTTCCAAGTATTTTTATATTCTGTAACTAGATGTAAATGTATTTACAAATGTATAAATACTCTGCCGAACCTAAAAGGGTGGCCGCCCAACCAGGCCGGGTCACTTAATAAAGGCCTGCTTACTGCGGTTCAGAAAACAGAAGTCTTTCGTCCACAGTGGTTTCTTGCCTTCACTTTAACCCTCGAAACACAGGTGTTTATGAAGCACAGCACCACCTCTGGTACGAAGAAAAACAGTTGGAAATTTGTCTGAATTTAAGTAGCAACAAAATTCAACAAATAATCAAATCCTCTCAAAATGATAGATTCCAAATTTAGATTACCTGTTGCCAATATGTTATGGTCTTCTCTCACTACTTAAATTCAAAATTGCCGCGGTGGAGTAGCCGAGCGGCCTAAAGCGTCTCGCTGCGGAGCGCGCGGTTGCTCGCCGTGGAGGTTTGAGTCCTCCCTGGGGTGTGTGTGTGTGTGTGTGTGTGTGTGTGTGTGTGTGTTGTCCTTAGGTTAGTTTATCTAGGTTTAAGTAGTTTGTAAACTACGGACTGATGACCACGCAGTTTGGTCCGATAGATTTACAAACATTTGAAAATTTTTGAAATTCAAAATTCATACCGTTACAAGTTCAGTGTCTGACATTAAAAAAAAAATCGCACTGACGTGTTTTACGGCCCACTTTAGATTTGTAGTTTTATAAGTTTTTGCAAAGATTTTGGACAAAAATAATAATGTAAACAATAAAAAATTTCAGCGTCACAGTCCAATGCGCTGCCCACTACGCTACGTCAAAAACTTCAAAGTTGCGTTCTTGAATTTCATACTATTCATGGCCGTTGTTAACTGATGCTAATATGACATTTGTAGACACTAGATTATCATGTATCGTACGAAGAACGACGTGTTTTTGTTAATTCTTCAGTGCGCTATTGCTTTGAAATGAAAACGTCTAAGTTAAAATAAGAAAATCATCAAATACGCAACGCAAGATGGCTTATGCCAGAGCGAGTTCTGGGCGATGAATGTCATGTGACACCGCGAACGGCTGGTTTTCGTTAATTCAGTGTAGGGTTTCAAAACTCAGTTATTTTTGCAAATATCTCTCAAACGATACGAGATATGAGGAAAAAAAAAGAGAGTAAAGTTGTAGAGAATTTCTCCTCTACAAATTCGGTTATTCAATTTTCGTGTCAGGTGAATGGTTAAGCCGTTATTTTTATTTAAATTTCGAGTTGTCAAAAAACGATCGCAAAGGCCCACTTTTAGTGTTTCTACCTTAACCTAAAGTGGGCCAATAGTTCGGAATCTCCAGATCCGTATTGAGCCTGACGAATGACAAGACACATTACGATCTTTGGGTTACATGTAGTTACTCTGAATCAAAGAAAAATATGGAATGGTTCATTTGAAATGGACAGAATCAATTTCCTTCCCTGACTTTCTTCATTATGGGGTTTGAATTTTGTCATTAATTCACTCTTCGTTAACGGAAAATTAAACTCAAATTTCCTTTGTCCCTCACCTGTCAAACAATATTTACAAGTTAAATAGAAAAATGTAAACGCCCACGTTAAAAAAATCTGATTTCATCTTTCATTAGTGTTATATTAACGTAATCTCGTCCATATTTGAGACTGTATTCCGCAGGTCCGTTATGACAGACAATTCCGTATAACTTTTACGTCGTACATCAGATTTGTCTTCTACAGCTTTCCGTACAACTAGGCAGACTGTCTTCGTAGTAGAGAGTGAGCTTTAAAATGGACAAGGTAGGTCTGCAGGAATCGATCTTCTTTAATAGGTGACGGTCTGACCAATTTAGGAATTCACCTCGTAGACGGTACTGCATATTCATTGTGCACTGCGTCGTTGGAGATTAGCCAGGAATATATCTCGGCCTTCTTTGTGTGCATCCTACGACGTTTCGAGAATCTTGATTGCACCACTGAAAGCTCTAAATCACATAATCTAAATACATAAACTGTAGTGGTATGGAGTTGAAGAGGCCTTAATTGTTATTTTATGTCCCTACTCCTCTAAATGCCTTTATGCGGCCCCTTCGGCTAATCTACTCATCTCAGACTAGAACTTAACCCAAAATGCTCACTAAACTGGTGTACATAATCTTTCTTTTCCTACAGCTTTTACTCTTTACAGCTGACTCTGGTATCTTGAAGTACCCAAATTTCTTAACTCGGTGTTATTTTGTGACACTTAAACTAAAACTTTAAGCCTTGATAAAATAAAGAACTCTTAAACGATAAGCGAAGTCAAATAATTGAGTGTACACGATAAATGAAACAGCGTGTCATTTAAGTGAGGGCAATGTCAACATCTACTACTCATTGCTGTCTCATGGTTTACTGTTCTGGCCCTAGACAACATTTATACTGCAAACTAAACCTATCAATACATATTCATAGACAGTCTGTATAGTAACAGTGGAAACTCACAAGGGTGAAAACATAAGAGTACAGGAACCATGTGGGTTCACTTATGAGCCATTTCGGAAATAATTGCGAATGTGTCTATTATCCTAGTTTGTATAAATGTACTGCAAATGTGAATTTTTCTATGAGTTTTTAAATGTAATTGAGTTGAAATTTGGCCTATAGCGCGTGGTTGTGCAATGGTATAATAGGCATGACGGCGCGTCAGCGTGTTTTGTTACTCCCCACTACTGTACAAAATGAGTAATTAGAACAGTGGCTGCACGCTGACCTCCAATTTCACATATCTTCACTCCTGTGGATTTTTCTCTTTCTGGCCATCTCAGACGAGGATACAATTGAAGAACTAGCAAAGAGTACGGTTTTGTCAAGAGGTTTTCAATAATTCAGAAATCACTGCAGAGGCGGTTCTATTATAGGGTATTTGACTTTTTCTGGAAATCGTCTTAAATGGTCAATTATGCCGTATTGTGCACATAAGATGCTTTTTTCCTCATGAATTTCGCTATTAAAAAAAAAAAAAAACGGAAATGAAATTCAAATAAAGTCCACGAAAAGGCTCTGTTTGTTACGGATGCCTGTGACGTCAGCTGATATTCTTTGCCTGATCCGCCGTAAAATTCACCAATAGTGATCCAATGTTTTGGGATTCACGTTCCTTAAAAATAACCAACAAATATTACGTGGTACCGTATTGCGTAAATACAACTGTAAAGACGACAGAAAAATTATTTTTACGTGTTCCAAACAATGAGCAGATCCTTAAAATGTACCTGAAACTCACTCGTACAGATCCAGATGTGATACCGGTGATTTCGTGCATTTATCTCTATACTGATTATTATTCCATTGATTAACTATTATCATGCTCTGCATCTGTAGGTGAAAGAGTGAACGTAAATGGATTAGTGTGTACTGTAAAATGTACGGACATATTAGAAACAAAATAAATGCTGATTATTTAACGAAATAGTGATATACCTGCAAAATCAGCTCGGAAAAATATCAATTCCGAAGCTTTAAAAAAAATATCCAATCTTTTCTCACCTCTCATTAGTTACGTGAAATTGACGTTAAATTTTACTTTCCGTCCCAACGACTTCGCGTGATAATATTTGCAAAGGATGCTGAATGCTGGCAATAACGTGACGTTGGCATTAGCTAATAGCGTGACAGCGCAAATGATTTAACATCTTCGTTTTACGACTGTAGTTTTACGAGGGCAATTACTTTGAGTGGACAAGGGTACGTAGAAGAAGGTGTCAACGATAGAGCAGGAACATTATTTACTCCATGGTTGTACGAAAACCATTAAAGTCAGCCTCCGTGTGTCGGACAATTTCGGATTTCTAATATTAACGTCTCAGCAAAGATTTTTGACCGTGTTGTTGCTGCCAACAATCAAATGAGGCCTCCGGGGTCGGGAAGTGAAATTTTAGCTGAAATTGGCATGTATTTGGCTACGCGAAGAGTGCGTTGCCAACTGAAGAGTGATATGGAAGCGCCGCCGATGATGCCCTGGCCATAGACTTTAGCCCATATTGTATAAATATACGTAAAGTATTTCGCTGTGTTTCATAGTTTTTATTGTTACAACGTGCTACCAGTATAAGAACAAGTAAAAATGAAATTACTCAACTGCATGTTTTATTGCATAATTTGAAGACTTTAGAGTGTAACTGTTAAGTACTGAAGTGACGACACGCAATTAAACATTCAAAATCAACTCACTAACAACTCTTAAGCGTACCCATGTCTAGTGGATTGTTTCTGCTTTTTTTATTTGCATAGTTTCACCCTTGTCAGTTTTGGCTTTTAACGCGCACAAAAATTTTATAAGTGGAAATGAGTTTTAAGAGCAGTGAAATACACTGATCAGAACATAATGACAACCAACGTACAATCGATGTTCACCCTTCCAATTGATAGAGGCATCATCTGACTGGGAATTACTGAAAGTCAAACACGCACACGGTTCATTTAGTAGTAGTGAGCTTGCTGTACGTGTGTCGAACGGAAAATGCGCATGATCTGAGGTTGACTCTGTGGAGATTGTGATGACCCGCAGACTCGGCGCCAGCACTTTGCAAACTGTACGATTTGTAAAGTGTTCCAGAAGTGGAAAACCAAGGTAAAACCTCGTCCAAACGTCAAGGGGATGGTCGGCTACCTTTCATGACAGATGTAAAAATACATTCCAAGATGTCTAGTCCGCTTGAACGTTCCACATTAGTTGAACAACGTTCTGTTATTCGTTTTTTAGTCGCTGAAGGCGAGAAACCAGTGAATATTGTGACCACTCTGATTTTATATCTTTATTGGTTTAGTAATAATATTCAAAGTTTTCGTATCTTAGATTGGACTTATAAAATTTCTAGAAGCCAAGTATTGTCTGGTTGAGTTGGACATCTATTTTCTTAGAGTGAACTCTGTTCATCCAAGTTGGACAATAATAAAATCATAAGGTACAGAAAGCAAGATGGCGTATCCAAGAGAGAGAGTTCTGGTCGTGGAATGTCACGTGACATTTCCGAACGCCTGGTTTACGCCAAATCGAGTGACGGTGTTAAATTAAAATTATTTTTTGCAAATATCTATGTAACGGTGTAAGTTATGAAAAAAAACGTAAAAGAGCAAAGTTGTAGATAATTTTCGTCTCTACAAATCTGATTAGTCCGTTTTTGTGTCAGATGTACGGTTAAGCCGTTATTTTCATTTAAATTTCGAGCTGTGAAAAGGCGATTGCAAAGGCCTACTTTAAGTGTCACTACCGAAACTACGTATAGTCATAGGATGCTTAAGACCAACACCTGTCATTAATATTTTCCCACTGATCGGAATAGCACCACCAGATGTAAGGAGACAGGTAGCTGTTGAGATTGAAAAGAAGAAACAAGAATTTCCGAGGCACCCAATGTTTGGAATCCAGCCCCTCCCATCAAGGTTGAAATCGAGGAAAAGCTTCCTTCTCATTACTTCATCAATTCCAACATCTGCAGAAGCTCGTCGAAATGCATTGAGAGAGAAGCTACCAGCAGGAGGCCATCACCTGGTAGAGCCTCAACAGGCTGAGAACCGAAGTGACAAAGTGTAAAACCAATATGAAGAAGTGGGGTGTCAGTGACGATGAACTTAGTGAGTGTGGTGAGAGACAGGACTGTGAACACTTGCTTGTGTGCAAGAATCTTAGTGTACATTGTAACATGCAAGACTTGTTCGCTGCCAATGATAATGCCATTCTGGTGGCAGAGTACTGGACCAACAATGTGTGATGTTGTTATTAATTTATTTAGACTAGATTGTATCAGATTTTCAGGTAGAATGGGGTAGGAACGACGATGAAAACAGGATCTCATTTGAGGAAGCGGAGAAAATGGTCAGTAGATTACAGTGCAATAAAGCGGCTGGGGTGGATGAAATTAAGCCGGAACTCGTCAAATACTGTGGAATATCAGGTCTCAAATGGTTAACCAGGATAATTGAAAAGGCTTGGGAATCGGGACAGGTTCCGTCTGACTGGACGAAAGCGGTAATCACGCCAATTTTCAAACATGGAAACAGAAAAGATTGCAACAACTATCTAGGTATCTCTTTAATTAGCGTTGTAGGCAAAATTTTCTCAGGTATTGTTGAAAGGAGAGTGCGAGTATTAATTGAGGACAAGTTAGATGAAAATCAGTGTGGGTTTAGACCTCTTAGACCCCCCAGGGGGCCCACAGTTCTTTTGTGGGTACGTGTGTGGCGCGCACGGGGCCCCGAGCCGGAGCAGCCTTTCTTCTGCCCCAGGCTGCTTCACTGTCCCTCCCGGTTTATGCCTTCGCCCGGAGACGGGCATATTTCGTGAGCTACGGTGGTTCTTGTTGTGGTTTTTCTTCCTTCGTTCCTTCCTTTCTTACCCTTTGTTTTCTGTCTTTCTCTCCTTGTACTCTCCTAGCCTTCTTCTCCTCATTAGTCTCCGCTTCGGCGTTTGAGACACTTCTTCCTTCTTTCTCTTCATTTCCTATCCTCTTCTTCTTTTCCTCCCTGTGCGTGTCTGAAGGCCGACCCACGCATTATCGTGCGTAGCAGGTGACGGGGTAACGCGTAATTCCCCGCCCCGGGTAGACAAGTAGGGCACGTACGTACCCCCTGGTAAAGGCCAGGCCCAGGGAGGGGTGATTACCCGAGCTGGTACCTTCCGAACGTGCCGATTGGTCCCTCCGTCAGTTCTCGGGAGGTGTGACCTGAGGTGTGAACAATCACCTAAGGCGGGTAAGCCCTCGGAGAGGGCCCCCACTAGGAAGGAGCGCGCCATCGGAGACGCCGGTAATCACGGGGGACACTTCCGCGATGACTTCCTTATCTTCTTTCGTGACGTTGACCCACAAACGTAAGTTAGACTCGCCTCAGCCTAAAAAGACTCTGCCTAATGTACCTAAATTTCTGGTTGTCTCTCACACCGACGGAAAGGATTTCAATTCTGTCAATCCTTTCGTTATACAGAAAGGTGTAGATGCAATTGCTGGCCCTGTTGAAACCTGTTCACGTCAGCGCAATGGCACATTGTTGCTGGAAGTGGAAAGTGCCTTGCAAGCCCAAAAACTTATACGGACTACGTTGTTGCACACGTTTCCAGTCAAGGTAGAAGCGCACCGTACACTCAACTCGTCACGGGGGGTAGTTTTTACGAGATCCCTTGACGGGTTGTCAGATGAAGACATCCAATCGTATATGTCCGATCAGGGTGTGACAGCCGTCCACAGGGTGATGAAAAAGGTCGATAACCAATTGACACCGACTCGTACTGTGTTTTTGACGTTCGACAGAATTGACCTCCCGTCGAAGGTCAAAGCAGGGTATGAAGTCATCTCCGTCCGACCTTATGTACCTAACCCAACGCGCTGTTTTCAGTGCCACAGGTACAACCATACCCGTGAACATTGCCCAAATGCAGCAAAGTGTGTCACTTGTGGTAGGGACGCCCATGAGGGGGATTGCCCACCTCCGTTTCCTCACTGCCTAAACTGCAACGGTGACCATGCGGCTTCCTCTCGCGACTGCCCTGTATACAAGGATGAGAAGGTAATCCAGCAAATTCGGGTTACGGAGAAGGTATCAACATCTGCCGCTCGAAAGTTGTTGGCGAGTCGAAAGCCCACTGTCCTCCCAGCGGGTACATACAGTAAGGTACTCACCTCAACTCGACCTACCAAGGATTCCAGTACCCAGACATGTGATTTCACTTTCGCTGACACAGTTGTGCGATCCGCCAGCCCGAAGATTGCCCGTTCCACGTCCCCGCTTCCTCCTGCTGCTTCTAGGGTACAGTCTTCGTCAAACTCTAGTAAACCGCGAGCACCTAAACAAGATGCCCGGACCTTGAAAAAGGAACCCGTCCGTGAGGATTTTCTGCGTTCTCAGGCTTCCCAACCGTCAACTGCCTCTTCCCGCCGTCACTCTTCCAGAAGAGCTGACAAGAAAAAGAGTTCCTCTCCTTCCCCGCCGAGGCGTGACCCATCCGTCACGCCGTCCAACAGTTGCCGGCCTCGGCCGTCTTCTGTTTCACCGGGTCGCTCCGTCTGCCGGGCACCCGGTCCTCTACCGGCGGCGGAAACTGCCCCTCCTGATCAACTCAGGGAGGTGGCAGGCGCGTCGGTCGAACCTATGGACCACGACACTTTGCCCCTGGATAGCGATAGCAGTGCTCCCTCGAAATCGGGTCCTCAGCGGCCGTCGAGGTGACCCCGCTCGCTAGTTGGTTTTTATCCTTATTTCTTCTCTCTTTTTTATCATGGCGCTCCTTCAATGGAATATTCGCGGCATTCGTTCTAATCGGGAGGAGTTAAAACTACTCCTTCGCTTGCACTGCCCGCTTCTAGTCTGCCTCCAGGAAACTAAGTTGCGTCCACGTGATCGTGCAGACTTTCCACACTACACCTCTGTGCGGTTCGACCTGCCACCCGTGGAAGGTGTCCCAGCCCATGGAGGGGTTCTGATGCTCCTTCGAGACGATGTCTATTTCCATCCCATTTCATTGCATACTCACCTACAGGCAGTTGCCGTCCGCATCACCCTATCCACATTTACCTTCTCCCTCTGTAGTATTTATTCGCCATCGTCATCTGCCCTTACTAGGGCAGATGTACTACACCTTGTTGACCAGCTCCCTTCACCTTTCGTGTTGATAGGCGACTTTAATGCCCACCACCCCTTATGGGGCTCTCCGGCACCTTGTCCGAGAGGCTCCCTTTTGGTGGACCTTCTCCAACACCTCGATCTTGTCTGCATCAACACCGGTGCACCAACCTTCCTTTCTGACACAACACACACTTACTCCCATATAGACCTCGCAATATGCACTCCTCAGCTTGCCGGTCGGTTTGAGTGGTATGCACTTTCTGACACGTACTCGAGTGACCATTTCCCCTGTATCATCCACATTCTGCATCATTCCCCATCTCCTCGTCCCACCAGTTGGAACATTTCTAAAGCCGACTGGGGGCTTTATTCTACCATGGCTGTTTTTCACGATCGGGATTTTCCCACCTGTGACAGTCAGGTCGACTACCTCACAGAGGTTATTCTCACAGCTGCCGAACGTTCCATACCTCGTACTTCCTCTTCTCCACGTCGTGTGCAGGTCCCTTGGTGGACTGCAGCCTGCCGCGACGCGCTTAGAGCCCGGCGCCGTGCTTTACGCACCTTCCGCCGCCACCCGACTTTGGAGAATTGCATCAATTATAAACGTATGAGAGCGCAATGTCGTCGTATCATGAACGACAGCAAGAAAGCTTGCTGGACTGCTTTTACTAGTTCTTTTAACCGTTTTACTCCCTCCACGTTTGTTTGGCGTGGCCTACGCCGTCTATCCGGCATTAAGGTCCACTCCCCGATTCCTGGCCTGAACGTGGAGAATGCAGTCCTCGTGGACCCCTATGACGTTTCCAACGCATTGGGCCGTTTCTTTGCGGAGGTTTCGAGCTCTGCCCATTACCACCCTGCCTTTCTCCCTCGCAAACAGGTAGAGGAGGCCCGGCCGCCTTCTTTCCACTCTTCTAATCGTGAAAATTATAACGTCGCCTTCACCATGCAGGAGCTAGACCGTGCTCTCGCCCTGTCCCGATCTTCTGCTCCCGGGCCCGATTCCATTCACATTGAAATGCTGAAGAACCTCTCTCCTGCGGGCAAGTGCTTTCTTCTCAGTATCTATAATCGCATATGGACTGAAGGTCATGTTCCCACAAGTTGGCGTGAAGCCACTGTTGTCCCCATCCCCAAACCAGGGAAGGACAAACATCTTCCTTCCAGCTATCGTCCTATTTCTCTGACGAGCTGTGTCTGTAAGGTGATGGAACGCATGGTTAACGCTCGGTTGGTCTGGCTCCTCGAATCTCGCCGCCTCCTGACTAATATCCAATGCGGTTTTCGTCGACACCGCTCTGCTGCTGATCACCTCGTTACGTTGTCGACCTTCATTATGAACAACTTTCTAAGGAAGCGTCAAACAGTAGCAGTGTTCTTTGACTTGGAGAAGGCATACGATACCTGTTGGAGAGCGGGCATTCTCCGCACATTGCACAGATGGGGCCTTCGGGGCCGCCTTCCTCTTTTCATTCAAGAGTTTTTGGCGGATCGCAAGTTCCGGGTACGGGTGGGTTCTGTTTTGTCAGATACCTATTGCCAGGAGAATGGGGTACCACAGGGCTCCGTCTTGAGTGTGGCGCTCTTTGCCATTGCAATCAATCCGATCGTGGATTGCCTTTCAGCCGACGTTTCCGGATCTCTTTTTGTTGACGATTTCGCAATCTATTGTAGCGCCCAGCGGACGTGCCTCTTGGAGCGTTCTCTTCAACGCTGTCTTGACCGTCTATATTCCTGGAGCATCGCAAACGGCTTCCGATTCTCCACTGAGAAAACTGTGTGTATAAACTTCTGGAGATACAAGGAATTTCTTCCACCCTCTCTACATCTCGGCCCTGTTGCTCTCCCTTTCGTGGAGACTACGAAATTCTTGGGACTCATGTTGGATCGTAAACTTTGCTGGTCCACGCACGTGTCCTACCTGGCTTCCCGTTGTGCCCGATCCCTTAACGTCCTTCGTGTCCTCAGTGGCACGTCATGGGGAGCGGACCGTACCGTCCTGCTTCACCTTTACCAGGCCATTGTTCAGTCGAAGCTCGACTACGGAAGCCTTGTATACTCCTCAGCGCGGCCGTCGATTCTCCGCCGTCTCAACTCTATCCACCATCGGGGATTACGTCTGGCGACCGGTGCATTTTATACTAGCCCTGTTGAAAGTCTGTATGCCGAGGCTGCTGTATTACCCTTGACCACTCGGCGTGACATACTTTTGTCTCGGTACGCATGCCGCCTGCGGTCGATGCCCAACCATCCATCTTACCGATTATTTTTTGACGACTCACTCGATCGCCAATATCAGTTGTCTGCGATTGCCTTGCTTCCACCTGGAGTTCGGTTTCGCCGCCTACTACAGCGGCTCGATTTTACCCTTCCTTCCACCTTTCGGTTGAGCGAAAGCCCATTGCCACCGTGGCATAAGGCCCCGGTTCACACTCACCTCGAACTTAGTTCGCTCCCCAAGGAGAGCACTCCGGATTTGGTATACCGCTCGAGGCTTGTCGAACTCCGTTCGCGGTTGGATAATGCCATATTTATTTACACTGATGGTTCCAAGAGCACTGCCGGTGTCGGATCTGCCTTCGTTGTAGAGGACAACCGTTTCCAATACAAGCTCCCTGACCGGTGCTCGAACTTCACGGCTGAGCTTTTTGCCCTCCACCAGGCCGTTTTGTACACCTGCCGCAACCGCCAACCTTTCTATGCCATCTGTTCGGACTCCCTTAGTGCCCTGCAGAGTCTTAAGGACCCTTTGTCGCACCATCCTCTCGTGTATCGGATCCAACGCTCCCTCCAGTTGCTAGCAGATGACAGCTGTCACGTTTCTTTCCTGTGGGTCCCTGGCCACGTAGGTGTGCCCGGGAATGAGACGGCCGACATAGCGGCCAAGGCCGCAGCTCTTTTACCTCGCGTGGCTACCTTTTGCGTCCCATCTGACGATGTTCAACGGGCTCTCCGCCGGAGTATCGTGTCGCAATGGCACAGTGCGTGGTTTTCAATGTCCAACAACAAATTGCGAACTGTAAAACCGATCCCGACCGCTTGGAGGACCTCCTCACGCCCCTCTCGGCGGGAGGAGGTCATCCTGGCCCGGTTGCGGATCGGTCACTGCCGTTTCAGCCACCGTCACTTGCTGTCCGCCGACCCTGCACCGCTGTGCTCCTGCGGTGAACTGCTGACCGTGCGACATGTTTTACTGTCTTGCGTACTTTTTAATCATCTCCGTGTAGCCGTTCACTTTCCGTCTACTCTGGAGGAAATTTTAGCTGATGACACACGAGCAGCTGCTAGAGTTTTGCGTTTTATCAACTTGGCCAACTTATCCAAGGATATTTAATTGTCTTTTATCTTTCGTTTTTAGCCTCTTCTGGATGTTCTGACAGTCCCCATTTTTTTTTTTTTTGAGGCCATAGCGAATCTGTTTTTGACTGGGCGCTAATGACCATAGAAGTTGTGCGCCCTAAAACCACAAAAAAAAAAAAAAAAAAAAAAAAAAAAAAAAAAAAAAAAGACCTCTTAGAGGCTGTCAGGACCAGATCTTTAGCTTACGGCAGGTAATGGAAAAGTGCTATGAGTGGAACAGGGAATTGTATCTATGTTTCATAGATCTGGAAAAGGCTTATCACCGTGTGCCTAGGAGGAAGCTACTGTCAGTTCTTCAAGATTATGGTATAGGAGGCAAACTTCTGCTGACAATTAAAGGACTTTACGTAGACTCAGGCAGCAGTTAGAGTAGATGGTAAATTAAGCTCATGGTTCAGGGTAGTTTCAGGGGCAAGACAAGGCTGTGACCTGTCACCACTGTTCATATTATTCATGGATCATATGTCGAAAACAGTAGACTAGCAGGGCGGGATTAAAGTAGGTGAAAACAAAATAAGCAGTCTCGCATATGCGGATGACTTAGTTGTAATGGCCGATTCGATTGAAAGGTTGCAAACTAATATTTCAGAGCTCGATCAGAGGTGCAAGGATTATGATAAGAAGACCAGCATCTCCAAAACGAAAGTAATGTCTGTGGGAAAGAGGTTCAAACAGATTGAGTGCCAAATAGGAGGAACAAACTTAGAACAGGTAGACAGTTTCAAGTACCTGGGATGTATTTTCTCACAGTATGGCAACATAGTGAAAGAACTGGAATCGAGGTGCAGCAAAGCTAATGCAGTGAGTGCTCAGCTAAGGTCTACTCTCTTCTGCGAGAAGGAAGTAAGTACCAAGACTAATTTAGCAGTGCACCGCTCTATCTTTCGACCAACTTTGTTGTATGGAAGTGAAAGTTGGGTGGATACAGATTACCTTATTCGTAAGATAGAGGTTACAGATATGAAAGTAGCAAGAATGGTTGCAGGTACCAATAGATGGGAACAATTCAAAATGTTCAAATGTTTGTTAAGATTATGGGACTTAACTACGGGGTCATTAGTCCCTAAACTTACAAACTACTTATCAACTACCTTATATTAAAGACAGCACAAATATCCATGCCCGAGGGAGGATTTGAACCCCCGACCGTAGTGGCCGTGCAGACCGTGACTGGAGCGCCTCAGTCTCCTCGGCCACCGCGGCCGGCAGATGGGAACAATGGCAGGAGGGTATCCATAATGAGGAAATCAAAGAAAAGCTGGGAATGAACACCATAGATGAAGCTGTTAGAGCGAACAGACTGAGATGGTGGGGGTCATGTTACACGCATGGGAGAAGCAAGGTTACCTAAGAGATTCATGAGCTGTCAGTGGAGGGTAAGAGGAGTCGAGGTAGACCAAGAAGAAAGTACTTAGATTCGGTGCAGAATGATTTTGAAGTGAAAGGCATAACATCAGACGAGGCATCAATGTTAGCATTGAGCAGGGGATCATGAAGGAATTTTATTAAATGTACTATGCTCCAGACTGAACGCTGAAGGGCATAATCAGTCTGTAATGATGATGATTAGACTAAATTGTAAGTTAATGAACAAAATTGTATTGTGAAGTAGTGCCTTGTGGACCCGGATAAATAAATAAAACCGAAACCTAAAGTGGGCCAGAACCTGCATTAGTGGTATTGGGGGGCTCCTCGGTAGCAGCCAACAAGTGGCACCTGCAGGGCACGGAGACGGGTGGTGCTGGCTGCAGGCAGCGGCGTGGCTGCTGTGTCACACACAGGTGCAGTGGCCATCGCCGCTCGCAGCTGGTCGGCGCAGCTCGGCAGGCGGCGCACGTCTCGGCTGGTTGGTCCACCGCCTGCAGACTGCAGAGGACGCCGCTTCGCTCTCTGTCCGCCTCCCGCCTCGCCGTTCCGTTCCGTTCCGTTTCGCTTCTCTTTGCCTTGCGTCGCCGTCGCCGGCCGCGTGCTGTGCGTGCAGATGGACTCTGCAACCCGTTCTCTGCCGCCACCGTTGCAATTAGCGCTCAGGCTTGACCGCTGCCTTCGGGCTGCTTTGTGCACAGATACTTCTCCGTCACATCGAGCCTGTAGCCACACTGAGTCACCTCCTTTCATTTCTTTTTTGTATTTTAATATTTTGCGATGCAATATTCGACTGTTTTCACTTCATTTTCGTTACTTGTATTTCATTTCGTACCTAAGAACTAGATTTCCTCGGTCGCTCTGAAAAATCTGTTCCTCCGCCTACAATTTATTATCTAGCTGTAAGACTCTTTGTGTTACTGACCACAAGAAGTGTACCGGCCAGTGGCGGCTACTCCTTGAGGACTCTGGGGCGGCGCCCTCCCAAAAATATCCAACACGGAATACGTACCAATCGTTAATCACAAATCTAATTGAATAATTTTCGTGTAGCAGCAACCCGTGTAAGTGAATGACCAATGTTTTTAGTCTAGGTAGTCTGCCAGCCAGGCTCACCGAATGTTTTCAGAATGGACTGACTGTCGGACTCTACGCGATCCGTCCGCGCCTTGTAAAGGCTGGCAACGGGCGCCGGAGTGAGTGGGGGTAGTGGGGGTTGGGCGGGGGTAGTGTGCTGAACCGGGCCGCTTAGGACGGCGTCCGCGCCAAGAGCGCCAAATACAAAGGCGCACCGGCACCGGTCAGGCAGTTTCTAACAGGTGCCCTGCGTGTGAAGGTGCGTATTATTCCCTAACTGTTTTTCTAGTTCCCTATTTAGAATGAATAATATAAATAGCGTTAACTACATTTTAACATTTGGTAGTGAAAAATTGACTTTTGAAGGAAAGTTGGAATTAAAAAGTTTAGGACCACGCGAGACCTAATTTGAACAGTGTACAGACACAAAATGCGTGCAAAAGCAAAAGTAGTTTCACTAGGAAATTTAATCCTGCTTTATATAAACACACCAATATATAAGCATACCAATGGTATTACTACATTTGTTGGTGACAGTCTTCTAATTTTAGTAACATATGTTTGTCGCTGACGAAGCATTTGTGTTCTCTGAACACTTACTTATATAGTTACACACACAACGAATTTACTTCTTACTTTATATTATTTTAAGGTACAGTTTTGGGTCTGTTGTGAAATCTAATATAATGGAGTTACAAGGTTTTCATTGCCTGAAGAAAATATTAAAAACGACATATTTGTGCGTAAATTTGTTCGTATTTTGGTATAGGAGGAAAAAGTCGTGTTAGATGAAGGGTTAAATTACGTAACTAGCTAATAAAATTAATGCTATATTCTGCCAAGAAATGTTCTGAAGGGACAAAATGTCGTGTACAATTGAAGACACATGCCGCCCCTCCTAATAAACAGCCCACCAGCCGCCACTGGTACCGGCTCCATCCCTTTTCAACGTGTACACAAACGACCAGCCACTTCCTGTCAACGCCAACAGTTACATAAAGGGTGTTTTACTAAGCGTGTTTGCCTCTGTAACTTATAAAATAATAGGTGACGGGAAATTTTAATGCGGTAGGTCAACACAAGAAATGTTACACTTTCTGCGGAGCTATGAACATAGTTTATTGTATCATTTTCCAAAGAGTTACACCACGAAGATATAATTTTTAATGGAACAATAGTTTTTTCTATATTGTATTGGATTCGTTTAAACCAGCTTCGTCCAAATCAATTTAAACTACATTCCTATCACTGTTACTTTGGGAGCTACAACCCTTCAAAGTTCCGGGGGCGGAGGTTGCGATAGCGTAACTGGCCGAGTGGCTATCCTCTGGGGCACGGCCCACTGTCTCATGACCACCAGCCAGTCGGCTACGCTGTCGTAGCCTCCCTCCCCCCTAAACTTTGAAGGGTTGTAGCTCCCAAACTAACAGCGATAGGAATGTAGTTTAAATTGATTTGGACGCAGCTGGTTTCAACGAATCCAATGCACGATAGAAAAACTATTGTTCCATTTTAAAAATTATATCTTTGTGCTGTAACTCTTTGGAATATGATACTATAAACTATGTTCATAGCTCCGCAGAAAGTGTAACATTTCTTGTGTTGAACTACCGCATTAAAATTTCCCGTCACCTATTATTTTATAAGTAACAGAGGCAAACACACTTAGTGAAACACCCTGTATATGCTGACGACCGAGTCATAGCTGCTCAGGGACAGTCGTTTGAGGATGTGGAAAAGAGTCTGAATGAGGCACTGATGGAGCTCGACTCGTATTACTGCCGTAATCAACTGAAACCCAACCCAATGAAAACCCAGACATGTGCATTCCATCTGCGCAACAAACAGGCATCTCGTTAGCTGCAAGTGAGGTGCAGGGATGTTGACTTGGAACACTGCAAAAACCCTAAATACTTGGGCGTTACTTTAGACCGAGCTCTGACATTTAAACAACATTGCCTTAATACCAAACTGAAAGTTTGTGGTCGAAATAACATTCTGAGACGACTGACGGGTTCGACCTGGGGCGCAAGACCAAAGGTTGTAAGAACGTCGGCCCTATCTCTAGCCTACGCCGCTGGCGAATACGCTAGCCCAGTTTGGCACAGGTCTGCTCATGCCAAACAAGTCGACGTCGCCCTCAATGAATCTGCCAGAATAGTTACAGGATGTTTGCAGCCAACCCCTGTAAATAAAATCTATCATCTTGCCGGTATTGCACCTCCAGCAATTCCAAGAGAACAAGCAGCAAATAAAGAGAGACAAAAATCTATAGTCTCCAAGTGGCATCCACTCCATGGGATGGAGCCAGCATTACAGAGGCTTAAATCTAGAAACAGTTTTGACATCAACTGAGAAGGAGATTGACTACAGAACAACGGTAGAACGCTGGAAGGATGCGGAAAGACACCCGTGGATGGAACCCTCCGAAGCCTTAGCTGCTGGACACAACGAAAGCTGGACAACGTGGAAGTCTTTGAACCGATTACGCAGTAAACCTATGGGGCTATCAAAATGATTCCACCCTCTGTGACTGTGGAGGCATTCAAACAACTACCCATATGTATAACTGCCCGCTCAGTCCCTCACACTGTACCTTTGATGAGTTAATGTCGGCACAATCAAACGCTATTGACGTAGCCCTCTTCTCAGCTAAGAATGTGTAGAAACCTTTCTTCACATCTGCATAATTTTTCCTTTTAAATTAATATGTAGGTATTTAAAGATGTCTCTGACACGAATAAAAAAAACCTCAGTGTTAGCCCAGCTACATCTTTCCTTCTGCCCCTCCCCCCCCCTCTCTCTCTCTTTTTCTTTAGAATGCCCACCACAACATGAAAAATGGCGATGTAAACACACTGAAGACCATTAAACATAACACGCCACAAACAAACAAGCAGCAACACCACAGCTCAAAAGTAAGTAAGCCAAAACAACCACATAGAAATAATTTCAATATAATTCCCAGGCTAATGTAGGTCTACAACAAAGCAGTCAGTTTTCTTAACAAAAACGTTTTGTTTGCAGATGACAGGCTGTCAAAACTTGTCATTCCACAAGTAATGCAAATGCAAATCCTGCGAATGACACACTGTAAGTACCTTGAATAAATTAGGCCTAAAACATCTTGCAAAATTTTCAAACCAAACAACTTGTGCAAACGATTGTATAACCAAATTATGTAACATGTTACAGAAAATAAACACCAGAAACCCATGAAAGATGACACAATAAGTGCCGAACTAGTATGGGTATTAAAACAAAAAAAGTGTCTTGCATAAGGCGGAATCAACCACAAATCTTTTGTACTTGTAGCGTATTTCCGCTTTTAGTTGAAGTTTCAAGCAGTTCCATCAGGGGTGTAGACAACGAGGGAGGATCCAAACAACCCCCTCCCCTTACCCACCATCCCAGAACCATATCCACGAAGCCTTTCCCCTCACTTTCTCTTTATAGTCGCTCACAATGCAATCTGTGTTGCAGTTTTAAACGTTGAAACTGCTAGAGATGAGTCTTCCCTCGGGCATGTGTACATTTGAACATTTGATTTGAAACGGCAGCAGATACTTTGAGTACTGAATGTTTCAAATGTTTGTAAATCTATCGGGCCCAACTGCGTGGTTATTAATCCGTAGCTTACAACGTACTTAAACTAATCTAAGGACAACACACACATCGATGCCCGAGGGAGGATTAGAACCCTCGACGCGGGAGGCCGCGTGATCCGCAACGTGGTGCTCCAGTCCGCTCGGCTACTCCCGCACGGCTGTGGTTCTCATCTTAATGAACTTCTTGTAGTAGAGCAGTGTTTCTTTAACCTGGGCGTCGCGAAGTCTTGCTAGCGGGACGCCGTCATAGGAGGAAGTACTTGCACCGTAAAATAACTAGGGGTTCAGTAATACAAAAACGTATGCCTAAGTGAAATTCATTTAAAGTTAAAATTACCGAGTTATTTGTGTAATATTATGAATTGAATAGATAATACATTGTTTTACAATACAGTGTGTTAAAGATGAATAAACGCGAAGTCTGATAACTGATTTCAGGAAAAGAATTTGATACAATAAGTAAATCTGAAAAATTCGAAAACAAGATATATAGACAAATTTTGTATGCAGTGATACGTTTGTTAAAGAGCATAATTATCTTCTATGTCTTGAAAGAAATGCGATATACTCGTTAACAAAATATAGTTTTTCTGTCAGAAATCACGTAAAAATATGATGTGTGTGTGATTCCGAGAAATATACAAAAAAACTTCGCCCACAAATTTAAAAGAAAGCCGAAGCAAAAGAAGATAAAATTTATTTCCTTTGAGATAACATTACTTTGTTACGGTTCGTGAGGGAGTCGCCAGAATATTTTTACTGGGATAGGGGATCGCATGTTCGAAGATGTTGAATAAAACTGTATTAGAGGACTGAACCCACCCCTGGAAGAATATATTATCTACGCCCCTGAGCTCGTTTCTAATGACATCGCATCTCCTGAACAGTGTCTCCTACAATGTACATTTTCATTTACTTTTAGTAGAATATTTCAGGAAACGTTCTGCTTAATTTTTTGCTAATAGAATTCGTAGTAAACACGTTATGAATTACGTTTCTGCGTCATGGCGTGACATTCGATCCCTCTAATTGTTTAAAGCGTCAATTTTCAATTAAATTCATTGGTATGTTTTCATTCTATATGTAAGAGTTGTCGCGATTGGAATTAACAGTGAAGTCGATATTAATTAAAACCTCATTCACGAGTTTTTTTTTAAATACAGAAACATTATTTGCAAATAATTTATTGAGGAGGGGAAGGAAAAAGGTTGAGGAAGGAAGGGATAAACATGGTTTATGACCTAACATCCTTCTGAACTATGTGTCTTACTAAAATTTCAAAGGTACATTCAGTGGTATATGTGCATAGTGTTCGTAAAATTTCTCACCATTACGGAGAATGAAGTAGAAGTAATAAATTTTCATGTCCTATCGAATGTCGCATTAGCATTGGATTAACCGTAGAAAAGAACCAAGCGATAAACTCCTTTTATAATTTTGCTGGAGGTGAAAGATACGTAAAGGTTTGAAATCATGTGCAAAGTTTTTTTGTAAATTTCCGAGTCTTCTCATTTTGAAATATTGTTTGTTGACACCCAATTTTTCGTACGTCTCATTGTTCATGCAGTCATGTCTCTTCAACTACATGTTCGAAGTTGGTTCTTAACCCAACAGTCATCTTCCCGTTGCTTTGAAGGACAAGTGTGCAAACTTACAACAAAGAAATAAAAGTTTACATTTGAATGACGCCTGTCAAGTTTACCTGATGATGGCCTAATAAGCCGTAAACTAGTTTGTAAATAAACAAAAAATTAGTAGAACAGAAACAGTTTGTTTTCAACCTTAAATACGGAAGTTTTCCACCAAGAAATGGCTGAAGAATCCTTATATAACAAACACACACTATGCTTTATATATGATTGGGGGAAGAAAATGTACTATGTTTCAGGTAGTTCAATTTTATTTATTTAAAATACATGACTTGCACCTACATCAGTACTTTTCAGGCCACGTTACTGCCTGTGACGGAGGCTACTTATCCTACAACTAAGCTTCCCCCTTCCCATTCGCGAAAGATTCTAGGGAAGTTCAGAGTGGGTTAAGTAAAACTGCTCCAGATGAAGGGACGTGAATGTATGCAAATAACCACAACCCCTGACGTGCACACTCCGTGTACGACCGCCCACTCAGAGCCTATGTCAGTTGGTGGGAAGCAGTGCAAACGGGACGATGGTAATCTCAGTCGAACAGCGGGCGCGCGTTGTGGGAAGTTACGTGACAACAAAGACGCGGTCAGTTCGTTCCTAAGAACTATAATTGTGTCAAAGTGCCAGCGAAGAGTGCTTGGCGATGCTTAGTCTGAAACGTGATCAGACATGATCTATTTTGGACAAGTGAAAAACCTTTCCTAACGTGCCCGCACATCAGAAAACGTGGCTGTAGTTAACCAGAAAATTCTTCAGAGTCCTCCCAAATCACCCGTCGCAGGAGACAGGCATATCGCGTCGATCGAGCAGACGGATACTCCACCTGGACCTGCATATGCATCGCTACCGAGTGTCTTGTTCATGCATTGTTCAACAGCAGCGCCTCCAGTTTTGTGACTGGCGGTAACAGTGAATGGCCAGGACATGGGTCTGTTCTTTATGTCCTAAGAAGGCTGGTTTCACCTGCGTGGTTATGTATTCTCACAGGTTCTAGGCACCAGAGTTGCTGGATGGCAGAGATTCTGGTCCTGTTGGTCCTGTCTCATTAGAACGCAGAGTTCGGTGCGTTACGTTGCCAGCATTTTGAAACTATTTGTGGCAGCATACGGGCCGGCCGCGGTGGCCGAGGGGATTGAGGCGCTCCAGTCACGGTCCGCACGGCCACTACGGTCGGGGGTTCGAATCCCCCCTCGGGCATGGATATTTGTGCCGTCCTTAGTTGTAAGTAGTTTGTAAGTTTAGGGACTGATGACCCCGTAGTTAAGTCCCATAGACTCTACAAACATTTGAACATTTTTTTTTAGCAGCATACGGCTGTGGGAGAATACGGCCCACAGTTACTTCAAATAGGATGGAGAAATTACTCATATGTCAGCCGAATCTCGGAGCACATTTAAACAACCACAAATTTTAGATTGTCACAGCTGTTGGACAATCTTGTTGTTTCGATGGGACTCATTATTTATTTTGATGGTTAATATGGATATCACAACTTCAAAAATGAGATTGTAAATATTTCTATTTTAAATCAAAACTAATGACACTAGAAATCATATTTAAAAATAAAATTTAGAGAAAAGAAATGCCACATTGATAGTTTTCCTTGACATTGAACATAAGTGTTAGAGGAATACATATCTGTAAACCGTGGACGAATGGAACCCGATAAGTGTCGCAGAATGTTAAGTCCGCAGTTTTGATGGTACCTTCGATTACTACCTCAGGTACCATGGAATCTCAGGTAAATGTCCTCTAAGCGCAATATATTCCCACCCCTGGGCGTAAAGAAATGTTCAAATGTTTGTTAAGCTTAAGGGACTCAACTGTGGGGGTTATCAGTTCCTAAACTTATGAACTACCTTATACTAAAGACGACACAAACATCCATGCCCGAGGGGGATACGAACCTCCGACGGGGAACGGCCTCGCGCATCGGAGCATAGCGCCTCAATGGGCTTGGCCACTCCTCCGCGGCCAGCGTAAAGAGAGAGCCTGAGTGAGCGCTGTCGTGTCACGTCCCACAGGGTAGGCCACGGTTACGTTGCTGACTGGCCGCTATGAGACAGGGCCTGTGCCCAAAGGGTCAGCTCGTCAGCTAAGCCGTCGATGGCCCCTCACAAGGGGGACACCAAGTATGGTATCAAAAGAATTTGATGGGTCGTAGGTATGTTGTGAGGGAATTCCTCCAGACCATCAAGCTAAAAGGATTTACTCCAATGGGCTTTGATTTCTAAAAAAAATCGACATCAAATTCGCAGCAAATTACCATGCGTAACGTGTCTACTTATACATGGTGGTTACCGCTCAGCGAGACAGCACGGTGTAATCGGCGAGGCTGCCATGCAGGCGATCTGGGTTCAAGTCCGACATGGGTCAATTACTTTTCACACCTGTCCGGTGATTGTGCATAATTATGTATTTTTATAACCATTCTTATGTAAACGTTTGCAGTAAATGGTCAGGATAAAAACTTGTAACATTCACTCAATATTTTATGTATTGCACGACGATTATTTTATTCATTTTGTTTTTTCGAAACACACTTTTATGGCGATTGAAGCATATTTCGAAATCAGTAACAAGTCTCTTGTTAATACCTACAACATTTGGGCAACATTTAATAACTATGTTTACAATTCCTAACCGTTCTGTTTTTTATCTCCTCCTATGACGTGTGTACCCACGTGACGCGTCCCAGTGGACTATTTATTATGCTACGGAAAGTTTATCTGGAAAGTTTACGAAGCAACTCTACGAAACATTCTTGAAAGGTGTTATTTCGCTGTACGTGGGTCAGAAGAAATTTCTTTTAATTATCGATTCATGGAGTGGGCAAACTGACCAGACATTGTACGATAGTATCTTCGTTGACGAAACAAAAGCTTGCACTTGCACTATTAAAGTTATTCCACCTAAGTGTACCCCTCTGTGCCAACCATGCAATGTGTATTCTTACCGTCAGGTAAAACTTTTCATTAATAGACTACAACATGCTCCTGAATTATTAACAGCTAATCGCGAAATCACTTCACGGGAAAACTCGATTCGAATACATTCATTACTATTGCATCAGTTCAGCGCACCAGTCTTCGTTGCCATGATTAAATATGCCTGGTTTGCGTCGCAATTAATTGACGACGTAATATTGTTTTTGAATGTTAACGACCAGAGTTTTCCAGTATCGCTGATGAAAATACCTTGCGCATGTAAAGCGGTAGCATTTATCAGATGTGCGTGGTGCAACAATGTTCTGTGTTTTCGGTGCTTCTATGACAATGATCACCCAGAATTTTGTACAGGTGTTAAAGATAGTGATGATGGCGACGGTGAGTAAATAACACTGCGCAATAAGTAAAACAATCAGTTGCTACTATGTTATTTGCTATTATCCTGTTTACTCAATCTGTATCATAGGCGTGGGTATAAAGGCATATCATTATGTACAGTAAAAGAAGAGAAATGAAGAAAAGTGAAAAATAAATGACCCGAAAGGGAAGGTTTTTCATTTTTTATTTTCTTGGTTTTTTAATCGTTTGACTTTTCATTGTTTTTGTTTTCCTTTCTTTATATCTTTTTCTTTGCTTAATTTTTTTTTAAATATAAAAAGAAGCAATTAAAATTTTTAAAAATTGTTCTGCCGCTAGGTATCGAACTTGGGGCTCCTGTATGGGAGCCTAGCACCTTTCCGATTACACCACGGTGTCTCGCTGAGCGGTAACCGCCATGTATAAGTAGACACGTTACGCGTGGTAATTTGCTGCGAATTTGATCTCGAATTTCTTAGAAATCTAGGCCCATTGGAATAAATCCTTTTAGGTTGATGGTCTGGAAGAATTCCCTCACAACATACCTGCGACCCATCAAAATCCGTTGGTACCATACTTGGTGTTCCCCTTGTCAGTGTTACGTCACGCGACAACGTTCAGCCCTTCTCTTAAGGCGGTGTTGCCCTGGGACCCTGTCGCGCTGCACGGCTCGAGCAGCCGTTGACGATGGACAGACCGTATCGGGCTCCATTGATCCACCACTGTCCATTATCGGTATTTTTCTGCGCTCGCACACTACAATACTGTAATTGACGGCTTCATTTGGTTGTGAAGACATACAGGAATCGCATGCAGTGGAACCCACTCGTATGTATTGTGTGCTAAACGGTGCGGTGCAACACTTGCGGCTGCACCAGCATTTTATTTCGTCGCCAGCGCTGCCACTGATCACCGCCTAATAAACAAAACGGGCGATATACAGATCACCACTTGCCGTGGCGGTCTGGACGCTTTATCGCCTATGGCTGTTTAGTGTAGCAGCAAACACTCCTTAAGATAGCGCCTGATGGCTCGGCGAAACATCTCCAGATGACAATATCCGACAGAAAACCTGAGAAGAGTTTCATATGATGTTACTACGGGAACGTCTACATACAGCGATTTCACTTTTTTTCAACCACTTCCCACAGACGCTGACTGCAGTAGCGAGTGAAGAGCCGGCCAGCTTCACCGTTTGCGAGACGCCCTTTCCCAGGTGCCGGGAGATAACCATCTGCCCTGTCATTAGTTTCTCCGCGTTCAGAGAGTGCTGCTATCCCGCAACTCTGTTAATGAACTGCGGCTCCAGCTGGTGCTGCGCCCTTGATTTAAGTCCTCGGCCGGTTTAGACATTCACATTCTGGCCATTTTTCATACCTGCTTCGCTCATATACAAGGCTTAAGCAACTAATGAGAGAACCACTGTGAGATATGAATGCTTGAACATAAATACATATGCTAGGCAAGCATGCAGATGGCGCGGCTGTATTTGACCATGAACGGCATCCGTGCAATGCCCTCAAAAGGACGCGATCGCGCGCGCGCGCGCGCGCGCGCGCGCATACACACACACACACACACACACACACACACACACACACACACACAAATACTACGGTCGGGGGTTCGAATCCCCCCTCGGGCATGGATATTTGTGCCGTCCTTAGTGTTAGCTAGTTCATAAGTAGTTTGTAAGTTTAGGGACTGATGACCCCGTAGTTGAGTCCCATAAGACTTACAAACATTTGAACACACACACACACACACACACACACACACACACACACACACACACACACAACGTGCCTGCCATATGTCGTTCTACACCATTTAAACGATATTTTACTTCATGCCACACACGTTGAAGGACATTTGATGAAACGAGGTGAAGAGCTCTCCTTTAAATGGTCAATGTCATTCATATTAACATTGTGCACACGTTGCTACAAATATCCCCACAAGAAAACTCTAGGGGGGTGTCACGTCCAGGGATCGTGGTGGACATGCCTTAAAGGTTTAAATCCACCCCTTCCTATCCATCGCTGGGGATATGTTGTACCCCCAAGCTCGCAACAAATCAGGCGTAGTGTGGAGGAGTACCGTCTTGGTGGAAGATCTGATACGTTCAATTTGTGTCGCTGTATACATTGTTATTTTTGCTGTTTTAAGGGGGCTAAAGTATACATGAATTGTATGATCTGTCAAAGAAATTCTGATTGTTTGGACATATCAGATGAGTGGACAACACGTTACAGATGCAATCTGTAACCCGTAAAACGGAGACGTTTCTTTAAACGCTATCGACTTAAGTCTCCTTTAACCCTTTCACTCTCACATTATGAATTCAGCTTTGGAAAAATCAAAATCCATTGTTATCTGTATTAATACAATGGACTAAACATCAAAATGTGTGTTATAAAATTTTTGAACGAAATTTTTGAACTGATGCAGGAGTTGGGGTGGAAATCATTAAAAGAAAGGCGTTATTTGTTTCGTTGATCTATTTGTGAAATTTCTTTCAACTACTTTCTCTTCCGAATGCGAACATATTTTTGAGCACCCACCTTCACAGGGAGACATGATAATCATAATAAAATAAGAGAAACCAGATCGAAAACAGAAAGATTTAGGTGTTACTTTTTCCCGCGGGATGTTAGAGAATGGAACCACAGAGGAATATCATAAAAGTAGTTAGATGAAACCTCTGCCATGCACTTCAATGTGACTGGCAGATTATCCATGTAGATATAGATGAAAGAAAAATTAACGATCGACCTCGAAACTTGATTGCTTATGAACCTACAAAGCTAACGTCGAGCCGTGGCGATTCTCGCGAATTTTAAATCTTTCTACATCTACATGGGATACTCTGCAAATCACATTTAAGTGCGTTGCAGAGGATTCATCGAACCACTTTATACTATTTGTCTCTCACTCCGTTCTCGAATACCGCGCAGGAAGAAAGAACACCTGAATCTCTCCATTCGAGCTCTGATTTCTCGTATTTTATTCTGATGGTCATTTCTACCTATGTAAGTGGAAGTCAACAGTATATTTTCGCATTCGGAGGAGAATGTTGGCGATTGGAGTTTCGTAAGTAGCCCGTGCCGCAGCGATAAGCGCCGTTGTAATGATTCCCATCCCAGATCCTGTATCATTTCCGTAACGCTGTCTCCCCTGTATTGTGACAATACGAAACGAGCTGCCCTTCTCTGGACTCTTTCAATGTTCTCCTTCGAACCCACCTGATAAGGATTCCACACTGAGCAGCAATACTCCAAAAATGGACGGACAAGCGTAGTGTATTCAGTTTCTTTTATAGTTACATATTTTAAGGGTTCTGCCAATAAAACGCAGTCTCTGGTTCGCCTTTCCCACGACATTAACTACGTGTTCTTTCCAATTTAAGTCTGAAGTAATAGTAATTCCTAGGTATTTTGTGGAGTTTACGGCCTTCACTTTTGATTGATTTATCTTGTAAACAAAGTTTAACGGATTTATTTTCGTACTCATGTGGACGACTTCACACTTCTCATTATTTAGTCAATTGCCAATACCTAAGTAAAGGTTTTCAAAAATTTTCAACGTCAATTTTCCCTAAAATGTTCCATGGAATGCCTTTGGCTAATTGTTATTAGAGTTCTGAACTTCGGATAGCATAAATGTAAAAACTATATTATAATCCCTAGGCTCACTCGCAGTCGCCGCAGTGCTTGCGTGTCGTGCTGCTGTTGTCTGTTGGAAGATAAGCAGCTGGCGGTGTCGGCACCGCTCCTAATTGGGCCCTGCGGCGGCGAGCCGCGCTAATGACCAGGACGTGGACGCGGCCGACTGTCCCGCCAACAGCGCCTTTGCTTTTCCCTGCTTACTAGGTTACACGCCACACTTATCAACTCTGCAAGATTGTCACTTGCAAGGCAGTTACATGCGTCTGGCGGTAGTACGAGGTGCAGTCATAACACCTCCGATTTTTTCTTCTTCTTCTTCTTCTTCCTCAGGGCTGGCTACTGACAGAAACATGTGATTCGTTTCCACTCACTTTGGCACACTGAAATTGGAACATTGGAAGACGAGCATGACCCCTGCGCAAGGATGACACGCAAATCGTGAAGCGTTCCACTTTCTCTCTTTAACACTGATGGTTCCCTAGGAGACGGTCGTGCTGGGTATGCGTATCTTCATGGCGACCGTGTCGAACAACATTCATTACCTCGTGAGAGTACTGCGTGGCTGGTCGCCGTTAAAAATGCTCTAGAACATCCGAGTCTGCCCCAGGGGGTCATTTGTCATCTCTAGTGACTCCCTGAGTGGCGTGCAAGCTATCGACCAGTGCTTCTCTCGCCACCCATTAGTGCGGTCTATTCAGGACACAGTATACTCTCTCCGCAAGTCTGGCCGTTCTGTGGTCTTTGTGTGGACCCCGGGCCACGTCGGCATACCGGTTGGACAAGCACGCCACTACGGCACCACCACTGGATATAGGAATCGGACCTCAAGTTGGCGTTGCAACGGTAGGTGCGTGAGGTTTGGAGCACTGAATGGTCTACCACGGGTGTGCAGAATAAGCTTCGCGCAGTCAAGCTATCCAAGGGTCTGTGGAGATCACTGCGTCCCATAAGTCGTGAAATGGTTGTCCTCTGCCGCCTCCGCATTGGGTATACATTGCTGACCCTTCGCCGTGACGCCCCGCCCGTATGGTAGTTCATCTTCTGATGGACTATCCACTTCAAGCCCCCTTGCGGCTGTCTTTAAATCTACGAGACGCGCTACCCTTACTTGTAGGTGACGATGCCTCTCTATGGCTAACTCTGTTTTAAGTTTTATTCGCGCAGGTCTCTACAATACCATCTAGTGACTTCTCAGGTCCCCACATATCTAGCACTTTTAAGTCTTTTTAAGATTTTTGTGTCGAATGCCAAGTGGTTTTTAGTGTGTGCAGCATGGATGGCTCATCCTGTATTATCTTTGTCAACAGCCAGGCAAGGTATTCTGCTGTCCAGTTTTAACTCAGTTCCTGACGTGGTTTTTACCTATTGTCTTTCTTTTGTGTTGTCAGAAAATTTCTCAATGTCAGTCTTTCCCTTTTGTGAGTTTCTATTTTCAGTGTTATCTTTTACTTTTTAGCTTCTGACAGTGAACTCTTTGCTAGGACCAGGGAACCGACGACCTAGCTGTTTAGTCCTCTCAAAAGTAACATCATCATGTGATTCGTTTGAAAATATGTGCGCACTCATTGTGAATGCGTGATACAGATGTTAGAACTGTAGAGGACATACAACTCTAGTACGAGAGGCCAGGATGGGACTCTTTGTGATAGTTAACGCTTCAAGTGCGAATGACTGATACATCTGTCTGCTGCATTCTGTGGCTAATGGCTTGTGGGCATGACGCAACTTCACCCAGAGGTTAGATGAGTCCTGCGGTGGAGTGGCCGACCGCTCTAAGTCGCCTTGCTGCGGAGCGCGTGGTTGCTCGCCGTCGGAGGTTAGAGTCCTCCATGGTCTCTCTCTCTCTCTCTCTCTCTCTCTCTCTCTCTCTCTCTCTCTCTCTCTCTCTCTCTCTCTCTCTGCCTGTGTGTGTGTGTGTGTGTGTGTGTGTATGTGTGTGTGTGTGTGTGTGTGTGTGTGTGTGTGTGTGTGTGTGTTGTCCTTATTGTAAGTCTAGGGACTGATGACCATAGCCGTTTCGTCCAATAGGTTTACAAACATTTGAACGTTGACTATTATATGAGCTTTGTTCACTACATGGCAGCTGTCTTCAGGCAACACAACACAATGTATACAAAATGTTCAAATGTTTGTAGAACTTATGTGACTTAACTACGGGGTCATCAGTCCCTAAGCTTACAAACTACTTATGAACTAGCTAATACTAAGGACGGCACAAATATCCATGCCCGAGGGGGGGATTCGAACCCCCGACCGTAATGGCCGTGCAGACCGTGACTGAAGCGCCTCAGTCCCCTCGGCCACCGCGGCCGGAACACAATGTATTCTGGGCTAATTATAACAAGTTTGCTCCAGGCCACGCGTCGACAGTTTGGGTCTAATGAAGCGACCGCGTTATATGTTACAGTAGCGAAACTCGGACGTTTATCACATTAAGAGATACAACAGCTTCTATTAGAAAGTAACGATAATGCCAGCGACAGTTCTGAAAGTTTACAAAACACGGATATCGAGGTTAACGAAAGTCACTTTGATTCAGAAAGAACTGACGACGGGGCACTAGTGCAATAGACGGTACCTAGTGCATTAGTACGTGCTAGTTCAGTTCATAATCAACATTTGTTTAGTGGTGGTACTGGTACAGTTATGCCTCTGGAACAATCACTTGTTTTGAGCGTATCGTGGATCGTGCTTCCTGCAAAAAATAGCTGAACACATTAGACACACAGCACTTCATAGCTTCTCATCAAAATTTAACACCACGCTAAAGGCCGGATACCGCAAGTGAAAAGGTAAAAACCCTTATTGGAATTCTCTTGCTTCAAGGAATCGTTCACAAACCGCAACACAATATGTATTTTTCAAATTCGAAAACAAAAACACGAGGCAAAACTTTTGTGTCGGTTTAGTTCACAGCACCACAGCGGCAGGGGGCGAGGCGGCGCCGGCACACAGTTCGCTGAGGAAGGGCCGCATGTGCACTAACGTCGCACTTAAAGGGTTTGGCGACGTTCTCAGTGCAAGAACAGCGTGCAGTCACTAGTCTTCTCCATTTGCGCGGTGTGCCCCTGATTGAAATTCATCACCTTTTGAGTGAGGCTTGTAGCAATCGTGTCATGGTTTTAGCCAATGGGTGTTCATGGGTGCGACAAATCAGAGATTGCAGAACCTCATGTGACAACACAACAAGCAAATGTCGGCCTGACGACATGCTCGAGCGAATGTAGATAATTGTTTTAGAGGTTCGCCGAAGAACTGTGAAACACATCGATCCCAAAGTTGGCATTTCAGTGGGATCTGTACGCACTAACCTGCACGAGGACCTGAAAATGCGAAGTGTCGTCCAGGTTTGTGCCGCGAATACTGACGGATTGACCACAAGGCGGTGCGCGTGGCATGTTATCGGGCAGTGTTGTGTTGACTTAAGATAACGCCACGAATAGCACTTGCTTCTCATCGATTGTCTCAGTGGATGACAGACATAGTCGCAAGTCCACATCAACAAGTAACAGTAATACCCTGTGTTTCAATCAAGTTTCCAGGCGTCAAAGAAGACTCCTAAATAGGCGTTCTTAGCGACTATGGAATAATGGCGTCGTTCTTGTTAAACATGTTTACAGCGGCAGGGATATTACGTCGAGAAGTGACAGAACTTTCACAGTTTGTATGGGATTAGTTTGTGTGTGTGTGTGTGTGTGGGGGGGGGGGGGGGAGAGGATTGAAGGTAATACTCTTGAGTGTACCTCATATTATCAGGTATCACGGTTTATATGGGATGTCTCGGTTTTTAGGGATGTCTCGGTTTTTAGGGATGTCTCGGTTTTTAGGGATGTCTCGGTTTTTAGGGATGTCTCGGTTTTTAGGGATGTCTCGGGTGTTTTTTTTTTGCATGTCTCTGATTTTTTGTCTCATATATATTTTTTTAATGTCTCGTTGTTTAGGTCTCGTTTTTTCAGGGATGCCACAACCCAGTTTTTCTGCTCAACTAACAGATAGAAATATAATACATATTCACTAAAAATACTGGTCGAGCGCTCTGCGGCGTTCCAGTCACAGTCTGCACGGCCACTAAGGACGGGGGTTCGAATCCGCCCTCGGGCATGGATATTTGGCCGTCCTTAGTATTAGGTAGTTCATAAGTAGTTTGTAAGTATAGGGACTGATGACCCCGTAGTCAAGTCCCATAAGCTCTACAAACATTTCAACATTTAAAAATGCTGTAGTACGTGAAAATATTTTTTTAGATCTAGATTTTTTTCAGGGATGCCACAACGTGGTTTTTGTGCTCTACTAACAGATAAAAATGTATACATATTCACTAAAAATGCTACAGTACGTGAAATTGTCTAAATGAGTTTCCGAACACGTGGACAGCAATAAGCAAAAAACAATACGGTGCCCCGGAACCACCATCAGTTAATGGACCAGAGCGGCGGTTATCAGTCTATGTGAACCACCGTCAACGTAACACTGGACCGTGAAAGCTTATCGAGAGTCGAAGACTTCACAAAAACTATCCGTAGCTTTAGGGGTTTCACTCATCAGTCGTCAAGGTCAGCCAATACAGAATGAAATAATGCTCTATCGTCTTCCTATAAAAAGAACAGTTCATTCTTTCATGTCGAAACTTGCCCTTCTTTTATTTATTCAAATGTAGAAAATCAGTAATGTCGTGTGCCACATAGAGGTCAAAGAATCGTCTTTCCAGCCTACTTGCCCCTGTCTCGGCTGCAACCACTCAAGCAGCTCAGCGTGTCGTGACGTAAACCCAATATTACATGTGTATTGTGTACCGAAGCGCAGTTGGTAAACGAACCAACATCGTGAACAGTGTTCAAATTTACCGTCCATTGACGGTTCGATATAATTCCGTAATTCACCTTACAGTTAGTGAGGGAGGGTGTTTTCTATAACGTTATTACTTCTCGGTTACTGTTCACAACTGGAACAGGAAAAACGGAACAACGATTGCTGGTAAAACTCCGTGTGTTTTCTAATTTTATCTTATGGTCTTTTCGCGAGATATACTTAGTAGATGGCTATACCTTGCTTGACTTCTCCTAATCTATCCCTCGGAACCTAACCAAATCACAGTATGGTGCCGAACGCCTTTCCTACAGCGTCTGCAACTAAATTTGACTTCATTTCCGTGACGTTTTCGGGCTTATTAAATAAAACATTGATGAAGCATGCTGTTCCTCTTTCGATCTCCCCTATATCTGGTACGGAATCCAGACTGACAAACATTATTAAACGACTGGCTATACGTCCATACTTCGGAACGAAAAGTAAAGATAGACCATCGCATACTGTTGCTGTTTTGGATTCAGTACCTCAATCGATAAAATCGGAGCCCTTATACGATAATTTAGGCGACAAATTCGTTTCTCCTTATCAATAATTGAAACATAAATCGAAAGAAGCAAAGATATTTCACTACGTTTTTAATACACGGGACGACAGCAGTAAATCCTTATTTCCTGCCAAAGTAAATTCATTACTGATCTGTATTCATTGAGATTATGGGGCTTAATTCTGTCGCTTCCGTGAACTTCGGAAAATACTTCTGTCACTGAATGTGAGCTCACAAATCTAATATCTTCGTTTATTTGTTACTTTGTGTTACTACGAAATTACCAGCAACGTTGTTTGGTGTATTATGCCATACTAATACTACTAAGCAGACTAAGTACCTAAAGTTTTAAATTAAGATTTTTTTTCTGATATGGTTGTGATGAAATAAGGCTCCATGTTGTCCCAAGCTACCCACAAGCTATTTGCGAAAACCCCATGGAAATACCCCTAGATTTGCTGTAGATTAGCATGTTCAAACAAACTGTCACGACGATTTTAAATACGATATCTTTTCTTTCCGCGATCCAATTTTTTAATTAAATATTGCCAGTATGTTGCCCTCAAACATCTCTCAAATTACCTGTGAAAACACCGTGGAAATTCCTAGAGTAGTTTTGGAAACATTTCAGACATATTAGTAACATAATGGTAGTCTTTGTTTTATTGTGGTACTATCTATTACCCACTGTTTCGCTCGCGCTGATGTCCTTGCATACGTGCCAAAGACCATCGAAAGTGCAATAATTTTGCAACTTTGTTCTTAAGTTACGACTAGGATCATCAGAATAAAAGAAAAATTTCCCATTTTCCGGTTTAAATATAAACCGAGCGTGGAATGACGGTAAATATTGTCCTCTGTTAAGTAGAGCTATTAATAAATACGAAAAGAAACTGTTTGTTACATCGTAAATAAACCGCTGACAGACGAGGCTGCACGTTACACAACGTGTAAATTATGTAGGATTCAAATGTCATCGAAATCGTTTCGGTGGTTTGAAGACGTTAACGATCTGAAAATCACTATGCTGTAAAATTGGCAATTGACTCTAAATAATGAGAAGTGTGAAGTCGTCCACATGAGTACGAAAAGAAATCCGTTAAACTTTGTTTACAAGATAAATCAATCAAAAGTGAAGGCCGTAAACTCCACAAAATACCTAGGAATTACTATTACTTCAGACTTAAACTGGAAAGAACATGTAGATAATGTCGTGGGAAAGGCGAACCAGAGACTGAGTTTTATTGGCAAAAACCTCAAAAAATGCAACTGAACTACAAAAGAAACTGCATACACTACGCTTGTCCGTCCATTTTTGGAGTATTGCTGCCCAGTGTGGGATCCTTATCAGGCGAGTTTGACGGAGGACATCGAAAGAGTCCAGAGAAGGGCAGCTCGTTTCGTATTGTTACGATACAGGGAGACAGCGTTACGGAAATGATACAGGATCTGTAATGGGAATTATTACAACAACGGCGCCTATCGCTGCGGCGTGGGCTACTTACGAAACTCCATTCTCCTCTGAATGCGAAAATCGAGAATGGAAAGGGAGATATATAGTATAATGGTGGTTCGATGAACCCTCTACCAGGCATTTAAATATGATTTGCACAGTATCCCATGTAGATGTGTAAGAAATGTATTCATTATGTTGAATCGTATTACGTACAACATATCAACCATTAAAATATTTTGATAAATGTGTTACGTTTCAAACATAAAAGAATAAATAGCTTATCCAAGAAGTTTTCAAGCTTCTCAGAATCTATAAGAGAAAATTTGATGCTCAACTGTTCAATTTTTTGATTTATATAGTTAAAATGAACGAGTATCTTGAATTACATACTTTCTAATTTTTTCTATGTTTTTCAGGTTTTATCTCCATACCCAATTTCATGAAAATTGTTTAAGCGGTTTAGTCTTCAACCGTACAGAGCTTCTTTCGCTTTTATAATATTAGTATGGATGAATAAATGAGTCTGGCAAGAGTTTTGTAATTTACCACCTCTGTTGATCGACTAAATGTTCCTGAGTCCTCTTCCAATGAATATGTCTGACATCTGCCTCACCATCGATTAATTTTGTGTGTTTCACATTAAATCGCTTTGTACAGGTATACACACCACCAGATAATAACTGTGACTGCTTCTGGTAGTTTTTTGACAATTGTATCAGTCAGTAATCGGACTTGATGCGACGCGCCTTCAGAACTATGTTACTAATGTGCGGTAATGCCTGAAAACAAGATAACCTCGTCGTTGCATTGTAACAGGAGGCCCTGGCCTGTGACAATCGCCATCGCCGTATTTCACTCCTTCAGATATTTTCCTGAAGGTTATCTGACGTTGGCACATTAAACCGGAATAATGGGTAATGAAAAGGAGCGGGTTGGAAGACCCTAGCAGTCTGTCTCATTCTAGAAGCATTAACATCTATATTTGACAGTGTGAGATCAATATGTACTGCTTTAATGCCTATATTTATATTGCTAGTCTTCACTTCGAACATATGCTATGAGCTTAATATTCTATTATTAGTTCTGATTTACGTCAATAAACATTAAATATCTAATTTTCGACACTGGTTCTTTATATCATATTACATTTTTCAAGATATTTGTTACTTGGGCCATAAAATAACACACGATGGTCACAGTACAGAGGATATAAAATGCAGAATGGCAATGAGAAGAAAGGCGTTTTTGAAAAAAGAGATTTGTTAACATCGAATATTAATTTAAGCATAAGGCAGTCCTTTCTGAAGACATTTGTATGGAATGTTGCTTTGTATGGGAGTGAAACATGGACGATAAATGGTTCAGACAGGAAGAGGATAGAGGCTTTTGGAGTGTTACAGAAGAATGCTGAAGACGATGTGGGTAGATCGCGTAACTAATGAAGAGGTACTGAACAGAACTGCGGAGAAAAGGAATTTCTGGCATTCCTTGACTCAAAGAAGGGATCGACTGAAAGGACACATTCTTAGGCATCAAGAAATCGTGAATTTAAAGTTGGAGGGAAGCGTGTGGGGTAAAAATCGCAGAGGGAGACCAGGAGATGAATACAGTAAGCAACGTCAGATGGCTATAGAGTGTCGTTCTTATGAGGAGATGAAGAGGCTTGCTCCTGATAGAGTAGGGAGGAGGGCTGCATCAAACCATTCTCCGGACTGATGATTACGACGACGACGACCACGACGATAAAAACAACAACTGAATAACTTTCATTCTTAAAGTTTGTGACACCCAGTACAGCTGGTTAGAATATTACAGAAATTTAGTAACACGCGAGCCTATTGGAAGCATTTGGCATTTTTTTTTTTTAATTAACGAATTACTATTACAGGTGAAACAATAGGCGATATAAAGAAAACCAACAATGACAGATAACTAAACTGCTAACCTATAGTTTGGTCGTGTTAACTGAGTCACATTATACATGTGTTTGTATTTGTACTGGTGTGTTAAAATAAATTTCTGCTGCACGAGTAGTCGACCCGGAGACCTTGCCTTTAACGGGTAAACCTCTGATCCAGTGAGTTTAAACAGCCATGACTCTACCCCACATCGTTACTTCTGGCATAATGCGTACCCGAGCCACTTGTCCGCAGTATCTTTACTTCAAAGAACGCGCGGAAGAGTTTCTGCGAACTATGGAAGGACTGGAGAAATGGGCAATACGAAATGGAAATTTTCGCTACGTGAACTACGTTGGGTTAGGTTAACAGGAAGGAGCAGATGTTAAGAGTTTGTTTACGGCCAAACACAAACATTTTCAACTCGTCCACTGAAATGTCCTGTAAATAGTGGACTTCCAGTTCTACACTTTCACTGCGACACCAATTACCTATTGGCTATTTCATCATAGCACTGCTTCATTATAATTTTTCAACATACTGGCACCGACTGTGAAAGCGTTAGGTTACTTCGGACTGAGTGTGTTATCATATATTCATATTTAGAAATCTCTCGTCAGGAGGGAAAGCTCCTCGCGGCACTTGTCAATATTTGAGTTCTGCGGACGACTGCGAAGTGCAGGTACTTACGTAATGGCCGCAAATACACAGAGGTGGGCCGACTGCGTGACAAACCGTGTAACTAAGTCGATTAGCCGCGAGTCCAGAAAATACGCCGTGGGCTGCCCCACGCGACGCCCGCGCTTCCCTGGTCTTGTGAAACGCTGATGCAGGCAGACCAACTGCTTTCCTTATAGCAGACTCTGTGCTAAATTTGAAACGAATTGGGCTCGACATCATCAACTCGACCTCGTATTTTCTTCAGGGGAAATAAAGTACATGAGCTAGATATCAGCCCCTGAAATTGAAATCACGTGAAAATTTGGGCCATTATTCAGGTACTACGCAGTTACGGCCTCCTCAAAGTACAGCTTTTAAACATTCGCGCACTCGGGTTGTTTCTCACTCGGTCCGCTTAATGCCCGAACGTCTGGTACTGTGAGCTACAGAATAATCCCAACAGTATCTACAGTCGGGCATTTGGATTCACCTCTGTTCATTGTTTTAAAAGAGCTGACCGGATCGTTTGAGCTGCGATTCATACAAAATTTGTTTCACGCGGACAATATTGTCGTAGTCGCCTCATCTTCTGGAAAAGTAAACAAGGAACACTTACAGAAGTGGCGAGCAGAGGTGTTTAATAAAATCATCCGAGATGATAACAGATAAGTTTTAATAGTGGATTCGTTTTCTGGTCATAAAGGTTTGTCAGTGGATTACGGACACGGAGTTGAATCACCACCACCTAGCTCTCGTGTGACGTCAGGTAGAGTAGGTTGCGCGCGCATAGCTCACTGGCTCGCTGCTTCGGCATAGTGGACCTTGTCCCAGCGGCTACCCAGTCAGCTATGCGCGCGCAACCTACTCTGCCTGACGCCACACGAGAGCACCGCGGCCTTCTCTCTAGGTGGTGGTGGTTGAATTTACCGCAGTTTCCATATTGACAATACCACCTGGTGGCACGAGATACTGTCAGCCACTAGATATATTCGGCTTCCGTACGACTTCTGCGTGTCAGTATGAACTTCGGTCGACGTAACACCATCCTGCAAATGCAGTCACTTATTCACGGGCAGTTACGTGCACGCCGGCCGCGATGGCAGAGGGGATTGAGGCGATCCAGTCACGGTCTGCACGGCCACTACGGTCGGGGGTTCGAATCCCCCCTCGGGCATGGATATTTGTGCCGTCCTTAGGATTAGCTAGTTCATAAGTAGTTTGTAAATTTAGTGACTAGCCTCATAAGCTATATAAACATTTGAACATTTAGTTACGTGCACCACTGTTTAGGCCAGTGTTCCGTTACGCTTGTTATCGAAGCGGCTACGCCAGTTACTGGCCAGAACGCTGTGAACATCCTGTGAAATACTGTTTTCACGCTGGTTGAGAGCTACGTTCATTATGCCAAAGTGCGCGATTTCTAACTTGTTGCTGGTGTCGAAGGTCTCTTTGCTTTGAACATTTTTATACCGCACTTCTGAACTGCAATGGAAACGAATGATACGGTTTTTCAACAAGCAGTGTAAAGTAATTTAATTTTTGAAACCTTATATGTACATAATTTAGTTATGTGTAAAGCTGCCACTATTGAAGTAGAGTAAAATTGAAAGAGTTACAGTAGATATATTTCATTTTGTAATATTATTTCCGCCTCCACTTCCCTAGCTTTTCAAATTTTACATTTCGGGGGACTCGCTGTTGTACCTTCGTTGCACAGCACTTCGCGTTCGGGCATTAAGCGGCCGCAGTGAAGCGGGCCGACTAAGGAACAATCAGAGCGCGCGAATGTTTAAAAGCTGTACTTGGAGGCGGCAGTAACTGCGTAGTATCTGAATAATGGCCCAAATTTTCTGCTGATATCGATTTCTGGGGTTGACATCTAGCTCGTGTATTTTTTTTTTTTTTCTCAAGAAAATATGTGGTGGACTTGATGTGCCCTTGCAATATCTACTAGTATTTCCATCGATGTTGAGTACGCAAGCTTTCTGTGTAATGTATTCCATAATTGTACCATATCTGAAGAAATATGTGTATTGGTATCTACCGGTTTTGGAGAAAGACACGATCCATTCATTATTAGTTTAATGAGAGCAAAAAAGTGTAAATGTCTATAAGAGTGTACAAGAAAAAAATACAATAGTAAAAAATGACTGTTACTCTACCAGGTCATGGGTGAAGGGGGTTATGTCATTTATTACATATACTCAACTTTGGATGTTGGGAATTACATTCATTCCATACTGATAAAAGTCCAGACATCTATGAGTACTTCAAATGTAGCCTATTTAGGCTATAAAAACCAATCAACACATTATGATACTATTAAAATCAACACTTTTTCAGTATTAAATATGTATCTTTAAAATTTTAGTTATTTGTAAAAATAATAAATATCTTATCGAACACGGTATTGGATCTTCCATGGATCATTCTCGTATAACTTAATTCGCGTAAGAAAGAGTAGCTACCGAAAGATTACTGACGATCATTTGTTTACCGCTACGTCTGACGGAGTGTCATCATCCATGTCGTCTTCAGAATGTTTCGTTATAGTAACCACTTCATGCTCACAGCAACACCGCGTACTGCGCAAAGAAACCCATTGTGAACCCAATGAGAACAGACAACCACTACCCGCACTGTGCGCCGGAACGAACTCAGGTTTACGTATGTGTCACAGAGATTTTTTTATCTGGTGCAGGTGGTAAACATAATAAAAATTCGAACAGGGTACTCCCTTACTGAGACACTGAGGTATTTTTTAAAAAGAGTTACTTTAGATTATTTAGGACCTTGATAGCAAATAAACCCTCTATAAAATTCCCATGAAGTGAATTGGGGAAAGGAGAGAGCTTTTCGTAACTTGTAAAATGAAAAGTACCTTCCGCAAAATATAAGAAACTGATCATTTCCAAACATTCACTTGAACAATATCTCTCGGTACACAATTATTAGTTTTAGAAATGTAAACGCAGGCTACGACAAATTTTAATATGTATGGGTTAGTCTGAATTTGAACCTTGCACCTCCTCAACGCGTAATCTGTGTATCGACTATGCAACCCCTTCTGCTCCATCACTATGCGTAGAGGCTAATTTGTGGAAAATTTCATACAGATCTTTCACGAAATTAGTCAGGAAAATCGCTCTATGTATGTCACTGGAATGTTGGCCATAAGTATATCATTGTTACGGCGAACACATTTACTTTGGAGGGTTCGTGTCTTTTCACGGTAGGAAAAATTTCAGCTTTTGAAATTTTTAGAGTTGTGGCACTTCAGGAAAATTCTGCTAGTAAAACGTATAAATTGTTGTTTAAAAATCCATTTGTTTTGTATGTAGGTATAGCGAAGTATCTTTCCGACCTCTATAAAGGATACCTAACAGGTCTACCAGTAGACCTATGTCCAGCAGTTTCATCGAAATTGTCGGAATCGACACGTCAGTTTAAAGTCCACTTATTTTATTTATATATTTATTTCACCTGGCAAGCTTAGGGCCCCTCACTTCTTTAGTGAGTAAAAATTACAATTTAACAACATATATAAGATACGTGGTACAGTAAATTTTCTCAATAACGGACACCAATGGGGAAAATAAAACCGTCCGCTTTTAAGTAGTGTCTGCTGTTAAGAATAGGATAAAATACAAACTACAGTTTATCTGAAATGATCGGTACGGCGGCCGGATCGGATAAAGAAAATCTCAGATAAACGAAAGTCCCCTGTTTTCACGCGTCAAACACACCGAATTGCGTCAATACCGCGAAGTATGATCTAAAACGTGCGAATGCCTCGCCGTTTCATGGACCGAGGCAGCCAGCTAGCCATAATTTCCGAGGAATTCTTGCTCCTTTCCTTCAATCAACTCATAAAAAGTCATCGCTTTTTGACGAAGTAGAGGACCTGAAACTGGCATGCCTTTGGCTCTTATTTGTTCATGCCACAAAAATAGTCTCTTCCGAGGATGTAACCTTTCCTCATTGTTTTTCGACATTTCATTGCGCTGCTTGACTCTTCAATGGAACAAAATGTTTAAATCTCTGATAGATTTTTTTTCCCAATCTGTAATCTCATACCGTCGTTCAAATCCGCTGCAAATTTCGCGGGTGCCTCACCAGCATCAATTTTCTGTGAAGTGCGAAGCTTTTGTTACAGCGAGATAACTTTATTTCGTTGCGCGCCCATAGTCAGCGTTTTTTTACCGACACTTCAAAGATTTTTTTCTTTTTTGGCCACTTTTATCTCTGGGCATTTGAAACATGTAGCGCGAGAACGAAACTTGAAAACGAAAACACACAGACGAACGATAAGAAAACACTCAAGAAGCATTAGACAAAGCTTTTGACTTTTGAAACCAGGCTGTGGCAACCATCGAATGAAAACATTAGATTCGCCTATCACCTCGCCCTGTCCTACCCAAGCCCACGCTGCAGCTCAACTGTGCGTTTATACTATTAAACGCTTCAACTGATGTACCGACAACAGGCGGAAAGTGTTTAGCGCCGCACTGTCGTTGTCGGTTTCGACGGGCTACTCCTGCGCTGCATGCAGCAATACTGTAGGTACTGTACTTCCACGAAGCTCCAATACATGCCAATGCCATCCATGAAACTATGCAATACGAACAAGAAATACGCTAAAACTTCAACCAACTTCAACTCAACTCGAATTGACGACACACAGACTTTCGACACGAACGAGTGGACTGATACTTTCACGCTGTCCGTTATTTGAATGTTTTGATTGTACTTTGGGGACATATTACAGGGTCCGTGTCCGTTAATGAGAATGAGTGACTGGTATTCGGAATAATTTTAGTATAAGGGCCAATGTTGTTTTGCAGGGGAATTTTCAAATGTCCGCTATTGAGAGGAGTCCGCTATTGTGCAGTTTCCGTTAAGGGGAGTTTCACTGCTATTATCAAATCGGAGGATGTTGAGGAAATTGAGGGTAGAAGACAATAAAGGTACCGTAGTAGATGAGTTTTTTATTTGTGTAGTAAAATACTTCTGATGCTCTTAGTTGAGATTATATATAAAAATAGACTGGTAATAAGAACAGCATTATTTTTTAAACAATCTTGTTGACACTGAAGGTTAGTAAGTGCTACGATTGAAATATGTTGCAACAGACGAATGCTAAAGATTAGACGCGTAAATCGCATTACAAATTAGGAAGTACCGAACATAATTATGGAGAAGAGATATTTCTAAAAGAAGGGATCGATTGGTGTTTGAGACGTCAAAGAACGGTCAATTTCGTATTGGAGGGAAGTGTGTTGGATAAACATCACAGAGAGAGAACGAGAGACGAATACATTAAACAGTTTCAAAAGGATGCAGGTTGCCGTTTTCATTCAGAGATGAAAGGTTTGCTCAGGATAGAGTCGCTTGGAGAGCTACCTCAGATCAATCCTCGTACTGAAGAAGAAGAAGAAGAAGAAGAAGAAGAAGAAGAAGGATGATGATGATGATGATGATGATGATGAAACGTCAGTACTTCCTCAATGTGTTCTTGTCGAGTACGAGTAGTCACACGTAACTTAATCCCCAGTGGAGAACGAATTAATGTCAGGACGTGCACTAGTCAGATAGTGGCAAATAAAAAGGAAGTTTAACATTTTAGATAGAAAGAAAAAATTGAACTAGAAAGGAATGAAAAAAAGTATAGAAGAAAGCTACTTCGCTAACACACAATTTTCTCTTAAAAGCAGATTGGTTTTGGACGCGATACAGATTACAGGTTAATTACGGGCTGAAATGGAGGAGATGAAGCGATATAATATCATTATGACACGGGACGTATCTGATGTAGTGTTACTGTCATTGAATGGTGGTACGTATTCGATATGAGAGGAGAGATATTGAGGGTTCGAATGACTTAAGAAATGGATTAAGAAAATTACGCCACCTTATCCAATCGCATCCGTCCCGAATGGGAAGGAATGATGTGATCAACCAACGGAATGTTGCACTTATTACGTAAACGTCATTGGTAGCTCGAGAGTTTTCAATATTCGTGACTTGTTGGATTACATCACAGTACTTAAGAGTCGGCAGCAGGACAGAATAACATATTTTGTTGTTCTCCATTTGAATGCTTACTCAGTATAATGAGGTCTTCTACAGTTTCATTAAAACGGTGATTGGATAAGCTTCGCAAAAAGGCTGCAGTCACAAGAGTTCCTAAAACCTGCCCTTAGTCACAGCCCAGAAGTGCTCTCTAGCAAATAAACACGTGACGTCGTGGGAATGATGCCAAGTCTTCTCGACAGCGAAAGGCGCGGCTGCATTCACGTACTCGAAAACATCACCGTCTACTGCAGTGACGACAAGCCGTGACCTAGTAGCGTTCGCTAGGAGCGGCAGGTTGCGCGATTCCGTGACGATCCTCGAAGGTGACACCATCGCTTCGTTTAAAACTCTTCCCAAGTTTCGTAATATCAGTGCCGAAGTTTGGGGGGCGTCACTGTAGTCAGCGGCGCTGGCGCGGGGGTTACCTCACCAACAGCCTGCTAATAACATCTCGGCGGTCCATTCAACTCGACTCAGTGTGATTTATGTGTTAATAACGTGGCAACAGCATTGATTATAAATGCAAGACGCCTTTAGACACAAGCCTCAACAAGCCAGTGCACTTAGACATTAATATCAAGCGTGCAATAAGACAGCTCCACTATTTTACAGTCCTTTTCTTGGCTTAAAAATGTTCAAATGTTTGTAAATCTATCGGACCAAACTACGTGGTCATCAGTCCGTTGCTTACAAACTACTTAAACCTAGATAAACTAACCTAAGGACAACACACACACACACCCATGCCCCAGGGAGGACTCGAACCTCCACGGCGAAAAACCGCGCGCTCCGCAGCGAGACGCTTTAGACCGCTCGGCTACTCCACCGCGGCTTTCCTAGCTTATTTACCGTAACATTCTCGACAGTGTTTTCAAACGGCCGCAGTTTCTTATAAGTGTAGTTTTATCTGTTGCTCTCAATAAAATAGATGGGTTCATATTTTAAGCAATGATTCTGAGCTCGTCATACAACATTTAACATCCTCTGATTCTACAGTTAATAACTGTTTAGTTCTGGCGAACGAAATCGCCAATTCTCAGAGCCACAATTCAAATGTTTGTCAAGTAATTGTCAATAATACGTGGTTCTGACTAAAGTTCGTATCACAGTCTAACATATACAGTCGCGACACTTACTGCTGTAAAAGTTATAGCGCTCCTAGTGGTGGGCAAGCCGCCTAAGGAGTGATGTTTGTTTATTATTTATGTACGTAATTAACGGAACAGTTAGTATAATTTTTGCGTTACAAGCATTACTAACATATCAAGAGACGTACATAATAAGCGGAACTTAATCTAAAAACAGCCGAACTTAACGGATTCAGTGGTATAACAAAGAACTTCGTCATGATTAAATATTTACGAATATGTTTACATTTGCAGCTTATTTCGCTTAAAGTAAGTAGAATATAAACATAAATTTCTATTATGGCCTGTTCTTATTACGACAAAGTTTTTTTTCCACGTATCAATTCGGTATGGAGTCTAATGATTCGCACATTTCTAGGCTTTTTTTTTTACGCGCATGTTCTTTTGAGTGTCATTACTTGAGGTTAAGAAGAGAATGACTTGAAGATTCTATCCGTTTGTGGTTCGGCTGTAGCAACAATTGTGGAATAGGTTTCTTCTTTGTTGAAAAGATTGATTTTTCCGTTTCCTTGCCACGTCTGTGACGTTCTTCCTTCAACTGCAGCTGTGGTGGTTGATTTGGTATGTTAAATATTATAGTTATTGCATTCTACATTCGTTTACTACGTCCACCTTCACCGATTTTAACGTTATTGAGTAAAAAAGCGACGTCTTTCTGCCGAAGGGTAGTTCTTCTTTCTGTTTTAATAGTAAATGAAATTATCCGGTTAAAGCCTGTAGGTTACAAGATAATTGTAAATAAATTGTACTGCAATGTACCGTTTCTTACCTTGTCAAGGGTCTTAGGAAACCTAACAAAGAAAACTGTGGTGCTATTTTTAAGTTATTACCTATTTTGAAACTACATACGTTCCCTAATTTAAAACGAATATTGAAATCAATATAAACGATAATATTCGCACTCATAAAATGTATTAAAAAATGTAGCTTGCCGGCCGCTTGGAGCGCTGATTAGATTACTACTTGCTCCATAGATCATGAATACGATACTTCGTATGTGGAACGTGTGAGGTGCGTGAAAGGTGTCTTTACAAATTATTATTTTGTACTAAATATTACATGACACAATATATTTTTTATTTTTTTGTGTAGCTTATGGAACTTAACTATGGGGTCATCAGTCCCTAAACTTACAAACTACTTATGAACTACCTAATACTAAGGACGGCACAAATATCCATGCCCGAGGGGGAATTTGAACCCCCGACCGTAGTGGCCGTGCTGACCGTGACTGCAGCGCCTCAGTCCCCTCGGCCACCGCGGCCGGCTTATTTTATTTCATTCTTTTTTAAGTTTATCTGATTTATGTCTAAAAATTCGTCTATAGTGTAAAAGGAGTTGCCATTCAGAAATTCATTTCATTTATTATTAAATGCTAGTTCGCTGGAGTGTCAGGCGTTTGATGCTGTTTGATAGGTGACCGAATACTTCTGTGGCAGCATAATTCACCCTTTCTGTGCCAAAGTTAGATTTAACCTTGAATAGCGAAGATCGCAGTATACAACAAAAATTTGCGGGACTGTCGTGACTATACCAAAATGTACGCCAAGGATGTTTGAATATTCATTGCGGTGGTAGATAGTTTACACAAAACCAGTCGATAAGTTCCATCGTTGACCTTAATGGAAACTCAGCTAACGCGATTTGGATGTTTGTATCGTCAGCAAAGATATTCTCTCTCTGTCTGCCGTTGACTTGGTTGTTGGGGACATTTAACTGTGCTTCTGGTACTACTGGGACTCTTACGAGACTAAAGAATTGAGACGTGAGCAGCATCCCAGCGTTTCTGGCGTCACAAGTTGTGTTGCAAACAGCTTCTTAGTGGCGCACTGCGTCACTGCCTGGAAAGGACACGCGCGAGTCCTGAAACGTTCCTTGCAAGGACGCGACCCGCAGTAAACACCTGGCAAGCGGAATACAGGCGGTCTATACAGCGCCTACCGCAGTGGTCGCTGTAACCAGAAGCGTCAAATGCGCCGACGACGCTGCTCACACTTACAGATATTCCACGTTTCATGTGAAGCCACTGTAAAGGGTATATTACACGGAGCGTATTTGGTCGCTAGTCGATGGCGTCTGTTGTCGCTCGGCATATAGGCGAATAGCGAATGAATACGCTGACGCAAAGACACGCAGCGACTTCAGACGCTATCGTCTACGTAAAAACAACTGAAACGTGACGCTATTGTTTTTGGAGGTTGGGTGATACCAAACAGTTCTGTTTCCCGCCAAACGAAATATGAAGTGGAATTATAATTAAATTTCTGGACATTTATCCAAGTTTTCGAGTATTATAGGACATTAAAAATGATTATTTAAATACTAAACTTAGACACTCAATTTAACCAACTGTTTGACGAATGACGAATTGAAGACTCTTGGGGGAGCTGGCCGCGGTGGCCGAGGGGACTGAGGCGCTCCAGCCACGGTCTGCACGGCCACTACGGTCGGGGGAGGGGGGTTCTAATCCCCCTTCGTGCATAGATATTTGTGCCTTCCTTAGTATTAGTTAGTTCATAAGTAGTCTGTAAGTTTAGGGACTGATGACCCCGTAGTCAAGTCCCATAAGCTCTACAAACATTTGAACGTTTTTCTCTCGGGGGATATGGATACCAAATACCTGAACACAAAAATCAAAACAATAAAATAGCTCATCTTCAATATATTTCTGTAGGCAGAAGGATCTCCACACAATAATTCTCCCAAAAGATTCCCAGAAGCACTATATTTATCCCTCCTCCCAATTAACCCTTGTTCTCCAGTTTCTTTTATTTTTTCCTACTTTTCCGTTTTGATTTTGGTAGATTGTTCTTTTAAGACTCTAGCGAGAAACAAAATGCCAGCATTTATTACTTCGACATTTTGTCTCGAATGGTGCCTAATTTATACGCTCCTGTATATGACACGGGGCGACCAACACTTGCGAGCAACCAAAAACGCCAGCGACCAGCGTCTAAAGTAGCCCACCCTTCAACTTTAGACGCTCTCGCTTTGGAGCGCGACTTTGTTCGCTGTCCTTGTTTACACGGAGCGAATTTAGCAGATGCGTCCAAATTCGCCAGCGACTAGCGACCAAATACGCTCCGTGAAATATACCCTTAACAGAGGTTGTAGTTGCTTTGGAGATTAATATTTGTCACCCCATTAACGAGCGTTCATATGAAGCTCCGCCACTTACCACCAAGTCACGGGAGTGGTGCGAAGGGTACGTGCCAATAGCTTGCATGGTAGAAAGGCAATAACATGGGTCGTCTTGGATACTCGGCAGAATTGAGTTGTTGGTTGCCTATACCATACCGCTATTACTAGAAAAAAGGACCGGTTAAAACCGAAACCAGTATCTTAGTTCCGAATAATGCGTCATTTAAAGTATTTGTTTGGTCTCTTTGTAACAGATGTCTCTTTCTATTAGTAACTGAATATAAAAATATATAAAATATATTTATATGTATTTGTCGCAGCAACAGCGATAAATTGTATTTAACCTCACTGTTGTGTTTTAAACGGAAACACACATCGTGAATGGGTCAGTTAGACCCGCTATTAAACAACTTATTCTTGGGTGGTATTTAAATGTTTGCAGGGAGTGGAAGATTTTTTTAAATACTTTTGTATATGGCCTTTTCTTTATAAAAACAACTGGAATTTATAAATATTTATTCAATATAATTAACAAAGAATAAAGGAATATATTGTAATTTTATTTATTTATTTGTTTGCTGAATAACACATTACAGACTAAGTATTAGAATATTTTAATTACAAAACTGGAGGTTGAGAATAGTGACGGAGGAAAGACTGCCTTCAGTTCGCCCATTTAGGATCAACAAAACATAACTACAACAACAGTGTTTTGAGATAATTCGGTTTAAACGTGTTGTCAAAACAGTACTTTCTAATATTGTAAAAAGATATAAAATAGCCAAGATCGCTTATCATCAGTTTTTATTAATGACGACCGGTTTCACTGAACTATGTCAGCATCATCAGGTCAAGTAAAATATTTTACAAGGCCATAATCTTGTAATGTCAAATAGTTGTTAAATAAAACGATTTACAGTGCATAAGTGCACTAAGTCATCAGTTTGCTTTTGTCACTCACTGTGTTAATAACGTTTTATTATAATGACTTAGTGCACTTATGCACTGTAAATCGTTTTATATAACAACTATTTGACATTACAAGATTATGGCCTTGTAAAATATTTTACTTGACCTGATGATGCTGACATAGTTCAGTGAAACCGGTCGTCATTAATAAAAACTGATGATAAGCGATCTTGGCTATTTTATATCTTTTTACAATAATATAAATAGATCGCCTCCTATAACGTAAACCTACTTTCTAATAGTTTTTCTCAGATCTTTCTATGGTAAATGAAAAGTATACTTCATTGAATGTTTTCTTCTATGTGTTACATATTCTAGTCAACTCGGTGGACACTAATGAAATATTTTATGAAGATACGTTTGTCTGATCCTTAACTTAATGGCTGCTGCCGTTGAACATATGAACGTCAAACATATAATATGCAACTTTAAGCAATATCATCATATGAAAGATTACTGCAGTTCTATTAATAATGTCTTCATAAACACAGATAGAACGGAATAAGCTATAGGAATGTGTGTCAGTGTTATTAAATAAGTACTATACGCAAGAGAACATTATATATAACTTTTTGGGATAACAGCACTCTTATTTAAATTTATATTTGAAAAACAATCTACAGTGCAACAATTTTATTTTATTCAACTGGTTTCGGTCCTTCTTTTGGACTATCTTCAGGAATTGTAACTCCATCGATGTTGGAGCTGGCAGGTAACTGGGAGCCTTCCAGTCGTGCCAGCTCCACAACATCGATTGAGTTAAAATTCCTCAAGATGGCCCAAAAGAAGGACCGAAACTAGTTGGATAAAATATAATTGTTGCACTCTAGACTGTTTTTATATATAAATACAATATATAATTTACAGGTAACAAAAATGTAAATGGTTCTTTAATCTTCACGTAACAAATGTAAGAAAAATCATTTTAACGAAACACAGTGCTCGCCCACACGGATTTTTCTGTTTGTGGATTACAGTTTCAAAACTAATACAATACAGACATTTAAACAAGCCAATATTATTGGTTTATATGAAACAGCTAAGGTGATGAACTAGCAACCGTAATAAAGGAGACAAAAAAAAATACTAAACATGAAGTCCATTCCTGTGATTCTTCCACGTTTTCCTTAGTTTCTAAATTGTTAGCTGCATTGAGTCCTTGGTATAATATGTGATACCTAAAAGATACATTGCCCTTATTACATAAGTATACAAGATCTTGGTTCAAAAATGTTTAAATGTTTGTAGACCTTATGGGACTTAACTACAGGTCATCAGTCCCTAAACTTACAAACTACTTATGAACTAGCTAATACTAAGGACGGCACAAATATCCATGCCCGTGGGGGGGATTCGAACCGAAGACCGTAGTGGCCGTGCAGAACGTGACTGGCGCGCCGCAGACGGCTCGGTCACCGCGGCCGGCGATCTTCTTTCTTTTCTTAAATGCTGAGAGCACTGTCATATGCTTGGCACGAAGTACTGTCTTCAGGTGCTGAATTCGAGAAATTTCGTAGAAACAGGCACTATTACTTAAAAGATTTCGTTAAATTCTACAGGCACATTTTCACTATCCTCCTTCCTCTGTACTTCGCTAGCGTTCCTAGTAGCTTTTAAACACATTCACAAATGAAACAATATTTATTTTCCTTACCTGAAACTCGCATTTCATTGTTTTCGCAGAGCGACGGCGACAATGCGTCTAAAGAGAAGTAGTGGGAGTAACAACTTGTAACAGTTCTGTTGGGATCAGAGAAACGTAAGAGCTGTTCGGTCTCACAAATTATCTGCAAGTCCTGTGGTCTATAATCGGATCAGCTCTTGCGTCAATATTGTGGAATATTGCTACATTGTAGTATTTTATTAGTGATATGTGACTGATATATCGTTAGTAATATTCTAGCGGGATTTTTTTTTTTTTTTTTTTTTTTTTTTTTTGCGTTGGCAACATTGTGTGGTCAATTAGACGGCAGTGTTGCTAACTTGGTCGTTTCATGGCCAGTTCTAGACTTCTGAAGTGGCGGATAGCCACTGTTCGTGAAAAAGCTACTAATCAGTTGTTCGTTCCATAGATCCATGTTGAGGAGATCCTTGTGGATGTATAACATGTCAGTTTTTTTTCTTTTTTATAAGCTTATAATAATACTGACACAGATACTTACTCATTTTGGTGGTAGGAAGCCATTTCTAGCCATTATTATTATAATATAATTTTCACAATAAAAACGAAAAATAAATAACTTTCCATTTTTATTACGAATATGTTTGTATTATTTTAACGTTCTTCCAAGATACAACAAATAACCACAATTTCGGAACAGTGAAACATGGAAGTTTCAGGACAATGGAACAGTCTGATGTATCGATACATGTTTTCGCACCATACAAGCAACAGTCAATTCTAGGTAGTTACACTTGCCTGAGTGTGTTGTCAACTGTAGAGGGGGACCTATGACCCCTGTAATTTGATCCTGTAACTTAAAGTAGCAAACAAACCATGAAAGACATGCGCAACCCGTAGCGGAATATTTCGTCCCTCGCTGGGTGGCGGCTGAATGAGGCAACGGAGAATAGAGAGGACTATGACTTTCTTTTTGCTACGCGGTTGTTTTTTCGCGTTTTTGTGCATTAAAGATATAAATTGTAATTTATCCAATTCAGGCTATTTTTGTTAGACAGTTCTGCTATTTTTCCGGGAGTGATAATTGACAACATCGCTTTAACAGTTCAGTAAGGGCGGGCGCACACTGCAGACTATGTCGCATTAAGTATTCAGTCTTCGTTGTTTTCCTGTTGCTTCGGTTTTTGAGAGCTCGTACACGATGAGCAACTGTTGCCTGACAGCACACAAATTTTCAGTGGTTTTTGTAGTGCTATCGACAACTGCACCCCATTCACATGGGATCCCAAAACCGGATCTCTCAAACGGATTTCCCAAATTCCGTCATTTGTTGGTCATGCAAACACTCCAAAATCGATTCTGGATATCCACTTTTTTCCAGTTTCTCAACCGATTTTCGTACCCATGTAAACGCAACCGTTTTGAAACGTGTATGGATTGTCAGTTTGCGTCTTCTAGTTAAGAATTTTCAGTTAGAATGGACAAAGTTAGTTTTTCTGCTGCCAAAGAGAAGACGCCATATTGCAGTGGGCTAGGAAATCCGCTTCAAGTTTTACAATGTAAATACGAGATCGAAAAAATGGTTTACAAACTATTTTGCAACCTATTTAACGTCCCCTGAAGGATTTGTTCCGTGGCAGTGCGATGGACTATGATTTCGCAACGACTCAACAACATTTAAGAACCTATTTTATACACAAATCATTATTAAGACATAGTAACAATGTTAAAACCAATAAATAATAAAAGGTTTTATTTTATTATTATTATTATTATTATTATTATTATTATCTTTTTCATACGTTAACACACAGTTCTTCCCATAGTTATCTTTTCAAAGTAGCGTCAGAATAATCTTTTAAACTTTAATTGAACAATACCGACCCCCATATGTACTTCATTCATGACCAATTCACTATCGTTGTGTTCCTCGCTCTCAACAGCCATTATACAAACTTCAAAGTTACTAACTGCAGTTAACAGAGAAAGTGACTCCCGTGTTAGAGCGCACAAATCAACTGTGGGTGGGGAGACAGGACAAGGGATAATTTCATCGCCCTTCTATCGGACAGAGCAACTGGAAAGCTATGTCGCTATGTGCTCTCTTAAATATGATTGTACAGGCTGTAATCTATGAGATAGATACTCGCTGTCGTCCACGAACATTGTATTATAGAAATACACCGTCCCTAGTTAGTAAAGATACTGTAGTCCAAAATGCAGTAGCAATGAAGTCCCATACTCAATTTCTTGTACTGTACTAAACTTAAAAGTTGTTACTAAGATATAAAACGTAATATTCCTGTGTACAGAAGGTAAATGAGAGTGATGTCACTGTCATGACATAAAAATTTTGTTTAAATGTTGTGGTATCTTCATGGTGGGAAACGGATACCATCCAAAGGTGATGTTGTGGGGAAAATGCTTAACTTGCGACCGTTTGCTCTCGCAGTCACCATACTCCATAATCTTATCTGGAGACAGTGTACTCTGAGTCCTGTCACAATCTCAACTTTAAATCGATCAAGATCTACTCCTTCAAGATGTTCTCTAATAAGTGAAGCTTTCAATACATAGCATTGGTCAGTGGCGGACTAAGGAGGGGGCGGGCCGCCCCGGGCCTCCGGTCTTGGGGGGCCTCCAAATACCCGGAAAGGACTTTTGTTTTTGAGCGCGCTTGGCGTCTCGTTCTGCTGGGGCCTCCAAATCTCGAAAGCTATTTTTTTTTTTTTTTTTTTTTTCCAGACTGTCTTGTGCCTCTCGTCCTGGAAGGGGCCTCCAATACTTTTTTTTATAGTAATATATGTATTTCCAAGTGGCCGGGGGGGGGGGGGGAGGGGGAGCTCCTTTCGTTTCGTCGCCGCCCCCGGCCTCCAACAGCCTTAGTCCGTCACTGCCATTTGCCATACCAAAGAAATTAGAGTGCAGTTGTGAACCATACCTAGTAAGAAGTACAAAGTTGACATACTCTCATTCCAGTATGAACTCTTCTGGTGACACTGTGATTTCTGAATGTTGATGAAGGAATACTGGCACATTCTTCATAAAGGCCCAGGTCCTGAGAAGTTTCTGGACGCTGCAACCAAGTTCGAAGTGAATGATTTAACATACAGGTATCGCCTAAGAATTTCTGTGAAGATCGGATCAGGTTTCTGAACAGGCCAGTCTTGCCGTTATACGTGACGGGAGGATTTGTGTCTGGTGAATGCCTCTGGATCATTCCTCCCATCATATTGTCAAGGGGCATAGTGTGACTCAACAATCCAAATCACTCTTGTCAATCAGCCAGTATCTAGAGGTGTCACTCTTCACACAACATTAAGCATCACTTAGCTTTGCCTAGAGCAACGCGTGGCTTAAGAAGAGATGTTTGACTATTGTAATTTTATTTTATTTTATTTTATTTATTTATTTATTTATTTTTTTGCTTTATGGGTAGTTCTGTTCATTGCGGACGCTGTTCGTATTTGTTCGTTGATGTTCTTGGCTCAGCTTTTTTATTACAGAGGGCGTTGAGCCCCCTGACCAGGCGCGCTGAGCCACGGCGCCCGGCAACCGTTAGACCACCACATCACTAACGATTAAAGCGCCTTGAAATAGTCTAAGTACGATTTCCTTCCACATCACAAACTTTAATTCAGCTTCTGTGTTCCAAAGATAATTCCCACTACTGCCAAGACTCTCCATGCAGTGGAATAGCACCTCGGTAATGGACATAGTGGAACAATCCTGTTAAGATGATATAAATATCTATTTAATACAAATAAACAATCCCTGAGACGGATTTTCGTCTCGATTATGTCAAAGACATGATTGATAAATGTGAAGCATTGAATTAAAATTTGTGATGCTTCAGATTTATCAATAATGTCTGTGACATAATCGAGACAAAAATCCGTCTCAGGGATTGTTTATTTGTTTCATAATTTTTAAATTCTTAGACACAGTTGTTTTGATAGCTCGACTGCTGGTAGTTTCTGGAACTCTCAAAGATTACCTCAATTTATTTCAGTGCCATGCCATAGTCACCATTCACGATGCTCCATAGCTCCTGTCTGTCAATACATAAAGTCTGTTTAGTCTTGGTTTACTGGCTGTTACTTGTATTTGAAATTAACAATGTGCTGTTACTACTGCTGTGCAGGCTACTCAGTACTTCCCGCCTCCTTTACATCGATGGGTATTGAAATATAGCAGTAATCACCTTGATAGTTAGGAGTATATTGTAGAGAGCATCGCCTCTTGTGACATACAGTAATAAATTCTAAATTATGTAGGAGTGAATGGGTACTTCTACCCAGATGGTGTACATCACATGTGGATTCATTTAACAGTAGACATAACAAACTTGCTAATAAATGATATGAAAATAAGTTCGGAATGTGTAAATTATTGCCTATACTTGAATTTTAAGTAATTATAGAAAGGAAATCATGTCTTACAAGGCCATAACGGGAATTTTTCTTATGTCTTCAGTTTTTTCACATCTGTATTTACTTTTAGGATAGTGGTACCTGTTACTTCTCGTACCTCTGCAGAAATGTAATATATTTTTGAAAATTGTGCAGTATTCTTATTTTTCTGTTTCAGAATCCGACCACAGATTCCACGAGAAGTAATAGACATGTGCCGTGTATGTACAACGGTGACCCCTGGGGAGCCGCAGGTGACCCTGGGCTCAGATAAGGCATTCACGTACGACTACGTATTTGATATGCCTGTAATGCAAGATGAAATCTATAGTACCTGTGTTAGCAGCTTGGTAGATGGTTCCTTGGAAGGCTATAATGCAACAGTATTAGCATATGGACAGGTAAGTTTTAAGTATATGTGCATTTTATGGTTGAGTGATCAATTATGGAATTAGATTACATCTAGTGTTACGCATTTAAGAGTATAGGAATCGTCATAATACTGGTGACTACTCTAAACTTATAAAAACAAATATAAGGTAACAGTGTAAATGACATAAATTTTCCATTTTTATCATGACTACGAAATTTGATATCATGCCATACATGCCAACACTGGTTTATGAAGTCCGATTACTAAGTTTTCAGCTCGTCTGAATGTGGAAGTGTTCGTATCCCCGGATCACATGGCTGAAATCCCAAAGATGAACCAGTGCATTCTGCATAAATTAGTAAGCTGGTTCCTGTCTCACTGCTGCAGCATTTTTATAGAAAACTAGTTTAAACCCGCAGCTACGCACACGGTGTTGGTTGTTTATGATAGATAATGCGCGAAATGTCAAATCGATTTTTTGTAAAGAGATGTATTCAAAGAAATTTCTTTGTTACTGCTTTATTTGTTTATTCTTATATTTCCTTATTCGTATGCTTATCCTTACAGGGAAAGAGCTGAAGACATTGTAGCACGCATAGACAAAAGATATGATCTGTGGCATCACGTTTCGCTGTATGTATCCTCCTTGCTATAGAGTCGCAAACGTCATCGTTGGCCTTCAGTCCGAATTTTTTTGTAATTTGACGACTTTCAACCACCATATCTTCCACCCCCTTATAGCTATCGGCATGGAACTGCTATGGTGTACAACGGGAGACTTCGGACAACAATTATACAAAGACCATTAGTTTGCGTTCTGTAGTTTTCCCTGCAGAGCAAAACATTAACACACATACACACAAGTAGAATTTTATATACACCGATAACTTTCCATCCCAATATACTCCACCCTTTTATCATTTTCAACCCTCAAGCAAAAATGCAACCAATAAAACCATTTTCAAAGAGTAAATATAATTTTCAAAGAGTAATTATTGTTCCGCATTTCGCGTTATATTCTACAAATTACTAAATATCTGTAAGATCACTATAAAACCGTGCCTAAAACCTTCCTCAGGTATAAATTAGTAACTATAAATATTTAAGTCTCTGCGTCCTGTCGTTCGGACGTGATAAGCGTACACCGAACAGACATTCACATTTATAGATATAGATTGTCAGAATGCATTTCATGATTCCGTGATCATTCTGTCTTCTGGGAAGCATCATAGTTACACGAATGAAACTTTCACTTTGCAGCGGAGTCTGCATTGTTATGAAACTTCATGGCAGATTAAAATTATGTGCTGGAACTGGGATTCGAACCTGGGACCTTTGCCTGGACTCAGGTTTGAATCCCGGTTCCAGCATACAATTTTAATCTGCCATACAGTTTCATCATAGCTACAGGTTGTTTCAGTCAAGTCATACAGATCAACATTCGCTATTTTAGCTAAACAAAGTACAACAGAAGAAAAGTAATGGTGTAGACCACACATCCACTACAAAGACTATCACTTTCGATGTGACTCAAGTTCCAAGTTGTGCCAGAAATTGAATTATATGTGAACTAATTTTTATTGCAATAATTATGGAATCACTGTGGCTGTGGCATACCATTTTATGTAGTAATAGGTTGATGGCAACAATCACACATTAAAAAGAAATGTTTCACTAGTTTTGAGTGGATGACTACTTTCAGAAGCTTCGAACACTTAGACAGTTTGTGTTAATAATCATCCTACTGCATGTAAGCACAAATGGAATGGTGATTACAAAATGGTTGCGAAGGAAAAGAACACTTTCGAAAAAATGTTCAAATGTTTGTAAATCTATCGGACCAAACTGCGTGGTCATCAGTCCGTAGCTTACATACTACTTAAACCTAGGTAAACTAACCTAAGGACAACACACACACACACACACACACACACACACACACACACACACACACACACACACACACACACACATGCCCCAGGGAGACGCTGTAGACCGCTCGGCTACTCCATCGCGGCAAAGAACACTTTATAATACCAGTCTGTTATTTACTGTAGTTATTCTATTAATATCTGAAATTATATGAATGTTTTTAATTTTTTGTTGCCAACACATATCATGTGGCATAGCTTCTTTTTCAAGCTGTTATGAAAGATATTAAAGTGAGTAACTCATTTACAAAGTTTATCACTTGGTTCATAAAACCATCCATTTTTGTTGGACACGCGACCTTACGTTGGCATGTATGAAAAAATTGTTGAAATGTCTTGGTCGCAGTTAGCTTTATTTCATGACGCGTTTCGAGACATCATCATCAGACTGTGGTACAAAAAAGGAAAAATTACATTTTTGGATATATATAGAACGTAATAATGATATCTATAAGGAGTATATACCATATTAATACATGTATACTCACAAAAGATTTTAAAAAACCATGGGAATTACACCATCTTCGTATAGATTCATGAATACAAATTTAAAATACCATCATGGATGTCTGGTGAAGGTGTTCAACCAGACTTACATGCTCAACTGTGGTGAGAGGGGGGAAACACCGTAACAGGTAACCTAGGCCCCATTCGCCACCAGATGGCGCAGGGTTGGCATTGGAAGTTACGTGAATAAAGCTATACATAAAACATTTTGGGCATACTATACTGTGTGCAGTCATAGAAACTGTGAAAGTTGCGTGAAAAAACTACACATAAAACAATATACTGTGAGCAGTCATAAAAAATGTGAACGACATTTCTAAGAAAATGTGTTAAGTCATATAAAAATATATATAACCGTGAAAGACATTTCTACAAAATGAGTTAAGTCATATAAAATTATACAAAACGCCAATTCAAGCATTGTCATATAACATTTGTGCCATGATGTCGAAACAACTAACAAAGTCCGACAATATGAGTACAATCAAGGTTTAAAATCGAAACTAATGACAAAATAGGCATTATACAAGTACCATTGAATCACAACAATTTTCGTATAAGTGGTAGGTGGATGAGGTGTGGTGATTTTTTTTTTACTGGATATTGGATAGAATCTTAGTGGTTATAAGGCAATGTGGAAGGTATTATAGGTTGTACACTATACCTGTGATGATCAAGACAAAGAAATATTGAAATATATATATATATATAATATATATATATATATATATATATATATATATATATATATATATATAATTTTTTCTTTTAAGTGATAACCTGCCATAAATGAGGCGTGGCGCATTTACAAAGTTAAGTAAAAGTACAAAATACATCCGTGTTTCAAGAAAATAAATAAGTAAATGGTTACACAGAGAATTTATACAAAAGCTGGAGTCTCCCCTTCAACTGGAAGAGCAGAAATGAAGTGAAGAAGACAGAGTGCTAGATTACCCATGAATTTAGTGGAAACAAGTAGACTAGTGAAACAAGATGGATGAGAAATTGTGGTGGAACTAACACCACTTGAATGCTGGGCAAAGTGCAACTGTGCCTGAAAACTGCTGACGATGGGCCTTTACAGCGGATGACCCATGCATGTGATCATTGTCATTGAGTAGTATAACAGTGGCAGAACACTGCCTGGTCTGATAAATCACGATACACTCCCCCCACGCCCCTTCATCATGTCAGTGGGAGGGTACGTATCTGATGTCGTAAAACTGAACAACTCCTTGACACCAGTACCGCAGAACAGAGACAAGCTGGTGGCAGCTTACTATGACCTGACAAATATTCACGTAAGCATCCAGCGGCGTATGTGCAAGGCACCAGATATCGAAGAAATATTGTACACTGGTTATAGACCAACTACCACATCTTCATGATGATAAAGTTTCCCCAACAGCAGTGACATTTTTCAACAAGATAATGTATCATGTCAGAATGCTAGGAGTGTGATAGAAATGGTTCGAGAAACACGGTAGCGATTGTGATTGATCTGAACCTGATCGAACACGCCTGGGATGAAATAGATCACTTGCTCACGTCTTAGCTTAAAAAATGTTCTCCCAGATGAAGTTGAAGCTATTGTGTACACCTGAGACGTGAAACTTACTTCCCACTGTTCGTTAGGTATTTTTCACGCTTACCCTGTAGTAATATACTGCGGCGATTCTTCCGACAGAACGCGTGGCGCAGTAGTTAGCATCGAAGATCGCTGTGCTTGCGTTTCCCAGTTCAAATCCCGCCACGGGCAGAAGAAATATTTCTTTGTATTTCCTAGTTTTAGAATGTTCCACGTGTTTAAGTTTGATGCACTTGTAAGTTCCAGAAAATTCTATGTATAAATAGTGGAGCACGCCAAGGAGAAGTCAGTCTGTACTGAGTGTATGCTTGTTTGCAATAAACGTGTTCAAGTCAGAGTGTAAAATGTTGTGCTCTATTAACTACCAGCCTTCGAATTTCGGACCATCTGCAGTTTTCAACGTGACACTTTACGGTGTAGGCGCAGGGTATCCTGCAGTACAGCTCCATCATTGTGGCTCCGATTAGGCAGCGTAAGAGCCATTGCTTACACGGACAAGAACCGGAATACAAAAGGCATACTGACTACCTGTGGCCGAAGGTCTGTGTCATCAAAATACCCATGGATGCCAAAACACAGGTAAGCTAGCTGCACATCAGACACACATCGGTGTTCTCAGGAGACGCTGGATAGGACCCAAATAAATGGCTGACAGGAATCGACGAGTCGCCAAGTAAAATAGGTGGGATCACATTACGTACTTGGCAAACGTATATTTCTACCTGTGCGGGACGGCTCAGCAGTGGTTTGAAAATAACGAAGACAAGCTCGATAGCTGGGAAAAATTGCAGACAGAACTTAAGAAGATGTTTGCAGACCACCAGTGAAAAGTCCGTTTATCTGTAAAAAGACGTTCGACGACACAAGAGTTTATGCAATGATGACAGAAAATTGAAGAGACGCAACAGAGGGGGGAATGGACGAAAGTTTGACAGACTTCCGAATGTAGTCGATATGGCCATTGTGGAAGACCAGCATGACTTTGCATCTCTTATACGACAAATTGTGAGATAAGAATTAAAACAGTTTATGGCAGCCGGGACAGTTGGACCAAGCGAGCACTAGATTATGGCCACGGATGTCAGTCTTGTATGTCATGAGGGAGCCGACGCTGCTGAGGAAGACGTAGTTGAAACATTAGTGCCTATCGGCCCCGCCAGTCGCACCTGTTGAGAATAATGGTCTCGCCCTACTATGACTTACGCCACAGCCGCCAAAGGGCAGCTTAGGAACCGACCTACGTGACCACAACCAACTCCTTCAGCAACTGTGAAGCCTCGCTGGAGGACAGAAGACAAAACGACATAATGTTTTCAGTGTGGCCTTCCCGGACATGTCTTACGATACTGTTCAGAGAGAAGATGAGTATTAGACAATTATTATGCTGCAAGACGCCAACCACCGGAGCAGTTCTTTCAACGGCAGTCAACTGCAGATGATTACTGACCCGTCGCCGTATCCTGGACGTGGTCGCTCTCCAACATGCCGCCGCCGTTCACAGTCGCCTTACAGAGATACCAGCCGCTCGCCTAGCCGCCGTGTTCAGGAAAACTAGGCCGCCGCAGATGAAAATCCTCCATGCATGACAGTCGCTAAGATGTCGGGAAATTTCATGGACGTAATTATCGACGGCCAACCTGACCGGCCACTAGCCGATTCAAGAGATTCCTTCTCTGTATTGTCGAATGACTACCGCCGAAAATGAAAGGAGATAATGTTCTTTGATACAAGAGGAACTATGCGAAAGGTCGCAAACGGGAAATACGTCCGGCTGGCAGGAACATGTGTCGCAAGAACAACTATCAACAACAGTACGCAGCCTTTTGAATTTGTCGTTTGAAAGAATGAGCCATAATTCCATCCTCAGATTGGACTTCCTTCAGGCATCCCAGGCTGTCATTGACTGTGGAAGATCTGAGCTACGAACTGAGGAAGCCGTTCCGACGAGTACACGTAACATGTACTTCCTTGGGAGGTTGTTTGCTGTCCACAACGTTGAGATCCCGCCATTAACATTGGGAAGAGTTCCAGTCAGCAGCCGAGATGACCAGTTGGACGGTGAAGTGCTTGTCGATCTATAAAAGCTAATCAGTATAACAAAGGAAATCTACATACCAGCATTAAGCATTACAGGAGGTCGAGGAGAACTTTAGATCACTAATTTCCACAAGCAATCGCAAATCATTACTGGCTGAACCAGTCCAGGACAGTGAGCTCATTGTCATCGGCGAAGTCTCTTGCTCTGCTGTTACTGCCGACAACGCACCAGCGGCAACTATTATAGCATTGCATATAGGACTCAGTCTGACGCAGGAACAATCAGCAGGTGTTAACCATACTACACAAATTTTCAAGTGTATTTCAGGCCAGGCAGGAGAAGAGCCAGATGGAACGGACCACGGCAAAACACCGTATCAATACTGTAGATCAGCCACAAATTAGCCAGCGTTCGTACGCGTCGCCAGCTGAAAGACGAATAATTCAGGAGGAAGTGGAGAAGATGTTGCACGATGACATTATTCAACCTTCAGAGTGCTCCTGGTCGTCTCTGCCGCACATTACGACACCTTAGACTGTTCGAAAGGAACTACATACTTCTCTACCATGGACATGCAGACTGGTTACTGGCAAATCGAGGTTGACGAAGCTGACAGCCTCTATGATTTCAAAGTCATGCCGTTTGGACTGTGTAATGCCACGGCCACATTCGAACGCATGATGGACAACTTGCTTCGGTGTCCGAAATGGACGACATGTCATTGTTATCTAGATGACATTGTCGTTTTCGAAAGAACATTTGCGGAACATGTAAGCAGACTCTCGACTTTCTTGAAGTGTGTTCAGACAGCAAGACTCCGCCTCAGTCCAAAGAAGTGCCTCTTCATCGCTAAAGAGATAAAAATCCTGGGACACACCTAGTGAAAGGAGATGGTGTGCGTCCTGATCCAGATAAAGAAAGGGCAGTCACAGAATTTCCAACTCCTCAACACAACTCCTGCGCCCATACCATCGTCATTTCATAGGTTTTTGTAACAAGGCACGTCCATTTCAAGAACTTCCGCAGGGAGACGCCTGGTTTTATTGGGAAGAGACGACAGAAAGAGCTTTCCAAGCACTTAAGGGGGCTCTAATTTACTCATCAGTTCTAGCCTTAAACGACGAGAATGCGGAAACCCAACTTCACACGGACACTAGGAGTTATGGGATTGGTTCAGTGCTGGTACAAATTAAGGAAAATGCTGAAAAGGTGATCGCCTATGCATCAAGAGTTCTCTTGAAGTCTGAGGTAAACTACTCTACAACAGAGAAGGAATGTCTCGCCGTTATCTGGGCTGTCAATAAGTTCCAGCCGTATTTATTCGGTAAACTATTCACCGTGGTGAGAGACCACCTTTTTTTTTCGTTGGATGGATCCGCCAGGTCGACTAGCAAGATGGTTTCTAAGACTCCAAGAGTATGTCACAATGGTATTAAAAAACGGGCGCAAACACAAGGACGCCGACTGCCTTTCGAAAAATCCATTAGCCGAACACAACAGCATGGATGAAATTTCAGCCCTCACCGAGTTAAGTGACATTACAACTAAACAAAGGGAAGAACTAGCATTATTACAAACCATTGAGGCCTTGGAAAAAGGAGAACCGGCCAAAGGAGAGTTCCAACTTATAAACAGGACATTGTATAAGAGAAACTACGATCCACTGGGCGCCAAATGGCTACTGGTTGTTGCAGCTCATCTCCGGCCAGCTATTCTCAAGTATTTCAACGATTCTCCAATGTCCGGTAATTTGGGATTCGTGAAGACCCTAGACAGAATCAGACGCAGGTATTACTGGCGAGGTCTCTACCGATCTGTCAAGAACTATGTGAGTTACTGTAAGGAGTGCCAGAGACAGAAGCATGTGCCGCAATTATCTCCAGGTCATCTGGCACCAATTGCACCTGCAGTACCTCCATCCCATTGGATTGGAATCGATCTTTTAGGTAGGTTCCCAAAGTCGCAACCGGTAACTGATGGATATCAACATCAGCATACATACTCCTCAATCCACCGTAAGGTGCAAGGCGGAGGGTACACTGTACCACTACTAGGCATTTACCTTCCTGTTCCACTCTCAAATAGAACAAGGAAAAAAAAGAATGCCTATATACCTCCGTACGAGCTCTAATTTCTTTTGTGTTTATGATCATTACGCAATATGTTAGTAGGTGGCAGGTAGATCGTTCTACTCTCAGCTTCAAATTCCAGCCCTCTTAAATTTCCTCAACAGACTTTCTCGAAAAGAACGTAGTCTTTCCTCCAGCGATCCTCATTTGAGTTCGCGGAGCATTTCCGTGACACTCGCACAGGGGTTGAACCTACCAGTAACAAACCTAGCTGCTCGCCTCTGAAATGCTTCTTTGTCTTCCTTTAAACTGATCTGCTGCGGGTCTTAAAAACTTGAGTAATACTCAAGACGTGGTCGTACAAGCTTGTGAAACGCTATCACCTTTACATATGAAGTACATCTGTGTCTGCCTTACTCACAACTGTCCTTACATGTTCGTTCCATTTCATATCGCTCAGCAATATTACACCTAGATATTTGAATGATAGGATTGCATCAAGAAGCTCACTACTAATGCTGTATTTGAACATTAAGGGATTGTTTATCCTACTCATGCGCATCGCCTTACATTTTTCTACATTGAGAGCTAGCTATTCTTCGCGCCAACTAGAAATTTTGTCTAAGTCATCCTGTATGCTATTACAATCACTTAAAGACGAGACCCTCCCATACGTCACAGCATCATCAGCAATCAGCCATCAGATCATTTATATAGATAGAAAATAATAGCGGCCCTATCACACTCCCCTGGGGCACGCCTGACGGATACACTCGTCTCTGATGAACACTCGCCGTCGAGAACAACATACTGCGTTCTATTACTTAGGAAGTCTTCCAGCCAGTCACAAATCTGTGAACCTATTCCATAAGCTCGTATCTTCGTTAGCAGTCTGCAGTGTGGTACCGCATCAAAGGCCTTTCTGTAGTCGAGAAAAACTCAATCCACCTGTTGCCCTTCATCCATTGCTCGCAAAATGTCATGTGAGAAAAGGGCAAGCTGATTTTCACACGAACGATGTTTCCTAAACCCGTGCAGATTCATAGAAGAAAGCTTTTCCGCCTCAATGAAATTTACTACATTCCAACTGAGAATATGCTCCAAAATTTTACAGGAAACTGATGTCAACGATATTGGTCTGTAATTATGTGGGTCAGTTCTTTCCTTTCTTATAAACAGGAGTCACCTGCGCTTTTTTCCGATCACTAGGAACTTTCAGCTGAATTAAAGATTCGGAAAAATGCAAGCCAAGTAATAGGCCAATGGGGCAGAATACTCTTCGTGAAACCGAACTGGTATTCCATTCAGACCAGGAGACTTTTTCGTATTTAGCTTCTCTATTCCGGAAATACCCATTACCATGTCCTCCATTTCGGAATTAGTACATTGATCAAATAATGGTACATTTTTTCGGGGTCCTGCGTGAAATATTTCTTAAAGGTTAAATTAAGAACTTCAGCTTTCCGTTTGCTTTCTTCTGTTGCTGCCCCCGAATGATCGAGTGACTGGATAGTGGGCTTTGACCCGCTTATCGATTTTACATAGGACCAGAATTTTTCCGGGTTCTCGGAAAGATCTTTTGCTAAGGTATGGCTGTTGTTGTATGTTTCGCGCATAGATCTGTTTATAGACGCACGAATCTCTTCCAAGTTTTGCCTGTAATCATTTGCGTCTTCTTGTTTGAACCAAGAGTACAACAGCCTTTCCTTTCTCAGTTGCTTTCTAACATTATTATTATACCATGGTGGATCTTTTGCATCCTTAATCGACATTGCAGACACATATTTCCCGAACCCTTTATGTAAAATGCATTTTAATTTACTCCACATTTCCTCTACATCCATTGTACATGAACTACACGATGTCCATTCATTTTGTAAGTCCGATCATAACAATTGCATATCATCTGTTCCTAACAAAAACACGCTCCTACCCTTCTTGATTGGTTTATTAACTTGGTCACCATCGACACTATGACATATCATGATCACCAATTCCTGTCTCTACACAGACATCGTTAATAAGGTCAGGCCTGTTTGTAGCTATAAGGTCTAAAATATTTCCATTGCGCATGGGTTGTCAATGTAACTGCTCAAGACAGTCTTCGGAGAATGTGTCCATATGTAGTTCGCTAGACCGCTTGTCTGTACCACTTGAAATGTAACTAGAGGTCCCAATCTGAACTCTTAAGGCTGATGTCTGCCCCAACTAATGTTACTTGCCCCGGATACCTATGCACTATCTGGTGTAGACTTTCTTTGAATGACTCTAAAAATGCTACAGCAGCACTGTGGAGGGAGGGGGTAAAAACAACCAACTATTATCTTCTCTTAGACCTGTTATACATGTCCAGATAACTTCACAGTTACTTTCAACCTCGATCTCAGTAGAAATAATGTCTTTGTCCACAGCGATGAACACTTCCGCTCTGGTTCGTGTCCGATCTATCTTTCCGATATACATTCCACACCTCGCTAAATAGTCTCTGCTGTCACAAAACCTGTGCCAACTGCAGAAGCTCCAGAGATGGGAAAATTCCTAGTAGAAGCATGGTGCACCATATGTGATGATATCTGATCGAAGAAAAGTATTCGTGTCAAAACTAGTATCATAGGTAATGTCACGTTGCAATATCAGAAACACAGCTGCCTACCATCCTCAGACAAAAGGTCTTGCAGAACGTTTTAACAAGACATTAGCTGGTATGCTGTCAATGTATGTCAATCTTGAGCAGAAGATATGGGATACAATACTGCCAGTCATGACATTTGTTTATATTGCAGCAAGGCAAGACACCAAAGGCTTCATGCCGTTTTTCCTGCTCCATGGCCGCTGTTCCGTTCCAACCTGACAACTATGTGAAATAGCTCGTCACCAGGGTCGAAGAAGCAAGACAGCTGCCTTGCATACGGACACTGGACGCCCAGGAGGAGGACTGTCGGCAGTACAGTGACAACCACTGACTTTTTGTATACAGTACTGGAGACCTGATATGTGTTTACCCCTGTACGGAGAGCTGGGCTATTGGAAAAGTACTGAAACAATGCTTTGGTTCGTATTGTGTCATACTCCGTCTGTCCGATTTCTCACATAGTGTCAATGATTGTGAGCCGTCCTCGAAACAACAAAAACAAAGAGATATTGTACATGCCCTCCTTATGAAGCCCTACCACAATCCCAAAGAACAAATAGACAGAAAAGGCCTCTTTTTCAAGGACTCTGCAAACCATTATGATAATGAAGAAGCCACAACAGGAGGGGTCTCGTGCTGGTCTTAGTTATCCTAGGGAAGGCATGCAGACAGAATGGAAGGATTGTCCCAAACTGTCATACAGAGGACCCATGACAAGATCCAGGACACTCCAGCTGGCTATAAAGGGAACCTAACAGCGAGTGGCTGTTCTTTCAGAAAGGGGAGCAATGCCACGAGTCTTCTGACAGAATGCATGGTACAGTGGTTAGCATCACAGATCGTTGTGCTTGCGGTCCCCAGTTCAAATCCCGCAATGGGCAAAAAAATTTATCTTTGTATTTACTATTTCTAGAATGTTCTACGTGTTTCTTATGTTTGATGCACTTATAAGTTCCAGAAAATTCTTTCCATTTATAAATAGTGGAGCACTCCAAGCAGGAGGCAGTCTGTACTGAGTGTACACTTGTGTTAGCAATAATCATGTTCTAAGTGTAAAGTGTTGTGCTCTATAAACTATCAGTCTTCAAATTCCAGACCACCTGCAGTTTTCAGTGTGACAATATTGTGCCACTGCATGGTACATCCAAAATGACAAAACTGCGGGCAATTAACCCTTTTAAGATTATTATTTCAATTAATTGCCTTTGTTTGTTCAATGGTTTGGGTAGTAATAAAAAAAAAAGGAAACTGTCCTGAGGACATAGTGACTCAGTGTAAAAATCACAGCTATCATTTCACCTTCCCCTCCACCAAACTTTAATTTTTCTAATTTCTACCTATGATTACCATTCCTTTTGTTGCTTCCAATATCTGCAATGTGACAAGTAAGTTTCTCTTATGGTGTGTACTGGTGCAAGGGCTTCCCTGAAACTTGTAGTTTGGAGGCTTAATACTAGTCAATAGCTGAAGGTGCCATAGCTTGTGGGTCTGAATACTGCCTGTTCTTGATCCGCCTGTACACACAAATTTTGGCCACCAAAAGTTGCAAAATTGGAGGAGGAGGAGGAGGAGGAGGAGGAAGTAGTGGTGGCAGAGGCAGTTAAAACACTAAAATGTTGGTTTTAGAGGCACCATCTAAATATATGTTGCTCCAAATCTACTAGTGACAGACAGTAGTCATTGGACATAACCTGATCCCCCTAGCCCCTTCACCACTAATCGGATACCCTTGAAATGCTACTCCAGTCTAACTGTAATAGATGTCACTGTAACCAACAAGAACTAAAACAATTGATTTCCTCTTAATCTGAGCTCAGGATTAACGGAGTCATTTGTCCCCCTCTAAATGTAGTTTTCAGTAAGGATAATCCACAACTAATCATCTGGTTAGGTTGGAAACATTAAGTAGATAAGCTTTCTCTAAATGCTAACACCTCATCAATTTTTCCCTATACTTAAATAATGCACAAGACATTTACTGGTGTCATTATTTTTACTTATCCTTGACGGTTGGAGCTTTTGGTGCTCTCAACCACATCTTATTATTATTAATCATTAGTTTACATCCCAATGATTGTTTCTGATTGAAAACTAAGATTCTCATAGGTGCAACTGAATGATATACCACAAGATTTCACGCTGATACTTACACTATTTGACCTTTCAGCATCTGTTCTTTTCAGTTCTCAAATAGCGTAGGGGTAGTCCTACCATTAACACTGATGACTGTGAAATCATGGGTTACTTCTCTCACAGGTCAGGAACAATATTCATGGGCTGGGAATGGTTTATTAAATTAATTTTCTCATCCACATTTTGTAGTGACTCAATGAGCAGACTCCACTCTGTTATCTGCCATTTGTGACCTCCCTTCTCACTTCAGTTGTACTGTTTGCTAGTCGTCTCTTTATATTCCACTTCAGGTGGGTATCATTGACAATTAATTGACTGACTATTTGTTTATGGAGTGAATATTTGCCCATTATTTACTTTCATGATCCCAGGTGCTGGGTTTTGGGACCAAAGATGACCTATTTTTACTGTCCCCTCCAATAAACTCCAAACCATCAAGATGACTACTTGCTACATTTCACTTTTTCTTTCATGACTACTGGAAGGAATTTTCATTCCCATGTCAGCTATGATTTTTTTTTTTTTATGAAACCAGACAGACCGCCCCCCTCCCTTCTAAACTATGGATTATTACAGACCTGTTCCTCCATCTATAATCTCTCTATATAAAAATGTTGTGTTGGTTTGTCTGTGTTTGAAAACCTCAAAAAGTTCTTCACTGATTGAGCACCAAATTTGTCTCAACGTTGCACTGTAACACAGAAAGGTTTTTAGACAGCTATTACAGTATTTAAAATATATTACTCATAACCTGTGTATACATATATGGCACTTTAGCCATAGGAGTCTAAAGAATGAACAATATTGATATAATTGAAGCATTCTCTTGGCGATTCTATGTTCACATGAGTTACAGTATTTCTTTTTCTATTTATTTCGTATGAGAGTGAGCCACAGTGAATCATGGCCGGATTTAGCTAGTAAATAATCGAAGACAAAGATGAACACTTGAGGACAGGTAGTGAGTTGTGGTTGGTAGAGCACTTGTTCATGAAACACAAAGGTTCTAACTTAGAGCCCCAGTCCAGCAGGAAGTTCCATATCTCTGAACATTCTGCTGCACAGTGAAAAGTTGATTATGAAAGTAGTTTCTCGGGTTGATAAGTTTGGGGCGCCTCCTGTGGCATGTTAAATCTGGCAAACTTCTGATTCCATCCACTTTGTCAGCTTCATTAGTTACCCCTCTTTTATTCTGTTTTAATCACTTTTAGATTTGGTTGGCCCTTTCTCTGATACACCCTATTTTCCAGTTTTAGGGATAAGTTTACGACGAAGAGTGGGCGTTTTCTCACTACTTCAATTTTTTACTTTAGCATTGTAGTATTGACTCTAGTATTGGTAGTCTAAGTGATTTCCAGTAATGTTTTTAGCTTTCTCATGTTTACTATTAAGAGACTTCCAGCGAAAGAGATTAGAGAGAGGTCAAATGCTTCGCCTCTCTGTTCTGCTGTACTTTTCCAGATACTTTTCTGTAAATTACATCTCAGCTCTGTTACTTTTTATCACATTTTCACTAAGAAAATAAAATCTTACTAAATCTTGAGTAGGTATTGTGTGATGGAATAAATTTAACATACTCATTTTTGAGCATTACACATATACCAAAATGTTACCTTTATATATTACACTCCACAGAATAACATACTATCATATACTTCTTTGTTTTAGACTGGCTCGGGGAAGACCTACACTATGGGAACAGGATTTGATGTTGAAGTTGATCCATCACAAGTGGGAATCATACCAAGAGCTATTAATCATTTATTTAATGGTATTGCCTCCAGAGTGGAGAAAGCACAAGAGATGGGACAACCACCCCCAGAATTTAAAATTATGGCACAGTTCATGGAACTTTACAATGAAGAAATAATTGACTTGTTTGATCCTGCAAGGGAACAATTCACAAAGGTGAGACACACTTTCCAGACTAATTGCAGTATTTATTGTTAAACTAAAATGTATAGTTCATATTCAGGGAAATTATTACAGTAAGTCTCATTTTCATTTTGACATTATTTACTTTAAACTATTTGTTTTCAGGGCAAAACTGGTATCAAAATTCATGAAGATGCAGAAGGAGGTATTTATGTTGTTGGTGTAACAATGAAATCTGTCTCATCAGCAGATGATGCTTTACAGTGCCTTAGGTTAGGTGCTTTATCAAGAACCACTGCTAGTACACAGATGAATGCTCAGTCTTCAAGATCACATGCAATATTTACCTTACATATTAAACAGCAAAGGCTTGTGAAAGTAGAGGTAATTTGTAAACAAAACAGGTTTTCTTTCCTAACATAACAAACTAATATGGTGAACCACTTTTCATGAGCGCCAAATTCAATGTAGTATTGTAAATATAAAAAAGTGTGGCCAAATTCTAATTATGTAACTGCTGTTCTGTAAGTGTATTAAAATATGTTAAAACAGATTTGGAGAAAAGCAATTTTATGTTTAGTAAGATTATTGATAGAACTATGTGAAGCTAGTCTTAGGCTAAGTTATCTAGTATTCTATGACAAATCTGTAAACACAAAATTGTGAACTTTAGACAGATGATGAAGAAAATCCAACTGATGGTGGAAAAGAGTTTGAGACCTTAACAGCCAAATTTCACTTTGTGGATCTGGCTGGTTCAGAACGTCTGAAAAGAACCGGTGCCACTGGAGAAAGGGCTAGAGAAGGAATATCAATCAATTGTGGCCTTGTAAGTATTAAGTCAATTGTCATATTGTCTCTACACTATTCACAGTAGCACCATATCTACTCACAATGCTAAAGAAGCAAAGCATTTTATTGTAAAACATTGTTATTGTTGTAAAACATTATTAATTATATCAATATTATGTAAATACTACAGAAAAATGTAATTTTTCTATGATATTACATCAGCCTTCTAATTGCTTTGATAGGTTGATATTCAATATTGCTAAATAATACAATTACTATGTTTGTAAGTCCTGCCACAGCAATGAATAAAATGAAACTGACAAATTAAAAGTATTTACCAGGCTGGGACTCTGAAATTTTAACATCTTTTCTGTAGATAACATAGTTTAGCTTAGAGCAGCATCATACAAAAATACATGTCATAGCTTTTATCATTATTGTAACTGCTGGGAATAAAGCCTCTTTACAACATTATTTTTCCCCAGCTTGCTTTAGGAAATGTGATATCTGCTCTTGGAGATAAATCTAGGAAGGTCACACATGTACCATACAGAGATTCTAAGCTCACAAGGTTGCTGCAAGATTCACTTGGAGGTAAGGCAATTCAAAAGCTCTATAATTAACCATAGTAAACTTTTGTTTCAGAAAATTTATTTATAGAAGTAGGTAGGATGAAAATGTTTCTTTGTGTGCATATAGTAAATATAAATAAAAACTACATCTCATCTTTTAGGAAACAGCCGGACTGTTATGATAGCTTGTGTCTCACCAAGTGATCGAGACTTTATGGAAACACTAAATACACTGAATTATGCAAACAGAGCAAGAAACATTAAAAATAGAGTTGTTATTAATCAAGATAAGTCATCACGAACAATAGTACTGCTGAGACAGGAAATACAGCAGCTACAGTTAGAACTATTGGAATACAAACAGGTTTGTAAGATTATTTCTGTTCAAGTTACTAGTGTAATATAATAATTCTTAGGTACTATTAGGAAAACTTGATTTCTGGAACTGATGGCTGTGTCAAAAGTGAGTGTGATTTGTAATTCTTGAAGGAAGTACAGTGTAGCTCAGTTTATTTTTGTATCTTCTGTGAGAAATAGGATTTAACAACATATAATTTACTGTTTAAAAATTTTGCCTTGTGAAGAACAGAAATTATAGAAGTATTATAATTTGCAAACAAGTACATAGATTATAATTATACCTGTTACAGAAAATGCTGTAGAATTTATTGCCAGGAAGTTTTCATGGAATTTTAGATAATTCTGTGAAAATACTGTCCCCTTCATTTTGAATTAAAAAAGACTATTTCTTTTACCACTAAGGTATATGGCCTCATATTTCACACACCATACAGACATTTTGTCTAGATCATTTTGAAATTGGTATTGATCTTCTGGTGACTTTACTAGACAGTAAATGACAGTAGCATCTAGACTGTTTAGATTTATTTCTTATATTATTTACTAGTTGATAACCTGGCATTGCCCAGGTATTTATTTATGTATTCAATCTTTGAATTAGTACTTCTCATATCCCTTCTCCCTCTGCCCATCACCTTTCTTTAATGCCATACTTATGTGAGAGTATTCAAGAAATAAGGCTGTTTTGCACAATGTACAAAATAATAACTGCAGTATCTAAATAAAGAAAGGTGAAAGAAAGATGAAAAATGTAACCTTTATAATTAATTTAATTCAAAACATTATTATAAACAATATTTTTGGTTACTTGTCCAAAATATAATATGAATAAATTATTTGGGGAGCCCACCCCTGAGAAAGTGACATGTAGTTGTCCATGTGAAAATCATGGGGATGTCAAAACCAATCTGCAGGATTTAATAGGTTGTCCTGTGATTTATTAATTGTAATAGAAGATGCAAGTCTCACTGGAAACTACAGACTCTTGAAGTTAAAAGCTATCATCTGCCGGAAATAAAGAGTCTTCGGTGGATGTATATTGTTTCATTCTCTTCCTTTCCTTGTAGCTCTATAGTTGTGAAAAGTATATACGATCTCATATTTATTGAATTATATGTTGTAAAATTGTATTATTTTGTAGGTATATATTCATTTATGTAAGTGCATGATGGGGCGGTTTTCCATAAACATTACTGTTTATATCCTCACATCTAATGGACAATGTGTCATACTGTGATTCAGTTTCGAAGGCACATTCAGCTATATATGCGTATACTGTCTGTAATTTCCTGCACCTACAATTTGTGCTGTACAAATTGTAAATTGTAACATCATACTGAATGCCGTAGTTTTATTCCATGAACAGTGGAAAAGTAGTAAGCGAGAAACTTTTTTCTTTTATTCATTTTGCTATGGTTGTCAGCATGACAAAAATTTAATAAAGGTTTGAAATTACTCTTAAAGTTCTCATATAGTGTATTAATAAAGTCTCACCACATTATGTGGCAGTTACTTGCAACTCGTATTGTTTATGACACATGCGCGCATGTGGTTCTCAACCCTCCAGCTATTATTAACTTATGGTAAGAAATGTGTGTAGCAAATTTGGTTCAAATCGGCCCAGCGGTTTAGGAGAAAAGAGCAGCATTGTCACTTAATGCATCTCATTGTTTGACATCTTACCTCCTGAACAATGTGTTGTACGGGATTCTTACAATTCTGACGACTGTCCTCATGGATTGAAGCTTACGTGTACAAAATTTCATACAGATTGAAACAAAACTGTAGATTTGTATGCAGTATTTACACACAAACACTATGCTTTATATATAAAGATATAGATTAGGAACAACAGCAGGCTTATGACACTTCCATAGAGTAAGCCAGGTTCCACTAACATTTACAGATTCATTTGTAGAACTGAGATAATACTTTGTAGGCACACAGTTTGATTGAAAGTGGCTTATGAGGAACAATGTTAAAAGTGTTCTAGAAGTATGGAAATATGGGATCAATTTAAAATCCCCTATTGATAGCACTCATTACTTCATGAGAATAAAGATCTAGCTGTGTAGTACAAGGAAGGTAGTTCATGAATCCATGATGGTTATGTATCAATAGATAAGTTTTTTCATGGTAATTGTTTGAATACATAAGTTGCTCCAAAATCCTAATACAGATTTATGTCAGTGTTATGGGTCTTTAATTAAATGGATTGCTCCTGTTTCTTTCATGAATATTGGTGTGATCTGTAAAACTCTCCAGTTTTTAGTCATGGTTTCTTTCTTGAGCAGGCAGTCGTTTATAATGGCCAAGTATGGAGCTATTACATAAGCATATTCTGAAATAAATCTAGTTGGTATATTAATATTATAGAGGAAAAATTCCTATCTAGATCAAAAGATTTACCTTTATTGACTTCGTGATTTGCAACACTTAGGATGTCTGTTAATATACTGCCCATAACAGTAGCTGTTCTTGTTTCTAATACAGGAATACTGTATTTACTTCATGGTCTTTAGTGGAGGATTTTCAGAAAAGTTCATTTAGTAACCGCACTTTAGTGGCGTAGTCTTCCACATTGTTATTTTTTCTGGTGTGAAATGAAGGAACTCATTGTACATTACAGCTGGTGTACATTATGTATGGCCAGAATACCTTTGGATTTGCTGCTACTTTTTGAGACAGAGTAATTAAATTATCTTGCATTGACGTCAAAGCTAAAATGTAGACCTTCTTAAAGCTTGGCCAGTTGTCGGGATTTTGCATTCTTCTAAATCTGGCTTATTATTTTTGTTACTTCTGCATTAATGTTCTTATTTGTGTGACTTGGGACATTATTTTCATTTTTTATTTATATGGCATAAAAGTAAGAGTTGAGACTACCTTAGCTGTGGGCACTGTTGGTACAAAATAATGGACAAAGTGTCTTATACCGAAGCCAGGAAAAAGTATGAGTGGCTTCACCCTGTGGTGTTGAAATCGTCGTTTGCTGCTATTACATTGTCACCACTGTCTTTACAGACGATGGCCACAACAGCTTGGGCACCTCCTGTGCCGCCGCCCCCCCCCCCCCCCCAGGGCCGTCAGACTCCTTTTACCCCCATAATGGTTTGGGGATTCTTCTTCACGTCCTGCTCCCGCACAACCTTCTGTGGATGCACATACCCCAAACCATCAAGAACAGCAGCCCCCATCACGCATACAGAGAAGCAATGCCTTCCTCCGGCTCCTCTCCCTTGGAAGGGGTCCCTCGAGACGCTCTCTTCCGAGGCCTCTCAGAGTGCTGTGGAGGATCCCAGCCAACGCCTGACAGATCCGGACACTTGTGGTCAAAGGGCTCCACAATCTATGTCAGGTCCTGATACCATGTCTGAGAAGCCCTCCTGGCCCTTAAAATCAAAAGGGCAGTGAGAGCACAAGAAGCAGAAACAGAAGAAAAAGGACTCTTCTGTGGCATTAAAGCCACACCTTCCCACATCTGTTTCTGACGACAAGATTGAGCTTCTTACCTCACCTGATGGTCTTGCTCTCACCAACTCTCCTGAATCAATGGTTCTGGATTCTGTAGGTTCGCCGTCAGCACCAGCAGATGAACCTATGGAATGAGGTGTTTTAGCTGTCCCTTCATGGCCTTTAATCGAAAAGACTGCATTCTCCAGAGGAATTGCGGTGGGTTTTTCCCCCCGCTAAGCTGAGCTACAACTACTTCTCAGCACTTCACCTGTGTTCTGCATTGCCCTACAAGGTACTTGGTTTAGTGGACATTACCATCTGCAACATCTACCTTCCTCCTGATAGAGAAGTACACTAACATATGCTGGCTGCTCTGATTGCCCAACTGCCCCCACCTTACTTGGTATTGGGTGATTTCAACACCAATAATCCATTGTGGGGTGGTACCATGATTACTGACCGTGGTAAAGATGTCGAGTCCTTAATATCTCAACTCGACCTCTGCCTTTTAAATGATGGTACCCCCACACATTTTAGTGTGGCGCACGGTACCTACTCAGCCATTGTGATACCAGTATGCAGCCATAGCCTTTTCCCATCGTACACTGGAGAGTACATGCTGACTTGTGTGGTCGTGACCAGTTTCCGATCTTCTTGTCACTTCCCCAACATCAGTCCCTTGAACACTTGCCCCGATGGGCGCTTGATAAGGCTAATTGGGACATTTTTAACTCTGCTGCCATTTTTGGTTCTCCAATGCATCCTAACATCGATGTGGTAGTTGATGTTGTTACCTCGGCCATTATTTCTGTGGCCGAGTGTGCCATCCCTATTTCGTCAGGATACCCCACTAGAAGACAGTGTCCTGCTGGTCACCAGAGATTGCTGATGCCATTAGAGACTGCAGGCACTCTCTGCAGCGTCACAAATGGCACCAGTCTCTGGAGAATCTGATTGTTTTTAAATGACTTCATGCCCGGGACTGACAACTGATTAAAAGACTCAAGCATGAGTCTACCATTGGCTCATGTACTTCTCCATCCCAGGTGTGGACAAAGATCAGAAATGTTTATGGTTACCAGCGTCCTTTCAGTGTACCTGGGATTTCCATACAGGGAGCGGCCTGTAATGATCAATAAGCAGTTGAGGAAAACTTCGCTGTGCACTACATGCAGAAGTCAGCTTCTATGCATTATCACCAGCCTTTCGCACCCTGAAAGAGTGGTAGGAGCGAAACCGGCTCTCCTTCTCCGCTCGCCCTTTGGAGCTGTACAATGCTCCATTCAGTAAATGGGAACTGCCCTGACACAGCCTCTGGGCCAGACCTAATACACAGACAGATGTTAAAGTACTTGTTCGAGGTGTCGAAGCACCATCTGCTAGCTTTGTTTAACCACATTTGGAGCGATGGTGTCTTTCCGTCTCAGTGGAGAGAGAGGTAGTTGTAACCGTAGTTGTTCATTCCATTTAGAAATCAAACCATCCATCCATCCATGCCCACATTGAAAGCTGCACAATGGTTGCAGCTCAGTTTGTAGATAACCTGACTGCTTTCACAGGTTGACCTGCCTTTTATGGAATAGGAAATGCTTGTGACAGGACTGGGTTAGGAGGTGGTGGGATGGTGGATAGGACAGGTTATGCATCTAGGTCATATTGCAGGGATATGAGCCTTGGGGTAAGGGATTGGAAGCAGGGACGGATTAGGGATGGTCAAGGATATTATGTAGGTTTGGTGGGTGGCAGAATACCACTGTAAGGGGGAGGGGGGGGATATTGGGCAGGGTATTTCTCATTTCGGGGCAGGATGAAAGGTAGTCGAAACCCTGGTGGAGAACTTAGTTTAACTGCTCCAGTCCAGGGTGACCCGGGACAGGCCTTGTGGCCGGACAGTGGGTGTGGGAGAGCTAGTGGGTGACTGGACAGACAGGGCCCATGAGAACTGATTCTGGACAAAGTTTGGAGGACAACTCTGTCAGTGAAGACCTTAGTGAGGCATTTGGAATATTTGGAGAGGGACTGCTTGTCACTGCAGATGTGACCACCAGGCTGTATGGAAGGGACTTTCTGGTGTGGAATGGGTGGCAGCTGTCATAGTGGAGGTATTGTTGATGGTTGGTAGGTTTGATGTAGACGGAGGTACTGATCAGGCCATGTTTGAGGAACAGGTCAACACTGAGGAAGGTGGCTTGTTCGATTGAGTAGGACCAGGTGAAGTGAGTGAAGGAGAAGGTGTTGAGGTTTTGAAGGAATGTGGATAGTGTGTCCTCACCTTCAGTCCAGATTATGAAGATATCATCAATGAATCTGAACCAGATGAGGGGTTTGGGATTCTTGGTAGTCAGGAAGGTTTCCTCTAGATGGTCCATGAACAGGTTGGCATAGGAGGGTGCCATTTGGGTGCCCATGGCTGTACCTTGACCAACGACATCCTCACCCACAATTACTTCTCCTACCTTGGCCAACTACATCTTCACCCGCAATTACTTCTCCTTTGAGACAGCTACAAACAAATTTGCAGTACAGCCATGGGCACCAGTATGGCACAATCCTATGCCAACCCATTCATGGGCCATCTAGAGGAAGTCCCAGCTATCTCTCCAAATGAATGGCATCACTAAAATGTGGCTATAAGACAGCTAGACCATCCTGTTGCAGAGCATGTAGCACTGCATAGAATGACTCACTACAATAACTGCTTCACAGCCAGTGCCATATGGGTCTTCCCCACAAACACCATCTTTTCTGAATTGCACACATGGTAACTCTCCCTACAATATATCCTACACTTCAGAAATCCCCCACGCCTAAACCTTCTGTAGTTCCTGCCTCTACCAGTGATGGGAAACCCATCTAAGGTATTTTGCCGTTCCAGGTCAATGTGGAAACAGGAGACTTCGTGTCCGTCGAATGCTGTGTCAGGTCCTGAGGGCAGAGGAGAAAGAGCGTCTGCATTGGCATGTTGTGTAGCAGGGTTGTTTTTAATGGTGTAGTTGTACTAACTAAGGAAGAGATTCCAACACTGGAGTTTTTGGGCTGTACGGTCTGGGAGCTGAGCGTGTTGACCAAATAGAGCTACCAATGGTTTGTGGTCTGTAATGAGGGTAAACCTGGCCCCAAAAAAGGTACATGTGAGTAGGTGTCAGCATCTTGGACATATATACTATCGGTTGTTCAGTACCATCATCATTGCAGTGTGCCAACACTGCTCCAATGCCATAGGATTATGCGTCCACTGCCAAAACAAGGGGACATGATGGAGAAAAGGGCATAGAGCAGGGTGCCAAACAGGTGCTTTAGCTGTGTAAAGGAATGCTCAAAGGCATCTGAACAACGGAACTACACACTTTTCTTCTGCAGACGGTTGAGTGGGTGCATAATGTGGGCTGCTTGTGAGAGGAACTTTGCATAATAATTCACCTTCCCCAAAAATCCCTGCAACTGCTGGAGGTTTTGGGGGCGTGGTAGATCATCGACTGCCAAAACATTGCGATCCATGGGCTGGATTCCATCTTTGGAGAGCAAGTAGCCAAGGTATTCTACCTGTTCTTGGAATAACTGGCATTTATGTAGGCAGCACTTGAGCCCGGCACCCCACAATGTAGTAAAGAGAGTGTGGTGGTTATGCAAGTGATTCTGGCATGTAGCCCCAGTAACAACGACATCATCAAGGTAGTTAGCTCAACCGGGTATAGGCATGGTTAACTGTTCCAGATACCTCTGGAAGATAGCTGGTGCCAAAGAAATCCCAAAGCGCAAATGTTCATATTTGTAAAGCCCAAAAGGTGTATTGATGACCCTGATTCATTGAGATTCCTCATCGAGCAGGATTTGTAAATGTGTGTCATCCAGGTCTATCTCAGAAAAGTATTCGCCTCCAACAACCTTTGTGAGGAGGTCCTCTTGATGTGGAATGGGGTAGGTGTCGACTTGTACCTGGGCATTGATGGTGGATTTAAAATCGCCACAGAGGCGGAGGGTGCTGTTTGGCTGAGTACCACTACCAGTGGTGTGGCCCAGACACTGGTTTTGACAGGTTCAATGACCCCAGCTAAATGCAGACATTCTAGTTCCAGCTTCACAGACATCTGGAGGGAGACCGGCAGAGGGTGTGCACGGCAGAAACAGGGCACTGCATCTGGACGTAAAGTAATATGTACCTCAAATTTGGTGGCACATCCCGGACCATGTTCAGGCAGAGACACAAAAGAGGCATGAAGGTCATAGAGTTCCTGGAAAGGAGCTGTGTCTGAAATGACCTGCACCTCGTCTGTGATGGAGAACCCGAACAGTGAGAATACATCTAGGCCGAAAATGTTTCCAGCTGAGTGGCTATTTACTAAAATAGGGTTACAGGTCATGTAACAGTTTCGTAAGCTGCCAAAGTGGTAAATTGACCTTTCAGAAGGATAGAGCTGTCGCCATATGCTACCAACCTGCGGGAGGGCAGTTCCAATGCCAGGTAGCAGAGACGGGCATACGTTGGGAGGTTCACCAGGGTCCCCCTGTGTTCACGTGGAAGCAGATGTCACAGTTTGCTATTATAAGATCAATAAACAACTTGGTAGTGTGAGAATCACCCTGGGGAACAATGGACTGCGGTTCATGAACTGTCTCTTAACGCCAATGAGGATTCGGGTTTGACTGTCCTGCCAGTTGACGACAAACAGAACGGAGATGTCCATCTTTTCCACAATGCTATCTCAAATGAATGTGCAATTTTCAGGATGTCCTCCATAGATGGGCTGTTCCGCTTGAAGGCTGGCGTACGCACTTAAAGATCTGGAGGCAGCTGAAGGACAACATCACGGATCAGAATCTGCATATGAGGTTTTACAAGACGGATTGGAGCAAGTGCAATGCCAACTCAGTCTTTGCAAATCGGTCACCTATGACGGATGTGATTGACCTGGTTGTTTGTGGTACTGATGGAATTCAAGGCCCAATTAACAATGTGAAATTGTTGCAGATAATAATTTAACAGCATTGCCCACATTTCCTTGAACGTCAGTGCCTCCAGATTGGAGAGGGGAGCTAACTTCTTCAGTAAAACGTCTCGGTGGGGAAGCCCAAGCAGGAAAAAGCGACAATTGTAAGGCATGTTCAGAGACCTGAATGCGGTAATGTGCAGTTTCAGCCACTGTAAGTAAGTGTCCCAATCCTCTTTAGTGTCATTAAATGGCGGAAATGCTGGGGGATGGAAATCCGCTGGCAACGGTTTGCGAACACTGAACCTGTAAGCGTTCTGCCAAAAGTTGAATTTGCTGTCATAAGTAATCAGATTGTTGCTGCTGTAGGAGTAGCAGTTGTTGTTTCTGCTCCACGAGTTGCACGAGTTTTCTGTCCATGAGATGTTTTTTTAACCTTTTACCTGGTCGCCAATTATTAGGACCAAAGGTCAGACCGGGTCGGGAGCAACTCGCAAATGACCAACCAACTGAGGGCGTCAGCAGAATTGTGACTGATGTTGGACCAGAGTACTGACAGGGCTAATAGAGAATGATCTACCAACTGAGGGAGTCGGTGCAGAGTCGCCGCTAATAGTCAACACTTAACGGGACAACCAGAGGCGACAAATAGTGCCGAAAACTAAATGGAACTGACAGATGGAAGCATGAACAAATTGAGACCGTGATGTAGCTGAGTAAGATGCCAGACAATAAAGTAGTGCAACGAAAGTACACGGAGTGCAGTCAAAACAAGAATGAGGAGCGTGCTGCAGCTCTGGGCCCTAAATAGCACGGCTGCCTGTGCAGAGGCGCTGCGCGGTGGGCGCGTCACTGTGCGCAGCACTGTAGTAGCGATGATAGCTCTCGCGTGTTGCACGCGCCGCCTAACGGCCGCTGTCAAAGTCCATGTGGTCTGGTAGGCTCTCGAATTTGTCGGGCCGAGATTCCAGACTGGGTACCGCTGATCGGCCACAGTGGCCAGAGGGCAGTCGTGTGTGTGTGTGTGTGTGTGTGTGTGTGTGTGTGTGTGTGTGTGTGTGTGTGTGTGACCTAAATGGCCGATAGCTGTGATGTTGTTTTCTGTTATTTGTGCATTTCTGCAGCTCATTGGGCGTCTCTGTGTTGAGCAAGCAACCTATCCTTCTCAAAAATATTGTTCCAAGTAACTGTAATACAAATTATGCCAGTGATTAGGTTTTTGATTAAAAGTAGCTACATGTATGTAAATGATATACTGATTACAAACAGCATCAATTAAATGTATAAATCAGGCAATTAAATTGTGAGGTTGTGTTCAATGAAGGCCATTTCACATTGTGGTTGGTCGAGAAATTACAGCTCTAGTTTACATATGTGATGAGTTATACAAGTTACTTTATAATCAACCACTTCACAAGCTAAAAATGCAATTGCTTAAAGATGTAAGATAACAAATTCTAACTGCTGCAAATTCACTAGTGTAATGTATTTACTTGGGAATAATTTGTTTTTCTATCCTTTTAAGTTTTAACCTGTAGTACTTAGGTTTATTCATAATACGCACTACGAACAGAATACTGGTCATCTTCAGTTAGAGAGCAAAGTATCATATTCTCATTAAATTCTAAATATTCTTGCTATAATGCAGAGAATCCAGTAGTAAATAATAACAAATTTTCAGGGTAAAAGAATTGTTGGAGAGGATGGAGTGGAGTCAGTCAATGATATGTACCATGAAAACATAATGTTACAAAGTGAGATCAACAATCTGAGAACCAGAGTGAAAGCCATGCAGGAAACAATAGATGTTCTTAGCAATAAGAACACACAGCTTTTAGCTGAGAGAGCTGTAGGATCTTGGGTTGGCTCAGGTATAAAATTGAAATGATTAGTGTTGATAACATCACCCATTGTATGTTTTTGCCTTATAAAAGTAATTTCCAAATTATTTATCTACAGGAGAAACTTCAGACATTACAGAAATGATACAGGGTTATCTTAAAGAGATAGAAGACCTCAGAGCAAAATTGTTGGAATCTGAAGCCATATGTCAGCAACTACGCAAAAGGCAACCACCTAAAATGTCACTCAGTCCTCATGTTGCCATGTCAGGTGGGTAAGCATCTTAACTACTCCCAATTAATATGAAGTTTACATACCAGGCAAAGTAGCGCAGGTATGTGATAGCAAACATAAATAAAACAATTTTATTTATGTTTGCTGTCACATCCCTCTGCTCCTTCACCTGGTAAGTAAACTTGATCTATTTTTTATATATACTTTTTCCTGCTAGGAATTTTTCCTCTCTCTCTCTCTCTCTCTCTCTCTCTCTCTCTCTCTCTCTCTATATATATATATATATATATATATATATATATATATATATATATAGAGGGAAACTTTCCTGGTGGGATAAAAAAATTAAAAAATAGAAAAGAGATGACTTACCAAAAGGACCGGCTCGTCGATAGAAACGAATAAAATAACACACATACACGCTTTCACAGCCTAGCTGCTTCGTCAGGCAGAAGGGAAGGAGAGGGAAAAGGAAATGATGAGGGATTTAAGGGAGTGGATAAGGAGTCATTCCAATCCCAGGACAGGAAAGACTTACCTTGGGGGGGGGGGGGGGAGGAGGGTAAACAAATACACACACACCCACACATTTACACAGACGCAAGTACACTTAGGCAGACATACTGTAGAACTGTAGCAAGCAAAGAAGTTAGAAGTTAGACAGAGATGCCACTTGAGGCAGAGGCTCTGTCCAGAGAACCAAGGCAAAGATGTTCAGATGGTGGGCGGGAATTTGAATTAGCGGAGATTGAGACCAGGTGGGCAATGGGAGGAGAGAATAAGCTGAAGGGCAAGTTCCCATCTTCGGAGTTCTGATAGGTTGGTGTCGGTGGGAAGTATCCAGATAACCCGGACGGTGTAACACTGCGCCAAGATGTGCTGGCCGTGCACCAAGGCATGTTTAGCCACAGGGTGATCCTCATTACCAACAAACACTGTCTGCCTGTGACCGTTCATGCGAATGGACAGTTTGTTGCTGGTCATTCCCACATAGAACGCTTCACAGTGCAGGCATGTCAGTTGGTAAATCACATGGGTGCTATCGCAAGTGGCTCTGCCCTTGATCGTGTACACCTTCCGGGTTACTGGACTGGAGTAAGTGGTGGTGGAAGGGTGCATAGGGCAGGTTTTACAACAGGGGCGGTTGCATGGGTAGGAGCCAGAGGGTAGGGAAGGTGGTTTGGGGATTTGATAGGGATGGACTAGGAGGTTACGAAGGTCAGGTGGGCAGCGGAAAGACACTCTTGGTGGAGTGGGAAGGATGTCATTAAGGATGGATCTCATTTCAGGGGAACATTTAAGGAAGTCGTATCCCGCTGGAGAGCCACATTCAGAGTCCGCTTCAGTCCCGGAAAGTATCCGGTGACAAAAGGGGCACTTCTGGGGTTCTTCGGTGGAAGGTTCTGGATTTGGGGGGATGAGGAGGTGGCTCTGGTAATTTGTTTCTGAACCAGATCAGGAGGATAGCTGCAGGATGTGAAAGCTGTTATTAGGTTATTGGTGTACTAGTTCAGGGATTTGGGACTGGAGCAGACCCTTTTGCCACGAAGACCTAAGCTGTAGGGAAGGGAACGTTTGATGTGGAATGGATGGCAGCTGTTATAATGGAGGTACTGTTGTTTATTGGTAGGTTTGATGTGTACGGATGTGTGAAGTTGGCCGTTGGACAGATGGAGGCTGACATCAAGGAAAGTAGCATGGGATTTGGAATAGGACCAGGTGAATTTGATGGGATCAAAGGAGTTGAGGTTGAAGAGGAAATTCTGGAGTTCTTCTTCACTGTGAGTCCAGATCATGGAGATGTCATCAATAAATCTATACCAAAACTTGGGTTGACTGGCTTGGGTATCCAGGAAGGCTTCCTCTCAGTGTGCCATAAGTAATTTTGCGTACGAGGGGGCCATCCTGGTTCCCATGGCTGTATCCTTTAGTTGTTGGTATGTCTGGCCCTCAAAAGTGAAGAAGTTGTGGGTTAGGATGAAGCTGGCTAGGGTATTAAGGAAAGAGGTTTTAGGTAGGGAAGTGGGTGGTCGGCGTGAAAGGAAATACTCCATCGCAGCGAGGCCCTGGGTATGTGGGATATTTGTGTATAAGGAAGTGGCATCAATGGTTACAAGGATGGTTTCTGGAAGTAATAGGCTGGGTAAGGATTTCAGGCGATCGAGGAAGTGGTTGGTGTCTTTGATGAAGGATGGGAGACTGCACATGATGGGTTGGAGGTGTTGGTCTATGTAGGCAGAGATTCGTTCTGTAGGGGCTTGGTAACCAGCCACAATGGGGCCTCCGGGATGATTGGGTATGTGAATCTTGGGTAGGGGTGTGTGGTGTCGGTGGGGTCATGAGGTTAATGGAGTTAGGTGAAAGGTTTTGTAGGGGGCCGAAGGTTTTGAGGATTCCTTGAAGCTCTGTCTGGGTATCAAGAATGGGGTTGTCTTGACAGGCTTTATATGTGGTGCTACCTGAAAGCTGACGCAGTCCCTCAGCCACATACTCCCGCCGCTTAAGTACCACAGTCATGGATCCCTTGTCAGGTGGGAGAATGACGATGGAATGGTCAGCACTCAGATCACAGATAGCTCTGGATTCAGCTGTGGTAATGTTGGGAGTAGGATTAAGGTTTTCCAGGAAGGACTGAGAGGCAAGGCTGGAAGTAAGAAATTCCTGTAAGGTTTGAAGAGGGTGATTTTGAGGAAGAGTGGGTGGGTCTCACTGTGATGGAGGACGGAACTGTTCCAGGTAGGGTTCAATTTGAATGATGTCTTGGGGAATAGGATCATCAGGAGTAGGATTATTTTTCTTCGTGGCAAAGTGATATCTTCATCCAAGGCTACGAGGCTTTGACAAGGGCTGTTTGGTTGAATTTGGGAGTGGAAATAAAGGTGAGGCCTTTGGATAGGATGGATGTTTCAGATTGGGAGAGAGGTTTAGAGGAGAGGTTGACTACTGAATTGGGATGTTGTGATTTAGGATTGTGTGGATTAGAATTGTGAGGTTTGGGGGGGAGTGGAGCTGGAAGTGGGAGATTGAGTAGATGGGAGTGACTGGGTTTCTGTGCAATAAGAGGAGCTTGAGGTTTATTGGAGAGGTTGTTGAGGGACAGTGTATTGCCTTTCCAGAGGTGGGTGACCACCTCAAAAAACTATCCAAACTCCTAGACACCTTCGTAACCTCATAGTCCATCGCTATGAAATCCCCAAACCACCTTCCCTACCTTCTGGCTCCTACCCGTGTAACCGCCCCCGTTGTAAAACCTGCCCTATGCACCCTTCCAACACCACTTACTCCAGTCTCGTAACCCGGAAGGTATACATGATCAAGGGCAGAGCCACTTGCGATAGCACCCACGTGATTTATCAACTGACATGCCTGCACTGTGAAGCGTTCTGTGTGCGAATGACCAGCAAGAAACTGTCCATTCGCATGAACAGTCACAGGCAGACAGTGTTTGTTGGTAATGAAGATCACCCTGTGACGTAACATGCCTTAGTGCACGGCCAGCACATCTTGGTGCAGTGTTACACCGTTCGGTTATCTAGATACTTCCCACCGACACCAACTTTTCAGAACTCCGGAGATGGGAACTTGCCCTTCAGCTTATTCTCTCCTCCCGTTGCCCACGTAGTCTCAACATCCGCTAAATTCATAATTCCCGCCCACCATCTTTAGCACCTTTGCCTCGGTTCTGTAGACAGAGCCTGTGCCTCAAGTGGTATCTCTGTCCAACAATTTTGCTTTTTACAAATGTCTGTCTAGGTATGTTTGTGTTTGGATATGTGTGAGTGTATATGTATTTGTTTACTTTCCTTTTTTCCCCTAAGGTAAGTCCTTCCACTCCTGGGATTGGAACAACTCCTTTTCCACTTCCTTAAAACCCCATATCCTTCCCTTTCTCCTCTCCTTTCTTCCTCTTTTCCTGACAAAGCGGCCAATGGTTGCGAAAGCTTGTATGTGTGTTTGTGTGTGATTTTATTTGTGTCTGTCGACGAGCCTGTCCTTTGGGTAAGTCATCCGTTTTCTATTTTATACAAATCGTACAAACTAACATAAGCTAACAGTCTTTCTTCCAACTTTTTGTAGTCCTAGATGCTTCTTTGAGCTAGAGATGGAAAAATTGGAATTACAGTTTCCCATTAGATACCTGATTAAATTTACTATATTATATTTTTTAGAGATCCTCATAATGCAATTCATAAACCTTAATATAAAGATTAGTTTAAGACAGAGTTAATTACTATGTGTTGCAAGGTGTATACATCCATTTTTGCCCAATAAAGGGATTTCTCACAAATGAAATACCAACAAGATGTGTTCTTAACAATCTAGCTGAGTTGGTTGTAAAAATGAATTTGGCTCTTGCCACTGTAATAATTAGCGACTTTTGAGGAGAAACTCCTGGTAGCTCATTGTAGCTAGTTGGTTGCCGTGTAATTTACCTCAAGTCATTTGTCCACATAATGCAAGGAATAATAGACTGGAATTATTCTTGTAGCTACAGTTTTACAAATGTGTTATCTAAATAATTATTGTACAGGGTAACTATGTTTACATATAACTGTACACTTCCAGGACATTTCGATATATCTCCTGGCGATGTGACATCTGTGGATAATCTTCTAACTGAAGCAAAGAAAGATCTGCTAAAAGATATTGAATTGCTAGCGAAAAGCAAAATTCATGATGAAACATCAAATGATGGCCAGAAAAATGGGAATGATGAAGCAGACAGTGAAAGTGACAGTGAAGAGAAAGGTAGGTTGTTCTGTAATAGTTAAATTAGAATTGATTACAGCATACACTGTTGCAAAGACTGTGTGGCATTGTTTTTATCCCTGAACTTCATTTCATTTCTTTGAGCAGAGAATGATGACGCAAGTGACAGCAGCAGTACTGATACAGAAGAGAAAGGTTGGTATACATGATTTAGTAAAATTTTGAAGTAAAGTATCTATGCACTTTCAGTAGACTTTTGTGGCCTTTCGATTTTCTTTTCTGCTGGTTTTTCTTGAAAATAGTAAATTGCTTTTAATGGCACACACCACTATTTTTTAGTGCACTGCACATTTAACAAATAGACAGGCACTTAACAGAAAGCTGTAGATATGCCATCAGTGATTACATTTTCCTCGGCATTCACCTAAAATAAATAAGGCAGTCAAAGAAATAGTACTGAAAACATTGTTTCATTTCAATAATTATAATCATTTACTAGTTTCACATCTTTTTCTTACTTCATATAGGAGAAGCTGAAAATGAAGAATTTGGTCTCAAGTTAGCAGAACTCACATCAGAAATCAACATTAAACAGAAACTGATTGAAGAATTAGAATTGTCACAACGCAGAATACACACTATGCGCCAGCACTATGAAGACAAGATGATGCAGTTGCAAGAACGTATAAGGGTCACACAAGAAGAACGGGATAAAGTTCTTGCCTCATTCAGTAAGTTAAAACAGTATAAGTTATTTTTTCATAGTTGAGGAGTGTAGGCTAATATCACTGACATTACTAAAGTTATCATACTACTGAATATTTATTTCATGCTACTGATCCAACAGTTGTCAATCTTCACCATATGATTCACAAGACCATTTCTAACAGATACAGTAAATGTTATGTGATGACATGTCATTGATTATATTGATACCGATTCTGTGAAACTGAAAATGCTGAGTATGCTAGAAAAAACACAGACATATTCTTCCTCCTCCTCCTCCCCCTGCCCCATATACTCTCTCCTGTGGTAGCCTGAGAAAGTTGGCACAAATGTTAGTCCATTGGATTTTCATTCAACGACAAGATTCAAATCCCTATCTATCAAGAACCAAGTTATCTGTAGTTTCCTTATCTGTAGTTTCCTTATTTTTGAGGATGGTTCCTTTGGAAAAGATGCAATCAATTGCATTTCCTGACCATCCTCAATCCAAGCATGTGATCTGTGTGTATTGACCTTATCAGCAACTGAATATTACAAACCCTAATCTAACTTCAATTCAGGAAAAAGTAATTAGTAACTAGTAACATTCAAGCTTCATGGCCTTTCCTTTCAGCTTTACTTCTACCAGTACCTCACCTTTTACTTTCCAAACTGTATAGAATTTCTCTTATGAACTTTGCAGAACTAGCACATCTGGAAGAAGTGGAGAGGGGTAGGGGAGGGCATGGCTTAGCCAGATGATAGGCAACATTTCCAGAATATTATTTTCACTCTGCAATAGTGTGTGTACTGGTCAGAAACTTTCATGGCAGATTAAAGCAGTGTTCGAACATTGGACCTTCGTTGTGAGGACATGCTGTGAAGCATGCCGGGATAGCTGTCAATGGAGTTTTTGCCCATGAAAGGCAAATGTCCCAGGTTCAAATCCCAATTCTAGGACACAGTTTTAATCTTCCAGGAAAGTTACTAGTTTCTAAAAATGTCATTTTCCTCTCAAAGATAAATACATTGCTAAATGTTTTAACATCATAGTACTCATTTGTGAATTACTTGTTACATGTAGTGTAAAAGGATGATTTATGTGCAGAAAAGAATGTAAACAACCAGCTAGCTACTCTTCATGGTCAATGTAGCCTGTTTATAGGTTTCCCTTATAAAACTGGAAATTTTTGGTAATAATGATTTGTGATTGAAAATATTCAAAGAATACTGTGTGTATCATGAAGAATACTGTGTGTATCAGGCAATTCTCCAGATCGTAACTGATCTTAATGCTAATAATAAATGATTCAAGAGAATAATATTTTGAAACTAGTTTCAATTATAACTAACTAACTTTGGTAAGATATGTTCCTGTAAGAGATTACTGGTAATACATTTGGTGCCATATTTATTATACATGTTTCTAGTGGTTCTTAATTTTCATGATCCAGATTACTTTTACCCTGTTAATTGAGAATTAATCTTTACAGCTCTTGGGACTAGGCACTCATTTCATCCTGAGTTTTGTGGATTCACAGAAATTGAGGAATTAGATCTCTCTCTCTCTCTCTCTCTCTCTCTCTCTCTCTCTCTCTCTCTCTCTCTCTCTCTCTCTCTCTCTCTCTCTCTCTCTCTTTTCCTATAATCATGGGGATCCATATGAAATGAATAAATAAATATTGCCCACTTTATAGCTTTAATTACTTTGGTCCAATTTGTATGATGAATGAATTTACATATTGGCCTTACATGTATTTTGTCATATAGGCAACCAGTCTAAAGAACCAACTGAAAAGGTCAAGAAAGTTCGTGATGAATATGAGAAGAAACTTGGTGAAATGCAGAAGGAACTGAAACGTCTGAATACAGCCAAAAAGGAGCATGCAAGGTTGCTACAAGCTCAGACTCAACATGAAAATCAGCTCAGAACCCTCAAAAATGAGCTTGCTGATATGAAAAGAACAAAGGTATGGTAATAAATGTAGTTGTCTGAGGTTTAATGTATATTTTTAACAGAAGTTCTATGTAATGTGTGAACCTATATATGTTCTGTTTCACCTGTGACTACAGAGTAGCAGCACTAATCTCTGCTATAGAGACGGGGATTTAAAATCTTAATCTAGCAATCCTGATAAGTTTGCATGTCTTCTCCCTAAACATAAGGCAAACGTTGGGATGGCTCTTCAACAAAGCTACCCCCCCCCCTCTCTCTCTCTCTCCAACCTACTCAATCCTCCCCTCCCCCCCACTTGTTTTTGGTTACCATTTGTTATTAAATTTCAGAAATGTTAATACTGATTTCGTGTATTCTGAACCACTGTTTCAAGCTCTGCGTCTTTACTTATTTAATTAACAGGCTGCCTCTTTCTATAGACTTAATACTTGTGTTTATGATGTACAACAATAAACATGTTCTCATATATATATATATACATATATATATATATATATATATATATATATATATATATATATATACCTAGACAGACATTTGTGAAAAGCAAATGTCTGTCTAGGTGTGTTTGCATTTTGATATGTCTGAGTGTGTGTGTATTTGTTTACCTTCCTTTTTTCCCCCTAAGGTAAGTCCTTCCACTCCTGGGATTGGAATGACTCCTTTTCCACTTCCTTAAAACCCATATCCTTCCCTTTTCCTCCCCTTTTTTCCTCTTTTTCCTGAAGAAGCTGCCAGTGGTGGCGAAAGCTTGTATGTGTGTTTGTGTGTGTGTGATTTTATTTGTTTCTCTCGACGAGCCGGTCCTTTTGGTAAGTCATCTCTTTTCTATTTTTTAGTTTTATTTATCCCACCGGGAAAGTTTCCCTCTATAATTTTCGTATATATATATATATATATGGTATAAAATAAAGATTTTTGACTTACCTAAAGTACAGGCTGGTCGATAGGAACACTAAACACACACAAAAACACACAACCATTCGAGCTTTCGCCACCAGTGGTGGCTTCTTCGGGAAAAAGAGGGAGGAAGGAGAGGAGAAAGGGAAGGATACGGGTTTTAAGGAAGTGGAAAAGGAGCCATTCCAATCCCAGGAGTGGAAGGACTTACCTTAGGGGACAAAAAGGAAGGTAAACAAATACACACACACTCACACATATCCACATCCAAACACACTTGTGTTGAAGTGTGTTTGGATGTGGATATGTGTGAGTGTGTGTGTATTTGTTTACCTTCCTTTTTGTCCCCTAAGGTAAGTCCTTCCACTCCTGGGATTGGAATGGCTCCTTTTCCACTTCCTTAAAACCCGTATCCTTCCCTTTCTCCTCTCCTTCCTCCCTCTTTTTCCCGAAGAAGCCACCACTGGTGGCGAAAGCTCGAATGGTTGTGTGTTTTTGTGTGTGTTTAGTGTTCCTATCGACCAGCCTGTACTTTAGGTAAGTCAAAAATCTTTATTTTATACCATTTTCGTACCTGGAAGGTCTCCTTCTATAATATTATTTATATATATATATATATATATATATATATATATATATATATATATATATATATATAAACACACAGACACACACACACTCAAAAATGCTAGCTTTCGCAGCCTAGCTGCTTCATCAGGCAGAAGGGAAGGAGAGGGAAAAGGAAATGATGAGGGATTTAAGGAAGGGGGTAAGGAGCCATTCCAATCCCGGGACAGGAAAGACTTACCTTGGGGGAAAAAATGGAAGGTAAATAAATGCACATACACCCACACATTTACACAGACACAAGTACACTTAGGCAGACATACTGTAGAACTGTCTACAGTTCTGTAGAACTGTCCACAGTTCTACAGTATGTCTGCCTAAGTGTACTTGTGTCTATGTAAATGTGTGGGTGTATGTGCATTTATTTACCTTCCATTTTTTCCCCCAAGGTAAGTCTTTCCTGTCCCGGGATTGGAATGGCTCCTTACCCCCTTCCTTAAATCCCTCATCATTTCCTTTTCCCTCTCCTTCCCTTCTGCCTGATGAAGCAGCTAGGCTGCGAAAGCTAGCATTTTTGAGTGTGTGTGTGTCTGTGTGTTTATTTGTTGCTATTACTGCCTGTGCCCCTTCGCCTGGTAAGTGTTCTTCATCTATTTTTTACGTATAATTTTTTCCTGTTAGGAATTTTTCCTCTATAATATATATATATAGAGGAAAAATTCCTAAAAGGAAAAATATACGTAAAAAATAGAAGAAGTCACTTACCAGGCGAAAGGGCACAGGCAGTAATAGCAACAAATAAACACACACACACACACACACACACACACACACACACACACACACAAAAATGCTAGCTTTCGCAGCCTAGCTGCTTCATCAGGCAGAAGGGAAGGAGAGGGAAAAGGAAATGATGAGGGTTTTAAGGAAGGGGGTAAGGAGCCATTCCAATCCCGGGACAGGAAAGACACCTTGGGGGAAAAAATGGAAGGTAAATAAATGCACATACACCCACACATTTACACAGACACAAGTACACTTAGGCAGACATACTGTAGCACTGTGCCAAGATGTGCTGGCCATGCACCAAGGCATGTTTAGCCACAGGGTGATCCTCGTTACCAACAAACACTGTCTGCCTGTGTCCATTCATGCGAATGGACAGTTTGTTGCTGGTCATTCCCACATAGAACGCTTCACAGTGCAGGCATGTCAGTTGGTAGATCACGTGGGTACTATCGCAAGTGGCTCTGCCTTTGATCGTGTACACCTTCCGGGTTACGGGACTGGAGTAAGTGGTGGTGGAGGGGTGCATAGGGCAGGTTTTACAACGGGGGCGGTTACAAGGGTAGGAGCCAGAAGGTAGGGAAGGTGGTTTGGGGATTTCATAGGGGTGGACTAGGAGGTTACGGAGGTTAGGTGGGCGGCGGAAAGACACTCTCGGTGGAGTAGGAAGGATGTCATGAAGGATGGATCTCATTTCGGGGCAGGATTTTAGGAAGTCGTATCCTTGCTGGAGAGCCACATTCAGAGTCCGCTCCAGTCCCGGAAAGTATCCGGTGACAAGAGGGGCACTTCTGGGGTTTTGTGGAAGGTTCTTAAATTGGGGAGATGAGGAAGTGGCTCTGGCAATTTGCTTCTGTACCAGACCAGGAGGATAGCTGCGGGATGTGAAGGCTGTTATCAGGTTATTGGTGTATTGGTTCAGGGATTCAGGACTGGAGCAGACTCGTTTGCCACCTTAGGTCTTCGTGGCAAACGAGTCTGCTCCAGTCCTGAATCCCTGAACCAATACACCAATAACCTGATAACAGCCTTCACATCCCGCAGCTATCCTCCTGGTCTGGTACAGAAGCAAATTGCCAGAGCCACTTCCTCATCTCCCCAATTTAAGAACCTTCCACAAAACCCCAGAAGTGCCCCTCTTGTCACCGGATACTTTCCGGGACTGGAGCGGACTCTGAATGTGGCTCTCCAGCAAGGATACGACTTCCTAAAATCCTGCCCCGAAATGAGATCCATCCTTCATGACATCCTTCCTACTCCACCGAGAGTGTCTTTCCGCCGCCCACCTAACCTCCGTAACCTCCTAGTCCACCCCTATGAAATCCCCAAACCACCTTCCCTACCTTCTGGCTCCTACCCTTGTAACCGCCCCCGTTGTAAAACCTGCCCTATGCACCCCTCCACCACCACTTACTCCAGTCTCGTAACCCGGAGGGTGTACACGATCAAAGGCAGAGCCACTTGCGATAGTACCCACGTGATCTACCAACTGACATGCCTGCACTGTGAAGCGTTCTATGTGGGAATGACCAGCAACAAACTGTCCATTCGCATGAATGGACACAGGCAGACAGTGTTTGTTGGTAACGAGGATCACCCTGTAGCTAAACATGCCTTGGTGCATGGCCAGCACATCTTGGCACAGTGCTACACCGTCCGGGTTATCTGGATACTTCCCACTGACACCAATCCTTCAGAACTCCGGAGATGGGAACTAGCCCTTCAGCATATTCTCTCTTCCCGTTGCCCACCTGGTCTTAACCTCCGCTAAATTCGAATTCCCACCCACCATCTTAACATATTTGCCTTGGTTCTCTGGACAGAGCCTCTGCCTCAAGTGGCATCTCTGTCTGACTTCAACTTCTTTGCTTTCTACAGTTCTACAGTATTTCTGCCTAAGTGTACTTGTGTCTGTGTAAATGTGTGGGTGTATGTGCATTTATTTACCTTCCATTTTTTCCCCCAAGGTGTCTTTCCTGTCCCGGGATTGGAATGGCTCCTTACCCCCTTCCTTAAAACCCTCATCATTTCCTTTTCCCTATCCTTCCCTTCTGCCTGATGAAGCAGCTAGGCTGCGAAAGCTAGCATTTTTGTGTGTGTGTGTGTGTGTGTGTGTGTCTGTGTGTTTATTTGTTGCTATTACTGCCTGTGCCCTTTCGCCTAGTAAGTGACTTCTTCTATTTTTTACGTTTATATATATATATATATATATATATATAAAGATTGTTTGCACCAATAGACACAAATAACACAAATGAAAGCACATATAAACAAACATTCAAGCTTTTGCAACCGTTGGCCGCTTCGTCAGGAAAAGAGGAAGCAAGGAGGGCAAAAAGGAAAGGATTAGGGTTTTAAGGAAGTGGATGAGGGGTCATTCCAATTCTGGGACAGGAAGGACATACATTAGGGCGAAAAAAGGAAGGTAAACAAATACACTCGCACACCTACACATATACACACGCTAACACATCTAGGCAGACATTTGTAAAAAACAAAGAAGTTGGACAGAGATACCAAGTTTTACAAATGTCTGCCTAGGTGTGTTAGTGTGTGCATATGTGTTAGTTTTTTAAAACTTAAGTTTCAAAAAAATTGTATGAAATGTTAGATATCTGTTGCATATATTTGATCTCTTAGATAAGCTGTGAACTTTGAATAACAAAATTCCTTATTAGGGGCCTTAATTTTAGTATCTTCTTAATTTACTATCTCTGTATTTTGTGTCTAATTATCTGAAAAATACTTCCATATTTGTTTTACACTTAATAAAACTATTTTATTTTGATGTTGAAGGAAGGTAACAACTTGGAAACTGATGATAAATGTGTTTTGCATGTATGGATAAGGATCTCGGCAGTTTGTTATTGCTGAAAATTTATACTTGGCTCAAAATTATCATGAAAATGTGAAATTGTCAATTAACTGTTGTTATTCATGATTACAAATTCTGACTCTTAGGTTAAGCTGCTGAACAAAATGAAAGAAGAGACATCAAGGCATAAGGAAGCTGAGCTTCGACGTAATAGAGAAATAGCACAATTGCGCAAAGCATCAAGAAAGCACGAAAATTTGATAAAGTCTCTTGAAGCAGAAAAGCGAATGAAAGAAGTAGTATTACGAAGGAAACAAGAAGAAGTGTCAGCACTGCGGAGGATAGCTCGGGGAGGATTGAGCAACAAAGCAGCTGGCCGTGTTGTAGGCAGGAATGGTATGTATTTCGAAACTCCTTATGTCTAGGTCTATAACCTTACCATAAACTTTGAAGTGTTTTCAATTTTGCTTAATGAATACCACAGAAAGTATACTATCTTAAACGTGATATTAAGTCTTCATAAAATATTGAAGGTGCCTATTCTGTGGTATATTAGTCTGGGTTTTGTGCTGTAATTGACTTCATGTTTCAGTAGCCAGGAAACTTCATTTTTCTCCAAAAGAAGCTAAACAGAAGTGGCAGGAACTTGAGAAAACTATCAATCAGAATGCCATAAACAAGCAGACAGTAGCAGTAATTGAACGAGACATGGAAAGGTAAGAGAAGGTGATAGAAAATGTTTAGAGTTATTGTATAATTCATTCTGCATATGCACGTCTGTGAAAACATCTTCTCGGCTTCTGCCTTCTTTGAGTATAGCAAATATGAAAAGATAAACATTCTGTGAAGTGAGAAAAGAATATTCTGGAGAATATAATTTAAGCCAAAACATTGTGACCATGTGGTTAATATTATATTCAGTTCATTATTTATCTGGAAGTGGGACTGTGAATGGTTCTAAATTTGTTGACTTGAGGAAATTCATAAGCTGTACAGTTTTAACTGAAATTTATTAAAGTTACCTGCTGACCAACCAAAATGCAACACAAAAAAGGACCAGAGATGCCACAGACAAATTTATTTTGGAGGTAACATGTTGTACACAGATCGCTTGATAGAAAATAAGCCTCATGTGAAGGGAGGAAGGTGAAGAAAGCAATATCAAGTATTGCCATCATTGCTGGTTGTAACCACTTTGGCTGTGTTCTTAGAAACATACTACACAGTCCACCAAAAGGTATGTGCAGAGGGTACCTCATATCACTAATGGTCCTTACTTTCTTTGTTCCCTCCCAGATAGGACAAGGATAAAAAGAAATGCTTATATCCCTTTGTACCAGTCCTAATTTCATACACCTTTTAACCACTTTTCCTGAGATGCTTATAAACTCGTAACAAATGAACCACCACCCATGTTAACATTTCCAAGAATCTGGTCCCCATGTGTTAGGCTTTTGATGTTACTTTCTTTCTCTAAGCATAAATTCTGAGTAATCATTAAAGTTTCAGGTAGCACATTAAGTTGTACTTACCTTTTGTACTCAGGGTTTATCCCCTTGTTGCATTTAGGGTCCTCATGTGTAGTGTTCAAATAAAAATAAATCCAACAATTCATTTTCTAATCTTTAATCACCCATAACACTCTGCTTACAAAGTTCCATAAAATTCAAAATCTCTCGAAAACAAATGCCCTTTTTCAGAAGCACCAACATAATATTACAAACTGAATCACGAACTAAGAACTCGCATGTAACTCAAACTGGAACTCCCACTCATCCTGTGGAACTGCTATATGTAGATCTTTTAACAATTACAAACATATTGTTTACATTATTGACATTAATTGAATTACAATTAAGAATTTTAAGATGAAATGAATTACATAACCAAACATTAGAACACACACAGCTGAAAACACACAGATATAACTTTGCATTAAATCTTACAAATACGAATACATACATGAATTAACTATGTGAATTTGTCTGTTAGTTTTGGAGATGAAAGCAAAAGATAGACTTGATGGTTGTTGATGAAAAACGTTAAATTGTGATGTTCTTTCTGTGATTTGATTTTTATGAAACTATTTCTATATGTTGTCCCCCTTGCGAATTCATGAAGTAGTTTTGGAGAAGTGGTTTCTAATAGATGAACAGAGAGGCAACACTTCATGATTCTATTTTGATGAAATCATGCCTAGATCCTGAACCAATCTTCGCTCATGTTTCCTGTGAAAACTGTATGAAAATTCGTACAGTAATTTTGAAGATTTATTAGTATAGATATGTTGTACAATTGTAAAATTTTGCAGTAATATATTGTTTTGTATAACTGCTGTATGTCGGTAAAATCTGTTGTGAATATGGTTAGTAAAGAACTAATAGATTAAAACACGATGCTTCATGGGGCACGTTTCCATGAATGTTACTCTTCATGTTGTCATATCTCATGAACTACGTGTCGTACTGTAATAAATATCGAATGTACATTCAGCTTTAAGTATTCTGTCTGCAAAATTTATTGCGAGTACAATTGGTAGTATAGAAATTATAAATTATAACGTTATACCGAATGCCATAGTTTTGCTCCATGAACAGCGGAAAAGTAGTAAGCGAGAAACTTCTTTCATGTCATTAGTTTGATGTGGCTGTCTGTGAGAAAAAAGTTTAATAAAGATTTGAAATTATGTTTAAAGTTTGTTGTAAGTCGCCAAGTACTGTCAATCTCATACAGTGTATTTATAAAGTCTCGTCACATTATATAGCAGTTTTTTGCGATTCCTATTGTTCATGACATTATATCTCCTGAATCATGTGTTGTATGTGGTTTGTATTCCTACAGCAATTGTTATCTCACGTAAGGAATATGTGTACCAAATCTGGTTGAAATCAGTCCAGTAGTTTAGGAGGAGATGTGGAACATACATACATACATACAAACGTACATATATACACACTTACAGCCTATTTTATAAGATGTAAGATTCCCCATTAGTTTCTGCTCTGATTGTATGTTATATACCACAAAGTGGCATTCAGTCTCATATTGGTTAGTGGCCATGAGTTTTGGCTCATTGTAGTTCATTTAGGACTTAAAATTTGAACTTTGAATTGAAAACAAATGAAATGAATGTAAGAAAGCTAGAATACAGATGAAGATGGGCAAGGATGAAAGTGCTTGGAGAGTACAAGTTTGCATAGGCAGTTCTTTGACAAGCACCTTGAGGCACCGTATTTGCTTGAATACAGGCCGCACTTTTTTTTTTCCATATTTTGGTTTACAAAATCGTGGTGTGGCTTATAATTGAGATTCCATCCTCCTCCCCCTGCCCCACCCTCCAACCGCAGTTTGGGAAAAAGTCATTAGCTTCAAAAATTACACGCTCATGTTTATTTTGGTTTGATAAACGTAATAAACTACATAGTCTTCAAAAATGCTACAGTAACTGTTTTACAGAGCTATGTTTTTGTACACCTTCACGGAAATGGCACGGCAATTTATGGAAGTCGATATTTCAATATAAATAGAATGGTGTCATACTGTACCGCAACCAACCATAGCAGACGACTGTTTTTAACATGTCCGTGTGACCTTAAACAAAAGCAGTACATAACACACACTTTCTAAGCACAGAAATGATTTTAATTTGATTTAGTCAATGAAGCTAGTCTTTGGGGTAAAAGTTTAGTGTGTGTCGTGAGAGATCTTACCGTGATGTTTACGTTGGTACTGTAACGCCTACCGCGAATGGAGATGGGAGGTTAAGATAGGTGAACAACTGATTTGTGTAGCTAATATAGATGTTGAGTTCAAATGTTACGTTTTAAAATAATGTATTTTACTATGAGCCGTTATTACAATATTGTGTACATCATATGAGAATTTAGTCATAGTTAAAAGTAGATAAGTAATTCAAGATAGTAAACACTATAGTTGGCGTCACCTACGAAGGCTGCCCAGTTTTCAGCCATTCTGCACATCGCCCTCCATTATTGCAATGACAGCCAGTAATGTTCATTCTGTAAGTGTGTGACTGGCTGCGAGTTATGCGATGTTTCTCCCGCAGGCTCCACTGTTAGCACTCAACTGTAGCTCCTCCCTTTCACGCTTCCTCACTCCACTTCTTTTTGCGGAAGCACCTTCTTATATGACACCAGTTATAGATTAAAGCTATCTGGCTCACATTACATGAGTTAAAAAGGAATTTATTTTAATATTATGCCACAAATGAGAGAGAGAGAGGGGGGGGGTATCTGAAGTACATTTTTATTACTCTAAAACAGTTTCAACTCTGATCCATGCTGCATTCTGACTGTATTTAAGTTGTTTGCATAGTTGCACAAACTTGTAATTTACTATCTTTCAATTCCAGAAATCTGCAAGAGAGGGAATCATTGTGTCATTCGCTTGAAGACTTAAAACGCAGAAGAAGATTTGAGGAAGAAAGAGGAAACACTCTGGCACTGATGGATCTTGATGAACAAATACAAAATATTAATGCAACAATTTCATACATACAAGAAGTTATCCAAGAGTCACAACAAAACGTAATGCAAATTGAAGATGCTAAGGTAAGTAAGACAAAAATATTTCATATTGTTTAACAGGCAGTAATTAAATAAGTGAAAATTATCCACAACATATTCAGACAGAGATGTTAAATTACTATTAATGCTGTTCAGTTTTTTACATGCTGTCAATTTTTACTAATAAGTAACAGATTTAGAATGTTTAATCAAAATATGTGGTTGAAGCAAGTATGTTAATGCTACAGTAAGCAGAGTGTAGAGAGGAGAAATTATCTGAGTATCACACAATGCTTTACATTTACTTTTTCAGCACTTAGGACAAATATTTTTATAATTATAAGTGAATAATATAACCAGCCTTAAATAACTTTAAAGTATTTATATTTTTAAGCCATAACTGGTTCAGGCACACTCGAATTTCAGTTCAGGTGGGAAATGTATTCAGTTGACACACCTTCTTCGGCATATCCAATATGGATAAAATTATACTTTTTATAATCTGTGTGTGTTTTATCTGTGCATTCAGAAGCAAGTTTTCTGAAATTTGTCTATGGTTATCTTATTAGTCCTCAAATAATAAAGCATTGTGCTAGTTGCCCAATATGCTGTTTGTTTGTTCTTCTTTTTCTTCAGTTTGTTTTCATCTAAATTTTTGTTGCTGTAAATTTTATATTATTCTTGTCATGTTGCAGTTGCTTTGTCAGATCCTGTTTCATGATTGTTAGTTGTGATTGCAGTTTTTCTGTGATTGTTTCACATACGTTATATTTAGTTTTTGCATCATTCTTGTGTTGTGCCAATTTTCTGTGAATATTTGGTTACTGTCTTCAGCATATTTCGGTAGGTTTGAGGTAGTTTCACTGTGTGTTTCAAGAAAATAAAGTTCCTGTATTGAAAAGTTGTTGTGAATGGAGACATCAAATCTAAACTAGCCCCACTAACAGTATAGCACAAAAAGGAAGATGAAAAAGTAGGTTGTTTTTTGTGACTGTACTGACAGCATAAGTAGTGCTGAAGCATTTGCTTTGTTCAGGTTAAAGACTATTTCAGAATTGTTCCATAGTTATTAAATGGCAGCTGTTTCTGCTATTTTTATGTTTGTCTTCAGTGGAATGGCTGTGGCGAGTAAATGGAACATTTCCCAATGTATCTCTTCTGCATTGTTATTTCGTATTGTGGAAGCTAATTGTTCTGTACTACTGATGGAATCTGAAAAAGGTATAGCAGTTGGTGTTGGTGCAAAGTTGAGTTGTTTTCTCAGATATAATTTTACCATCTTGTCAGAGTCTTTACTCATGAATCTGACTATGGGGTGTAACGAAAATTATAGAGGGAAACTTTCCCGGTGGGATAAACAAAAATAAAAATAGAAAAGAGATGACTTACCAAAAGGACCGGCTCGTCGAGAGAAACAAATAAAATCACACACAAACACACATACAAGCTTTCGCCACCACTGGCAGCTTCTTCAGGAAAAAGAGGAAAAAAGGGGAGGAAAAGGGAAGGATATGGGTTTTAAGGAAGTGGAAAAGGAGTCATTACAATCCCAGGAGTGGAAGGACTTACCTTAGGGGAAAAAAAGGAAGGTAAACAAATACACACACACTCAGACATATCGAAACGCAAACACACCTAGACAGACATTTGTGAAAAGCATAGTAACACCGTTTTGAGATCAGTATGCCTGAGCTCACGAGACAATGTTGGCTTACTTCCAAGAATAACGCTAGAGTAGAGAAGCCATCTTTAAGTGCAGTGTGAGAAATTCTATAGATGTATCGATCTTCTGTAGTGTGTCTTAGATTCTGTCCTTTACTAGGGCCAAACTAGTTCTTCCTGTAATCCAGTGATTAACTGTGATATTTATGTGATTGATGGTCCTTGTGAAAGTTCTTATTGTAGGAATCTGATGCATTATCATAAGCATTCCTGGCTTTTTTCAGGCTGTGTTTGGTTATTTTTATGCCATGATATTTCAGCAGCATACCTTGCTGTTATCTTCAGGTGATCTCTGCAGAATAAGTGTCTTTGCTATTACTTCACAGTCACAATATAGAGGACATATGATGTAGTGATAATGTTCATTCTCCAGGTATCACCTGCCTATGACAAGGTAGGCTATCAAAATATCATGCTGCGAGAATGACTATACCCAGTTGGATGCCAGAGAGCAGTACACCATGTATTAGACACTGTTCGGTTCCCTTTTTCAGGCCTTGATCTTTTTATTCAAGTCTCTCTTCACTCCATTATACAAATGTAATCTTAACGATACACTATATATTTCCCTGGCTTTGTTTTAATATTTAATTTCATCACAAAGTTCTGTGTTTGATGTAATTGTGAAATTCCTTGGTTCAGATTGAATAGTGAAGTTGTTTTTCATGGTGATTTTGAATGAATACTTCTGCTTTGATGATAACTTTAAGAGTATACAAATCTCCTTTAGTGATAATTGCTATCAGGTGGTTGTTATGTTTAATTTTCCACATTTCTGTTGTCAGTTTCCTCTCAGCATGTTTTAATTTTCTAGTAAAATATTATTCCAATACACTGTTTTATGTTTCAGGACATTGCACCATTAATGCAAAGTGTAAACAATGTTGAAGAAGCACAGTACATAATACAAAAGTTATATAATTTGACAATAAATCAAGGTTATGCTGCAGCACAGAAAGAGCTCTGTCTGAAGGAAATGGAAGCCCAATTGAAAGAGGTTTGTTCCTTCATAATATACTGTATCCATTGTATCAAAAGTTAATCTGTTGTAGTTTCGTAGGCTTTCCCGGCATAATAGTTCTTCATAGTTTTTCGGGTTTGCTGCTGGATTTTGAAGTCAAACTGACTCAATATTTCATTAATGATGAAAATTCTCCTCATAGATGATAAATATTGTTGGAACGAGATAGAATGGCTGGCCAGTACTTACCTTTGTGCTGTACTGCCGATAGTTACACAAATGAAGAAACAGAAAAAAAGGGGACAAAAAGGACAAGCTTTCGGAACACTGTTCCTTCATCAGGTGGGAGAGAAGGGAAGAAGAAAGGATGGGAATGGAAGGGAAAGGTAATTCACGACCTAGGTCATGAAGGTGGTGTTTCAGGAGTGTGGAAGTCAGAGATACTGCATGTATGTACTGAGCCAAGCCAGAGAGGATATATATAACCAAGTACATAACTTGAAGAATCTGCTTCTCGGAGTACCCATTTTCCTTAAACACAGAATCCAAGTTAAACTGACTCAATATTCCGGCGGTACACCTGTCCGACATCCTCGGGAGAATGGCTGCTGCTGATTGACTTCAAAATCCAGCAGGAAACCCGAAGAAACTATGTTAATCTTTTCCTTCCCCTCCTGATGTGTGTGAAACTTTCCTTATTCTGTCTCTCTCGGCAAACACAGAAGCAAAGTTCCTGTGGTAGGCAGTCTGCATAGGAAACTGCATAAGTTCTGCGTACCAGAGTCTTAAGGACACCACTGCGTTGGTGTGGTGGGTGGCAGCTTCTTGCATTGAGGTACAGATCTGTATGTGTGGGTTTCCGGTGAAAACTGTGTCCCAGGGTACCATCATGTTTCTTGTACACCATGACATTCAGGAACGGAAGCTTCCCATCGCTTTCAACCTCCATGGTGAATTTGATATTGGGATTTATTTATTACAACAGACAGTCAGTTCTCTTCTGTGTTCCTTCTGTTCTCATTTTCTTCTAATCATTGTCTTTGATGGTGTTGGCCACCTTCAATTTCATGTTGATATATCTGAATTTGTGATGAAATTTCCGTATTTTTATTGACATTTCTTCATTTTGATGCCATACTGTGCTATATCATTCCCTTCAAAGCTAGGGTATAGTTAAAAATTTGACTTATTAGTGATCAGAAAGTGGGTTTGTTTATCCATCTGCCCCATAATAGGCTCTCACTTACTATCTTCTTGTCTGATGATTTCCATGTTCCTAGGTACATATATTTGTGTGACATATTGAAAATTACTTCATTTTATATTAAAGGGGAAAATATATATATAAAAAGTAGATGAAGATTACTTCCAGGTGAAGGAGCACAGGTAGTGATAGTAACACAAATAAATAAAACACGCACACACACACACACACACACACACACACACACACACACACACACACACTAGCTTTCACAACCTAGCTGCTTATTCAGGTAGAAGGGAAGGAGAGGAGAAAAGGAAATGATGAGGGTCTTAAGGGAGTAGGTAAGGAGCCATTCCAATCCCCCAAGGTAAGTCTTTCCTCTCCTGGGATTGGAATGGCTCCTTACCCATTCCCTTAAAACCCTCATCATTTCATTTTCCCTCTCCTTCCCTTCTGCCTGAGGAAGCAGCTAGGCTGTGAAACCTAGCATTTTTGTGTTACTATCACTACCGGTGCTCCTTCGCCTGTTAGGTAATCTTCCACTACTTTATAAAGTGGGTGGTCAGCGTGAAAGGAAATACTCCATTGTAGTGAGGCCTTGGGCACCACTTCCTTATACACAAATATCCCACATGCCCAGGGCCTTGCTGCGATGGAGTATTTCCTTTCATGCCGACCACCCACTTCCCTACCCAAAACCTCTTTCCTTAATATCCTAGCCAGCTTCATCCTAACCCACAACTTCTTCACTTTTGAAGGCCAGACATTCCAACAACTAAAGGATACAGCCATGGGAACCAGGATGTCCCCCTCATACGCAAACTTATTCATGGGATGCTTAGAGGAAGCCTTCCCGGATACTCAAGCCTGTCAACCCAAGGTTTGGTATAGATTTATTGATGACATCTTCATGATCTGGACTCACAGTGAAGAAGAACTCCAGAATTTCCTCTTCAACCTCAACTCCTTTGGTCCCATCAAATTCACCTGGTCCTATTCCAAATCTCATGCCATTTTCCTTGAAGTCCACCTCCATCTGTCCAACGGCCAACTTCACACATCCGTACACATCAAACCTACCCATAAACAACAGTACCTGCATTATGACAGCTGCCATCCATTCCACATCAAACGTTACCTTCCCTACAACTTAGGTCTTCATGGCAAACGAGTCTGCTCCAGTCCCGAATCTCTGAACCAGTACACCAATAACCTAATAACAGCTTTCACATCCCGCAGCTATCCTCCTGATCTGGTACAGAAGCAAACTGCCAGAGCCACTTCCTCATCCCCCCAAATTCAGAACCTTCAACAGAAGAACCCCAGAAGTGCCCCTCTTGTCACCGGATACTATCCGGGACTGGAGCGGACTCTGATATGGCTCTCCAGCAAGGATACAACTTCCTTAAATCCTGTCCCGAAATGAGATCCATCCATCATGACATCCTTCCCACTCCACCAAGAGTGTCTTTCCACCGCCCTCCTAACCTTCGTAACGTCCTAGTCCATCCCTTTGAAATCCCCAAACCACCTTCCCTACCTTCTGGCTCCTACCTGTGTAACCGCCCCCGTTGTAAAACCTGCCCTATGCACCCTTCCACCACCACTTACTCCAGTCCCATAACCCGGAAGGTGTATACGATCAAGGGCAGAGCCACTTGCGATATTACCCACGTGATTTACCAACTGACATGCCTGCACTGTGAAGCGTTCTATGTGGGAAACAAACTGTCCCTTTTCCACTTCCTTAAAACCGTATCCTTTCCTTTCTCCTCTCCTTTCTTCCTCTTTTTCCTGAAGAAGCAACCAACAGTTGCGAAACCTTGTAAGTGTGTTTGTGAGTGATTTTATTTGTGTGTGTCAATGAGCCTGTCCTTTGGGTAAGTCATCCATTTTTTTATATTTAAATAAATATATAGATATATATATGAAAAAATTGCTAGCAGGAAAAATATATATTGTGTGTGTGGGGTGTTTTCTTTCCCAGTATTTTATAAGTGTCATTATTTTCATATTTGTTCTCAAATGGAGTGTGGTAACAGTCTAGTGTGAGTGATCACCTGATTGATTTATTTATTCACATGTAAAACAATATGCATTGTATGGATGTGTTGAAATGTTGGGCAATATTCATTATAATTTAACATACCTCACCCAGTTTTTGTTCTGTTTTCTCTTATGCCCCAGATTATTATAATACTGATTCATATTAAGCCACTATGTAGAAAATTTTAAATATTCATTTACAATATAATATTGTGTAACAGATAAATGAACCATTTGCACTGCATCAACAGATATGCTATTCATTAGTTTTGTGGTATTTAGCGGTTTTACAGAATGAATAACACTGATAAAACTCAGGATAAAACTATAGGAATAGCAGTGAAGAATTGGGGGGGGGGGGGGGGGGGGGAAGGCATAGAGAGTTTGAAATGGATAGGATGCATCAGTGTCCAGGAAAGCCCTTGTTAGGTCCAGATAGCAATTTGGAAGTAAAGCCAAATATTTCACCCGGTAGATGTTGCTGGGTTCTGGCCAAGAGAGGTGCATAGACAGTTTGTCTGGTATGAAGGCTGAGACATCGATGTGAAACTTTGGTGCTAGTGCTATCATGAATTGCATCTGCAGGAACCAGAGCTGTGGCTGTTGAACATGTGGTGGTTATGATATCTCTGTCAGCTCACATTTTACTGTAAACACTCAAACCTTAGTTATGTGGTGTGCCATTACACTCAGAAGTGTGGGCATTGTCACTTGCATCTTGTAATAATAATTGAGATGGAGGCTTCTCTGAGTGTGTGGAGAGTGGTTTAAGTGTATTGACTAAAAATGTTTCTGGGTATCCACTAAGGGAATGACAAAGGTCTATCTTTGTGAGGGCCAGAGTAAAGCAGTTGAAGGGGAGCACACAGAGTGTTACCTTGTAGTATGAAGTAATTGCAGGTTTCTAAATTTGTGTGGATGAAGACATGGGGTGAATTCTGTGCGTGTGGGTGGACCATGTGTTTGCCTGATTTGTGTACTGATGTGCTCAACCACCTCAGCCAGTGATGCCTGAAAGTCGTCCTTGACCACCATGTGCACTCAGAGCAGTACATCCATTGCAAAACCTTGACATGATACGGCAGTCTTTCGAGTACTATCACAACATTCAATGAGACTGTTGCTTCGTGGATGGCAGGCAGTTTTGAGGAATGTAGCCACACAACAGAGTAAATGAAGGTTGTTAAAGAGGACTGATTCAAAGTCTCTGCCTTGGTTGGTGGTGATGGAAGAAGGGCAGCCGAAACATGCTATCCAACAGTTGACACAGGCACAGGCAAAGGTATCTGCTGAAATGTCCACTAGATGTATAGCTTCCAACCATTGAGTAATACAATCAAGGACTGAGAGAATGTATTTACTACCAGCTGAAAGAGGGAGGGGACTGATCAGGTCAATATGGACATGGCAGAAATGACTCTTCTGGATGTCAAATATGCGGTGTGTCAAAGTGTTGATGACATGGTGGGATGGGGTGTACCATTAGGAACATCACAAAGGATGGACTTACTTGCACTAGGTAGCAAATGAGGTTCAATTTAGAATGAAGTTTTATATGATAATAAGGACTGTGTTTTCTTGTTGGTTTGATGTAAACTAGCTAGTTCTTCAAAGTTCACTGAAAAGTGATGGTCGAGATTCATGACATGTAATCTGCAATCACGTTGTGCATGCCGCCCGGACATAGTGGTGGTCAGTCAAATACTGGCATATTAAGTTCATGTGAAGCCATCAGAACGGAGGGAGGTTGGATGCCAGATTGCATATGGCATCTGCCAGAGGGCAGTGTTCAGTGTAGATTGTCACTACCTCATAGAAGGCTAACAGCTCCAAGAGCAAAAATGGAGAGATTGCCAAATGTCACCTATATGTTGCTTTAATGCAGCGCTGATAAAAAATCTCTGGAATCTGTTGTGATGGAGAGAAAGGAATTTGCAATAGTGCGTGTGTGAGACTGCCTTTGCCAGTGCAGTTTTTAAGTTGTTGAAAGCGTTGATCATGTCAGTCACCCATGAAACTTTACATGCGATGAACATGTTCTAACTTACCAAAGCATTGGTGAGGGGTGCCTCCATGAGGAATATGGCAATTGAAGAAATTTACCATCTTGAGATATCTGAGTAAGTCTTTATAGACCTCCAGGCGTGAGAGCTATTTAAACAAAGGGACTTGGTCCAAGGCTTGAAGGATACTGTCAGCAGTAACTGAGTACCCCTGGAATGTCACTTTCTTGTGTCACACCTGAGACTTGTAATTGTTGATCCTGTTGTTGTTGAACCTGCAGGACAGGTGTTCCGTCTCAGATGCAGGAAAGATCAGGATATCATCTAGCTAAGCATAGCAAAAATAAAAGGGAACAGGATGGAGTTCATGAAGTGCTGCTATGTCTGTGTCACATTTTTAAATTCAAACAGCATGAAACAATATTGAAATAGTCCAAATGGATTAATAATGCCAGTCTTGTGCCACAGGGATTTAGTGTTTATAACACTCAATCCCACTAAAAAGATGCACACCTTGGAGTTGCTGTGAGAAATCTTTGATATGAGGGATTGGGTGTCAATAATTGCAATGGGTTTGTGGTATTCACCACATAGTCTGTAGGGGCCATCCTTTTTACAAGTGAGATGAATTGGTGATGACCAGTTACTAGAGAAAGCATGAACAGCACCTGTCTCAATTAGTTCCTGAATTGTGGCTTTTGCTATTTGTAAATTGTGTTGTTTGCCAATGGGCTTGATGTCACACTGAGGGACCTTCTGTCATATTTAAATCATTGCAAATGTCATTGGTGATCATGGTAACATGTAGAAGGTTGTCACAGATCAAAAAATTGAAACTGCCACTGGCGGTAGAGCGGTGGAGGTGGTGGTTGCACACACATCAAACAACTGACATGCTTGTGACATCAAACATTTATTGTCCTCACCGCATGATGGCTCTGGCTGGCATTGTTGTGGAGTGGCGACAGGCATGGCAGCTGTGCACACATCTCTCAGTTTGTGGGCATGTGACAGAATGTGTGCTGCATCTACAAGCAGGTTTCATTCTCAATGCAGAGAGAGACATATTTGCGCTGAACACGGGCAATGTCGATAATAGTTTCTTTGAGGTCGGTGGCAAGTTGTGTAAACTCAGCAGAGGTGACAAGGAATTTGTTAACAGGTCATGGAGGAGCAGGTGATGTTGTGTACATCCCAGTGCTTAGTGCACCAGAAGTATGATGGAGAGTGTGGCAGATGGAATATCTGCTGTCCATTCACAGGAAGGGGAGTCCACATTTACCATAGGAAAAGTACAAGGGAAGATGAGGTCTTTTGAATGTTTGTAGAATCATATATATATATTTCAGTTGTTTGCATTCGGAGGGTGCCTGGAGTTGGCAATATGCTTGATGGAGTAAGGTGGCATGGAATCATGCTGGTTTCTGTGCCAGTGTCAACAAGGAAGAATGCACTGGTCATCACATCAAGAATGTAGAGCCCCCCTCGAGCCAGTCCGAGGCACAGATAATGACTGATTCAATGACTGACTTGGTCGTACCTGTGGGATATTGTGCAAGGGGCAGTGGCCAAAGTGCTGTTGTGTGTGGAGTGATGGCTCGCAGGGTGGGCGACATTTGTGAACAGAGGTACCAGTATTGTAAGCAGGAAAGTGAGAGCCTGATTCGCTGTGCTGCATTCCAGTGATCCACTGCTGCTTGTGATATCAGAAGGAAAAGGCATGGAGGGGAGAGTTGGCGGCACGAGTAGTGTCACCCGATTCCTGGTCATCATTCTGCTGACTTCATAGAAACAGCTGATGAACTCGTTGTGATTGGATATGTTGTGCTTGTCACTAGGTGGCACAGGATTTTATGCACATGGTCTTCTTCACTATGGCACTTGTTGAAGGGGGGGGGGGGCTGTCGACGTACATAACAGCTATATGTGGACATCAGGGGGTAGCAAGGATACCTAGATGTTCCACACAACCGAATCTGAGGAGTTTGAGGGGTAGTCAGAGCACAAAGGTGTCATCACAGCTGTGACAACATCTAGTCTTGTAAGTGTTTCACTTTGATGATATGGACTAATGTCTCTGTAGGTGAACGTGATAATTCATTGACACAGAGATGGCTGATAAGCAACACAAAGCAGGTCTCATTGTTCGTGATGTCACTCATGCTGAGAGTAAAATCCAGCAGTGTGAACCAAGTCAAAGGATGATTAAAGTCAAGGTCCTGGAGCTTAGGAAGGCGTCCCACTTTGAGTGTGGGAACAATGAGATTAGATTAGATTAGATTATTTATTTGTTCCGTAGATCCATATTGAGGGGATCCTCGTGGATGTGGAACATGTCAAGAAACAAAATTTACAAGTTGAATAACAGATAATACTGATAATATAAATACAAATACATACACTTATAAATACAGATACATAATTTTTAAGGTGGGTTTTTTTTTTTTTTTTTTTTTTTTTTTTTTTTTTTTTTTTTTTTTGCTGATAATATAATAATACTAATATAGTATGAGTGCATGCATCATTTGGTACAATTTATAAATTCACTAATGGAGTAGAAGGAGTTGGCCACTAGAAAGTTTTTTAGGTTCCTCTTAAACTGATCTTTATTTGTAGCTAAATTTTTTATACTTGATGGTAAATTATTGAAAATGTGTGTTCCTGAGTAGTGGACCCCTTTTTGAACTAAAGTAAGTGCTTTTAAATCCTTGTGTAGATCATTTTTATTTCTAGTATTGTATGCATGAACTGAGCTGTTTGTTGGGAAAAGGGATATATTATTTATGACAAATTTCATTAAGGAATAAATATACTGAGAGGCAGTAGTTAATATACCCAGTTCTTTGAAGAGGCTTCTACAAGACGTCCGTGAATTTACTCCACAAATAATACGTATTATACGTTTTTGGACTCTGAAGACTTTTGACTGACTTGAAGAGTTACCCCAAAATATTATACCATATGACATTAAGGAATGAAAGTAAGCAAAGTATGCAAGCTTTGTTATTTTTATGTCTCCTATGTCTGATAACACTCGTATTGAAAATACAGATTTGTTGAGTTGTTTCTGCAGTTCTGTGGTGTGCTCCTCCCAACTAAATTTATTATCAAGCTGTAATCCCAGGAATTTAATACTGTCAACCTCTTCTATCTGCTTTTCTTCATACTTAATGCATATGCTGTCAGGAAATCTCTTACATGTTCTGAACTGCAAGTAGTGCTTCTTTTCAAAGTTTAATGACAATGAGTTGGCTTTAAACCATTTATTAATGTTCATGAAAATATCATTAGCAGACTTTTCTATCACTATACTTGACGTACTCTTTATTGCAATACTTGTATCATCTGCAAACAAAACGAACTCTGCTTCTGGTAGTGTAACTGATGAGAGATCATTAATGTACACAAGAAAAAGCAATGGCCCTAAGATGGATCCTTGTGGGACACCACATGTAATTTCTTCCCAATCCGATGATGACTGTTGGCCTAATTCACTAGTCACTTGCACTGACACCCTTTGTTTCCTGTTAGTGAGGTACAACTTGAACCATTTTGCAGCATTTCCCGTGACCCCATAGAATTCTAATTTACTTAAAAGGATGTTATGGTTCACACAATCAAATGCCTTTGACAAATCACAGAAAATACCTGCTGCTTGCAATTTATTATCTAATGAATTAAGTACATTCTCACTGAAAGTGTAAATAGCTTCTCAATATCGGAACCTTTCAGAAATCCAAACTGTGTTCTAAACAATATGCCATTTGCGATTAAGTGGTTGAGAAGCTGCTTGTACATTGCCTTTTCTATAATTTTTGAGAATGCTGGCAAAAGTGAAATGGGTCTGTAGTTTGATGGTATCTCTTTATCCCCCTTCTTGAAGAGAGGTTTAATATCTGCATATTTTAGCCAATCAGGAAATGTTCCCGTTATAACAGACTGGTTACACAAATAACTTAAGATTGTGCTAAGTTCACAAGAACAAGCTTTAATTAACTTTGTTGATATTTCATCGTAACCACTGGAATTCTTTGTTTTTAAAGATTTTATTATGGAAGATATTTCTTGTGGTGAAGTGACTGACATCTTCATGTGTGTGAAGTTATTTGTAAATGCTAGTTTCAAATATTCAAGCGCATTATTTACTGACCCAGACAATCCCATACTATCAGTAACGGATATAAAGTACTTGTTAAATAGATTTGCCACACTATGCCCATCAGTTACTAATGTCTCAGCTACTCTTAATAGTACCTGCTCTTGTTCCTTTCTGGTTCTACCAGTCTCTTCTTTCACTATATCCCATATTGTTTTTATTTGGTTTCCTGATGTTGCTATCTTCTTTTCATAGTGCATTTGTTTAGATACCTGAATAACTTTTTTTAATATTTTACAGTATTCCTTATATTTAGTTAAATCATCATCATTGCAACTACTCTTGGCTGATAGATACATTTTCCTTTTTGTCTTACATGAAATCTTTATTCCTTGTGTAATCCAAGGTTTTATTATAGACTTCTGTTTAATTCGCATTACTTTTAGAGGAAAACAGTTTTCAAACATGATACTAACATTATTAATGAATACATTATATTTTTCATTCATGCCATTAGCACTATATACATCTTTCCAGTTCATGTCTTTGAGGAGTTTTCTAAAATTTTCAATTTTTGGTGGGTTGACTACTCTCCTGTATGTACATTTTGCAGTCTTCATAATCTGTTTAGAATCTATACCTAAAACAAGGAGCTGCATATCATGATCTGACAGGCCATTTATTATTGGTTTTATGATATGATTTTGTTCCTTTGATTTGTCTATAAAAATATTATCAATTGCTGTCCTAGAGGTTTTAGTTACCCTAGTTGGAAAGTTTACGGTGTGTGTTAGATTGAAAGACAAAGTTACTGACTGCAATAAATTTTTACTGGAGGACTGCATAAGAAAATCTGTATTAAAGTCACCAGCAACCAGGATTTCTTTATTTCTTCCTGTTAAATAACCCAATAGAGCTTCTAGATGATTTAGGAATAGATTATAATTTCCTGAAGGTGCTCGGTAAATAGTTACTATTATATAGCATTGAATGGTGAAGTGATCACTCAACAGAGCAGATGACAAAAGTGTGGACATCATGGCAGTGGCTAATGTAGACAGTGCAGTAAACATAGCCATATTAGTGAACACAGTAGGCATGTGGTGTCAGCAGGGTCACAGTGAATGACGCATGAGTCATGGAAGTTGCAGGCTCGCCATATGTAGAATTATGCGAGCGTAGTAGGTGTGAGTGTCGATAATGTCATGGTGGCTGATGCCGACACAGTAGATACGAGGTGTTTGTGTGAAAATGACACGAAACAGACATTAGAGACCGGCGTTACATCTGCTGCAGAAGGCGCACTGTGTGTTGATGTCATAGAAAGTTCATACACTTTAAACATGTCATGAGAAATTTCATGAATGGTGCTGGTTGATATAGAGTGGTGATGGGGGGGGGGGGGAGGGGGGTCACGATGCACAGTCTGGGAAGGAAAATATGCATTGTGAAAACTAGCTCTGTTCTCTGTAGCAGGGGTAAATTTGCAAACTGTTCACTTTTAATACACACATGGACTGGGGAGGTTCGCAGGATACACATAGGAAACCTGTACTCACCTCCTGACAGTGTGGATTCAATGTTCGTTGACTTCAGAAAATTCCAGAATGTGGATGCATGCAGTTCGGTCATGAAGTATTGTGCTGTTGGAGATGATGATAATACTGTCAACATCTCATCAATGAAACACACCAGTGATGAAGCATTTGTAATAGCATAGTTTGTAATGATCGAGTTGGCATTGTTGCAAAATCCCATTGTTCACAATGTTCTTTTACAAAATAACACAATAAGAGAAAGTAATTGATAAAACACGGGCTGTGAATGGGCGAGATGTTAGTTTTTTATTTTATTATTTTCTGCTGTAATACCGGGGACTCTAAGCCAACAGAGAGGAACCTGACTATTTTGTGTGTATAGTCTGATCATCCAATGCAGGACAGTGTTTTTTTGTACTACTTACCATTTTGTTTATTCTGTGTGAATCTCACACCACGTTTGTTGCAGACGCCACAACTTATCTCAAATTCTATCACATGTTTTGTGATACATGACTTCAGATGAACCCTCCATTAAATAATCACTACTGTTAATGAATAATGCAGAAAACTATTTGAATGTTCTGTTTTGTTATCTGAACACCTTACTTCTGTATAACTAAAATGCCTATAACATCAGCATTAGTGAAAAATATTACATAATATGATAAAGGAATAGTGGATGTCATGTAATTGTTCAGTGATCACTCAACAGAGCAGATGACAAAAGTGTGGACATCATGACAGTGGCTAATGTAGACAGTGCAGTAAACATGCTCATATTAGTGGACACAGTAGGCATGTGGTGTCAGCAGGGTCGTGGTGAATGATGCACGAGTTCACTAGATCAGTAAACGAAGTTTCACTTTAATCAACATGCTTGTATTATTTATGTAATGGTTACATCTGTCTTATTTTTCAAGCTAAGTACTTCAAATGAAATTTGGAGAGAGAGAGAGAGAGAAGCTAAGTACTTCAAATGAAATTTGGAGAGAGAGAGAGAGAGAGAGAGAGAGAGAGAGAGAGAGAGAGAGAGAGAGAGAGAGCCCTCTCACAGCAGTGGCGGCTGGTGCCTCAGATAACTGGAGGCTCACTTCTTTCAGTGCCGGATGTTGATAGTGGCAGCGTTCCTTCCCCCCCTCTGCTCAGCATCTCGAAAGAGACAATTTGGCGCACCTCTGTGAGTGGCACCAAGGTAAAGCCCCCCCCCCCCCGCCCCCCTCATTTAGATAAATTTTGTTTTCAATACAAGATCTGCAGAATCTCTTACCTCGGCTTGTTTGCCCTTGCTTCAACTCGAGATGAGGCATTAAGCTTAAAGCTGAGTAATTTGTTTCTGGATGATACTGAACATTGTTCATTTTTTTTTTATAATAAACACCAATCACATATGAATCTGCACATGAACACTAAAACACACTAAGTTACTGATTACTTTGTTAAGTGACTGTAACAAAATGAATCTGTTATGGTGAAGAGATAAGCTATCTTCAGGACATGTGACACTGAAAGCATCATCATCCCCTCCTTACTTTATTTCATGCACAAAGGCTACACTCCTCCACCTCTTTTCAGACAATTAAATATTTGTTACAATGAAGAGTATAAATGTCATTTACCCTGTCATGATCGGATCTTCTGAAGGCTTTTACAGTTGATGCATCTTTAATTTATAGTTACAAAGTATTTTACCAAAAATTACATGTTTTTGATGAATCTTCAATGCACCAAAAACAAATATGAAGGGCGGATGTTGCCTTCACGGAGGATTTGCCCATGCGCAAGGCAAGGTGTGGAGTAGCTCCATTGTCTTTCTTTGGGACCATTTGTGCATAACCACCAGAGCTAGAGTAGCCAGGAGTTGGCATCTCTACCAGCTCCAACACCAATGTTAAAAGTGGCATTTACCCACGCCCCTTCCTGCTGCAGGAGTGCCATATGCTGCCTCCAGGAAGTTCAGAAGAAGATTTAATCCTTGTGCATTGCAAAGCTGTGGCACTGGCATGTATATTAAGTGGCCATGCTATGACTCATATACATGCTTCTCCACGACTTAAAACGTTTCTCATATGAAAAAAATACTTTGAATGTGCAAATAAAATGATCTAATTGAAGAATGAAATGGAGAATAAGAGTTTAAAAACACATTTTATTTATTTATTTACCTTCTTTTTTTTTCCATGACGAGCTTTTTTCTGGGGGTTCACTGAACCAGTGAACACTTAGGATACGCCACTACCATCTCACAGTAAGAAATCATGTTGTGTTACATAGGAAAGATCATGTCTATAGTAAGAAACTGATAATGTTTCCTGGACCTTTATGGTCATTTCAGTGGTTTAGAACATCATGTGGAAGGAAAGTACCAGGTTTTATTGAATCATATATAGCAATGTATCTCACAGTGTTTTCAGAATAAAGGATGTTCCAGAACATTCATTTCAAGCAATAGTCTAGTAAACATTGACTCCTAAAATGCAGGTGTTAATAGAAGTTTTACATTACAGTATATGATCAAAAGCTAATAACTCATGAAGTGTACAACTTACATCCCATGTTTGCAGTAGAAGAGATATGTTTCTATGATAATTAAAGCAAGAATGTTGTTTGTGAGTGATTGAGATACATTGAAATTATCTAATTGTACCTAGAAAGTTAGGATGCAAGCTATAAAATATGTCCACATTCCAAAACAAATATTTTGTTTGTCCGTGGTGAGTAAATAAATAAACCATTTAAAATTATCACATTGAACTTGTAATTCATAAAAGAGCAGTTGTTGATGGATGTCATAAACTTCCCATAAACTTAAATTCAATAATCAGATAAAACACAACTTTTTGTGACTCTTGTTCAAACTGCAGAAACACTTTACAAGCTCATCCACATCTTTGTTCTTCCATGCTAGTGTTAAATCATTATTGTACACTACATCTGAGGTGGAATAAATATTAAAACTTTTATCCATTGTGTTGGAACCTGCGACTGTATCTTGAAATAGGTTTCAGAAATTACTGCAACCAGTCACCTTTTTTCTTCTTAATGAAGATTTATTAAACCATGACTGGTTTCAAGCTGCCTAGCAGCTCATCATCAAATGCTATATACATTTAGTGCAAATTACATTTGTTTCTGTGGCAGGGCAGAAACAAATGTAATTTGCACTTAATGTATATACCATCTGATGATGAGCTGCTAAGCAGCTTGAAACCGGTCATTGTTTAATAAATCTTCATTAAGAAGAAAAAAGGTGACTGGTTGCAGTAACTTCTGAAACCTAATAAATATTAAGATCTTAATAACCTTTTTTTTTTAAAGAAAATATTTATAATATTAGATAATTATGCTGTAACTTCCACCATTTATTTTTTATTTACAGAAAGCACAAGAAAATAGTGTACAAGAACAATTACTCCAACATGTTTTGAGGACTCATGGTGTAGATTTGGATATGTATAGTTCAACAGTGGGTAATGAACAAACTACTGCAGCCTCAACAGACAGCTCAGTACCATCTACAAGGTCCAACTCACCTACAGATACGTAAGTTCATTGGCAGATAGCTGTACCTTTAACATTCTTATTAACCACTAAGTTACGCATGTAATATTTTTGTCTAGAATTAGAATGCTCTATAACTTGTACAATATCTGTAATGAATTCATCTGCTGATAGTTTACACTTCAGCTTTGGATATATGCATGTTGTTGTGTCTCGCAGACTACACAAATTTCATCAGACATTGATATTAGTAAAGAGAAACAGTTGCCCTACAGAAAAATTTGTGGGCATTTCTTGACTTTCTGCTTAAAAAATGCCTCTTAATCAATAACATTTCCCTTCATAATGTGTAGAGTTTGTTCACAAAAGGAACAAATTCTGAGGAAGAGATGGTATGGGGAGGGAGGGAGGGGGGTACAGGAAGCTGTCAAGGACTCTGAAAGGAAAAGTTGTGCTTGTCTGACACTTTGATGATACACACTTACCATGCACACCTTTACCAGTATCAATTTATGCTTCAAGTAAGGCTTCAAATGACAGCATATGATAGTATTTGTTGCTTCTAATTCCAAGTGAGTTCTCTGAGAGAATCCATAAAAAGGGGACACTTACAGAAGTTTGTGGCAGTGAAATGAATGCCACAAAACAGTTACTTTGCAGTGGCTTCCATGCATGTTTGTTTTAAAGCATTTAGGTTTGTAGTGGTGACACTCAAAAACAAATGGATTGAAGCCGACTGACTCTTACCAACTACTGCCAATTTAGAACTAGGGATCTCTCTTTCATCTCTTTAACTGTGTGTGTGTGTGTGTGTGTGTGTGTGTGTGTGTGTGTGTGTGTGTGTGTGTGTAAGGATGCTGTGAACTATTAATGTGTTGTGCTACTGGTTATTCAAAATGACACATGAGCAGTATAGCTATGCTCAATTAAACTATAATATGAGTCCTGGTATATGTGCAACAGATTTCATTCTATGAACTTAATCTTGTACAGAAAAACAGCCAGAATGTAAAACTGTTAATTTTTGGCCAAACATTGCAGCAGTGTGTTTGCAAAACAGTGTTACATTCATTTTTAACTAATTCTTCTACAAGAAAATGTATTAAATGAAAATAAAAATGTAGTGTTACTATTGAATAACCAAAGTCAATACAATACAATACAATTGCTGTGAATACTTTCTTCTACAGCAAATTGTACGAAAGTTATATGAAACTGTTGATTAAAATTTTAATAACTTGAGTTGGTTTGTAGCTGAAAAAAATGCTGTTAATACATTGTTATACAGTGGAGTGTAAGATCTTAAGGTAAAACAGAACTTTTGGTGTATGATCTAATAACTAGGAAGAGGAGCCCCTCACTGCATCAACAATTTAAAACAATATGTATTATAGGCTGGTATAGATTGCTCATTCACCCTGGTAAGCCCTCTTTTATGAGTAATAGACAATAAAACATTTGGAATTTTTAGAGCCGTAACCCTTAACTGCATGATTTTTTTAATTTCAAAAGAAAAATTATTTTTGTGTTTTATAAGTTGTACAAACAAAGGGAAAAATAGTAAAAAAATTCCCATGTTGCTAGTTTTCCAAAAAAGTAAATATGCAACATACAAAAACTTGTTATATAATTTTCATAGTTGGATAGTATAAACAACTTTTTGTGCTTATTATGGTTTTTCATACCTGTCTTAATTGGTTTGATTTTTTTCCTCATTCCAAAACTCTCTCTTTATATGGAAAACAAAATGTCAAAATCTGCAAAATCTACATTTTTCTCCAAACACAAGCAAAGATGTTAACAGAAGTTCACACTTCAGCCAACCACTACGCAAAAAACACCACAGATACTTTCTACAAACTGTACTGCATCTGTTAAACAACTTTTACTTTACAAAATTCCCACTAGAGGTGGGTAAAACACTATTACAATCGATGTTGCAGATATGCAACACCATGCATTTAAGGGTTAAAACAGATCAGATATACAGATAACTGGCGCAGTGCTTGTTTACGGGTACTGCTAACTGCCAAAAACAATTTTTGATTTTCACTTGTTACACTAGACCTTTCAAAATAGAAACACATTCTTGTCAATTGCTATATCAAAGTGGATAGCTTGTTTGCCTCCTGCACCAGCAGGTATAGGTTCTAATCTAATCACCTCTAATATTTATGATTTCCAAATCTATTGAGAAATGACTTCAGTCTCTGTTTTCATTCAGGTAATTTGTTTAAATGTCTTTTTAATAATAATAATAATAATAAAGAAATTAAATCAATGTTAATAATAGGAATAATTAAACTTGATTTCAAATAAATAAAGAATGACAGGAACGAAAAATGTGTCCTAATGACAAAAATGTTTATAGTGTGTTTACAATAATGTGAAAAAAGGTTTGTTGTTATTGTGGTCTTCAGTCGGGAGACTGGTTTGATGCAGCTCTCCACAATACCCTATCCTGAGCAAGCCTCTTTAATTCCACATAAGAACGGCAACCTACATCTTCTGAATCTGCTTACTGTATCCATCTCTTGGTCTTCCTCTGCGATTTTTACCCTATACACTTCCCTCCAATGCTAAATTCATGATTCCTTGATGACTAAGAATGTGTCCTACCAGTCGATCTCTTCTTTTAGTCAAGATATCCCAGAAATTCCTTCCCTCCCCAATTCTGTTCAGTACCTCCTCATTAGTTATGTGATCCACCCACCTAATCTTCAGCATTCATTGGTAGCACCACATTTCAAAAGCCTCTATCCGCTTCCTGTCCTCACTGTTTATCGTCCATGTTTGACTCTCATACAAGGCAACACTCCACACAAATGCCTTCAGAAAGAACTTCCTTATGCTTAAATTAATATTCAATGTTAGAAAATTTCTCTTTTTCAAAAATACTTTTCTTCCCATTGCCATTCTGCATTTTATATCCTCTGTACTGCGATCATCGTATTTTATTTTACTGCCCAAGTAACAAAACTCATTTACCACCTCTGTTGATTCATTACCTAATTTAATTCCTCCAGTATCGCATGATTTTCTAAGAATGCATTCCATTACCCTTGTTTTGCTATTGTTAATGTTCATCTTATATGCACCTTTCAACACTTTGTCCATTCTGTTCAGTTCCTCTTCCAGGTCCTTTGCTGTCTCTGACAGAATGACTATGTCGTCAGGTCCTTTGCTGCCTCTGACAGAATGACTATGTCGTCAGGTCCTTTGCTGTCTCTGAGAGAATTACTATGTCGTCGGCAAAACACAATGTTTTTAATTCTTCCCCCTGAACTATAATTCCTTCACCAAATTTCTCCTTGCTTTCCTTTATAGCTTGCTCAATGTACAACTTGAATAACATAGGAGAAAGGCAACAACTCTGTCTTACTCCCTTCACAACCACTGCATCCCTTTCATGCCCTTCAACTCTCACAACTGCTGTCTGGTTTTTGTACAAGTTGTAAATAACCTCACCCTCCCTTCAGAAGTTGGAAGAGAGTATTCCAATCAACGTTGTCAAAAGCCTTCTCCAAATCTACAAAAGCTAGAAATGTAGGTTTGCCTTTCCTTAATCTATCTTCTAGGAATAGCCGTAAAGTGAGTATTGCCTCCCGTGTTCCTACATTTCTCCTGAACCCAAACTGATCCTCCCCGAGGTTGGCTTCTTCCAGCTTTTCCATCCTTCTGTAAATAATTCGTGTTAATATTTTGCACCAATGACTTATTAAACTGATGGTTCTGTAATTTTCACACTTGTCTGCACCTGCTTTCTTTGGAATGGGGATTATTACATTTTTCTTAAAGTCTGGGGGTGCTTCGCCTGTCTCATAAATCTTACACACCAGGTGAAACAGTTTTGTCATGGCTGGTTCTCCCAGAGACTTCAGTAGCTCTACGGGAATGTCATCTACTCCAGGGGCCTTGTTTTGACTTAGGTCTTTCAGTGCTCTGTCAAATTCATCTATCATTATAGTATCTCGTATTTCATCCTCATCTACTTCTTCCTCCCTTCCTACAACAAGGTCTACAAGTTCATTTCCTTCATAGAGCTTCTCTATATACTCTTTCCACCCCACCTTTCAGCTTTCCCTTCTTTGCTGAGAACTGGTTTTACATCAGTGTCCTTGATATTCATAGAGCTGTTTTTCTTATCTCCAAATGTTTCTTTTATTTTCCTGTAATCTGTATCTATTTTTCCCCTATTTATACATTCTTCTACATCCTTGTATTTGCATTCTAGCCACTCCTACTTAGCCATTTTGCACTTCCTGGCAATTTCATTTCTTAGTCTCATGTACTCCATTCTGCCTGTTTCATTTACTGCATTTTTATATTTCCTCCTTTCATCGATCAAATCCAGTATGTTCTATGATATCCAAGGATTTTTTTGTAGGTCTTGCCTTTCTACCTATTTTGTCCTCTGCTGCCTTCACTATTTCATCTCTCAATGCTACCCATTCCTCCTCTCATGTTTTATTTCACTCCATTTCTGTCAATTGTTGCCTAAAGCACCCTCTGAAATTCTCAAGAACTTCAGGTTCCTTCAATTTATCCAGGTCCCATCTTCTTATTTTCCTACCTCTTTATAGTTTCTTCAGTTTCAGCCTACAATGCATGACCAATAAGTTATGGTCAGAGTCTATATCTGCCCCTACTCCAAATGCAAACACACCTAGACGGACATTTGTAATGTCTGTCTAGGTGTGTTTGCGTTTGGATGTGTGTGTGTGTGTGTGTGTGTGTGTGTGTGTGTGTGTGTGTGTGTATTTGTTAACCTTCCTTTTTGTCCCCTAAGGTAAGTCCTTCCACTCCCTTACGTTTCTATCGACGAGCCGGTCCTTTTGGTAAGTCATCTCATATATATTATATAAGGAGACTTTCCAGATGGGAAAATAGGTATAAAATAAAGATTTTTGACTTACCTAAAGTACAGGCTCGTCGACAGAAACACCTAACACACACAAAAACACACAAACATTCGAGCTTTCGCCACCAGTGGTGGCTTCTTCGGGAAAAAAGAGGAAGGAAGGAGAGGAGAAAGGGAAGGATACGGGTTTTAAGGAAGTGGAAAAGGAGCCATTCCAATCCCAGGAGTGGAAGGACTTACCTTAGGGGGACAAAAAGGAAGGTAAACAAATACACACACACTCACATATATCCACATCCAAACACACCTGGCTTCTACAAATGTCTGCCTAGGTGTGTTTGGATGTGGATATGTGTGAGTGTGTGTGTATTTGTTTAGCTTCCTTTTTGTCCTCTGAGGTAAGTCCTTCCACTCCTGGGATTGAACATAGAATGCTTCACAGTGCAGGCATGTCAGTTGGTAGATCACGTGGGTACTATCGCAAGTGGCTCTGCCTTTGATCGTGTACACCTTCAGGGTTACAGGACTGGAGTAAGTGGTGGTGGAAGGGTGCATAGGACAGGTTTTACAACGGGGGCGGTTACAAGGGCAGGAGCCAGAAGGTAGGGAAGGTGGTTTGGGAATTTCATAGGGGTGGACTAGGAGGTTATGGAGGTTAGGTGGGCGGCAGAAAGACACTCTCGGTGGAATAGGAAGGATGTCATGAAGGACAGATCTCATTTCGGGGCAGGATTTAAGGAAGTCGTATCCTTGCTGGAGAGCCACATTCAGAGTCCGCTCCAGTCGCGGAAAGTATCCAGTGACAAGAGGGGCACTTCTGGGATTCTTCTGTTGAAGGTTCTGAATTTGGGGGGATGAGGAAGTGGCTCTGGCAATTTGTTTCTCTACCAGATTAGGAGGATATCTGCAGGATGTGAAAGCTGTTATTAGGTTATTGGTGTACTGTTTCAGAGCTTCAGGACTGGAGCAGACCCGTTTGCCACGAAGACCTAAGCTGTAAGGAAGGGAACGTTTGATATGGAATGGATGGCAGCTGTCATAATGCAGGTACTGTTGTTTATTGGTGGGTTTGATGTGGACGGAAGTGTGGAGTTGGCCGTTGGACAGATGGAGGTCGACATCGAGGAATGTGGCATGGGATTTGGAATAGTACCAGGTGAATTTGATGGGACCAAAGGAGTTGAGGTTGAAGAGGAAATTCTGGAGTTCTTCTTCACTGTGTGTCCAGATCATGAAGATGTCATCAATGAATCTGTACCACACTTTGGGTTGACAGGCTTGGGTATCCAGGAAGGCTTCCTCTCAGTGTGCCATAAGTAATTTTGCGTACGAGGGGGCCATCCTGGTTCCCATGGCTGTATCCTTCAGTTGTTGGTATGTCTGGCCCTCAAAAGTGAAGAAGTTGTGGGTTAGGATGAAGCTGGCTAGGGTATTAAGGAAAGAGGTTTTAGGTAGGGAAGTGGGTAGTCGGTGTGAAAGGAAATACTCCATCGCAGCGAGGCCCTGGGTATGTGGGATATTTGTGTATAAGGAAGTGGCATCAATGGTTACAAGGATGGTTTCTGGAGGGAACAGGCTTGGTAAGGATTTCAGGTGATCGAGGAAGTGGTTGGTGTCTTTGATGAAGGATGGGAGACTACACATGATGGGTTGAAGGTGTTGGTCTATGTAGGCAGAGATGTTCTGTAGGGGCTTGGTAACCGGCCACAATGGGGCGGCCGGGATGAGTGGGTTTGTGAATCTTGGGAAGTAGGTAGAAGGTGGGGGTGCGGGGTGTTGGCGGGGTCATGAGGTTAATGGAGTTAGGTGAAAGGTTTTGTAGGGGGCCTAAGGTTTTGAGGATTCCTTGAAGCTCTGCCTGGACATCAGGGATGGAATTGCCATGAAAGACTTTATATGTGGTACTGTCTGAAAGCTGATGCAGTCCCTCAGCTACATACTCCCACCGATCAAGTACCACGGTCGTGGATCCCTTGTCGGCTGGGAGAATGATGATGGAATGGTCATCCTTCAGATCACGGATAGCTCAGGATTCAGCTGCGGTAATGTTGGGAGTAGATTAAGGTTTCTCAGAAACGACTGGGAGGCAAGGTGGGAGGTAAGGAATTCCTGGAAGGTTTGAAGAGAGTGGTTTTGAGGAAGAGCAGGTGGGTCTCGCTGTGATGGAGGATGGAACTGTTCTAGGCAGGGTTCAATTGGAATGATGTCTTGGGGAGCTGGGTCATTGGGAGTAGGATTTTTTTCTTCATTGCAAAGTGATATCTCCAGCAAAGACTACGAGTATAGGAAAGTAGATCTTTGACGAGATCTGTGTGGTTGAATTTGGGAGTAGGACTAAAGGTGAGGCCTTTGGATAGGACAGAGGTTTCAGATTGGGAGAGAGGTTTGGAGGAGAGGTTGACTACTGAATTAGGATGTTGTGGTTCCGGATTGTGTGGATTGGAGTTTTGAGATTTAGGGGGGCGAGGAGTTGGGAGTGGGAGATTGAGTAGATGGGAGAGACTGGGTTTGTGTGCAATGAGAGGAGGTTGAGGTTTATTGGAGAGGTTGTTGAGGGAGAGAGTATTGCCTTTCCGGAGGTGGGTGACCAGGAGATTGGATACACCGTCCGGGTTATCTGGATACTTCCCACTGACACCAATCCTTCAGAACTCTGGAGATGGGAACTAGCCCTTTAGCATATTCTCTCTTCCCGTTGCCCACCTGGTCTCAACCTCCGCTAAATTCGAATTCCCACCCACCATCTTAACATCTTTGCTTCGGTTCTCTGGACAGATCCTCTGCCTCAAGTGGTATCTCTGTCTAACTACTTAACTTCTTTGCTTTCTACAGTATGTCTGCCTAGGTGTACTTGTGTCTGTGTGAATGTGTGGGTGCATGTGCATTTGTTTACCCTCCATTTTTCCCCCAAGGTAAGTCTTTCCTCTCCCGGGATTGGAATGGCTCCTTACCCCCTTCCTTAAAACCCTCATCATTTCCTTTTCCCTCTCCTTCCCATCTGCCTGAAGAAGCAACTGGGTTGCGAAAGCTAGTGTTTGTGTGTGTGTGTGTGTGTGTGTGTGTGTGTGTGTGTGTGTGTGTGTGTATTCATTTATTTATTTGTGATGCTGTTACACCTGTGCTCCTTCGCCTGGTGAGTAATCTTCGTCTATAATTGAGATTTTCCTCACTACAGAGGTTTATCTCCAACATAACCTTGTGTGTTCTCTTCTTCTGCACCCAGTCTTCTCACTGTGATCTGTACATTTTGGATCCATGTGGTCACAGGTTGTCCTCTTCTTCTTCTCCACTCAGGTTGCCACTCCAGTACCAGTTTCGATATTCTGGTGTCCTCCATTCTTTGTACATGCCCGTACCACTGTAATTTCTTTCTATCCATCACTTCATCTTTTTTTTTCTTTTATTTCCATCCTCTTTATTACTTTGGTGTTTCTTCTTTTTTTTTATTTTCTGGAAATTCTGGCCGATCTTCTCCAGAAATCCATTGCTAAAGCTTTCGCTTCATAGTGGGCTCAATAAAGATCACATCCAGTGTCCTTTCCATCCTGGCGTTAAAGAATGTTCTTATACTTTCGTCTTGTAGACTGTCAATATTAAAAGGTACATTTTGATCTTTCTCACTACAGTTCATTTTATTTATGTTAGTTATATCATTCGTTGCATTCTCCCATGACCAGAAAGATTTCTTTTTACTAGACAATTGTATGATCCATACTGGGCTCCTCTATAAGATCTGACATCTGCTGCCTTGAAACTACTTGTTTGTCTAATGATAATATAATCTATTATAGACGGTAGTTCCTTAGTATTCTGTTACCAAGTATATTTGTGAATGTTCTAATGCTTGAAAAATGTGTTGATAATTTTTAGATAAAATTGTGCACAAATATCAATCAGTCGTTCTCTATTATCATTATATTCATCCTCTCCATGTTTTCCTACAATTCTACACGGTTATTTAATTCCTACTCTTCCGTTCATGTCTCCCATGATAATCAGTTCTTTTCTTCTTGGGAGTTTTTCAATAGTCTCTCTGAGGGTGTCCCTGAATGCATCTTTCTCCTTATCTTTTGTATCATTTGTGGGTGCATACACTCCAATACTCACAATTTCCCTGGCAAATAATGACATTTCAACATCAATAATACGTTCATTGATAAATGTCCAATTTATGACCATCTTTTTCCATTTTTTATGTATCATAATGGAGACTCCTGCTTTGGCTCTTACAGCTTTCGATACACCACTCCAGATATGTACATAATTGTCAAGTTCTTCTTCTTCTTTGCTTTTCTTTTTTTCAGAAAGTATGACAACAGCCATATTGAACATGTCAAGTTCTGTGGGTAGTTATCTATTTTAGTGGAAATACCTTGCACATTCCAGCATCCAAACATCATTTTCCATTTTTCATTGCCAGTTCATCGTCCACAGTTCCAATTTTTCCGAGGCATATAATTAGGTTTTTTGCATTTTATATTTTTATGTGAATGAAGAGCTGGTCCACTGCACAACCCCCAACTGAGAGGATCAGGTAATTTGTATTCAAAGTTTTCTTCCTTTAGCCTTTGATAAGCCAATATCATACTAAAAGGCAACAGTTGCTGGTTTTGGTCCACCCCACAATACCCACCATTTCTGGTGAGCATTTCCCTAGCCGCCACCTGTGGAGGAGCCCGATGGAAGACCTTAAAACTCAGAAGTTACAACACTGGAAAATGGTTACAAAATGTAGGAGGATCTGGATTGTATCGGAGCATAGTGCAAGGAGTGGCAATTGACTCTCAGCATAAACTAATTTAACATACTGTAAATACATAGGAAGAAAAATCCTTCCTTCCAGTAGTGTTAGTCTTGGAAGTTTGCAGGAGAATTTCTGTGAAATTTGGATGGTAGGAGATGAGGTACAGGCAAATCTGAAGCTGAGAGAATGGGTTGTGAAGCGTTCCAAGATAGCTCAGTTGGTGGAGCAGGTTTGAATTCCAGTCTGGCACACAGTTTTAATCTGCCATTAAGTTTCATATTGTTGAACACTCTGCTACAGAGTGAAAATACCATTCAACATATCTTTATTACAACAGCAGGAGGAGAGTGATCACAGGAAGCAGTTAGTGCCATAAAATATCTGGCAGTAATTTGAAACATTACAACCATATAAAATTAATCATGGCTAAAGCAGATGCCAGACTCAAATTCATTGGTAGAATCCATCAATTAAGGAAGTAGGTTACAAAAACACTCATTTGGCCAGTGCTTGAGTATTGTTCATCAGTGTGCGATTCGTACCAGGTAGGTTTGATTTGGAGGAGGAGGGGGGAGAGAGAGAGAGAGAGAGAGAGAGAGGAGTATTTAATATTACAAATTATTGGAATGATTCTTTGCAGGTGTAATGGTAATGTAAGGCCAATGCAAACCAAAACATCTAAAATACGAAGAAAAACAAGACTGCCAGAAGAACTATTGTACCCACCAGATGCAATGACCACCTCTGCTCCCGATGTCCAGTCACAAGATGAACCCCCAGAAGAAAATTTGATTCCTCCACCAGAAAAAGCTATTAGTAGAGTTCCAAGTGCCCCTGGGTCACTGAGGTGAGTCAGTTCACTATGTATCTGCCTGCTGCCTGCTGTTGTCTAACTATGCATCTGTATATTCTCTAGGACACATGCGTGCACACATGAGATTATCTCAAAGATGGATTAGATGTAACATCAGTATGTAACTTTCATAAATTATTCAATAATGTTACACTGAACTATTGTCTTGTTTGCTACTTTGCTTTCTTGGTTACTATTGTCTTTAGCAAATTCTTTCTTCACTTAAACTCATTCCTGTTTCCTATGATTTGTTTGTATCTTTTGTTCCAACTTTTCTTTATATAAAGTATAACGTAGTATAATTTAGTACTTCCATTACTGTAGTTTATTTGTTTAACTTTGTTAATGTTAATGTCCAGTTTCTATAAGATGAAACCATAAAGGAGAAAATGAAAACCAAATTGTCTGTTGAGTAGACTATCTATATGCTGCGTAAAATAATTCAATGTATGGATTTCAATTAGTGTAAGAATTTCAGGTTAATTTCATGACAGTGGTGTTTGTTATTTTAATAATGTTCTCTATTTATAATGCAAATATGTCAAATGGCTACTTGAAACCTAAGTACAAAATGAAACAGTCTATGTATCTTACATATTCTCTGTTTGTTACTTGCAGCATACCATCTCATCTCTGGTGTTGGTGTTTTTGTACAGTAATTATTGCAACTGCATACATTCTGAAATGCATAGAAGCTTCTCATTATCTATAGTTTAGAACAAACATTTAGAATAGCCTTTTGGATTCTAGAGAGGAGGAGGAACGACCATTTAAGTCGTTGAGCATCTCAAAGGTGACTGATAATGAAAAATGAAGTTTTGCCCTTTAACAAGTGTCTGAAATCTTACTCCTGATCTGTAGCATGCTAACACCTGTTGTATTTTAGGATTGCTGTGATTAATATTGCTTACTAAATCACTTGATTGATTTTTGGATTTTGCTGTATGTAAGGTCAAACTGATGTGATCAGTTTATTTTCTGTCACTTCATAGTGGACTCAACAAAGATCAAAATTTCTTGAGATTAAAGAAATATATTGCTGTGTGGATCATTGCAATTTTTGATGGACATAGTAAGTTTGTGCTTATGTGTTTGACATTAAGAAAAAATGTTCAACAGTTGATGGTTAGGTCTGGACGTATTATTGTTTTTTTAATAATATCATGAGATGTTTATTTGCTTACACAATTTCAGTGGATTATAATACTGTCTGGTCTTTCCCATGTTTAAAATATTACCACCCACAGTGCACAGGTCCATGGCCCATTTCAGCTTTTCTTCCAGGCTGCATTACCTTTCCCAGTTACCCTCTCCCCCCCCCCCACCCCCACTATATTGTTAGCACATGGATTCCTCTCCATACTAGATTGGAAGCAGTTGCTGTCTGGGTTCTGTTCGACACCCCATTAACAATTTGTAATCTTTACGTCGCTCCTGAGAGGCCATTTACATTTGCTGGCATAACTTCTCTCCTGCAGCAACTCCCTCCCCCCCTCTCCCTCCGGTGTTCTGTCACACACCCCTCCTTGGATGGTGCCCAGGCCCCAAATTTGGACTGATTTCTTCCAAGGTCCAAAAACTTCAGTCACCTCCATAATCTTGTAGTGTTTATTACATACAGTACTCAGAGTTTCATGGTGCCACCATCTTCTATGCTGATGGATCAAAAACTTCACTTTATTAAACATACAATGCTTTAATCTGTGCCGAGTCCATGAGCAGCCTGCAGGACACTGAACAATGTTACTCTTTCCATCACTTCCATCCGTCACTTATATTCATGATCTCCTCACTGACCTTTGTCATGCAGAATGCCTTTTCTGTGGATCTAATGTCACGTTGGTATCCTAGGGATTGTACAGGCTGACCATTTGGCTACAGCATCAGTTACTCACCACCCATTTTGCTTGCCAATCCCAGTTGCACAGAAGAACAGAACAGCAACTGGCAGGCTACTGCCCCATCTAAAATACCTTCACATTCAAGGAGCTGAAACCTATAGTGGAAGATTGCAGGGAGGCATGTTAGACACATTCAGAACATTAAATTTTTGGTGTGCATACATTACTGTCTCCTCCAGACTCTCCACCTTGAGTGCTGCTTCTACAGTGACTACAGTTTTGAGTAGGAGGGAAGGGTGACAGAAAGGGTAGGCTGAAGGATGTAATAATCCTGGCTTTAGTGTCTCCCTTGTTGTTTCATCTCACATTTCTAGCTATCAAGTACCAGCATATTTCATCAGGAAACACAAATATTTTGGCCCACATTCTTGCCCTGCATACATTTGTCTTGCCTCCTCTCCTCGTATGTCTCTTTCAATTTGTATGCATTGTTGGAGCAGCACTCAAGACACTTCAGCTAGAGATGATGATAGTGTGTACACAAGTTGTAGCTCTATCAGTGTGATTGTGTTCTCCTTTTCCTGTTGTAAACTGCACGGAAATTGAAAGTAGTGTATGAATGTCTTTTGTACATGCATAGTAAGCTTCAGTGATAATCTTTGTGGTGAGTTACAAACTCATAGCGGGTTGTAACAGAGTGTATCTGTAAGAATATCATCTTAGGTAACATTATCACCCAGTTTTTCTCAGTTTTAGAGACTGCAACAAGAATAAGAATAACAAGACACTGTTATTGCATTGTATAGTTAATGAAAGAAGCAGTTCATAACATAAACTGTAATTACTTATACCACTCCTTGTAAACCTCTTCCTGGTTATCTACTCTCTCCACTTCATTCCATGCAACTTTTTATAATCTAATAATAGAAAGTCCAGGTTGGAATTAAACAATATAATAAGAACAGTTTACAACTCATTGCAAAGACATAACAACGAGCTGTGACAGGCACATAAAAACCCACACACATACAACACTTCAGCTATCGGACATAGCCTTCTTCAGGAAATAGAACAATCATGCAATCACACAGTCAGACAACCTTTATCTCTGGCTGCTATTCTGCTGTTTGAGAGCCTTAGCAGTTTGATATGAGGCAGAGTTCAAGTTTATGTAGTGGAAGGGGACGTGCCTTAAGACTGTCCGTGCAGTCACTATATCCATTAAGTCTCAGTGGCCAAATGGTTATGGCATCTACCTAGTAAGCAGGATGTCCCAGATCCAAATCCTAGCCATGACATAAATGTTAATTCACTGCCTCTACTTCTGTTAAAAACCTACTGGAAACCCATGTTTCTTAAAGTTGAATGGCTCCAGTTATGAGACACTTATTTTTTGGGCAAATAATATTACGATTTTGATTTTTTGATCACAGTTTTGCAGATCTTAAAATTTGAAGAAAGTTTCCAATATTTGTACCAGTTTGAAATTCTATCAAGATAGGTTTGGATAGTTACAGTGTTTTCTTCTAATAGTTCTTCAATATAGATAATCACATCACCCAAAAATAAATCTTGCAAACTATTAATATTGTCCACAATGTCAACAATGTCAAACTTCAACAACAGTGGTTACAATACACTTTCCTAGGTCATGTAAAGTTACTTCTACGTATTTTTTTGGCTCTTTGTCCGAGGTAACATGTTGTATCACCCTTTTCAAGAAATTCTCAGTCTAATTACAAATTTTGTTTGGTACACCATATAAAACTGTTACTATTGTGATATAATGTTTTGTGAATTCCTGCATTCTTTACAGACTAAATGTTCCTTTAAGAGCAATCAGTTGTGTTTAGTAGTGTCACAGTCTCTTACAGCTATGGCATTCATTAATTTCGCAAGAATTAAATTGGGCTAGTACTTGTGAGCCTTCTTTTTTAGAAAATTAGAAATGGAATTCAGCATTTGTGGTTTTTTTTATATACTCTCAATTTTGGCCTCTTTGTGATCCATGAGTGTCTGAAGACAAAACTTTTTGTCACTGATAGACTTTAATTATCACCAAAATTTCTTTGTGTTTTGAGAGATTAAATTCTGCTGCAGTAGTTACTGAAGCTTCAAACATTACATTAAAACCTCTTCATTAATTGTGTACCTCCTGTGACCCCCATGCTTGTTTTATTCTGTTACGCAGTGGTTGACGTTTGTTAACGACAGTATACCTATGCAGCTATATAATAACTTTCTTAGAAGAGTGTGAGCAAGAAGTACTACTCTTTCTCACATTAAGTCTTAAACATTCTTCTTTTGGGCATGTGTTTTTTCATCTTTCTGAAAGTGTTGTGAAACATGCTGCAAGTTTTGTTGTATATTTTCCTGTGTTTCTTATTTCTCTCTTGCAGAGAGCTGCACCATCTTTGTATCCATGATTAGCACTAAGTTACAGGAATTCTGATGAAGTACAGCATTGCCTTAACAAACATTAAATTCAAAATTAATGTAGTATTTATTGTGTTTGCTTAGAAATAAATTTTTACTTGGTGTGAATATTTAAAGATAAGATTTAGTTGCAGTTTTTTCATTTCATGTTTGCAGACTCATGTGGGCAGTGAGGTGACCACCTTCTTATAATGTTTCACCACACTAACTCCACAAAGATAATTAGTTGGTGTAATGGCCATATGTTCTCTGGTTGTACTAATTAGAGACTTTATGCCTGTCCCATTGACCTGTACCATTGTGTAGTTGGTGTGTAAGAAATTGTAAGAAGGTGGTCACCTCACTGACTGCAAAGTTTAATACTAACTGATGCATAAAAGGTTTATTTAGATGTATTGTGATCGAAATATAGGGCTTTGTAGACATTGTAGTTTTCAACACATTTAATTTTTTGACACAGCATCTGTAAAAGTTCTTCTGCTTTTAGCTAATATTCAGTTTGTTCATTTACTTTTCAATACTCTTGGCCACTGATGGAAGGCATCTATGATGATCTGAACAGAAAAATAAAACCATATGCATTAAAAAAGAATAATAAAGTTTTTCATAATATAGTAATAAAGGCAGTTTACAACACACCGCAAAGATGTGGCGATGAGCTGTGACACACACGTCTTTGCAGCAAGTTATAAACTGTTCTTATGACTATATTATTAATTCCATCCTGGACTTTCCATTATTACATTTAATCAAGCTTTTCAGTAGATACAATGGGTAAAAATATAAATATTTCATTACAATAAGAAGATATCATTCATTAATGGTGTGCTAAAGTTATACCTGTTGCTTGAACATTACTAATTTGGAATAAAGGCAGTCCAGTTATTTTAGAGCAGTGTTGATTTTTCTTCATCAGTTGTGTGCTATATAATGAAATATGTGCACGGATGCACCCACATCTGCTAAACACTGTTTAATATTCAGCATCATACTTAGAGGTTGTAAGAAACACTGAAATAAAAAAAAAAATCTGTCCTTTAATGGATATGAATGAAATTGAAATTTATCCCTTATATTGATGTCATTATATGTTGTTTCCACAGCAAAACAGGTTGAGAGAACTGGTTGACTGGAGTAACTGCCCAGAAGACAGCCACAAAATTTATTTGTAGTGGGATTAGAGTTGCAGTTCATATCTTGCTGGATGCATAAATTCTTCAATGTGATGATTTTGTGCAGCTTATCTCATGAACCTAGGAAGCAGCACATCTTGACTGAAATACTGACAGTGCAGTTAACAAAGTAGCAGAAAGAGAGAGATGTATAAAGTAAAACATCAGTGATTAAGTTGTAGGCTCCAATCGTGTGCTTGCTAAATTTGTAAATACTGTACTAAGTTACTTAGAGTATTACACTGTGTCCTTGAAAATATTGCAGAATTGTTGGCCGTATTAGGTGCCAGATTTGTTCTGAAAACTAATTTGAAATTAACAGTACCTATGATGACATGCAAGTTCCCATGCAATATTTGTCTTTCAGAATACTGTAATTCTGTATGAATACAGTGAATAAATGTGTACTTCTTACTCCTAACTCTGCAATAATTTATCTGCTTACTTCAGCTTTAATTTCTGTCATTAATGGTTCTAATAAAGCATGCAATTTTCTCGGAATGCGATAGTCGGGAAAGTCATTGTTCAGATGTTTTCCTCAATGATTCTCTAAAAGCTAAATCAACCAATTAATAATTATTTACAGAATATACCTCTTGTCATAATTTACTTTTTTAAGAATGAAAGATTGTAGAGAGATGCCTTACACATGTGGCAAAGTGGTGGTGTCTTTTTCACTTTTATTACTTTACTCCATCGCGGACAGGCCTCAGAGGCCCACTGGCTACTGACCAACAACCCTGTCATCCTCCAACTCAGGGCGTCACCGGATATGATATGGAGGGGGACATGGTCAGCACCTTGCACTGCAGGCCGTTATGTTAGTCTTTCGTGGTCAGAGTCGCTACTTTTCAAGAATTAGCTCCTCAGTTTCTCAGTTGGCCCTACAAAGGCTGAGTGTGTCCTGCTTGCCAACAGTGCTAGACATACCTGGATGGTTACTCATCCAAGTACTAGCCAAGCCTAACAGTGCTTAACTTCGTGATCTAACAGGAACTGGTGTGTCCACTGTGACACGACCATTGGTGTCTTTTTCACTAGGATATGTTATTTCTGGGGCATTTTGTTGAGCTCATGAATAAGAATTGTTTTTAAATGATAATGCAGTTTCTTGTTCGCACTTTACATATTTAAAGGATTTTGTTCATCCACCTGTCTAAATTTTTAATATGGGAAAACATTCAACTTGACTTCATAGTTGACATAGGAAAAAAGTGATTCTGCAAATACTGTGCCACTTAAGTGTCTCTGGAGCATGTAATCTATGAAAGGGGTAAGGACAGTTATGTAAAGGACCCACTAAGAATAACATGGAGCCAAATTAAAAAACACACTTAAGATGAGGTACAACTCGATAAAATATTTGTTGAAAGTCTGGTTTTTATAATGAATTGCATAACTAGTAACCAAATTCAAAAAAGTGTGTGGGAAATGTGTGTTGCGTATTCATTCTGCATGAAATGAAACCAAGGATGGAATCTATATATATATAGACTTAGGACTTTTTCACTTTTTAATTCCTGTACTAATTCAGAAAATTTGTCTGCATTAGTTACTTTAAGAAATGTTAAAAGCTGGCAAAATTTTACAAACAATTGATTTGTTGTTGTGGGTGTTTTTTGTCATCTTTCTTACTAGCCTCACAAGAGCATTAATATTTGGCTACTTGTTGAAACACAGCTATCTACTGACAAAGATATTTAACAGTTGTTATCTTTTCCTCTAGAAATTTGGTAACTAAGACTGAGCTACCGAAGCCCTCACCTGTGGCTGGTCGTAAAACTTATGACCGCCAGGAATCCACTTCTCCTCGAACCACACGCCGTACATTTAACACATTGCAAAGCAATTTGCTTGGAAAACCGGGATCAATGTAAGTGGGAGTGGTGCATGCTTAAGTAACAGTAGGAAGTGCATGACTTAATATTGAGGTATGTAGTGATGGTAAATTAGTAAATTGAGCACTGTAACAACACTAAGCTATGCGTTTTTTTCATTAAATGCTTTAATAATAAAATAAAATGTATTTCATGGATTACTCTTGTGGTTCAGGCTGTAGATTTTTCTCATGAATCAAGCTGTTGCTGTTCTTGTGATAGTTTTTTGTCACAGGAAGCTTCTCTTATTGCAATGTAGGTGTTCTTAAATTGATAAAGTAAATATTCAGCTTTTGGAATGTAGCTTTATTAACTTTAAAAGCTGGTATGTAGAACAACGTTCTGTTTAATAATGGGAAGAAAACCAAATGTAGGGTAATAACTGTTATTCTGTTTAATATGAAACGTGTTTCCCTCTTTCAGTGAAACACTATTGGTTGAGTATTCTGCTAATCACTTTGCCTTTTGACTGTCACATTTAACTTCTAATATTTTAAATGATCTCTTACTGTAATATTCGCAGTGAAAAAAAACCGAAGTTATTTGTCATTGTTAAGCAATTAAAGGTCTCAGGTGTCATGCATTACTTGAAGAATAAGAAGGGATCAGATAATGTACTAATTCTTCAGAGAAACTGGGATGAGATTTCTGCAATCTATTGTGAGATGGATTTAATTATTACATTATAAGTTCATCAACGAATCAGTATTCTTCACTTTTAATCTGAAAGTAAAATTGCCTTTTTAGTGTCTTAATTTTGCATGATGCGTATTAGAGATTTTTCTTATGCACATGCAGTATTTATTTTCTAAAAGCTGCCATACGAATTTTTTGTTCATCACATAAAATTCCGTTCTCATTGAGATAAGTCTAAATGCTCAGAAGCTCACTCTGATGGTTTGGGTTATTTCTAAGAGATTTTAATTAACAGGCTATGGCAATGGAATGGATTGGAACTGGTAGTAGACAAATGTTTGGATGCATGTGAGATGTACCTGGGTGTCTCAGTTGTAAGAGAACTACCTGAAATTGTCAGATTTCGTGGTTTAACTGTCTATTTCACTGTGGATACATAGATGTGAACCATATATTTGCTCAAATAATGTTACTATGTCATTCACAGCCACTGTGTACTTCAGTATATTTATACACAGAGGTACATAAATGTCAAGTATACAGTGGGTGTGACTGGCATTGTTGCATTATTTAAGGAAATGTTGGTTTCTGAAAATCTGTACATATAGAGGGCTAGCCTAAGTATTAATTGATTAAACGGTTTAATATTTTCATATGTGGGAAACAATAGACTGAATAGGAAAGGTGCGAGTTCCCATGGCATTTACACAATGGTTTAGCTATCAAAAAAATGTTCAAATGTTTGTTAAGCTTATGGGACTTAACTACGGGGTCATCAGTCCCTAAACTTACAAACTACCTATGAACTACTTACTAACTAGGACGGCACAAATATCCATGCCCGAGGGGGGATTCGAACCCCCGACCGTAGTGGCCGTGCTGACCGTGACTGGAGCGCCTCAGTCACCTCGGCCACCGCGGCCGGCGTTTAGCTATCTTTTTGCAGATTTAGTTTATCTAATTTATAACATTTTGACTGAAACATTATCTATCATCTTATCTCTTCCTATCATAGCTTTTGGTACTTCACAAATTAATTAATTATTTTCCATCTACTATTTTTCAATAGGTTACTAAAATTTCAGTTCCTTGTAAGTTAATTGTCATATTACTGCATTTATTGGGGACTGGATGTACTCTTTCTTTCTTTTTTTCTTTCTTTCTTACATCTATTTTATTAACATCATCTATAACAAAGTATTATTGGTATTTCTGATTTGTAAAGTAGTGCTTGATGAGAGCTATTAAACAAACAAACTGGAAATCATTGATTTGTACTGTCAGTGGTTTATACGCCTTCACCTCTGTAATTATCTTTTGCATATCACCTCTCCTACCCACCACTTTTCTTTCTGACACAGTGTAGTATTTTGAAAGTAACCATTGTTTTGGCTTGCAATCTGTATTTATAGTGTAAAAGTATTTCAATGTGTTTCTAAGAACCTTCATTGTACAAATATTTTTATCTGATTTCTGTTGAGTATTGTTACATCTATAATGACACACACATACTGATATAATTAATCTGTTAATTTTGTAAATATAATTTAAATAATTGTAATATATGTATATCTTTGAATGTCACTTAAATTACATATTAAGCTGATATTAAATTGTTTTTTTTTTTATTTCACTCCCCAAATAAACATTAAACTTAATGTAGTTTATTTGTAGTGTTGTTGAACTGAAGTAAGTCATAGTGCCAGAATAAGTTGAAATGTTACTATAGTGTACCTGACAGAATATGTGAAAGTTATGTTATTTATCTGGTTATAGACCTTGTGTGTGCAAATAACCATATTAAAGGATTAATGTCAAGCTTCATACAAGTATTTTTTGCTTGTAATTGTAAGAACATTTTCATAAAACTGTCCATTGATTTTTAATGCACATTGTCCACATTTCATTTTCGGTAAAATGCACTGAATTGTTCTGTCTTTCCATCCCTGAACTTTAGGAAAATATTGAGCACTTACGTGAAGTGTCATTATACAAATGCATTGGAGTAGGCAGGCATGGCCAACATTTCCACCCTGCAGGCCGGCAGGCCCCTATGGATGGAGTACACTGTAGTTGACCCCCCCCCCCCCTCCCGACCACGATCATGTTTCACTACTGCCCCACACGCTGCTGCACACAGTGCCTGGGGCAGAGGCGCGGCAAAGGCCGTCCACGGGCAGCGGCGCTGGCACGGTGAGGGCGCCCACGGGTCAGTGTTTGGTCATGCCTGCTTTAAGGCATCTCAATTAATAACCAATTAAAAAATACTGTGACAATGCTGAAAAAGTGATTTTCCCCCCATTAATTGTGTTTTTAAAGAGAGTTTTACAACCCTGAGTGTAGTACAATAAAGAAAAAAAAATTAAGATGCAAAATTATTAAGTCATTTGATCCCAAACTGATGAACAATGTCACATTTAAAATTATCAACTGGATGCATAACATAATCATTGTCTAATTATTAAGCACCTGACCGGCTGAGCAATGTATTAGTTGTGAAAGTGTTTCATAAATCATTTGAGTTACTCATATTAACTTCCTAATTAGTTACAAAGCAATAATTATCTACAAACTGTTTGTTTCAGCTTAGTGAAAAGCTTTAAAATGTGTGTAACAAACAACTGAGTTAAGTAAAGCAGTGTGCTGTACTAATATGCTGATAATAATTGTTCCATTGCCCTTTGTTTTGTGCCATTAGTTAATGCTTAACATTGTGAGAATGTTTGTTCTTCCTCTAACTAACATGAGCTTCTGTGTGTGTGTGCGTGCACGCATGCTTCGGCTTGAGCAGGGATCAGGGTCTAGATGCAAGCCCACCTAACTCTCCCCCAACGTACCGACGAACCAACAGTCGTGAGGAAAATGTGTTTTCTCGCCTTACTTCTGGGACTACAACTTCAAGTGATCAGCAGATTGGGGAAGGTGTCATCAGTGTGTACCAGGGGAAGGTATGATATCAAATTTGTATTTTTCATTAAACAGACAACTAGTTTACTTCATCATTTAATGACTTGTTGTAGATGTTACCATATATTTTCACTCTACAGGATACATTTTTGTCATTTATCTATGGAAAACCCAGGTTGGATTGTGAATAATATGAGGATAGGTAGCAGCTCACTATAAAGATCGTCACTGAGCTGCAGATAGGCCGGAAAGGAAAGACAGTCATATTCACACAACTTCAATTTTATTCCCCAGACTTCATCAGAAAAAGAGCATACATACATTCACACAATCACTGGAGTGCAACTCGTGCATGCATAACTACCATTCCTGGCCACTACATCCCAACTCATGTTCGTAACACTGTTGTATATAATAGCTGTGCTTAATTTTCTGCTCTGCTCTTCCATAACATTTTTAATTGAACTTCACCAGCTTTTGACTACTCATACAATAAGATAAAACTTAAGCTGACATGACGAAAGAATGTCCTCAGTGAGTGACTATCCTCAGTCTGTGACTGTTGTCATTATCAGTGAAATGTTTATGGGTGTACGACTGTGTTACGTGTTATTTTGATTAACAAACATTTTGGATGCCTTTGCAAATAGCCGTCATTCAGGTGATGTGTTCCCTGTAACTGAATATACCACTTGGATGAGGGCTACTTGAAGCAGGGTAAAAATATGGATTTATAAATGAAGAAACTGGACATTTATAACCAAAAATATTTTTTAAAGAATCTTCCTAATGTTCACAAATGAATCAGAAATAATGTTTGGAATATATTGATGAAATTTTGATAATGTAATAAGGATTGCATGTAGCTCAATCAGCACACTGAAAAGGCAATCACACTCCTACAATGAAACTTTCTGCCACAGTCTTCAACAGAAAATGTGTGTGTGTGTGTGTGTGTGTGTGTGTGTGTGCGCGCGCGCTGCACACACAGGATCATTGTCTCCTGTGGCTGCTGAGCCTAGTGTCAAACAATAACAGCTGGATATGATGGTCATATCTATCAGTTGTGTGTGTGAGTACGAGTCTAGGTGAGTTTCTTTCTTAGGTGCCTGTTCTGTGGCTCAGTGATTGTTTTTGTAGTGAGATGCAACCTATCCTCATTATATTATTCACAATCTAACCTGGACTTTAGATTGTTTGATACATTACATCTGTATTATATTGTTATCAGGATTGATGTTGTAGGATGACTGTGATACAGAAGGTACAGCAACTTATTTATTTGGTTTTCTCTATGTGGTTGATACAGTGTAAGACTGGGTTTAATTTGTTCTTGTGAAACAAAAATTCTTGTTATGATCTGACAGTGATTCAACTTACTTCAGAATCCCATCACATAATTAATCTTCTTCTTCATGTGTTGTTTATTGTAGTATACAATGGTAGAGGTCCTGATACTCAGTGGCTCTGGTAACAGTTATTTCCAAATTTGAGGTCAATCACACTTCTTCTCTATGAAAGTTGTGCTCAGAAGAGATGAAGTATCACAGTTCAACTTTATCTCATTACTTAAATGAGAAGACAGTTTGTTTATATTTGAACAATAACAGGGATTTATTGTACCCTTTGTACATCACCAGTAAACTCAACCATCTGGTTTACACTATTACATCCAGATTAATTACACAAATTCCTGAGACAAGATTAGAACATGTTAATAGTTCAGGTCAACTCTAGTAACTAACTACAAAACAAAACACCATCAATATCTCCACTTTCACTTTAACATCTCTTTACTCTGAGTATCCACATAGTCCATTCTAGTGCGCAGTGTCATTTAAATATGTTTTCTGTGAGAAGTAAGAGGTCCCTTTCTGGGCATTCACATATGAAAGAAATAGCCCAATACAGTAATAGTCCAAGCAAAAAACCTCAATTAATACCCAAAACTAATCCATTTGGTCATCTTGTGTAGCTAGGGAAAGCATGTATTGCTTGAGACACTACAACATTAGTTTTGTTATTGAAAAATGTGTGAACATTTCATAAATCTGCCTGTCATGATTGATATTTAATATTACAGCTTATAAAATTAGATGAGAAAATTATTAGTATGACACCTGTCAAGGATGACGTGCAATATCGTGTAGCATTCCACATAATTTGGGTGATAAAACTAATGTAAAAAGAATTTGCAAGGATAAAAAGGGTGGGGCAGGATTGAACTTGGTCATATAAATTGTTCTACAAATATGTCTTGTTTTAAAACACCACCAAATTAAATAAAAATGGAATGTCCCAAGAAATTACCATCTGTACATTTAATTTGTCCATAATTAGAAATTACTTGGGGAGAACACAATTTCTGAGAATCATTACTGTTTTTCTGAATCTTCTAAAAAAGTTAAAATTAAAGGATAATATGGATTTCAGAAATTTTTAAAGAATGCACCCTGCCAATTTTTGGTTGGAGAAAAGATTTTGAAAGATTCCATTGTATTTAGATAAACCATTCTGGCCTGTATTGGGCTAGCTGGCACTCTGATTCCTTGCCAATGGTGAAAAGTTAAACAATATAAAACCAAACAAAGGATTCAACAATATTTGGAGTAGGATAGGTTGCTTACTCACCACAGAGCCATCTGATGAGCCACAGAAAGCCACAAATAATAAAATACAGCATTAGAACTTTCAGCCATTAAGGCGTTTGTCAGTTACAGAAAGGCTGAGTGACACACACACACACACACACACACACACACACACACACACACACACACACACACACACTGACAGGACACGACACTGCCCTTTCCAGTGTCTGTCTTTCTAACCGATGAGGGCCTTAACGGCCAATAGCTCTAATGTTGTACCAAGTTCTATTATTTATGCCTCTCTGTAGCTCATCGAACATCTTTGTGGAAAGTAAGCAACCTATCCTTCTCAAAAGAATTGTTAAACATAAGATATGCTATACGAGGTAAAGCAAACATAAACCTGTATTTGCTAGTCCTTATTTAGACAATCATGAAAAATAATATGGTTTTACACACTTTATCACAGGAAGTCATAATGGATAGCAAAGTAATTGCACAACTGATGTTCTTGTAATATCAGCAGTCTTCAGTTACATTTACGAGTAAACAAACTATAGATTCACATTCAGTCATTGGTAAAAGTCACAAGAAAAGGGTTAAAATGGGATCAAGTGACAATAATCGGATAAACGTTGACAGCTGCAGTACAAAAGCATCTAATATGTGGTGTTGATATCTTGTTGGCAGAATGTTAATTTACTGATATGTGTACGCACACACACTTTTTAATCAAAATTACAAATAAATTAATCAAAATTTAAATATTAAATATGCATACATATATAGAATTGATATCTATCATTATAATATATGTCAAAATTTAAATATTACATATGCATACATATGGAATTTATATTCATCATTACAATACACGTAACTCAGTGTATCATACTATATAAATTTTGAAATAAAAATTTACTTACTTCATTTTGCTTCTGTGTTCACTGCCTTCATCACAGTCTATACCAATTTTCCCATTACTGAACTAAAATGGCTGGTAACAAATCTATTCTGACATTTTTGGGCAAGAACCACATTTTTTACTCACTGTTTCTTGTATTCTCGGCAGAGTTTTAATTTTTTCCCATTTTTGTGTTGAAACTTTTTTTTAATTTTTTGACAAAATGATGCATGGGATATCACATTCCTAAGGCACAGGATTCCCTGAAAATCTTCCAATTATTTTCAAAGTTGTTTACATGGCAGGCAAGTAGAACTTTACTCAGAAAACATACCACGGTTCCACAAGACTGTCACTTGTTCAGTATTTGAATGAGGATCTTGAGACTTTTTTATCATGTCATTCGAGGAATGTGAAGAAAGTGTCCTGGATTAATTTAGAAACTTGTCCTGCAGTTCCTGTTCTGTGACTATAGCCCCAGGTTGGTACACAGGTATGTGCTGAGTGCTGTGAGCATAAACGTAGGCATGTTAATTTTCTACACTCCAATAACAAGAGTAATCCACATCAAAACCTTGTATAATTTTTGCTTTTGCAGTGTTCACTGCATCTAGCCTCTCCTTTGGCATGCAAACAATTGCAAATCCAACTGATTTACTGTACTGTTCTAGCTAAGAAGTGTCAAATTAGACTAGTAACACCAATGAGTATTTTGTGCCATTTGGTGAATGGGTGATGACAATCCTTTCAGTGGAGTAATGATGGAAACCAATAAGTCATCACAAAGGTAATCTTAGGACGGCATAGCCTCCCGTTCAGGTACAGCCTGATTTGCTGTGATAGTTCTGAAGACCTCCTTTCCCCTGTGACAGCATACAATTTTATACAAATTTATCAATCACTCACCCACCCAATATCTATTATGATGGAACTAGCCCACTTGGGCAAATTTTATCATAACAGAAATATAAAATAACGAAAATCCAAGGTAACAGAACTAGCTCACATGTGCCGAGTTTTTAGATGGTGTGAAATCCAAATGCCCACTCATTCTAGTCAGAAATTAAAATTGCATTACATTTTTTGCATATGTATGTATCTTGAATACATCCAACGTATTTCACACATATTTGTGCACACATTTCATCCTTCTTACCATATTGTTTCATCTTAATTGTGAGGATACTGCTGTTAGCTCATTGCCATTATTAGCAAATGTTCTCTGCTATTTCTAAACCATGTATCATTAGAGAGAACATTAAATGTAGCTTGAAGCATGATCTTTGGTCCTGAAACAAAGGGCAAAAATTTTGGCTCACTGCAGTCTTCGTTCTCACAATGCAGTGCTGTATTGAACAAGGCGAATTAGACACATTGCCCTTCATGCTTCTGGGCTTTCTGCTTGAATGCATAAGGAGAACCTTACCACAGAATTAAATCATCTATGAATGACATACTGATGGAATGGGTACTCAGATAATCAGATTGAAAGTGGGATGCAACAGTGGAAACATTTGAGTTCAGCTACTTACTCTATTAGGGTTACTGCAAATTTAGATGATAAAAATCTCAACAAATTAGCTTACTATGTCACTTTTGATATCCTTGTTTCATATGGTATCACATTTGGGATAAGTCATTATGAATGAGTAAAAGTATTCATTGCACAAAAGTGTGTGTTCAGAATAATTGCTGGAGCCCACTCAAGATCTTCCTGAAGACATTTATTCAAGGGTCTAAGTATCTTATATTGTTTATTAATAACCCAACCCAATTCAGAAGTAATAGCAGTGTGTAGACTCATAACACTAAGAGAATGGATGATCTTCATGCAATATTAAATCAAGTTTTGGTAAAGAAAGGGGTGAATTATGCTGCAAAAGATGTCTTCATCACTTACCAAATAGCATCAAAAGTCTGACAGATAGCCAATTACTATTTGAAAAGAAATTAAATGAATTTCTGAATGAAAACTCATTCTATTCAGTAGATAAGTATTTAGGTTAAAAAAAGATTATCACAATTTTGAAAATATGTTTTTAATCAGAGAACTTGATGGAACCTTGGTTAATTAATCAATGTGAAGAGTACTTAACATTTATTTTTATTTTCAGTAGGAAAAAATTTCATAGATGTGCAATATTACACCAGAATTCCATCAACCCGATACTTGAACTTATTCCACACATTCTGTAGCATCTCAGGCATAATATTTTGGATAACTGCAGTTATTTCTTCTTCCAGTTGCTCTATGTTAGCTAGCAGAGGTGGTTGAAATCCCACATCTTTAAGGAAACCCATTGAAAGAAAATCACAGGGTCTGAGGTAAGAACTTCTTGGAGGCCAGTGATGAAGTGCTCTGTCATGAGCTGTCTGATAGCTAGTCTATTCATTACTTCCAGTACCTTTCATTCAAAAAGTCATGGACAGGTAGGTGCTAATGGAGCAGTTCTGTATCCTTCTGGAATACAAATTGAATTCCTTTTTGTCAAGTTCAGGGAACTGCCAATCCTGCATCATTTATAGATAGGTTTGCCCATTTTCAGAAAAAAAAAAAAAAAAAAAAAAAAGGACCAGAAACTTTATTGGCTAAACTCGCACTCGTAATGTTCACTTCAGGTGAATCACATTCATGCTGAATTGTTTCCCATGGATACTCAGTGATTCATATATGTACATTGTGCTGACTGATATCAAACATTTGTGTGAAACATAGATTTATCAGTAAACACTAGCTTTTAAATAGGTCATCTGTTTTTATATGGTTAATGACAAACTGATATGCCGGCCGCAGTGGCTGAGGGGACTGAGCTGCTCCAGTCACGGTCTGCACGGCCACTACGGTTGGGGGTTCGAATCCCCCCTCGGGCATGGATATTTGTGACATCCTTAGTATTAAGTAGGTCGTAGGTAGTTTGTAAGTTTAGGGACTGATGGCCCCATAGTCGAGTCCCATAAGCTATACAAACATTTGAACAAACTGATATGTTCCACATCATTATAAAATGTAGTATTCATGATCTATAATCAACAATATAATAAGGATAGTTTACAACTCACCGCTAAGACATGAAGAGTTGTGACAAGTACAGAAAAAGACACATGCATACAACACTTAAGCTCAAGTGCATTAGTCTTCTTCAGAAAAGAGTGTATTCACACAATCACACAGAGACACTTCACAGTCACACAACCATGATCTCCAGCTGCTACAATCTGAATCATGCTCTGTGGTGAGAAGATAGGTGAAGAGAAGAGAGAAGGTGGTGTAAAACATAGGTTGCATTACGGTGGTGGGGATGAATTCAGCATGACCTTACAGAACATTTGTGTACTAGATGGGTGGAATGAGATGCAGTTTAGGAATTGTGTGGGGAGGCGGAGAAGAGGAGGAAATCAAAACAAAACAGGATTGAAGCCTGGATAATTTCAGGATCAGAGAATGTGCTCTAAGTATAGCTTTCTTATGTGTAATTCAGAAAAGCTGGTGGTGGGTGGGAGGATCCAGATAGCCTGGGTTATGAAGCAGCCATTGAAATAAAGCATATGTTTCACTGCATGTTGTGCCACAGAGTGGTCTATTTTGTTTTGGGTCACATTTCTGCAGTAGCCAGAGGGAAGGGGAGGGGGGAGCCCCTTGTTGACAAGCATAAGGAGAGCATCCTGCTATTAGGCAAGCTATGTCCTCGTTGATCCCGGGCCAATATATATGCTGACAGGTGAGCATCTTGGTGTGGGACATGCCCCAGTGGTCCCAATGTAAAAGATCGAGAATTTGGTGACACAGCAAGCTGAAACCACCACTCGATGGGAGCCATCTTCTGCGGACAGAAGTAGAATACTCTTGTAGGTGCTAAGGTGGGGGCGAATTGCAAAATAATTACAGAGTGGGTCACAGGCCTGCCCCAGAGGACTCGTGGATCAGCCCTGCTGCACCTAGAGGAGAATGACTTGGAGGAGAGGGTCAGCAGCAATGGCCTCCACTACTTGTGAGCTAGTGACAAAAAACCCTGCGGCTGACTTATACTGCCAAAACACAAAAGACTGGATTGGTGCCCACTGGTAGGTGAGAGAGTATGTCAGCATTGACATGATAATCCTTCAACCAATACTGTGTGTCATAATGAAAATGTAAAAGGTATAAGGCCCAGTGATGGAGATGATAGGCTTTACTGTCAGGAAACACCACCACCAGGTGAAAGAGACACTAGCAGGTGGTGATCCATATATAGAGTGAACATGGATCCATAGAGCTAAACATAAAAATTTCTAGAGAACAAAAACAATGGCTAGGGCCTCTTATTCCACCTGGGAATATCGGTGTTGAACCTCCATAAACATTTTAGATGCAAATGCTAAAGGTCGCTCGGACCCATCCGGGAAACGATGTGCTAGTACCACCCCCATGGCATACTGGGAGGCTACCACCACCACAAGTGGAACCCCTGGGGTGTATGAGGTGAGGCAAGGAGCTGCAAGAAGTGCTGCTTTAAGTGACTGAAACACTTGCTCGCAAGCAGGAGACCAGCAAAAAGGGACACCTTTACACAAGAACTGATGAAGCAGTTGTTACTACCATGGCTGCCTGTGAGAGGAAGTGGTGACAATAGGTAATCTTCCCAGGAACACTTGAAGTTCCTGAATGGACGAAGGACAGGGAAGGTCCGTGACTCCGCATACATGATTGGCCAAGGGGCATACCCCCAAATGTGTACCTCATACCCAAAGCATTCAATAGAAGGTTGGAAGAAAAATGACTTTGCAGTGGAAGCCGACTGCAGCCAAGACGGGAAACAGGGATAGTAGTTCGGCAAGATGGTTAGCTGCTGTGGACCCCGTCACAACAATATTGTCCATATAATTCAAGCAATCTGGTACCAGCGCTAGCAGCTGCTCCAAAAATGGCTGAAATATTGGGGGGGGGGGGGGGGGAGCAGCAATCGTTGATACTGGAAGAGGCAGAAGGGGTAGCAGCCTCTAGTGCCCACTTTGTCTCATCATCCAAAGGCAACCGCAGATATGCCCCCACAAGATCTTCAGAAAATACTGCCCCTCCCCTTCCCAACAACTAGTCTATCAGATTCATGGGGTGAGGCCTTGGAAAGGCACTAGGTTGCTTGGTCATAGCACCAAACAGGAAAACCGCTATCCTCATTGCCACTGAAATAAATAACTCTGAGCTTGGAGTAACCTCTTTATTTTCAATCAAAAATGTTTCAAATGTTTGTATAGCTTATGGGACTTAGCTACGGGGTCATCAGTCCCCAAACTTACAAACTACTTATGAACTAACTAATACTAAGGACGGCACAAATATCCATGCCCGAGGGGGGATTCGAACCCCCGACCACAATGGCCATGCAGACCGTGACTGGAGCGCCTCAGTCCCCTCGGACACCACGGCCGGGTATTCTTAATCAACTTGCACAACACAAAAGAGACTGAGGCTGGCGTGTGCTGGCTATTTATCAGTGTGCAACAGGAAGATGGCGTGTGGTGGGTTTGTCAACTGTCTCCTACTGCTGTTACCTACGGTGGCTGAGCCATGTACTATTGTGGCCTGACTGGCACGAGTTGGTGACGCACGACGTTTGCGCGCACACTCGGATTGCCAGACTTGCTAGACCATGATGATGTACATACAGCTCATACATGAATTCTTAACAATGGGCATCATTGTCATCCTTCCTATGAAGATTGCCATTTCTTTCTAATAGAAGAATGAATAGGTTTGCAATAAACCACAGAAGTACACATAAAACGTATACTTTAATTAACTAATAGTTTAAAGATTTATTTATCTCGCAAAATGCAGCTGTTTTACAAAATCAACTTTACTTTCTACACAGCCATGTGCAGACTGATACTTTACTTGTCATCTCCAAACAGTTGAATCGAATTTTTGCTTTTTATGTATTAATTTTTTAATGCGAGATAGTCAAGCCCAGTGGTCTTGGGGTAAAGCACTCGACAGGAAACCGAAGGGTCGCGACTTCAAAACCCAGTCAGACCTCAGATTTTTTCTTAACCCATCCTTCACCTCTCAACAATGTGAGGAGTCACAAGAAATGACATGTGGTTTGGATTCCACGTTAAGCTGTAGGTTCCCTTTACCCGGTTGAATAACTGGGGTAGGCTAAGGACACACAAGTCACCGAAGTGGCATCCAATTAAAAGACTTGCACTAGGCCAATGAGCCACATGAAATTATTATTATTATTATTATTATGCAAGGTACTTCGCTTCCTTTCCTTAACACATACAATCATCAGAGAGTAGAAAGAAAAATATTTCTCTATAAAAATTATTGAAGTAATATGACAACACTACACAGTAATAGTATTGAATTTAATTTACATAGACAGTAAGTTATTGATCATTCTGTTGTATAAGCCCAGATATAGTCCAGATCTTTCTTTCTTGTTGGCCACGTTCACACACATGCAGAGTTTGCTATTTGTTAAATCTAGATTTGGAGTGTGTCAATATTTACGGGGTGGCCGGATGCCCTTCTTTTCTCCACCCCCCCCCCCCCCATAGGAGGAAACGTGTACCCCCACATGTCTGCATATAGTGTTATATGGAAATGTTTGCAAATCATGTAATTGAGATGGAACTTGGCTACTGATTGTACAGATTGCACACACACACACACACACACACACACACACACACACACACACAAAAAAAACCTAGAACAACTCATATGCAGTTTATTTGAGTTAATCCACGATATTAGTCCAGTGTCTTAAGTAACCAAAATTAAATCCTGGGCTTCACCAGAGAAAAAAAAACTAAACACAATTCTGTTAAAAAAATAGACTGTATTATCCTTAACAGAGAGTTATTGCTGGTGCTAAACCATGGCCTATGAATAGAAAGTTTCCATCACCACTCGTGCACTGGAGCAGTCAGTGGCAGAGGCTGGTGGTTTTGGGCAGTGAGACGGCAGAGTGCTTATGACGGTCCGGTGCTGCAGGAGTCCAAGAGGCGGCTACGAGAGAGGAGAGGGCGTAGCCAATCTCGACATCCTATGGGTTCTCCCTGCTGCTGTCAGTGGTCAAAGCTTCTGGTGTGGCAGGGCCCTTTTTCATAGGAGTCAGTGCCGGAGAGGCTGGGGATGGACGACTGTGGGCATCCTACCGGCAATTCCCAGTTCAGGGGGCATTGGTTACCCCTGGGCACGTTGATCATCAGCATCTGGTAAAAGAGAAAGAGAAACATGAGTAAAAAACTGAGACTCCTCACGTCATGTTCACAGTTGGTTAATATGCCTGTAACAGACAGGGCCCATGAGCAATGTGACTTTGGCCATGGCACGTCCTAATAGGTGGTGATTTGGTACCTGATGTCTGACATGTTGAACATTTGACGAGATGTTACTTGCAGATTAAGAGTTATTATTTCTGGTTTGACCGTGTCCATCAGACTCTAATATTTTTACCAACACACGTAAACACCAGCTAATACATCTGAACTTCTCATAACTGTCAAATTTTTTGGTCGCCTTTTCTTTTCTTTCCTCTTGAAATATATATTAAATTTTCATTTTTGTAACACATTGAGCAAATATCCAATTCAATTCAATGCCCTCATATGTTAATCTTGTGTTATTTTTTTTTTTTTTTTTAATTTAATTAAAAGGTATCTCACGTACAATGTAACTACATTCATGTTACTTTCTTTAATGAATGTCAGAACTACATATTGACATTGTTACTGAAACCCTTAAACTTAGTCTTTGGTTCAAGTCACTGGCTTCTTGAACTAACAGCTGACATGGCAGTGACACACGCTGTTGGTTATTTCAGAATACAGACCAGCGATTAATTTGTGTGCCGATAGCGGTGTTGTACCGGGGCAATCCGTTATGTCAGCAAAGTAAAATGAAACTTATTATATATTAATCACATAATACATTAATCATCTATAAATCTGAATTCAAATGAATAATGACTGTTTTATAAGCATCAATAAAATAACAATTATTGAATCGTATTCCTGCAAAACTGAGAGAAATGAAGCTGTAGGTAATGTTCAAATTTCATCCCACTCCAGCGGGAGACATTACCGGGTGCCTAATGAGAGTGGCCTTTGGAATAAATCAGAGTCCAAACAGGGCCCTGTTGAGTGAAATGGTGAGTGACTGCCCGCTGCTTTGAAGAGACTGCTGGGGTAGGATGCTCAAGAGACAACAGTGAGCGATGGGGCCTTCCATGGAGGCGTTCGGCTGGGGTGGCCCCGTCCTGCGGTGTGGACCGATAAGATGCTAGGAATAGGGGCAGTAGAATCTCCAGCAGGTGGTGGTGAGTCAGTTTAGACAATTGAGTTTTGAACGTGTGTATGAACCATTCTGCACGACCATTCAATGCCAGATGGAAGGGAGCTGTGTGGGGCAGGTCAATGCCATTCTCTGAGCAGAATTTTGTGAATTCTGAAGAATTGAACTGGGGTCCATTGCCTGTGACAATGGTCTCTGGCAACTCTTCTATTGTGATACATATGGGAAATGGACCCTGCATCGACCGCTATCCTCCAGCTGTGTCCTAAGAAGGGTCCAGCAAAGTCTAGGTGTAGATGGGACCATAGTGTCGAGGCCTCAGGCCAAGGGAAAACTTCAGAGTGGGGGCTGCTTGCTTACCTTGACATGCAGGACTTGAGGCTTCCATGTTATTAATATCCTTGTCCATTTCCCACCAGTAGACATGGTGACACCCCAATCTCTTGGTGAGCACCCCTCCCCCCTCAATGGCCCTCATGGAGGGTGAGGACGCGCTGCTAAAGGGCAGAGGGGATGAGGACTCTGGTCCGTCCATTGTCGCCCTGCAGGAGGAGGAGGAGGAGGAGGAGGAGGAGGAGAACCCTTGCAGAGAGGACAGCTCGTTCCGGTGGTACCAGTAGGCCTGGAGCTCTGGTTGCTGCAGCTGATGTCAGTTTGCCAGCCACCCCACCTGAGTGTAGTGAAGAACCTCTCGTAAAACCGGGTCTGCGGCTGTGTGCTGGGTGACAAGCTTGGCATCCAGGGGCAGGTTGGCCACTGCTTCCTCTGCTACCCTGTCCAGGTGGAAACACATGTCCAAGTCTTTGTCAAACTCATGACCCTGTCCCAAAGGGAGAAGATCAGCATTAGAATAGTGTGAAGTGGAACGGTATTGTATATCATAGGAATAAATGTACAGGAATAAGGGCCACTGATGAAGGAAACGGGCAGTTTTTGTAGAAATAAAAGTGAAGCTGTTAAAGATTGGAAGCAAGGGCTTGTGATCAGAGAGTAAAAGTGAACCTCCAGCCATAGACATTATTGTGAAACTCTTTGATGCTAAAAATAACTGCCAATGCCTCTTTTTCAATTTGGCTATAGTTTTGTTGTGCACTTGACAATGATTTGGACAAGAATGCAATGGGACGTTCCACATCATCCACTACTTGGGACAGTACCGCCCCCAACCCAGTCGGAAGGGTCCGCCGCTAAAATCAGAGGTCGAGAAGGGTCATATGCAGCCAGACACGTAGGGCATAGGAGGGCCTGCTTCAGCACCCAAAAAGCCTTTTCACATTCATCGTACCAATGCCATTTTACCTGTTTACGAAGCAATCTGTGTAATGGTTCAGCAATGGTAGCCCCATGAAGGATGAATTTACGATAATAATTCAGCTGAGGACAGATTATAACTGGGTGGTATTGGTTGGAGGGGGAAGCTCTAGAATTGCCGTCACATGTTGGGGCATGGGCCTGATCCGTGATGAACTCAACACATGTCCAAGATATTACACCTGATTCACAAAAAAGAAACACTTGTCTTTGTTACACTGAAACAATCCAAATGGCTTATTGATCACAAGGACATTCCGTGAGGCTGCATCCAAAGGGATCTGGAGGTAGGCATCCTTGAGGTCTATTTTTGCAATATGCAACTGCCAGCCACCCGGGAGTGAATGTCATCAACTGGATGTTGACTTAATGCTTAAAATTCCCACAAATTCGCAGAGCCCCATTCTGTTTCTCCACAAGAACAATTGGTGCCGCCCATTGGCTGTGGGGCACTGGTGTAAGGATATTCTTATCCTGAAGTCTTTTCAGCTCCTGTTGAAGAGTGTCTCTGGCATCTCTGAGGGCAAAGGGGACTTTGCGTGCCTTGAAAAATTTAGGCATTGCAGGAGGGAGGAGGGCCACATGAGCCTCAGAACATACAATGCTTTTACCAGGCTGCTCAAAAATGGCAGAAAACTCTGACAATAACTCCTCCAAATAAGAGTTATCTGCGACCCACCAAACTGCTGGAACAGAATCGTGGATTTATAACCCCAGTGCGTTGAATAGATCCATTCTGAGGAGATTGTTGGCCCTGGGAGAGTTTAGTACAAGAATCCGAGCTGTCAGTGCCATAGAATGATACTGGATGGCTATCGAGCACTGTCCACGTATCTGAATGAGGTCATTGCTGTAGCTGCGAAGAGGCCTGTCGAAGGGACGGAGGCGTGGGCAGCCTACTTTGATATATGATGCCCAATCAGTAATGGACACAGATGACCAGTTTTGATTTGAAATGGGAGATCTGCCTTATTAATTGATAGACAGGTAGACAGTGTTTTTGTAGGAGAAGGGAAAATTGTCTGGACCACAGGATCATCCATGAAATTATCAGCTGCTACATCCTCTCTAGAAGCAGACAGATCCAAGTGAGTAGCATCCACCAACATCTTTGAGGACTGACAAACTTCCCCTTTCTGGCCTCCTTTACCGCAAGTGATACATTTAGCACGCCGGTGAGGGCATTGGGGTCATGGATGCTGAACAAAACAAAGTTGACACAAAGGCAAAGTGCGCAGCCATCGGGCACCCACACTATCTTTACCCAAAAAAGATGTGTCCACTTGACTAGAAGAGTGGAATGTCGGGTCCTGGACAGACACGGGCGTACGCAAGGATTGCTCGACTGCCCATTTGATTGGTAAACATGTATCCAAAGACTCAACTTCCAGTTTCAATAGGTCAACCCAGAGGTCATCATCCGGTGCATGAACGAGGATCATATCACACATCAGGGAAGTTGCATAAGACTGTGTGCAGGAAGGATTCTGACAATTAAACCAGCAGTCCCGGAAGGTGAGCAATCCACTCCCTATAAGACTGGCCAGCAGTTCTGTGGCAACTAAAAATTTTATGACATGCTGCTGCCACGTGGATCTGAGAATCAACAGACTGACCTTCAACTTGTTGTAGGGGAGGTCGTGAGGTTCCACCTCTGGGTGAAGTTGTTGTAGGTGGTGGTATACGTCTGGTCCAGCGTATGCCAGGAGGTATGTACACAGCTGAGTGTCCCCAGAGATGCTGTGAGCCAACAAGTGCTACTCCATCCGTGCCACGTAGTGAGGCTAAGACTCCACTTTTTGTCAAATTTCTGGAATAGTGGGGAGGACTGTTTGGAAGTTCTTGACTGAGGTGTTAATCCTGGCCAAACGCTGGGAGAGCTCCATCGTCTTCAGCTGTTCGATGATAAGTTGGTTGTTCTGCTGTAACTGCTGCATCAAGATTAACATCTGACTGAACACCTCCACTTGTTCTGACAGCTGGGAGCAACTGCAACAGACTTCAGCAGATTCAAAAAGTGCCTCGTCGCCAAACTGATTGATGTGTCTATGGATTGCAAAAAAAAAAAAAAAAACTGGTACAACTTATATGGGATTTGAGTGAATCCACAGTGCTAGTTGAGTGTCTTAAGTAACCAAAATTAAATCCTGGGCTTCACCAGAGAAAAAAACTAAACACAATTCTGTCAAAATTGGAATGTAGTATCCTTAACAGAGTTATTGCTAGTGGTAAACCACGGCCTATGAGTAGAAAGTTTCTGTCACCACTCATGCACTGGAGCTGTCAGGGGCACGGTGTTATACTTCCTCGGCCTCGGCCAGCATGGCTGACACTGGTGGTTCTGGATAGTGAGACGGCAGAGTGCTTACGATGGTCCGGATCTGCAGGAATCCAAGAGACGGCTCGGTGGTGACTGCTGGTTGGTCACGGTGCCGTTCTATTTAAGACTATGCGCCAAGTTACTAGTTGGACCTAATTCCTTGTCACATGGTTTGTGGAGACAATACGTCCCTGTGTGCAGCGATCCCTGTTGGCGCTGCTGCTGCCACCTGGTGTAAGTCGATGTGTAATTGTTTCCCTAGCAGACTGGCCCGGCTGGCCCCTACTCAGTCTGAGACCCACCTTACAGTTGTGCTATGGCGGTGGTCAATGTGGTCGGTGCTCGGGCTAGCCACCTTAGGTACCAGCCCGGTTTCACGTAGGGCATGTGGAAAACCATCTAAAAACTACTTCCAGGCTCGTTAGCACTCCAACCCCCTCTGTTAATGTGTTGGACGGATTTGAACTGTGGTGTGTACACTTCCCTGTCTCAGAAAGTGGCTAACCAAGTGGGTGGAGAGATACTCCATATCATTAGTATAAAGTGGGCCATTTGGATTCTCAATAAGAACACAAATTGGTCCCCAACTCAAAGGATGAAAAGTGGCCTATCACACATTTTTGGGTCTTCCCTTCACCTGATTACTTGCCTTAACCAAGGAAGTTATTTATGTTTCCTGCAGTGAAACATAAAGATGTTAAATTTTGGATAAACCAGTAATCTCCTAGATACATAGTATATTGAAAGGGGATTCTAATCCATATTTAAACAAATGTGAAGATTTTGTTACATTTTGGACTTGCTACTCTTTTTGGAAAATGAAACAACAAGAGTATTGAAAATATTTTATCGTTTAACAGAAATAAAACAATTTCACTCATTTTAACTTCAAACAAAGTGAAAAAAAAAGACTGGAAAATAATAGTATAGACATTCATTGTATCATTTCATATGTTCACCTCTTTTTATGTTGCAAAGAAAACCAGTAAAGGTAAGAATCCTTTATAATATGTAAATCTTAAAATAACTTTAGATGCTATGATTGCATATCAGATCTTGACATTATTTGATGAAATATCTCTAATATTTTGTTAGTAATTTATGATGAGCATGTGTTACATAGATAATGCAGTAATATGATAATAATTGTCTGAACTTCTATATTCTAAAGTAAAAAGCAATTCATATGTGTGGTAAGAACTTAGATCAGACAGTTTTGAAGTAGTCAAATTACCCAAAATAAATTATACATCAGCATATTCAAATATGCATGTCCAAAATATAACAATTAATGAAATGGTGTCTATCATACTGTGCAGCCATGTTGGTCAAGGCTGTTATGAAAACTTTCAGGGCTACTGGTTTGGCAGTCCCAGAAGATAATTTTGGCAACAGATACTGAATGTTATTAAGTCAGTTGAAAATTGTTAGACAGATGCAGGCAGCAAATCAGATTCCACCTGGTAATAAATGTTTTGTTTTAAGAATAAAGACAATTCTTATGATTATTTTCATTCATAATGTTAGTTCCACAGTGAGACACATAAGTTGGGCTCTGGTTAAGATTCATTACTGGAATGTCTAGACAATTATTTTCAAGACTTTTTTCACTTTGTCTGTTAATCGAAGTATGTATGTTTCTATTGCAATAAGTAAGCGCTTTTAAAATTTTTGTTGCAAACAGAAAATCTCTTATAAATACTTTTATTGAAATTTGGGTTAATGTCACGTAAATGAAATCACAAATCACACATTTAACTGTGTGTGTACGAAATTGTGCACAATGTTGTCATGTCCAACACATTTAATTTGCTGCAGAATATTATATTTTTTAAATACCAAGGCCAATGAGACTGTTCGAGAGGAAAAAGTTTTGGTCATCATAACCAGTCAGGACTTCGAGAATAATCTGTATTCTGCACAATGAAACTATAATAATTATTTTCTAGTAAGTGCAATGACAATGATGAAGAAAGGCACAAATATCTCTGACAAGCAACATTATAATGAACATGATGCTACAAAATCTTTGGCAAAGAAAGCCGAACATGTAGGGTGAAATGGAAAAATGTTTTCTGCAGACAATGTAATAATTAAATAATGCTTCTCCTTGTCTATGGATGACAGGTTCCTGTAGGTACCCTTCTCCATTCAGTGACAGTAATTGCCATCATAAAACATAGATTTCATGCCAGATATTCAAGTTAGTATGAAATAATAAAAATTATCAAACAACAAAATGCATTCTTACATTCTGCAGAAAAATACAACAAATCTCATTAGATACCACATACTATCAAGCAGTAGGCTAATATCAACATCACACAATTCCTGCCATTCACCATCTGTTAGCTACATTATCTTCTGGGACCTCAGTGCTGGTAAGTAAAATTTAACCAGAACAACACTTCCTATGAATCTTATAATTGTGTCTGAGGCATGTGTTCTACTAATGAATAACTGATATATCCTACAGTTGTGTATCCAGCAAAGATAGCAACTAATTGCACTTAAGAGTTTGTTAATTATTTACTCTTTTACATATTTGCTTCTGTGACTCACTGGAGAAAAATAATTCTGTTAGGGTTTGCTTATGAACGGTCCTCTCAGCACCGAGTCCTATTTGCAAAGTATCCCATGGAAATTCAATTTATTAGTGGATTCTCTGCGACATGATATTAGTCCTTACTGTGTTAACTGAACACTGACATTTCATATCAACCAGCAACAGAGGTTGACTATCATTTTCATGATTTTCCCGATAATTATTACATACTAAAGTTTTAATTACACATTTTGGCATTGACTTTTCACATAATGTAATTATTTGGCCAGAAGAAGAAGAAGAAGAGATGTTGTTCATATTGAAATAAAGAGTGTAACATGTTCATTTGACTCTTATTTTGACCCAATTTATTTTAAGCTTAAAATAAGTATAATAAAAATGAGATTGTTGAAGGCTTTAAGAATTCAGAAGTGGAGTCGGTATTAATAACATTATACCAATGAAAACATGTTTTAGTGGAATTCATTTTTAGTTTGATGTTTATCGTGGCAATGCGTGTGGAATAAGAGGATTTTTTATACATGCCATTGGTATAACTTTGTCCCACACTTGTGAGAATTGTGTAGTGGGATTTTCAGTAACCCAGAATTAACATCGCAAACTCATGTTAACCAGTTTTAAAATTAGTACATTGTTATTTTGTTTTCAGAGCAGAAACATACACTAATTGCTTTGGTCTGCCCTGCAGGTAAATGCGAAAGCTCCATTAATCTGTACACATGTTGCTGAAGGGCATTCACGTGCTGTACTCTCTGTGTATGCTACTGATGACCTGCTGTTCAGTGCCTCCAAAGGTAAGTGTCTGTTTACATTGGACAGTTACTAGTTGGTGAACAAATTCATTAGTAAGTTGCAAAAGTTCGAAAAAGTATCACTGTTAAAATCAATTTGTGTGGACATAACACTGAGAAGCAAAATAAAGCACTACCTTTCATTGTACTTGCAAAAAAAATTATCAAATAAATAAATCATTAACCACAGTATAACAGTATTTGGTCACATTCATGGCATCTCTATTGGCAATATTTTTTTGAGTAGGTAATGACTAAATTTCCAGCATTTTATAGAACCTTGGCTTCTTGTGTCCCATTTATACTTAGTTTCCTGTTCTTTTGTACCTTCTTTCTTTTCTCAAGTACCTCAATAATATTGTATCACTTGTTGTATGTACTCTTCCTTATCTTGGTTGATTAGCTGCAAATATAAGTACACTTTGTTCTGAGCAAACACACACTTGTTTGAAAGTCAAAACAGGAACTCATTTTTCTAATATGTGCTACTAACAGGATACATTATTTCAATCCTGCCATCTGAAATGTTCAAGTTTATACTCTGTTATACTTATATAAAATTTTTTACATCAAAACAAACTACAAGACGACATCAAATATTTTACAGATCGCACCGTAAAAATATGGGATTTACAAACTGGTGTTGAAAGACAATCACTTCGTGGCCATCCAAACAATGTTGTTTCAGTAAAATATCATGAAGAATCCCGCCTTGTATATAGTGTATCCTCAGCTTATGTGAAAGTTTGGGACCTCAGAGACAGAGGAGCAAAATGTATTAAAACTTTATGGTAAGTTATATTTCTGTCTGTCAAAAATTGATAGCTTGATTTACAAGCAGTTTATAGAATTACAGAATTATGATATGTATATCCTTTGAAAATGTAGATTTTATGAAAATAATATTCTGATGAAATATCTAGACACAGAAAAAGGTACTGGTAGAGTGGCATTCAGTTGTGCATGGAAGTGTTTCTCCAATTTATATCACAAAAGGAAATCATATCTAGACAAAACAGCTTGTAAAGTGTTTGTATGTGAAATTGAGATGTACAAAGCAATACCAGGTACATTTCAATAAAACATTTTAATTCACTATTGCTTTGACTCAAGGTAAAATTTGACAAATATAACAATCCTGAGAGGGGCATAATGATGGCCTCAAAAGTCACTACAGTACTCTAAAAGGCAAAGTTACAACCTCAACAGGTTGGTTCAAGTCTGAGACAAAGTGGTCTACAGCAAGATTTCTTATATACTGTTCATGAGAATACATACCTTGCTGAAATTATAAAATGTGAAAATATTATTCAAAAGATACAGAATGGCTGGCTAGTGCTTACCTCATTTCAGTAACACCAATAATCACACAAAAAAGATGAAAATAAAGACAAAGATACACACAAACACAAGGTTTCATAAATCCTTTCCTTCACCGGGTAGGAGGGAGGAGAAAGGAGACAGAAGGGAAAAGTTAATCACAACCTAGTTAAAACTTTTGGGCTAAGATGACTTGGTCCATCTGTAACACTTTCTTGTCCCAACATTTTGTTGCCAACTGCGGGCAACATGTTCCGAGTCGACAACTAGCTGCTAGGCGCTTGAGCTCATGCTTATATAGAGCGCATTGAGGGCGCCACCACTTGTCACATGCTGCTGACTAAGAAGTTATCTCGGACCAGTACCTTTCACTTGATTGCAGGTAATCAGCTGTCACATCGCTGGTGCGAAGTGAACACCATATCTAATTTCAAATCATCTTCTTTTTTATTGAAATTGTGGTCGTTCTGTATTTATATAGCTTCTCTACACATGTGTGTTGTATAATAATGTGAGCTCTTGGCTAGCATGTTAGTGTCACTGACTTTTATTTCATGATCACTGTTTGTAAAGACATTTTCTGCTACAGCTAATTTTTTAGTGTGTCCTGGTGAACAATTCCTTTTTTGTTCCATTAAGTGGGTAGTTTGTAGTTCCTACATAAACCATGCCACAGTTACACGGACTGAGACACACCAACAAATCGGCTGTACTGGAATATGTCTTTACAAACACAGATCGTGAAATGAAATTCTGTGTGTAGCGTAACATGGCTCACTAAATTTCTTAGACTTGCCACATGATAATCAAGTGGTTTATTTGTGGGGCTATTAAATAAGTTGAGGCCAGATACTGCCCAGGGCCTCTGTCTGTATAGGTTCTGTAAAGATGCACAGTGGTTAAGCACCCAGAGAAAACGCGAACAGTCATGAAGCAAAGAATAGCCAAGAGCTACATGATAATTATTCTGTGTCTCAAGTCTCCATTGATTATGAACATTTTTCTTTTGTTTGTTGTAAAATGGTTTTGGTTCTTGAAGGCAGAACATGTCAGACTGTCAAGATGAATGTAATAGATCATAAGCTTCTGCAATAAATGTATGAAACATATTTTTCACATAAATAAACATTCAGTAGTGATTGTTGAAGTCATTCTTTAAGTTATTTGAACTGCAATCTTTTAAGATAGTTTGGAGTGAAAAAAAGTCATTAACATTACAGAGTACAAGAATAATATAGTAACTGAACATTATGTTCTGTTGTAATGGAAATACGTGGTCTATGAACACCTCAAGCGAAACTAGCATGCTAGCCAAGATGTCACATTATTATACACCCATGTATAGAGAAGCCATAGAGGTCCAGAAGCACCACAATTTCAATAAAAAAGAAGATGGTTTGAAATTAGATAAAATATGGTGGTCAACTTTGCTTCAACAATGTGACAATGGATTACTTGTAATGGAGAGAGACGACACTGGTCAGAGGTAACTTCATAGATGGCAGCACCTGAAAATTGGCGATGCACTCTATACAAACAGGACCTCTAGCGCCTAGCAGCCAGTCGTCTACTCACATCTGAATATGTTGCCCACAGTAGGCAATGAAATGTTGGAAGAAAGTTTGCCAGGTGGACCCTGGCACCTTAGCCTTGAAGATTTAATTAGTGAAGAGACAGGCTGTGAAAGCCTATACGTTTTGAAAAATTTCGTGGCCTCTGGTTTACAAGCCCAACGAATCCATTCAGAAGAACCCTGTATAGTGGAGAAAATGGTGAGTGTAAAGACAGATGGCAGTCTGTGAGAAAGAGAGGGGTTGTGGCAATGTGACAGAAAAAGAATGGGACATACACAGTGGCAAGGAAGACAGTAACAGTGGGAGAGACAGACAGGAGAAAGTGTCAATGGAAGGAAACAGAGACTGTGGGGAGAGACATGTGTAGACAGTGGCAGTGAAAGGGAGCTGCTGTGTATGAAAACTGCACTGTGAAGAGAGAGTGGACAAAAGGAGTTAAGAGAGTGCAAATTGGTTCGAATGCCAAAATATTTAATGAGGAATGCAGAATAAAGACAGAGCCAGGTGGTTTTCTACTTTTGTGTCAAGAGTCTTTTACAAAAGGACCTATTTGCCTTTTTTGTGCTCTGAGTGACGTGGCGCAGTGGTAACGAACTGGACTTGCATTGGAAGGACAATGGTTCAAATCCATTTCCTGCCATCCAGATTTAGGTTTTCTGTGTTTTCCCTAAATCACTCCAGACAAATGCCAGGATGGTTCCTTTGAAAGGGCACACCCGATTTCCTTCTCCATCCTTACTCGGAGTGCTATCTCAGTCTCTAATGACCAAAGGGATGTTAAAAACCCTAAGCTTATTTCCTTTTTTGTGCTTCAACAACAGTATTTATTACCTGGTTTAATAATGATTTCTCTTATCACATATAGTAGATGAACTTGGTGTTGTACGGAGCACATTTTTTAATCTTTTTGCGGACTGTGGGGGATATACTTACTACTAATGATATTCCTTTAATGCATTCAAAGGAATACATGTTACCACATCTGTATACACCTGGGCCTAGTATAGTAATCTGCTGCACTAGCTCTGGTTTCCATTTGGTGTTAAATAGAGCTGTTAGGGCTGTGGGAAGTATTTTTATCACCAAATCAGTGTGTTTACAGGATTCTTGGGAATTATGCTTACCAACAAAGTAGATACTGAAATGGGCTTGGGAAATACAAATACCATATTGTCCCTTGTGGTCCTTAGTAACCATATTTACCACCAACTTAAGAGTACTTCAGCAGTAAACAAGAAATGAAATATTTTGTAAATAAAGTAAAATAAAAAAAGTTTTTTTTTAAATTATTTAGCGTTAATGGCAACACATTACAGCTCACAAAATTGCAGTGAGACATACATTTACCGCCAAAGTAGAAAGCTCACAAACTTGTATATCTACAACCATAGCTTTTAGACATAAATTGCAAAAATGAAATCATCAAAATTAAAATATAATGAATTTATCACACTTCTAATGCAATAAAAAAAGAAAGAAAACAATTACGCCCATGAAAGGTTTAAAATAACTATCAACAGTGTGTCTGACTACTATTTGTGATCCTTTTATGCAGTTAAAAAAAGGTGTCCATAGTTTGTGCCTTTGATCACCAGGAAAGAATTCTGCATCTAAGAATTCAGTGTACAATGCCCTTGTATGTTCCTACAAGGCATTTGCTGTTAGAAACAACTGACATTATTTTTTCTGGTATATTTGTTGATTTCATGTTAGCTGGCAATGTTCCTCCCTAAAAACTTCATTTTAATTTAGCTGTCTATAAATTTGTCTCAGCTTTATGCAGGATTGCGTACTGTTTATTTTCTTTGTGTTCAACATTTATACTGCACAATTGTAAACATCCTTGAGGCTTTCTTTCGTTTGCTTTCTGCCATAGGAGTTTCTGAGTTTTTTAGTTTTTTTTTTTTTTTTTATGTTGCTGTTGTAAATACAGAGAAATTTTCTCCTTGTCCTACAGTGTCTTCAAAGTCCTAGATGTACTGAGAACAGAATTGGACCAAAGACACTGCCCATAGGTACACCTAATATTGGTGTTTCTTGTCTGATAATGTATTTACTGAAGAATTACTGGAACATAGGTGTCGGCTGTTTATTGACATTGGTTTACAGAGTTCGCATTGAATACTATTTTTTGTTAGTGGAAACAAAACCATGGGATCAGATTCTAGCTTTAATGTAACTGATTATGTTAATGTCATTAATCTCTTTATTTGTTTGTTAAATATAATACCCTTAGAGAGCTGCAGTAGAACCACCTCAGTGGGCAGAGCTACTTTACATCATAAACGAGTTTCACTCTCAAGTGAAAACTTTAAGACGTTGATGTTCTTAAATGGAAAAGTGCACCTTATGCCAAGTATTATCTAATTTCCCTGTATTACGATTCTTGTAACTGCGTGACATGCACAACTTCAAATAGTGCATGCCCCAAAGTGTTTGCACAAAGTTCCAACACATTTATTGGCAACAAGTAGTGTTCAGACTTCGGTGTGTTTATTCGACCCACTTTCCTGTCTATGGCTTCACTAATAGCTACCATTTCCTTGGACTTTAAACTCCCTCTGTGGTGTCAGTTACTTCAGACTGTGTTGAAAACTATGGTTGATATGGTTTAGCAGCTGTTACAGTTATTTCACTCAGGTGGTCCATTTGAACTCTATTGTATCTGTTGTCACATCATTGACTTCAGCTATCCTGGTGTCAGTTGGTTCCACTGCCCAACATGTTTTTGATCCTTTTCCTCCACCATTCTCTGGGTTAGATAATTATTTGGTAGGCTGCGACTCTTATGAGAAACACTTGTGACAACACTTCCTCACGTTTGGTGTCTTTGATGTGAACTTGTGTAAAGTTCTTTTTCTGTCTTCTATTTCTCCCCTCATTTATCAGTTATTGTGACAACTTGCCCCATCTCCAAGAACCAGCAGCTTTATCCTTTGATGAAATGTGTCATTTGCTGTCTGCTTTTCACCGGCCCCATATGCATGTCATGTGGCCCGTATGGAACTTTATCAATCACGGAAGAAGCCTAATGTGTCCTATCATGCATGGGCGGCCGAACTCCATGGCTTTAATCACTGATGTATATATGTTACACTTACACATCAAGACTCCTATGCAGATGACATGGTTCACAACGCTTTTCTGTGCCTGGTGCTGGATTGAGAGGTTCATCAACGTGCTCTTGAATATGAAAACTGGACTCCTGCTGATGTTTTGAATATTGCACAGTCATTAGAGGTTTCCTGTGATGCTAGGGACCAGATTGAGGCATGCAGGACATATCTGCTGTTTCTCCCGATATGGGTCAGCCGGCTGTTCCTGATATTGCCAAGGTTGCCTCGGAACACCCTACTTGCTGTGCTCGCAGCAGCCAACAGTCTCATGATACACAGAGCTGACAGAATCCGCAACGTGAACAGCCTCATGTGCCATAATCTCTTCTTCCTTGCCCATTTTGCTTTGTGGATCATGACTGGATGGCCTGCACTAAGCATTGGGTTGTTTGCAACAGTTGTCATAGACAATACCACGTGGCCTCTGTGTGCCATTCACTGCCTGTTATCAGTGACATGGATATGGATGTTAATTTTGTGGGTATGTTTCAGGCTCATCCTGCTAAGTTGTTCGTCAATGTTGAGTTGTTTGACACATTAGTAACCTTGCATGCCATCCTTGGCTGTATTAAGTTTTTGGATGATATTGAGGTTTTGGGGGCTTCCCCACTGACCATTTACGGAATTTACATGCCCTTTTTTCTGTTCTCCATGCTGCAGGTCTTCTGTATAATCTGGCCAAGTCCCGTTTCTCTCAACTGTTTATTCTGTACATTGGAAAGAATTTTATATGAAGGACAACCACAGCTTAAATATTTATACATACTTAAGGAAATTTCACACAATTAAAATGTAAGTGTTAAAATTGAAGTAGTCTTAGTGAAAGGCTGTTGGTCCACTTGAGCTATTTCTTATTAAAGTCGTGGAGACCTGCACAACCGGTTTCACAATTTTATAGTTGCATCTTCAGGTGCAATTGCTGTATGAAAATGATATTGTTGTAATAAAATGAATATTTGTGTGCTTCTAAGATACAGAGGTTCTCATGCGTTATGTGACTTTCTAGTTAACCATTTAAACAAAAAAAAAGTCAAACATTCAGTTTACAATGGAACACAGTGTGAAGAACTTGGACCTGTCAATCACTTTACGGGAGGGCAATTTTCAGATCAGCATTTATTGTAAACCATCAACCATGGACTCTGTCATTCACAACTCATCAAATCACCCCTTACAATACAAGAAAGCAACTTTCCACTCATTACTACGATGCCTTCACGAAGTCCCTTTGTCAACCCAAGTTTTCAAACAGGTATACAAGATAATAGAATACATTGCAATCACAAATGGTTATAGCTCAGACTTCATCCACAAAATACGTGCAGAAATAGATAGAAAGAAAAATGCAAACTGCAGTACACAAGCCTTTTCAACCACGTTAGCACCAATACATGACAAAAATAGTAAAAATTTTGTCAGTTTTCATACTATGGACTCTCTTCTGAAAAGATAAGTAAACAACCGAGAAAAAGTAACTTACATCCAGCTTATTTCATCCCACAGAATGTTGGTAGCAAGTTCAGCCACAGGGAACATTCAACTAGGGACCCACACAAAAATTCAGGTATTTATTCTATCACTTGCAGTGACTGTCCAAAAGAGTACATAGGACGAATGGGAAGATCATTTAATACATGCTTCAAAGAACATTTCAATTTAAATAGTTCCACATCCACATTCACTGCACATTTAAAAGGCAACCAACATTATATTACCAGCCCATAAAATAGTTTAGATATTCTGCACATTGAAGGTAAAGGTACTGTTGTCAACACACTTATGGAAATATGCATAAAATGGTTCATTGCACAGTTACCAGACAGCATGCTAAATAATCAGTCAGAACTAAAACATAATGGAACATTGGCCAATTATGTCTACCTGCAATCAATGCAATTGTAACAGGGAAACATCATGCATGGGTACTATTAAAACATTGAGTAGTATAAGATATAGACCCTCTGCCTCCAAGCTTAGTTATTTGAGTGCATGGCTTGTCTTTTATTTTGGTCATATGGCATTGTATAGGTGAGGTATTACCCTCGCAGTATATCTTAAGTTTTTGTGTCTCTTAATCAACCAGCATATGCTGAATTAACAACAATGGAAGGTCCAGTAAGGAATTTTCGGCAGCCAGTGATGGCTGACATGTGTGGATGAGTGTGCCTGAGTGATTGTGTGGATGAGTGTTCTATGTCTGAGGAAGTCCGCGGCAGGAAATATAGAATTGTGTGTGTGTGTTTGTGTGTCTTTTATTTGTGTCAGTCAGCGTCTCAACATTTGTCTTTACAGTGAGTTGTTACATAGTTGTGTTCTTGGTCTATGGAGTAAAGAATGGCGTACCTTACGGACAACCAAACAATTGCGACTTTATGGAGACAACCAACGTGTGGAGGTCCTCTATGCAGAATCCTCGCAGGAATTCTGTCATCCTCTGCCGACTCCACATCAACCATAGTTGGCTTACGCACATTCTCCATCGCGAGGATCCTCCTCACTGTCAATGTAGTGCGCATTTGACGGTTGTCCACATCTAACTCGAATGCCCAACCTTCGCCCCTCTAAGGCAGACTTTTCATCTTCCTGACTCCTTACAACTTGTTTTAGGTGACAATGCCTCTGTGACTGAGTGTGTTTTAATTTTTATTCATTACAGTGGATTCTACAATTCCGTCTGACGTTATTGATTATACTTTATCTATTTATTTTGCAACTGCTTAATATTTTTAGGCAAGTGATTTTTGATGTGTTGTAGAGTGGCTGGATGTTCTATTTTCATTTCTATGAATACCCAACCTGGAACCTCTGGTCTTCTCTTTTAAATCTCTTCTTTCTTCCCTTTAGTTGATAATTTGATTTGTGACATTTTCCATCTACGGTTTGATGTAGTTTACCATGTTATGCCCTATGTTAGTGGTCTATTACATTGTGTCCATGATTGGAAAAAGGGACTGATGACCATAGTAGTTTGGTCCCTTTCAAACCCCAAACCAACCAACCATTTTTTTTTAAACAATTTCTCATTTCTTTCTCATTTGTACTGGGACTTCAAACTTCAAAGTCAAGCACATGATTATGTAGTCTAAATTATCATTCATACTTTTGTAAATGGTTAACAAGGTTTACTGGTTAGTAACCACCACAACTAGTCTTGACGTCACACCTAGCAGTCCTTCGAACCACAGCCAGTCGGCTTCAGTCTGGTGGCTGATACACATGGCGATTTGTCAGCTAAGCCATTTCCGCACTACCACCCGGCACAGAAATGTAACTTTTGACCACCTTGATGGAGCTTATGAACCCCACTACATTAACAACAATCTAAAAAAATTGTATTCTCATTCTATGTAAAAAGTCTGATAAGCCAACAACATACGTACTTCTCAGTAATTATTATAATAGTTCTTTTATTGTAGGGCCACCAATCATATTTGCCTAAATGTCAAACAAGCCAAACAACTTTTTACCAAACTGATTTTTATTTAAAATGACATGAACTGGATAGTCAACTGATTTTTATCTTTGACGAAATGAGGGAAGTTCGCTCGCAGTTGGACATGAGCATTAATCTCTGTTATCTGCCATAGTAATTATATACAAAACATTGTAACTAATATAAAAGATAATTATTGCAATAACTAGAATGTTCGTTGTTGTTCTGGTTTTCAGTCTGGAGACTGGTTTGATGCAGCTCTCCACAATACCCTATCCTGAGCAAGCCTCTTCATCTCCACATAAGAATGGCAATGTATATCTGTATGAATCTGCCTACTGTATCCATCTCTTGGTCTCCCTCTGCAATTCTTACCCACACACTTCCCTCCAACACTAAATTCACAATTCCTTGATGTCTAAGTATGTGTCCTATCAATCTATCCCTTCTTTTAGTCAAGGTATGCCAGAAATTTCTTTTCTCCCCAATTCTGTTCAGTACCTTCTCATTAGTTACATGATACATCCACCTAATCTTCAGCATTCTTCTGTAGCACCATATTTCAAAAGCCTCAATCCTCTTCCTGTCCGCACTGTTTATCATCCTTGTCTCACTTCCATACAATGCAACACTCCATACAAATGCCTTCAGAAAGGACTTCCTTAGGCTTAAATCAATATTCGATGTTAACAAATTTCTCTTTTTCAAGAACGCTTTTCTACCCATTGCCATTCTGCATTTTATATCCTCTGTACTGCGACCATCATTTGTTATTTTACTGCCCAGGTAACAAAACTCATCTACCTCCTTTATTGCTTTGTTTCCCAATCTAACTCCATCAGCATCACCTGATTTTCTTACGCTGCACTCCATTACATTAGTTTTGCTCTTGTTAATGTTCATCTTATATGCACCTTTCAGCACACTGTCCATTCCGTTCAATTGCTCTTCCAGGTCCTTTGCTGTATCTGACAGAATTGCAAAATGCAATGTTTTTAATTCCTTCTCCAAATTCCTCCTTGCTTTCCTTTATAGCTTGCTGAATGTACAAATTGAATAACATTGGAGAAAGGCTGCTACCCTGTCTTACTCCCTTCCCAACCACTGCATCCCTTGCATGCCCTTCAACTCTGACAACTGCTGTCTGGTTTTTATACAAGTTGTAAATAACCTTACGCTCACTATATTTTACTCCTGCTTGCTTCAGAACTTGAAAGAGTTTATTCCAATCAACATTGTCAAAAGCCTTCTCCAAATCTACAAAAGCTAGGAATGAAGGTTTGCCTTTTCTTAATGTATCTTCTGGCATAAGCCGTAAAGTGAGTATTGCCTCTCGTGTTCCTACATTTCTCCTGAACCCAAACTGATCTTCCTCAAGGTCGACTTCTACCATCTTTTCCATCCTTCTGTATATAATTCGTGTTAATATTTTGCAACCATGACTTATTAAACTGATGGTTCTGTAGTTTTCACACCTGTCTGCACCTGCTTTCTTTCGAATGGGGATAATAACATTTTTCTTAAAGTCTGAGGGTACTTCGCCTGTCTCACACACGAGGTGAAACAGTTTTGTCATGGCTGGTTCTCCCAGAGACTTCAGTAGCTCTACAATATTGTCTCGAAGTTCATTTCCTTTGTAGAGCCTCTCTATGTACTCTTTCCACCTTTTAGCTTTCCCTTCTTTACTGAGAACTGGTTTTCCATCAGTGTCCTTGATATTCATAGAGCTGTTTTTCTTATCTCCAAATGTTTCTTTTATTTTCCTGTAGGCTGTATCTATTTTTCCCCTATTTATACATTCTTCTACATCCTTGTACTTGCCTTCTAGCCACTTCTGCTTAGCCATTTTGCACTTCCTGTCAATCTCATTTCTTAGTTGTCTGTACTCCATTTTGCCTACTGGCTTAAAAAAATTTGCATTTAACTTGCTGATACATAAATAGTTTGGATTTTTGCTTTTTTTAATACATAACATTTGAATCTAAATATTCTTTTTATTAAAACAATATCATTTTTGAACAGTAATTGCATCTGAAGGTGCAACTAAAAAAAATCTGATCAAGTGGACCAATGGCCTTTCACTCGGACTACCTGAATTTTAACACATTTTTACTCTATGAAAGTTCATAATCCTGTATGTTGGATTTGAGATCTCTTTTTCTGCGGTCTCTCTTCTTCTGGACCGCGCGTTTGCCATTGTTTCCTTGCCTCAGCCCACTTCGGTTAAAGAGCTGCAGGCTTTTCTGAGTAAAATCGCATATTACCTTCAGTTTATTCCGGGGCTTCTATGGTTGTGTACCCGCTCCACCATCTTCTGCATTAGGATGAGCCTTTCATACCTTGAAACAGCAGACTTGTGTCTGCTCCATGCTTACTGCTTATTCTATGGGTCAACACCTTGTGCTTGCTACTGCGTGTCTCCGTATGCGGTGGGAGTGGTGTTGGCACATAAAAACTCTGACAGGTGTGAACGCTCCATTGCATATGCAACAGTGGATCATAAGCCTTTAATGTCATTTTTCCATCTTACTGCATCCTTGCCGGAGAGGGCCCTCATCGGCTTCAGCAATGGACTCTGTTTCTTTCTTGGTACAATTATGAGATCCATTTTCACCCTACGGCCCAGCATGCAAATGCAGACACTCTCCTGACTCCCTGCCAGACCAGATCCTACCTTTGACAAGAAAGAACTCCTGTGTTTTTATCTTGATGCTGAAGCTCAGGCTACTGTGGATTGTTTCCTCTCTTACTTCATCTCAGTTGTTGACTGCTGTTGTGTCCAACCGTGGGCTTAGAAGAGTTTTGTGTTATGTTCACAAAGGGTGGCCTGATGTTGCTCGATGCTAGGTGTCTAATCCCCTAGGGAACTACTGTTCTCTTCAGTTACGTCTATGTGAGTATGAGGGGGGGCGGGTCCTCTTTTTGGCTCTGGAAGATCAATCATAAATACAACACCAATAGCACCATACATAATAATCATCGGTTTTCATTAATCGAGTGTTATAAATGTTGCATCATAGATATTGGGAGCATCCTGCATGAGAGCTCTTGCTTCTCAGCATGTTTTTGGCCTGCTTTGGACAGTGATATAGTGTGTCTCAAAGGCATGTGCTCACGGTTTGCCTCACAACAGGCAATCTCCCATGCTTTTCTTTCTCCCTGGCCTCAACCTCAACAGCTGTGGGAACATAATCATGTTGATTATGTGGGCCCGTTCATGCATTCTTACCTTTTTCTTTTTTTTTGTGGAGGCTTACTCCAATTTCTCATATGTTTTTCGGTGCCATACAATGTGTACAGCTGTGACTACACAATCGTTGGTCTGTCACACACCTTGGCTTCTAATAACGGTACCCAGTTTATGACGACAGCTTTTCGTGACTTTTGTGTTCAGTTCGAAATTTTCCATGTAATGGCATCTTGCTTTCACCCATAGTTGAAAGGAGAAACGAAAAGACGTGTCCACCTTCAAAGTGCAGATGTGAAAGTACGTGGTCTCTTCTCCGTTGAAGATGCACTGCTGCGTTTCATGTTCTCCTACAACTTCACGCTGGTGTGTGATTGTTGCCCCACCAAACTACTTCACAGCCGACAACCAAGGACACTGCTGCACCTGCTATTGCTGCGTTCATGACAGGCTCCTGGCTGCTACTACTGGCCAGGCTCCGCTGTCTAGGCAAAGGGCCTAATGCCTTTGAGTACCAGGCATTGTCGCTCCCACCGCCTGTGCTCTGTGTGCACTCTTGGTGGTATGGTGTGCCACCACTGGGATCAGCTGCACTCCCGGGTGCCTGTGGAGGCCAGTTCGCAGTCTCCATTGCCGCCGCCGCCACTGCACTTCGTGGGTTCACTGCAGGTGCTGGCCCCAGTAGTGGCCGCCTTTACCGCACCTTCATGGACACTTCGTGCCACACGTGTTACAAAACCTCTTCCTTTCTTCATGGCCATGCCATGTCGGGCGCCTGCTACTGCTCCTGCTACCATACTGCTTGCACCGCCTCTAGCCTGCTGATATTTCCTGTTCAGGGGATGTCGCCGTTATGCTGCCTGACACCTCATCGCCCAAGCAGAACAAACGGCCACCCTCCGCAGCTATGGGTGACTCACAGACTCCACTCTCGCCCATCTTGGGCTTGTCATTGGCACCGGATTCTCACCAGGTGTGTGTCATGTGGGGTGGGCTGCCCTTGGCCCCCCACACTGTCATTAGAGCCTGTATACACCAGTGCCAGCCCTCAGCCACCTGGCCAAACCCGCACCTGGTTTGGCAATACCCATGGACATTGAATGGATTTGATCTTCTCTGGTAGACATTTCTTCCCTAAAGGGGGACGGGGGACGGGGGGGGGGGGGGGGTAGTCTTAGAACTCTGTGACACATACAATCACAAATAGTGTGTGCCATAAAATGTGTACACAACCGGCCAACAGACAGTTGCTCAAATCATCACAGCGTTGCTGCAGCGCCATCACAGTTCTGTGGCCATTAGGTGCATGTGGCCAAGCCCATGGGCCACTTCTGTTTTGACTACCGAACTGTGTAGACAATCACGTGCTTCCTTGTACCTAACCATATGCACACCTAACTTGTGTCATAACTTTGCTTGCTCTATTAAACGTGTTGCAAGTTACAACAACAATTGTACTACAATTTAGCAGAGATAACTAAATAATTTTTTCTACTTGGCTCATTTTTCAGTTGAAGCTACTACACGTTGGCATGCATAGAAATTTTAAATTTAAATTTAAGCAGGTTCAGTTACACTAGGATATGTACCTATTTGATTTAATTTTCCTCCCTCCCCCAAAATGTGCACCTTATTAAGTCTCCAAGTGCATTACATCTATACTTGGTATACGTTTTGGTTCGTAATTGTTTGTAACATTTCCTTCCTTCTTCCACCCCTACTTGTATACACTTCCTCCTCCTCCCCCCCCCCCCCATCTTATCCTCTTTAAATTTTAGAGACAATACGAGCATTACCTGTTTTATCCCTGTATATAATTTTATCACTGACTTACCTATAGTTAGCTGACATTGCTTAGGGACTTCTAATAATCAATTATAGTGTTGACTTGTAATGTTAGGTGGGCAGCCATATGACTCGTGTCACAGTGGGCTAGCATGCTGTGCTTTATTGATATTTTTGAGTGAACATTGTGGCGTATTTGACCATGCCCAATCCTATCCTTCTCTCCCACCCCCCCCTCCTTTCCTACATCCAATCCTATTAGCATGTTATCGCACTTATACTGAGAAACCTGATATTTTTCATATGACTTAATATATCTTGTAGCCAAGTTTTCATAATTTCTATGTCGTCAATCAGTACAGAGGGCACAAGATGTCATTATTGTAATTATTTTATTCAAATAACTTTTAATTTTAAGCTTGTACCATCTGGCGGCTACTGGGCCTTCTTTACCCTTTTACGCTGTTTCCCCCTTCTCACCACAGTTTGGCATGTGAATGTAATTGAACACATTAACTAGACATCCATGTTTATGGATTATGCTTTGGTTATGTGTCTCCACTGAGATATAATTTTATATCCCATTGTTTTCAAAACTTGTAAATATATTCTGCATGTAATGTCTTTGTTCTCCTTGTTAGTATTGTGATTTCAATCTGTAAACATCAGTAGTGTAATGTACTTCTATTAGTTGTGTCACAGATCTGATGATGTGTTGAAATGCATAATTTTAAAATAAAGTATATGGCAACCAAGACATTTAAAGACAAATTTTTATGCAAACTAAATCATGTGAATGAACTTTTCTTATGGCCTACCTAAACTTCTCTATACAATTTTTTTTTTTTTTTTTTTTTTTTTATTTATTTATTTATTTATTTAAGCTATGGTAATAAGTTTGATTCACTTGTTCATTTCACTATACCAACAAGTTTACTATTACAAATTAACAGTCAACTGTAACTTCCACTAAATCTACTCTATAGTCATGGTTTACCATTTGATGAAGTAAATATTTTGTCATCATATTAAGATGAATGATGAAAATTAGATGGATAGATCACAGAACTAATGAGGTGGTGGTTAATCAAATCGGGAATAAAAGGAGTTTCTGGCATATCCTGACTAAGAGAAGGGATAGACTGGTTGTTCAAAGACCGATACAACTTCAAGCTGCTGTGCTATATTATTTCCTTTATTTACTTAGATTTCATTTATAATCACGGGAAGAGCTGTAACATGTTTTGATCTTATTTAAGAAGGTTAAATACTGAAAATAAATTGTGTTGTTTCTCTCTATTTGTGTATTGTACTTTATAATGTCTCATTTTCTTTTTGAAGCTCATCAGGAATGACAGCAGATGGACCTGTTGGATTTTCAACTCCATCAAGAATGCTGCAGGCTCCAGTGGGCGAGATGCCCCTCAATGATGTAGCACTTAATCATTGTGGAACAGTGTTGTATACTGCGGCCTCAGATCGTGTGCGTGTGTGGGATCTCAGGAAGTAAGAATTTCTTTTTACAGTTTACAATTAGTCAAGGCCTCCTTATTTATTGTCATTTATTGGGTTGTCTTTTCTTATTGTCTATTGTGGTGTCTTTTCTTGTCTTGTCTCTTTTTGTTCAACATCCACAGTTATTGCATTTAAGTCAAAATACAATAAAATAATTCTTGGAGAGCTTTGTGTGTACATATTTTACTGTACTATAATAGCATAAACCTTCCTTCATGTAATAGACTACAGTGGTGCATTCATTTTAGAGAAAATTTAAATCTTTGGTGTGTATACAGGGAAAGATACAGAAATGCAAATAAGTTGTAATACCTGAAAAATAACTTATTAAGTTTAACTACTATTAACCTGTGATTATTATGTATGGTGCTATTCGTGTTGTATTTATGAAGCCCTTCCTTGAAAACAATACAAGCAGAATGTATCACATGGTTCTGAAATGTATAATTGTAACATATTTTCAGAAGATACAAAAACTTGTAACTGAATAGAGCTGTCTGTAGTAAATAAAATTATTGGTATGTAGCCATGAACATTTATTTCTTATTGCTATTGTTTCAGATGTGTATCATTCAGCCATCATCAGAGCGATACTAAGTCAACTAGACTGTCATTGAAGAGTGCCTGTCCACTTTCTACACTGTGTAAGCTTAGCAAATCATTGGAAAAGACGTATAAGGCTGTAGTGCTGTCCATGGAGATTATACATAATTGTAATCTGTCGTTAACTTTGACGGCAGAGAAGTATGAAGCCATAATGGAGAGCATATGTAATCACACTGCCATGTCTTTGATTGTGTACAAATGTCAGTGCCAGAATACTAATATTATCAGGAATAACACCATCATCCCGATTAATTAAATTAGTTGTCAGCTGAATTTCAGTGGCTTCTCTAAAAACCGAATTCCAGAAGGATGATACACAAATTTGGCTGGTGAGTAATTTAATGTATCGGGATGATGGTTTTAATTGGAATCTGGCACACACGATTGTATCCAATCAAAGACAATGGCAGTATGGTTACATACACTCTCCATACATTACATTTCGACTTTGTACTTCTGTCATTGAAGTTAACCAAAAATTATGATTGTATATAATCTCCATGGAGGGCACTACAGCCTTTTACATCTTTGCTGTTGATTTGCTATGCTTATACACTTTAGAAGGCAGATGGAAACACTCTGTTGACAGTCTAGTTGCCTTAAGTATCACTCCATTGACGCTGAGTGATATACAACCGAAATATTAGCATTAAGAAATACAAAAATTGTTATGGCTGAATACCTGTAATTTTAACAATGTAAAGATTCACAAGAGCTATCTGTGTTAGTAAATATTATCTGAAGTATTTGCCATCAGTTTTTTCCTGCAAAATTGTCTTCACCATTAAAATAAACATCCAGTTGCATACTTCGTGTTGCTAGGGGAGGAAATGTTCTGAAACTTTATTGCACTAACAGCAATCACAGTTTTATCAATGCCTGTTAAAGCCACCAATCTTTTAACTAGTTTGGTGCCTCCTTCCACCTTTCTGTTTCTTGTACTAATAGGTTCATTTCAATGCAACTGTTATCCTGAACATGATCTAAAATGTTTTTATTTGTTCTAGTAATTGTAAGGATTTACAATTTTACTCATTTACAGCTCCATCCAGAACCGAACTAATTTGTCCATTTTACAAGTAAAGGTTTTCCATCTAATTCTTACTTCAGTAGTTCATATCTCAGATACTACAGATTAACTATATAAAAACTTTTTTTTCTGTTGTTCATATTTGTGTACGGGTAGTTGCATAGACAATGTAAATATTACCCAAGTACATTTACTAGTAATGGAAGATCACAGTTGGAGTTCAACAATATAATGAGGACAGTTTACAACTCACTGCAAAGACCTTTGACGACTTGTGACAGGCACATAAAAAGACACATACACATACAACACTTAAGATATCAGCCATTGGCCTTCCTCAGAATAGATAGCATTCATGACAGAATTTGTAACTTAACTGTTGTCAAGCAATGCAGCTGCGATCATTACAGCAACACAAAATAAAAATATTTTACCTTTAGTTATTCCTTTGATGTTCTCACTATGTCACCATTTTAGAACACAACAGTCGTCTTTAAGGCTACACTTCTCCAAATGCTACGCAAATGTTATATTTCATCATAAGTATTCATTGCATTGTCATACTGTAGTGACTGACAGTGCAAAGAATACTTCTAACATGACTATGAACTTGTGCATCAGCTCTGGATCATGCATTACCAGCAGTCTTTGGAGCTCTTTGAGGGTAAGAGTTTGCTAGGAGTGCTCTCATCTTCCCCATACAGTGGCACAAGAAATCACAGTGCCCCTGGGCAGCCTCACGGACAGCTCATGTGCCCACAACTGACCTAAATGAAAACATTTTTTTGGAATCACATAATCTTAAAAAGGAACTAGCTCCCATAAGTTGTCTATTGTATAATTATACATACAGTTACATTCAAAAATATAATGAGGATACTTTGTATCTCATCACAAAGACATCCATGAAGCTGTGACAGGCACTGTTGAATTCAAATCTGGACTTTACACTATGGTTACATTCCCTTTTATGTTATAGTCTCCTGTCTACTCAGCCCTATTCATAATTACCTGTTACAATATATATTACTGCTTTTGCAGGTATGAACCAGTGGGAAAACTTGTTGGTGGGCATCAAGCAGCAGTAATGTGTTTGGCAGTTGGCAAATTGTCTGAAGAGGAGGATATTGTTGTAACAGGATCCAAAGATCATTATATAAAAGTAAAACTTGCACATTTTCTAATTTTTCCCCAATAATTTTGTAATAGAAACGATTTTGTAGCTTTCATTCTTTTCATTCACAGGTTTTTGAAGTGAACAGAGGGAGTTCGAATGTCTTCCAGCCTAAAATGAATTTAAATCCTCCACACTATGATGGAATCCAGTCACTTGCAATTAGAGGAGATATATTATTTTCTGGCTCACGAGATATGTGCATAAAGAAGTGGGATTTGTCTAAGCAAGAACTCATACAGGTACCACCAGTTGTAGTTACTTTTAAGATACTTTTAATAATATGTAAATTAATCAACACCATTTCAGTTTGTGGCAGTGAATTGGCTGGTTACAATTACACAGTGTTTTATTGTGCATAAATGGCTTTAGTATAACTGTGCTTCAGCAGTACTAAAGTACAATTATCAAGATAATTGTAACTGTGTCCCAGGAAGTAGAATTGCATCTATAAAGTACTTCAATTGTATCCATGTTAATACATCTTTACACAAGATTGTTTTTTAGGTTGTGACTAAGTGGCTCCACCATCCTATTTTGTTGACACTCATACTATATACTCACGTTAAAATTGTTCACAATTTTTGGTAGGTAAAGGCCCATCAAAAATCTCATACTTAGATTCTAACTATAGCCTCACTTAATGCCACAAAACTTTGTTACTACAGCAATCCAGCATATAAAACTGATTATGAAGACCTAATTAGTGCTACAGAAAATATGGCAATCAAAAGTTATTGCACTTCATACATTCAGCACAAAAGTAACATTGTATTCTTAACAACTTGTTATTCCACACAACTGAATGTGATCACAAGTGTCATCTATATAAGTAAATATTAATAGTTCACTGAGATGGGTCCAGTTAGTACTGACGATTGAAAGTTTACTGTTAAATTATATAGTTTCTTTCTTATGCTCTGGTCCTTAACAAGAATAAGATTGTTTACAATGCTACAGAGTAGATGTTTTTAAAGTTGAGTACCATTGTCAAAACAAAATGCTTCACCTTGTATTTTCCACATCCTTACACCAGTAAGCTGTCAATGCAGAATTCATGATCATTTAATAATTCTAAGTGCATTGTAATGCACATTTAACAATGGTTGTGTAGGACCTCCCAGTTACGTTTTCCCAGAATAAGCAACCTGCGTGTCAGCAGACCTAAAATTCTGTTATTAATTTTCATAAAATAAATTTTCTGTTGCTAGTATTGTAATACATGTTTTTCCAGCATTTTGTTGACATATTCAATGCAACATCTAAGGTTAATTAAAGCTAATGGTGTTATGTTGGCCTTGTATCTCACAGATACAACATGACCACCTATGTTGCTCATAGTCACGTGACCATTGCAGTCTTAAACAAACTTTTAACTCATTTCCTGATACTCATTGTTCATGAGAGAAGCATATTGTTCATCGTGAGAGTAATATTTGTGTGTTCTTCTTTGAATAAAATAGTAATAATATAAAGATTTCTGCCTTTGTTTTAACTAGATCACTTTTTTTAGATTGAAATGGTGTATTAATAAATACTTAATGCACCACTAATCATTGAAAAACAGTTTTCAGTGTTTTTTTGTTTTGTTTTTGTTTTCAACATTGTCAATAATGCTAACGAAACAAAAGTGACAGTAATTACCAAAACTGAAACCAGTGTAATACCAACAGTAAAAACAAAAGTGACAATTTTCCAGGGGTAGCATAAAATTATGGAATAGAAACCTAAGTAAATTACCTTGACAAAGTGCTGTCGATCAGACAGTGGGAGCCTATACTTAAACCAAGAAATAATGCCCCTCTAAACTGCTGGTAAACAACCCTAATTAATATGGTGGAGTGGACATTTTTGGTTACATACAGGTGAAGGTGCAGTGGGAATGACTTGCGAGCCATACGTTACTAGGCCTGCTTTATTCCAGTGTGTGATTTTTATAGCACCATAGAATTCAAGGTTATGTTTCTCACATCTGTATCACTTGAAAAAGCAATGCTAGTGCGGTTCTGTGTGTGACACAAAAAGAAGTCATTTATCAGGCAATGAGAACCCAACTTATTTTGTTTCATTAATTCATCCATTCATTCAGTCATTGTCCACCATTCATTCATATATACATGGTGTTTGCAAGTCCGATTGTGAAGGAGAGCTATCAGGGATGTGGAACACATAAACTTAGCATTAGCAACTGCACCTCAAGATAACAAATTTAAACAATCTCATTCTATTTTTATATAGGAAAGAAATTTTGGGTACAATGTAAATAAGTTAGGGGTAAAGGTCACTGCTCATATGCCTCAACGTATGTGTGTTCATGACCTTTACTTTTAGATTATTTTGATTCTACTTTACTGCATTTTTACTTTTGTTGTAAAATGGGACCACGGCTTATTTAACAACAGAAATGACATCATACCTTATGATAAATTGGAATGGAAAGGTCCACATCTTCAGTAATAACTGTAACATGAGAGAAATAGGTTGTTAGCTGGGAATAGTGTAACTTATATATAACAGTTCAGCACTTCAAAAATTAGTAAACTGTTCATTGTTTCATGACTGTTGTGCAGTATTCAGAACAGAACACTCCCTTTTAATTATGAAAGAAGAAAATAGGAAATGAATTATTGATTAGTTTCTCATGAAATGCGCCTACAAAATTTACCCCACAAGAATGAATATAAGTGTAACACCATTTATAATTTCACTTTCAAACACGAAAGTGAATACAAATCATTAATAGGCACTCAAATGGAAAGCTGTTAAGAAATACACTCCAATTTATGGTTACATTACATTTAATGTTAACTGTTGTGTCATGAGAAATTTATCTGAGAAAATCAAATGATTTGAAAATTAATGGGACCACACACAAAAAAGTAGCCAGCAACAAACCACCAAATGAATTTGTTGTAGCTGTTTTTGTTATTGGTTGGAATACACTTTACAGTTTAACTGTTCAGGACAATGTTACCGATCATTCATTAAATATCCATGCCTAACTCAAAGAATTAGTAAAATTTGTTTTTTGAATAAACTGGCAGCAGTCTCAGGGTTGTGATTGTGGAGTAAATTAGACTTAATGAAATGAAATTGCATTTGCATTTCATCTCAAACAATTTCAGTCCATGCATCAATGGTGGAATATCATCACCGATCTCTGCAAAAAAAAAAAAAAAAAAAAAAAAAAAAAAAAAAAAATATTATAAAGGAATTAGTAAAATGAAATTAATGTAAACTTGATATCATTTTAAATGGTAATTATTATTCAATAAAGAACATATAACATCATAAATTATACTTAATTTCAAAACTGGATTCCTCTTAACAAATTATCGACAAATGTGGACCAACCAAGGAACTAAACACAATAGTGACCACTTTAGTTTGTTACAGGCTCTGGCATAGAACAACTGAAAGTCACAAGTCTGTTTCTTGTTTTCTACAATTTTAATTACTATTCAGCATTCATTTAAAATGTCTTATTGCTTTCTTTAATTATGATTTATTGTCCTTCCTTTATACACAAATTTGTGTTAAATTTTTTTTTCTCAACAGTTCGATTTTGAAGTAACAATCTAATCTTTATTCTTGAAGGTTGTTGTTTCATTCATTTTAGGTTGGTGACTCAGGACTCTACCATTCAGCACTTTGATGCTTCATGTGAGGGTGATACTGCAGCACCAACTACTATCCCCAGTAATAATCTTTGACATAAATGTGCAGTCATGTCTGGCTTTCTCCAGTAGTTCAGCAGAAATTCTTCATTTTTTTTATCTCTATTCATCTGTTTTTCCAAAGTGACAAGTTTTGCATTAAGGTTCTATTTCTTCTAAATCTTAACATAAAAGCCTCTGACTCTCATATAACAATGCCAATTAAGTTCTTCTGATATCCCAGTCACATTTACATGATGGTATTCTTGTAATAACTGACTTACATGCTCCATGTTCATATTGGTATGTGCTATAGAAAGGCAACCAGCTCCAGGCTTATACTAAATCTCTGCCTTCATTGAAGCTTTTGTGCCACTCAGAAACAAGATTTCTTTAAAGTGCCTTGTCTGCATATGCTTGCTTAATCATTGTCCACAATTCACCATTTCACATGGGAATTACCCAATCTAAATGCAAAATGTAATTTTCATTCTTTGCCTACTATCAACAGTTGTTGTCACCGTAACTAATGCCACATATTCCAAGCAGCGTGTTGCTTAGCACAGCCTTACCACCTAGTGAGTTTGTGCAGAAATATGGTGAAGGTTGTTTGAAGGATGTATGCATGCCATGTAACCCAAAACATTTATTCCTTTTTAATAATAATATGTAGATAGGGAACAACTCACCATAAAGACGAACGTTGAGCCACTCACAATTCTAAATTTTCGGCTGAGGTCTTCCTCAGAAAGAGAACACTCATCCACACAATCACTCAGGCACACTCATCCACACACATTAGCCATTTCTGGACGCTCAACACAGTCTGACTACACGGCAAATGGAAGGGATGGGAAGGGGGAGTGGGAAATAGCGGAGGAGAGGGAGAAGTGGCGAGGGAAGATAAGGGTGACGATACAACGAGCAGAGGCGATGTCAGGTGGAAAATGAGATTCAGAATGAAAAAGAGGGGGGGGGGGGGGAGTTTACATAAACCACAGGAATCTTACAGTAGGGAAGGGGGCGTGAATCCGAAGGAAATGTAGGATATGAGAGGGAGGGGGACTGTGGGGCATGGGATGTAAGATGTTAGGTTATCTGAGGTTGAGGCCAGGATGGTTGTGGGACCATAGGATATGCTGTAGGGATAACTCCCATCTCCACAGTTCAAAAAAGCTGTTGGAGGAGAGGAGGATAAGATGGCTTGGGTGGTGAAGCAGCTGTTAAAGTTAAGTGGGCTGTACCTGCCCCAATCCCACTCCCCACCCCTCGCACACTTGTCCGCAGGTTAGCAGAATTTGAGGCCAGTGACTCTGGGCCCTTAGAGCGCGTGCCACATAACTTGGTGGGTGAGGTCTGGATGCGCAGAAGCACAGGTAGGCCTATGTCACGTCACGTGACCTGCTGGCCAATAGCTGTCAGTCAGCTGTTGCGCGCGGTAGAGTTCGTATCGTACTGTGTGGAGCGACAACTGGTTTTGGCATTCTGCATTGTGTTTTTTTGCGAGTTATTTCGGAGCATTCAGTTGACTATGAGTAGCAACAGCAAATTTCAACCTGTATTACACAAACAGGCAAGAGAAATAGTGTTTCGCGTGTATCAATTCTTTAGACGGGAGTCAGAAGCGGCTGATCACAAAGCCTCTACTTATTACCACGTTAAAAATTATTTTGTGGTAGTTAAGCTTGAATTGTGTAATTTTATACTATGTGTACTTCCCTGGCAAAGAAATTGTAACACAATTTTTGTTCTTAATTATGCTATTTCGTTGTGGATTTTGTTTAAAGCTTGTCTTCCAGCTTCAACAGCTTTGACGATTTTGTTATGAACTCTATTATCGTTGAGTATTATCCGTTTTCCTGACTGTGCCTCGACGAATAACTTTGCGGTGTGTAGCAAGCAATCCTCATTATTTTATTGTTATTACAACCTGAACTTTCACTGTAAAATATCTTGGTTTTATTTATGCTAGTGGGACATCTATTTTCACTTTTGAAAAAATTGTACGAAAATCGCTAGACAAAATGTTTTACAAAAGCTTTTATTCATGGCTGACTTCTACAGTTCCTGGTTGCCATCATCTGATCTTTATTGCATGGATGTCAGTATCTTTCATTTACCTGTACATGATCAATTTTACAAAAAATAAATCAAGAAATGTGAAACATCTTGCTTTGATCAGTAAGCACTTGCTTGATGGGCATCAGTACGAAGACTGAACATGCGTCGCTTGTAACGTTTTTAGATAGTCTCCTTGTATTGTACAATGTCAAACATATACAATTATTCTATCATGTCATATGATATGTCACTTAATACAGTGATAGAGTATTTTAATAACTGCTTCGAAAAATCCAGATTTCGAGATACAATTAAGGGAAAAATCTAAAATTTGTCAATTTCTAATTTATAACTTTTTTATGTTCACAAATTTACTTTGAATTCGTAATCTGTCGTGAACATCTAATGTGGTTCTTCAGTGATAATGGCTAGAGTGATCTCCCTAGAAGAACTGTGTATATAATTTACAGATATTTCGTGTTAATCGACTGAGCTACGAAATGAATTTCTGTGCCGCTCAGAAAATTATGCCCTGCCATGTAAACACAATAGGTACAAGAGAAAGAGACTCATAAATACTTGTAAATGCGCCACAGTTTTCCCAACAATCAAACGAGCGTTGTTTTTCTGCATTACACTTTTTATGCAGCCGTGTGTGTTCAAGACTCGCAGCTTGACATTTCCTTGCGCTTGTATGCGGCCCTAACTTTTAACCTAAGTGACAGTCAGCAGCTGACTGCGGAATGGAACGGAGTACAGCTAACGCACAGTCCGGCTATGCTGCAACAGCTGGTCCCCCCACCACCACACAACTACCTGCACAGAAGAGCCAGTCCACCCGCCAAGTTACGTGGTGCGCACTCCAGTACCTATGACAAAACGTATTCTGTAGCTGTGTCATTTCAACTTGAGTGTTCGTAAAGTGACTGCCCTTTCATTTATTAAGTATGGAAGAGAAGCTAGAAATCAAGCAGTTAGGCACACATCAACCAAAAGATTTCTTCATGTCTCAACTCGATGGAAAGAAGAAACTTTCTGCTATACATGGTTCTGCAAAAAGTCTTGGCTAACTGTGAGTGAAGAGAAACAAAAATTGTTTTGTTTTTACTGTGTGTTGTTCGGTGGTGAAGGATTGTGGACAACATTCGACTGCAAGAATCTAAAGCATTTAATTGAGCAAATTAAGAAACATGAGGTAAATGGGCTTCATTTAGAAAATGCTTGTAAATATAAAATGTTTAACACAATTAAAATTGTTGCTCAGACAGATTTGGTGTATAAAATGTCAATTCAGAAACATAATTAGTTACAAAGAACACGCACACAATAAACAGACTAGTAGAGTGCTTATTGTTTGGTGGAACTCATGAGTTAGCACTAAGAGCTCACAATGGAAAACAAGAGCCGGCAAACTGTGGCAATGTCTTAGATTTATCTCTTTTGCAAAATCTTGATGGTATATTAGATGATCACTGAAGCAGCTCTAGTAATTCTGTGTGGAAGTATACATCACAGGTAATACAAAATGAGCTTCTGAACTGTATGTATCAAATGTCCATTGAAGAACTGAATAAAGAGATTAACGACGCCACTTTCCAGAATGAAAATTTCACTCTACAGTGGAGTGTGCACTGATATGAAACTTCCTGGCAGATTAAAATTGTGTGCCGGAACCGGGACTCGAACCTGGGACCTTTGCATTTCGGTACTGGTGGAAGTAAAGTTGTGAGGCGGCATCGTGAGTCATGTTGGGATAGCTCAGTCAGTAGAGCGCTTGCCCGTGAAAGGCAAAGGTTCCAGGTTCGAGTCCCGGTTCCGGCACACAATTTTAATTTGCCAGGAAGTTTCGATGCCACTTTCGTTTCTGTGCAGTGTGACGAAACTACAGATATTATGTGAAAAAGTCAATTTGTCATTATACTACGGTATATTAAGAAACCTGTGGAAAGATTTATTTCCTTTGAAAACTTTAATGATAGGCCAGCATATGGACTTCGAAAGGTTCCTGACGTCTTTTTAAAACCTCACTATGTTCAAGAACTACTCATTGCTCAGGCATACGATGGAGCCCCAGTAATGAGGGGCAGTCACAATGGTATGCAGACACTGATGCAGAGCACTTTCCCACATGCCAAGTAAGTTTACTGCTATGCGCACCAAATGTATTTGGTTCTTGAGAAGGCTTGCAGTAAAAGCATAAACTCGATAAGAATGCTCTTCACAAATATTGCTGGTTTTACAACATTTTTTTCTCCATCTTCCAAGCAAAGTGATTTGTTACAGACAGTCTGCAACAAGAGAATTCCTTCAGTCCCTTCAACTAGATGGAACTTCTACATACATCTACATACATACTCCGTAATTCACCATAAGGTGCGTGGCGGAGGGGAACTTCCAGTCCCGCATTGTAAATACTGTCTAAGAAAACACATTGCACATATTGGAATGTTTTGAAAAGATTGAGGAAGATGATCCCTGGGATGAAGTTACAATGAGAGAAGTACTTGCCTTAAATTTACTTCACAATCCACACTTTTTGTTCACCCTTAATTTTTCTATGATATCATGAAAGCCATTGATATTTTCTATAACACAGTTCAGATACCAAATGCAAATACAGTTACCATATCCAATGCATTGCAGCATTTTGAGTGTGCTGTATCTGAAATATGAGAGAACATTTAATGGTTTGGAGTTTCTGATTATGAGTGTATTGCTCCTACAAGAAAACGTTCCAAATCTAGCAGTGATCTTAATCTGAAAGCAGATTCCAAAGAAGTGTGTGCCTTTCTGACCAACCAACTGTAAAAAAGATTTCAAAACTTTCAAGTATTTAGTAGCTTTGAAATCATTGATCCATTTGCTTCTTTTAGAGAACATTTCCCAGCCAGTTTCATCAATACTTTTTCATTAAACTACAGTCTGTTTATCTACCATGATAAATCGAAAAAATGAACTGTCAGTGATTTATTGCAGTGATACATTTAGAGGCATTATATCGATTTGTGAGCCGTTTACTTTCTTTGTGAAACATTCCTTCAAAAGATCGTTCACTGAAGAGCACAAAACATTACATATTGTGCTAACTCTGCCAATTTCAACAGCAGAAGCAGACCACAGTTGCAGCATGTTAAAATGAATCAAAAGCTTCCTCAGGAACAATATGAGTCAGGAAAGGCTGAAATTACTAGCTGTTTGTTGCATTAACAAGGAGGAAATCCGTGATGTTTGAAACTTCAACAACAGAGCAATTGACAAGTACGTGAGTTAGAAGAACAGACTTGCACATTTACTGTACAAGTAATATGTCAGAAAATAGATCTCATTAGTTAGGTAAAATACACATGAAACTGCTCCTAGGCAAGGTTTTTCCCAGAGCTTTTAGCTTGGCTATAAGGCAAAAGCCAGGATGATCCCTGTTGTCTCTCGGGTGCATTCCCAATAGGAAATAAGTCACATACGTCCTCCCATGGTTCATTTTGATATCACAATCAGTACACAGAAGCACAAGTACAATAAGTATGAACTTCAGCATGAGAAGAGCTGGTGAACTTTGGTTCCAATCCAAACACCTCCAAGCCCCCCCCCCCCCCCCCCAAGTTCTTCAATAAATTGTGTCACCACAGCATAAACTCAGACACTCACAAAAGTACACAGAACACCAGCGGAACTGGTGAATCAGACCACCTACAATATTACATACACACAACCCCTCCCTCCCCCCCCCCCAAAAAAAATGGTAATAAAATAAAAATGTTTATTGCACATTTGTATAAATTTTTATTAGCTACAGTGTTACATGGATTATATTAATTACTGTATAATTAGCATATTTATATCTTTTGAATGTGTTTAAATGATGATATATAAATGGAGATTATATAAATAACACTTCAGACTGATTCCATCATACTAGGTACTAACTTTTTGTCTGGGCCCCACCAACGAAAATGGGCATAGTGTGGCAAATCTATTTAAAAACTAGCATTGGAAACTAGCATTTACAAATAACTTCAGGAACATGAATATGTCACTCACTTCACCACGAGAAATAACCTTCATAATAAAATCTTTAAAAACAAAGCATTTTAATGGTTACGACAAACTATCAACAAAGTTAATTAAAGCATTTTCTTGTGAATTTAGCACAATTTCAAGTTGTTTGTGTAACCAGTCTATTATAACTGGAACATTTCCTGATTGGTTAAAATTTGTGGATATTAAACCTCTCTGTTCAAGAAAGGGGATAGAGAGATACCATCAAACTACAGACCGACTTTAATTTTATCAGCATTCTCAATAATTCTAGAAAAGGTAATGTATGAGCAACTTCTCAACTACCTAACCTCTAATGACATATTCTCTAGAACACAGTGTGGATTTCTGAAAGGTTCTGATATCAAGAAGGCTATTTACACCTACAGTGAGAATGTACTTAATTCATTTGTGATTTATCAAAGGCATTTGATTGTGTGACCCCATAACATCCTTTTAAGTAAATTAGAATTCTGTGGTGTTACGGAAATTGCTGCAAAAATTGTTGAAGTCATACCTTGCTAACAGGAAACAAAGGGTGTCCGTGCAACGGACTAGTGAATTAAGCCAACAGTCATCAGATTAGGAAGAAATTATGTGTGATGTCCCACAAGGATCCATCTTAGGGCCATTGTTTTTTCTTGTGTACATTCACAGCTCTCAACAGTTACACTGCCATAAGCAGAGTTCGTTTTGTTTGCAGATGATACAAGTATTGCAATAAATAGCATCTTGAGCATAGTTCTGGAAAGGTCTGCTATTGATATTTTCGTTGATATTAATAATTGGCTTAAAGCCAGCTAATGGATATTAAACTTTGAAAAGACTTGCTACATGCAGATCAGAACATATAAGAGATTCCCATCCAGTGTACGCATAAAGCATGGAGAAGAACTGATAGATGAGGTTGACAGTATAAATTTCCTGGGATTACAACTTGATAATAAATTCATTTGGGAGGATCACACCACAGAACTGCAGAAACTACTTAACAAATCTATATTTGCAATACGAGTGGTATCAAACATAGGAGACATAAAAATAAAAAAGCTTGCATTCTTTGCTTACTTTCATTCCATAATGTAATATGGTATGATATTTTGGGCTAACTCTTAAAGTCAAGCAAACGTTTTTAGAGTACAAAAGCATTTAATACATATTATTTATTATGTAAATTCACGGACATCCTGCAGAAGCCTCTTCAAAGAACTGTGTATATTAACTAGTGCCATTTAGAATATATTTATTCCTTAATTATATTTATCATAAATAATATATCTCTTTTCACAACAAACAGCTCAGTTCATACCTACAGTACTAGGAACAAAAATGATCTACACAAGGACCTAAACCACTTACTTTAGTTAAAAAAAGGGGCCCACTAATCAGGGACACACATTTTCAATAATTTACCAACAACCACAAAAAATATAGCTACGAATACAGATCAGTTTAAGAGGAGCCTAAAAGACTTTATAGGGGCCAAATCCTTCTACTCCACTGACAAATTCTTAAATAGAACCAAATGATGCATTTATCTGTATTCACATAATTATTATTATATTATCAGCTTGTAAAAAATGTGGGTACCAGTAATAGTATTATTATATTATCAACTTGTGTTAAAAAAATTGACATGTTCCACATCCACAAGGATCAACTCAATCCGGATCTATGGAACAAATCTTCTAATCTAATCTAAATCTAATCTAATCTGAGCACGAGCCACCACTGCTTCAGGCTTTTCGTACTAATAACTTAGTCATGTGGGTAGAGTGACAATATTTGGTGGTCACCGTTATAGTATCAACCACCACAGGTTTTTGAAAATAAATTTAGGCCTCTTACAAGCCTCATTTCAGCATCTGAATATTGTGCAGTATTATCATCCTGGCATCATTTTGTTTGAAATTACTCTGAAATTTTTGAACTATGATAATACTACTAGTTTCAACTGCAATTGACCACTTTATATATGAGTATTTATTGGGAGATATTTCTAGTCTAATAATAGTCTACTAATCATTTCATTCTCAGCAATCCCTAAAAATTGTCTTATTCCATGACATTTGTAGATTTTATGAAAATAATGAAATCACTTAATTAGGCACAGTTTGCTTATATTCTATTCATCTATGGAGATGTTTGAAAGTTTGTACCAGAATGCAATTTGAACCTGGGTTCCTGATCTACTATAAGCATCTATCATAATCAAGTAGGCATCAGATACCCTCCATAAATAAATTAAGCTGGCTTTGTCACTTTAGTTGAAATACTAATCTGAAGTTTCCCATTGCAACAGTAGGTAAGTACATTCTATCACAGCAACTACTTCAGTAAACTGATTTTATTTTTCCATAATTTTAACTATAGTGCTTTACAGGAGCGATATGGACAAAAACCACTAATTATGATAATTTTGTTGTATTTCACATCCGATAATATGTAGTGATGAAAACATCATGAGAGTAGGCAAAAAACACCATTGTCAAATGAAAGAATACTTTAAAATCTTTCAAGCAGTGTGACACTTCCTGATGAAAAAGAAAATTGGATGTAAAAGACCACCACATTTGGGCATTAGGTGGTGCTATTACATCATTTGTGTTTTTGAGAAGTGAGTCAATTCTTGAGGCACACTTAGATGGCCTAATTGATCTACAAACATACTGTTAATATCTATGAATTGACAGGAATTTTTACACTGCATTAGGTGGTTAATTTTTATGATACCTTATTTTATCTTAGTTCAGTCAGCAGCCAGCCGCCTTCATTAGAGTACTAGGCTTCTTTAAAGTTGTTAATTGCTGTTAATTGTATCGATAGGATGGATAAGATATGTGCCTGCTGTGTGCGGACGCAGGGGGAGTTGGCCGCGGTTCGCGAATAGCTGAGCGTGCTGTTGGCTACGGTCAGCCGTCTTCGGGCTGCTGTCTCGGGGTGCAGCGATGGTGGGGAGTCTGGTGCGTCGAGTGGGACACCTCAGGTGTCTCACGCTACGCTCTCAGTCCCTGCTACCGAGGCACCTTCAGGTGTACCGGACGTCGTCGAGCCGCCTTCTCCGCAAGGGGAGAGGCGGGTTGTACGGCGTTCGCGTCGGTCGAGGTGCACGGCCAATGTGGAGGCTGGACGTCCGTCCGCACCCGTTCGTCCTGCGAGTGAAAGTGTGGCCACTCCTTCAGCAGGGTCCGAGCAGGTGCACGGGGGGAGGGGATTATTAGTTATTGGGAGCTCCAATGTTAGGCGCGTGATGGAGCCCCTTAGGCAGATAGCGTCCAGATCTGGAAGGAATTCCAACGTGCACACGGTGTGTTTGCCGGGGGGTCTCATCCGAGATGTGGAGGCGGCCTTGCCGGCGGCTATCGAGGGTGCAGGGTGCAGTCGACTGCAAGTCGTGTCTCACGTCGGCACCAATGACGCTTGTCGCTTGGGTTCTGAAGACATCCTCAGGTCCTACGAGCGGCTGGCAGAATTGGTGAAGGCTGCTGCCTTCGCACGCTGGGTGCAAGCAGAGCTGTCGATTTGCAGCATTGTTCCCAGGGTTGATCGGGGTCCTTTGGTTTGGAGCCAAGTGGAGGGTCTGAACCAGAGGCTTCGCCGACTCTGTGACAGTCATGGCTGCAGATTTCTGGATCTGCGTTATCGGGTGGGGAATTTTAGGGTGCACCTAGATAGATCAGGGGTGCACTACACTAAGGAAACGATTACTCGGGTAGCAGAGTACTTGTGGAGTGCACATGGAGGTTTTTTAGGTTAGGCGCTAACTCTGATGAGCACTCACCTGTCAGCATTCAAACAGCGAATTCAGGCCACGTTCGGAACAAAATTCAAACATAAAAATATTAGCAGCGAACTTACAGAGTATTAGAAACAAAGTTACGAATTTGCAGCGCTGCATGGAAGTTATTGTGCTCAGATAGTTTTAGGCACCGAAAGCTGGCTAAATGATGATGTGGCAAGTTCAGAAATATTTAGCAAAGCGTGGAATGTATATCGGAAAGATAGATCTGATACAACTGGAGGAGGAGTGTTCATCGCTGTGGACAAAGATATTGTTTCTATTGATATCGAGGTTGAAAGTAACTGTGAAGTTATCTGGGCACGCATAACAGGTCTAAAAGAAGTAAAGTTAATAGTCGGGTGTTTTTACCGGCCCCCCACTGCTGCTGTAGCAGTTTTAGAATCATTCAAGGAAAGTCTACACCAGGTAGTGCATAGGTATCCGGGCCATGCAATATTAGTCGGAGGTGACTTCAACCTTAAGAGTATAGATTGGGACCTCGCTAGTTACATTTCAGGTGGTACAGACAAGCAGTCTTGCGAGCTACTTTTGGACACATTCTCCGAAAACTGTCTTGAGCAGTTAAACCGGCAACCCACGCGCAATGGAAATATTCTAGACCTTATAGCCACAAACAGGCCTGACCTTATTAACGATGTCTGTGTAGAGACAGGAATTAGTGTTCATGATATCGTCATAGCGTCGATGGTGACCAAAGTTTATAAACCAGTCAAGAAGGCTAGGAGCGTGTTTTTGTTGGGAAGAGCCGACAAGCAAATGTTACGATCGCACTTAGAAAATGAATGGGCATCGTTTAATTCTGGGACTATGGATGTAGAGGAATTGTGGACTAAATTTAAGTGCATTGTTAATAAAGGGTTAGAGAAATGTGTGCCAGTAAAGACGATTAAGGATGGAAAAGATCCACCGTGGTATAATAATAATGTTAGAAAGCTGCTGAGAAAGCAAAGGCTGTTGCACTCTCGATTCAAAAAAGAACACGCAAATGATGACAGGCAAAAGTTAGTAGACATTCGTGCGTCTATAAAAAGATCGATGCGTGAAGCATACAATAATTATCACAGCCATACCTTAGCAAAAGATCTTTCCGAGAACCCGAAAAAATTCTGGTCCTATGTAAAATCGATAAGCGGGTCAAAGCCCACTGTCCAGTCACTAGTTGATCATTCCGGGGCAGTAATAGAAGAAAGCAAATGGAAAGCTGAAGTTCTACATTTAACCTTTAAGAAATCTTTCACGCAGGAGGACCGCACAAATATACCATCATTTGATCAACGTACTAATTCCGAAATGGGGGACATAGCAATAGGTATTTCCGGTGTAGTGAAGCAGCTGAGAGAGCTAAATACGAAAAAGTCTGCTGGTCCGGATGGAATACCAGTTCGGTTTTACAAAGACTATTCTGCAGCATTGGCCCCCTACTTAGCTTGCATTTATTGCGAATCTTTAATTCAGCGCAAAGTTCCTAGTGATTGGAAAAAAGCGCAGGTGACTCCCGTGTATAAGAAAGGAAAGAGAACTGACCCATACAATTACAGGCCAATATCGTTGACATCGGTTTCATGTAGAATTTTGGAGCTAATTCTCAGTTCGAATATAGTAAATTTCCTTGAAACGGAAAAGCTTCTTTCCATGAATCAGCACGGGTTTAGGAAACATTGTTCATGTGAAACTCAGCTTGCCCTTTTCTCACATGACATCTTGCGAGCCATGGACGAAGGGCAACAGGCGGATTGTGTTTTTCTCGACTTCAAAAAGACGTTCGACACGGTGCCACACTGCAGACTGCTAACGAAGATAAAAGCTTATGGAATAGGTTCACAGATTTGTGACTGGCTGGAAGACTTCCTAAGTAATAGAACGCAGTACGTTGTTCTCGACGGCGAGTGTTCATCAGAGACGAGTGTATCGTCAGGTGTGCCCCAGGGGAGTGTGATAGGACCGCTATTATTTTCTATCTATATAAATGATCTGATGGACAGAGTAAGTTGTAATTTCCGGCTGTTTGCTGATGATGCTGTGGTGTATGGGAGGGTGTCGTCTGTAACTGACTGTAATAGCATACAGGTTGACTTGGACAAATTTCTAGTTGGTGCAAAGAATGGCAGCTAGCTCTCAATGTAGAAAAATGTAAGGTGATGCGCATGAGTAGAAAAAACAATCCTATAATGTTCGAATACAGCATCAGTAGTGAGCTTCTTGATGCAGTCACGTCGTTCAAATATCTAGGCGTAACATTGGAGAGCGATATGAAATGGAACGAGCATGTTAGGACAGTTGTGAGTAAGGCAGACAGCCGACTTCGGTTTATTGGGAGAATTTTGGGAAGATGTACTTCACCTGTAAAGGAGACCGCGTATAAAACGCTTGTACGACCACGTCTTGAGTATTGCTCAAGTATTTGGGACCCGCAGCAGATCGGTTTGAAGGAAGACATAGAGGCGGTTCAGAGGCGAGCAGCTAGATTTGTTACCGGTAGGTTCGACCAATGCGCGAGTGTCACGGAAATGTTCCGGCAACTCAATTGGGGATCGCTGGAAGAAAGACGACATTCATTTCGTGAATTTCTGTTAAGTAAATTTAGAGGGCCAGAATTTGAAGCTGAGTGTAGTACGATCTTGCTGCCGCCTACTTACATTTCGCGTAAAGATCATAAAGACAAGATAAGAGAAATTAGGGCTCGTACGGAGGCATATAGGCATTCTTTTTTTCCTCGTTCAATTTGGGAGTGGAATAGGAAAGGAAATGCCTAGTAGTGGTACAGTGTACCCTCCGCCACGCACCTTACGGTGAATTGCGGAGTATGTATGTAGATGTAGATCTTTTCAGAGTCTTTCAGCTTTAGAATAATGTTTTTTGTTTCAGAGTCTAAATGGAGCTCATAAAGATTGGGTGTGTGGACTTACATTCATGCCTGGTGGTCAGATCCTCTTATCAGTTTGCCGTGCAGGCATGGTTAAACTGTGGTCAGCAGACACTTGTAGCTTATTGGGAGAAATGAAAGCTCATGGATCTCCTATTAATGCTATCACCACCAACTCCTCACATATTTTCACAGCATCTAGGTAAGCCATTGTTTTTTCATATACTGCCACATCTCCAGCTACAGTTAAATATAATGTTTCTCTGCCATGTAAAAGCCTCTCTCTCTCTCTCTCTCTCTCTCTCTCTCTCTCTCTCTCCACTCACACACACATCTGTTACATATATTGTTTGTTTATCTCTCCTTGTTCCTGACAGTGAGCAGCTATCTAGAATTACAGGCATAGTAGGTAACATAGGTAGCATGTTACATGACAAGTCAGAGAGGCAGCAGGACTTCACTTGATAACCAGTATGTAAAAGGTGTTTCATTTTTAAACTAAATGTTGTCAATTTTTGCTACATACTAGCTTGAAATTATTCTTGTGAGATGGTTCCTCTGATTTCACATACATGTGGTTTCTTCTTCATCCGCCCCCCCCCCCCTCTCTCTCTCTCTCTCTCTCTCTCTCTCTCTCTCTCTCTCTCTCTCTCTCTCTCTCTCTCTCTCTCTCTCTCTCTCTCTGTAACTTTCAGTCAGGCACATGGGTGCACCAGTTCATGATGGGTATTATTAAATCAAACTAATTTCTATTCAGCTACAGCTAATTTCTATTACACAAGTACTTCAGTATTTTACACTGTTACTCCACAGGTTACAGCTGACAACACGGTGTAAATGTGTCTGTGTTCTGTGAGTGTATGCTTTCATGGCATATACAGTTGATACTGAATTCTTGGGTTTCCAGCTAGGTGGCAGTGTGTTCAAACTGAATTACTAGAGATAAGAATTTTAGGTGAAAAATTTGAGTGCTACCAGCGAAGGAATTTCTATATTTAAGTTGAAATAAGTGCAAATTTTATATTCTAATATTCATGCAAATTTGCTGACAGGCACAAAAATTGATAATCACATTCACATAACCTAAATTTTAGGCCATGGCCTTAGTCAGAAAAAGAAACTCATACAGTCATGCAATCACTTGACAACTATACATACAGAACCATCATGTCTGGCCACTCCACCAACACAAGCATCTAGACCTGTGAGAGAGGTGGGGAATGGAGGGGGAAGGATGCCCAGTAAAGGTGGGGATGGAAAGTTCTGTGTTGCATGATGGATTGTAAAGACTGAGAGGTGGGAATTGGAATTGCAGCAATGAATTTTTTTAGAAGAGCTGATGGTTGAGGGGAGGACCCAGATGGCTCGGGTAGTGAAGCAACCATGAAATTCATCATGCAATGCGGAATTTTCCATCCCCATCTTTTTACCCATCATCCTGCCCTCCCTATCTCAGTCACAAGTCTAGATGCTTGTGGCACCGAACCTGATGGTTGTGTGTGTGTGTGTGTGTGTGTGTGTGTGTGTGTGTGTGTAGTTGTCAGAGTGATTGTGTGAATATATGTGTTTCTTTTTCTGATGAAGGCCATGGCCGAAAATTTAAGCAGTGTGAATGTGATTATCAGCAGCTCAGCAAGCCTCTTTACGTTGAGTTGTTATCTATCTTCCATCATTGACTTTCCTATCGGATTTTTCATTGTTAAAATTCATGCAAATTTTTGTTTAAAAAATAGTGGCTGGCTAGTAATTACCTCAATTCAGTACTGCTGATTGAAACACAAAAAAGATAAAAAGAAATGATTGAACTTATGGGGAAAAATAACTTTATCAGGCAGGAGAGAATAGGGAGGAGAACGTGAGTAGAAAGGAAAGTTAATTTGGGTTATTCAATTCCAAGTCCATGAGATAAAGATGGGGTGGAAGAGGTTGAATGGATGTCAGAGAATCTGATATCACAAAAGTGCTGTGTAGAGTCATTTAAAAAGTAAACAGGATAGATCAGGAAGTAAGGGGATCTATGTGTAGTGAACTGAACACTTCAGAGTGGAAGACGACTAAATCAGTTCACTTCACATAGATCCTCTTAATTCTCCAATTTTCTAGCTACCGTCTTTGGTTTTCAGGTGTAATGGAACCATCTTTGGCCTCCATTCAACACCCTTCACACCATCTTTGCCTCATGGGCTAGGTTTTGTGTAACTCAAATCCACTTCACCTTCTACCTACTGCTTCCCCCCTCCCCTCCTCCTATCTCCTGGCTGTTGAAGAATTTTTTCCCTCTTTTCTTTTCTTATTTTTTCAAAAACTTGAACCTGCATTTATTTGATTCTTTTTTGTGTTACAGTTGGCAGTACTAACATAAGTACTGACCAGTCATTCCATCTTTCACAATGGCAGTTGTCTGTAAAGAGAAACTATGCACAATATAAAGTTCAGCCTCCAATTTCTGTTCAGTAGCTAGTTCTGTGGCCTTTTCTGCAAGTTAAGAAATCACATATTGCTTTAAAATGCTTAAAAATAAACACTAGAGCTTTTGCCCAACAACCCCATGTATCTAACAATTAGTGACACTGACAGGGAAGCCATGTAATTTCAGCACACTTTAGTCATCAAACTGGAAGCCTTTTAGGAAAGACTTAATGCAAAACAGAAATGTTCAGATATGAATATCGAATTATTTAGCTGAAGTTCACATTCTGTTTTGGCATACTTGGTTGCTTCTGCTGATAGCTAGAAAATGGCAAAGCCACACAAAATCACGAAACATACTATGCAGCCATATTACATGTGGATTCCCTAGTTACAATCAGCAGCAGTGCTGAGACTTAGTGCTATGCAGATTTATGGAGCTTCATTACAGTGTGCTGTTGACTGAATGTTTGTCTACTGTGCTGTCACTATCTCTGTTTTGTTGCATTATTTTTTCAATATTTACTTTTTAATACATACAGTAAATTTAATTCCTACAATACAAAGTATTCAGTTAAAAATTACACCTTTCGGGCAATCTATTGCTTTCATAAAAGCTCAAAACACTGCTGTTCTGTTGGCTTCACTGCAGGCTTATAGTATATGAAGGTGAAGCATCTTCTCCACCCCCCCCCCCCATTTACCCTTTCTCATACCTCACCGTAGAGGAAATCATTAGCTCCTTGTGGTCACTACATACTGCTTGCTCTTCAGATGGAAAGATACAGCTCACAATTAAGATTTGGAAGTGTCTCCTATGTAATACTAACAATGTTCACATTTAGACCAACATTAGAAGAGTACTGGCAATGGATCTTTTCTGATTATATCATCTCCAATTTCATTCCCTCATTCCCCCCACCCCCTCCCCCTCCCCACCCCCTCTCTCTACCCCCTACCCCACCCCCTCTCTCTACCCCCTACCCCACCCCCTCTCTCTACCCCCTACCCCACCCCCTCTCTCTACCCCCTACCCCACCCTCTCTCTCCACCCCCTACCCCATCCCCCTCTCTCTACCTCACCCCCTCTCTCTACCTCACCCCCTCTCTCTACCTCACCCCCTCTCTCTACCTCACCCCCCTCTCTACCCCACCCCCCTCTCTACCCCACCCCCCTCTCTCTACCCCACCCCCCTCTCTCTACCCCACCCCCCTCTCTCTACCCCACCCCCCTCTCTCTACCCCACCCCCCTCTCTCTACCCCCACCCCCCTCTCTCTACCCCGCCCCCGCCCTCTCTCTACCCCGCCCCCGCCCTCTCTCTACCCCGCCCCCGCCCTCTCTCTGCCCCGCCCCCGCCCTCTCTCTGCCCCGCCCCCGCCCTCTCTCTGCCCCGCCCCCGCCCTCTCTCTGCCCCGCCCCCGCCCTCTCTCTGCCCCGCCCCCGCCCTCTCTCTGCCCCGCCCCCGCCCTCTCTCTGCCCCGCCCCCGCCCTCTCTCTGCCCCGCCCCCGCCCTCTCTCTGCCCCGCCCCCGCCCTCTCTCTGCCCCGCCCCCGCCCTCTCTCTGCCCCGCCCCCGCCCTCTCTCTGCCCCGCCCCCGCCCTCTCTCTGCCCCGCCCCCGCCCCCTCTCTGCCCCGCCCCCGCCCCCTCTCTGCCCCGCCCCCGCCCCCTCTCTGCCCCGCCCCCGCCCCCTCTCTACCCCCGCCCCCGCCCCCTATCTGCCCCGCCCCCGCCCCCGCCCCCTCTCTACCCCCGCCCCCGCCCCCGCCCCCTCTCTACCCCCGCCCCCTCTCTACCCCCGCCCTCGCCCCCTCTCTACCCCGCCCCCGCCCCCTCTCTACCCCGCCCCCGCCCCCTCTCTACCCCCGCCCCCGCCCCCTCTCTACCCCCGCCCCCGCCCCCTCTCTACCCCCGCCCCCGCCCCCTCTCTACCCCCGCCCCCGCCCCCTCTGTACCCCGCCCCCCGCCCCCTCTGTACCCCACCCCCGCCCCCTCTGTACCCCACCCCCGCCCCCTCTGTTCTCTAAACCCTCTGCCCCTCTGTTCTCTAAACCCTCTGCCCCTCTGTTCTCTAAACCCTCTGCCCCTCTGTTCTCTAAACCCTCTGCCCCTCTGTTCTCTAAACCCTCTGCCCCTCTGTTCTCTAAACCCTCTGCCCCTCTGTTCTCTAAACCCTCTGCCCCTCTGTTCTCTAAACCCTCTGCCCCTCTGTTCTCTAAACCCTCTGCCCCTCTCTCTCATTGCTGAATTTGTATAATTTGTAACTTGGACTTTCCATTATTATTAATTGTTCAACCGTCCATTTGTTTGTATGCTCAGTATATTCAATTTTGTACCTGTGTCACTGTACAGTTATTGTTTACAACAACAATATATATAGAAGGGATTTCAATTTGTCCTAGATAAGTGCCACAAGTTGTGACTATTGTTTTCCCTTTTTTGACTTTTTAATTCCTGTGTTGTAACATAGGTAAGAAACTTTTGTTGTTGTTTTTCATTTCTGTGAGAGGTCTAAGCGGCATTTTCCCTGATGTCACTATCTATCACATTTATTGAGACAGTAATATATAGTTATCGTGTGATTTTATAACCAATGTATTGTCAGGACTACAGAAAGAGGATAGACATGTCATTGACCACGTGGATCCTTCATTTAAAATCACAGCGACTAGGCACTTCCAATTTGCTCAGTGATTCACGTCTTAGCCTGAATCATACCCTTTTTCTGTTTTACTCCTTTTCACAGTTCTGTACATCTTCTTTCTATATTTATGCTTGATGTGTCATCTGCTCTTGATGGGTTATCCACTGGAACATCTTACCACTAACTCTGATGGAGGTGCAAAGGGGGGAGTTCCCCTAGTCAATATAATAACTTTTATTATTGTCATAATCATAATTTTTCATTTGTTCTGGTCTTTTATCATGTACTGCATAGACTGTAACATCTTTGATAACAGTGTAGATGGGACATGCAAACGTTCAAAATACTGTGTGTGCCCCATAATGACCACGTTGTCGGCATGATGTTGGGCCCTTATCTTCCTTCTCTTCCAAAATATTCTTAGAAGATACATGTTTAAAAAGTCTTCGGTGATATTTTCATTATGATAATTCTTTAAGTATAATAATATAATCAATTTTTACCATTCCAATTTTGCCCTGTCTTTGCTCTTTGTGTTCTTAATGTTGACAGTTCCTTGAAGTTTCTTTCCGAGTGAGATTGCAGCCATTCTGTCTCAGTAGTATGCACTTTTTGTACCAGCTTTTAAATATATTGCTAATAGTAATATACATTCCAAAGCAGTATTAGCAATCTGAAAAGTCAACAATTTCATTTATGTCTAATATTTTAACATTAATAGTTTATTTCATTCTCAGGTATGTATTAATATTTTCATCCATTTTTGAGCATTAGCACAATGACAGTCTCCTATAGAAATTAGATAGAACTGACAACCCTGTTTTGATATAAAAACTTAAAAATATTGCTTTAGATTAATACTCTCATAACTGTATTTTCTGGAAACCTATTATATCTTTATACTTGGTCTCTGAAAGGAGTGTGCAAAATTTTGGTCCTGTTCAAAATGAAAATACAAATCTGAACTACAATGTTTGAATTAACATCAACATTGCAATTTCTGTTATCACTTTTGAAAAACAGAAGCTTCAAATTTTAAGATATTTAATGTAGTCAGTTAAAGGAAAGCATGTACTTTCATCAATATTTCAATGCAGTGTATAAACAACTACACACAGTCTGTAGGTTGTATTATTAAGTAATAGCAAAGTTTTACTTGGCTGAAAATATACTACAGTCCAAGAAAAACGTTCCATTAATAAGGATCATCAAACCAGGTGTTAGGGAGATAAGTGTGAAGGTGAGTTTACAAGCTACAACTAACTTCATTGTGAAATATTATTGTAGTTGCTACAAATTTATGTAAATTGTAAACTTTTCATTGAAATCCCCAACTACCTTGCCACACCCAAGGGATAAAGAGGGCATGTTTATTTAATTTCACTTATTGAATGTGATAGTAACTGTTAGTGTAAGATTATATATCAATGCCTAGCAATTACTGTCAGCTGCCCTCATATGCTTTTATATGGGAATGTGGAAAAATACCAATTTTTTCAACATTCCTTAAAAATGTGTAGCTTATTTCTCTTCCTACATTCCCTTATATCAGGGGTGAGTCTTAAAGCACCTTCGGGGATGTGCGTTTTGGTGTAGGGAAGGAAAGGAAAGATATAAGGTGCCATGTTTAAGCTTTCATGCTTGCCCAAGGATTGTGCCTGGATGGTATACAAGGTAGTACATCATTAATGAAAAGCAAGAAACTTTGTTCAAGTTTTATTTAACAGTTTTTTAACGTTCATCACTATTTATAGTTGACTAAGGGGAAAAAGATGATCTGGTTAGATGACAGTTATGCATTGTCATACATTGCTATTTCAAACATCTGATAGATACTTAAGAGCTGAATTAATGCCGAATAGAAGGACAAAACTAGTAAAAGCAATGAGTTGATTATATCATCATTAATTTATTATAAATAATAGTATAGAGAGGATTGGTTGCAACACTTCTTTCAGAAGATTGCTGAATTGCCAATTGGCACATCGAAAAGACAATCATGGAACACAATTTCTTGAGTGCATGTGACTGTCTTTTCTACATGCTTATCTGAGGGTCTGTGATTGATCATCTTTCCAGTATGTAGCAACCTATGCTCATTGTATTTCTGATATTCCAACCTGGATTTTCCATTGTTATTAGGAACAGGTATATTAAGAACAGAAATTGGTTCCCAGTGATTGGAAGGAGTGAAGCAATAAAATGTGACAGAAAATGAAATTTGTTGGAGTTATTGGTCCAATATGTTAAAAGCAAATTTATTAATGTTCAACAATGCAATATGAGACAACTTTAATGAAGCAAAAAGAAAGATTGAAAAACAAAGTTGAAAATAGTCACTGTTGTGATAAAATATTTTGGAGAGAATATAGGCTGTAATGAGGAGAAACAATTTACAAAAATCAGAAATGGCAATTTAATTTTATTTAAATTTTCTTCACATGAAGCCACCACAATGATGGGTTTTGTAGAATCCATACATAGAACACACACATAATCACAGTATTGATAAACGACTATGCTTTAATACTTGCCCCTTTACAGAATAATACCAATATTGTTTTTATTCTTTGGTTTGTATGTATATAGGTATAATTTAATGGGGTAGCTAAACTATTTACTGTTATTTGTATTAAATAACTGAAGAAAAAAAAACTCTAACTCTAACTCTAATACAAACACTTTGTAAGTGGGATTTAGTTCAAAATGCTATTGTGTTAAACTCCCTGTGATTACAGTTGTCATCTTATCAATAGGTTTTTAACCCTAGAACAATGGGATGAAAAATAATTTCAAGAATTGTCAGGCTGGATCTGTGAGACCCAATGAGTAGAACACTTACAACAAGTGATAAACAGTATATTTACATCAAATGACAAATTTTTATTTTGTTTAGGTACTACTAAATGCTGTAGGGATATTATTTCAACTTTCTGAATTACATAACAATTATTGGATGAAAAACATACTTCTTTGTAGTAATAAATGTAAGTATACTGAAAATGTAAATAAATGTGATTGAAATAAAAATCTCAAAATAAGTTGTAGAATTAAGCAGTGGAAATCTTGAATTTTTGTTATATAAATTGAAATTGTGTAATCACCCTGTAAAATCACAACTTTTCAAAACAGTCACTATAAAACATTTATGCATGCATCAAGCATAACCACACCTTGCACACTTTGCATAAGTATTAAATTGTTGTGGACTTTTATCACCTACACATTTTCCTGGTTATCAATGTTCAACTTATCTTCTTTCTTGGGTGCTGGAAAGCCTGTAAACTTAAAACGGGAAGTTTGTGTTATAGCAGACTCTTGTAAGGTTATGAAGTATTCTAACTGAAACATTTTTGTTCCCTTTGAACACAGTGAACGCAACAAGAACTGCAATGCTAACACAGAACCACCACCATCTTGTCGCTCTAGCAACAGTATATCCACTTCATATACCATCAGTGACACCTACGCTACCCTAGGTTTTGTTGTAATACATTATTATAATTGGTTTATTTCTTTCTGGCACTGGCACTGTCAGTTTCAAAATTGTGATACATTAATGATAAAAGCAGTATTGATATGTTCTGTTTTCGTACATTTGAAAGTAATATGTTGTTTTCCTGAAATCCAAACATCCTTGAGTACTCTTCTTTAGATTTTTTGAGAAAAACTCAAACAAAATATCAAGGTGTTGTATATCAAGTGCGTGAATTCTAATGTTCTGCCACACCCGTTGGCACTGCAGTAAGAATGTGAAGAGTCGCGAGCGCCACCTGCTCAGATGGTGGTGGAAGGACTGAAAGGAGTATGGGGACAGCAGTTTATATTCAGACTCGTAAATGTGATGTACTATTCTCATCTTGGTAGGGTCATGCGAGTTGATTATTGAGTGTTCGTGTTGTTACAACGTTTGGTGACGAGTAGGGATTTTTTTGCAAATATTAAGTTACAAACAACATTCGAGATGTCAACATTCGAGCAAATTCTACAAATCCTTGTCGAACAGCAAAAGTTGCTGGCTGGCCACCTCACCGAACATCAGAAGTTTTTTACAACAGCTCTTCACGGCCACACACAATGATCGCACATCGTCATTTTCCATACCTACTTTTCCGCCGTACGAGGGGACCGCAGAAGATTGGACAGACTATGATAAGTTGCTCCAATAACACTTCATAGCTTTTGGCATTGTTGATGCAAATCTCTGTAAGTCACTGTTTCTATCATAGATATCTCCAAAGTTCTACCAACTTTTGTCTCAATTAGTGCGCCTCAAAGAACCCTCTTCACTATCATTTGATGAAATGTGCTCGCTTCTCACTTCATATTATAAGAAGCAAACACACGACATTGCATCACATGTAGCATTTTATCAGTGTAAAAAACAGCTCTATCAATCATACCAAGCATGGGCTACAGAACTGCAAGGCATTAGTAGAAAGTGCATTACTAGTTTTCATAAAGAATCTTACGCAAATTCAATGGCCAGGGATGCAATTTTGAGGTCCACTGCCGATAAGAAAGTTTGTCAGAAAGCTCTTCAATTAAATGACCCATCCTTATCTGAAGTATTGGCCATAGCAGAACCTTTTGAAATTACGCTGCAGGTGCGCAGTTGGGTGTGTGTGGGGTGACATAGGGGAAGTCACAGTCGATAGGGCATTCGTTGATGCACCAGGCAGTGTTGTTAATGAGGAATTGGCGGCAGTGTACTCTTGCACACAACCCAAGCAAAGGAAGCAGCACGCCAGTTCTAAACAGAAGCAATCTCTTGCTGCCTTACCTTCTTGTCCCCTCTGTTTTTCCCAGCATTCTCGGGGTGATAGTCCCCAATGTTGAGCTACATGTCACAAATGTAAGAAAAAGGGTCACATCTCTTCTGTCTGCTGATCTAACCAAGTGTAGGCTATACACTATACTGACTTAGACACAGGCTCCATACTGTACTATATGTCAACTCAACAAACTCATCTAGAAACAAACTTTACCTCACAGTGCAGATGTTTGGAAAAGACATACAGATGCAGATAGATACTGGTGGGCAGCCACAATAATTATGTCACCAACTTATCTTTGCCTGGGTTCACTGCCCCTTTCACTGGTCTTGTGCCGTTTATGCACACAAAATCAGCAACAACTCTCCCTTTTGGGACAAATGAATGTCCAAATCACATATAAGTCTGTTGTACGGACAGTCACTGTGTATATTGTTGACCACATGCAGATGGCTGACTTGTTCAGCTGTGATGACTTTTGCGTACTTGGATTCTCTGTCGACAATACTGTCAATGTTGTATCCAACAATATTCCTTACACTCAGTTAGATACCTTGTCTACAGGCTTTTCTGGTCTTTTTTCACCCGGCCTTGGGTGTGCCACAGCTTTTGGAGTTCTTGTCTCTCTCAAACCGGGAGCCAGGCCATGTTTTTTTTTTACCCTGACCCCTTCCTGTAGCGTTGCGCAACACTGTATAAATGGGCGTTAGATCGGCTTACGACCTCAGGAGTTTTGCTTCCTGTTCCTTCCAATGAATGCGCCTCTCTGATTGTCGTTGTCAGCAAACCTAATGGCAGTCTCAGGCTTTGCGGCGACTTTAAGACTGCCGTCAATGCTCAATGTCTTACTGATGCTTTCCAAACTTGCCAGAGGAAAATACTTTTCCAAAATCGACCTCGACCTCTCTGAGGCTCATCATCAGTTACCACTTGTCGAATCGTCACATCAATTACTTGTTTTCAATACGCCTTGTGGCCTTTATTGTTACCATTGGTTGCCATATGGCATGACTAGTGCGCCAGCCATATTTCAAAGGTTTCTTGAACAACTTCTTATCTCTGTTCCTGGATGCATTAACTATCAGGATGACATTGTTGTTACTGGGGCTACCACGGATGAACATCTCAAAAATCTATGTACTCTTTTCTCCATCTAACAACAGGCTGGTCTTAAGTGCAATTTTCACAAATCTCAATTCTTTCAGCCCTATATAGTGTATCTGAGTTTTCACCTTTCCAAGAATGGCATCTGTCCCCTTCATGATGACATTGCCACGATCGACGCCGTTCCACGTCCTTTGTCGGTCAAAGATCTGGAAGCTTTTCTTGGAAACATAGCATACTATCACAAGTTTATTCCCTCCGTAGCCGAGATCTCTTACCCACCCACTCACTCACTTGCTCAAGAAAAATATTCCTTTTACGTGGTCTGGCCGAATACAATGCTGCTTTTCACCGCCTTTAAGCTCATCTCCAAAAAACACCTTGTTTGGCCACTTACTGCCCTGGGCAACAACTTGTTTGGCCACTTACTGCCCGGGGCAACAACTTGTTTGGCCACTTACTGCCCGGGGCAACAACTTGTTTGGCCACTTACTGCCCGGGGCAACAACATGTTTGGCCACTTACTGCCCGGGGCAACAACTTGTTTGGCCACTTACTGCCCTGGGCAACAACTTGTTTGGCCACTTACTGCCCGGGGCAACAACTTGTTTGGCCACTTACTGCCCGGGGCAACAACTTGTTTGGCCACTTACTGCCCGGGGCAACAACATGTTTGGCCACTTACTGCCCGGGGCAACAAGTTGTTTGGCCACTTACTGCCCGGGGCAACAAGTTGTTTGGCCACTTACTGCCCGGGGCAACAAGTTGTTTGGCCACTTACTGCCCGGGGCAACAAGTTGTTTGGCCACTTACTGCCCGGGGCAACAAGTTGTTTGGCCACTTACTGCCCGGGGCAACAAGTTGTTTGGCCACTTACTGCCCGGGGCAACAAGTTGTTTGGCCACTTACTGCCCGGGGCAACAAGTTGTTTGGCCACTTACTGCCCGGGGCAACAAGTTGTTTGGCCACTTACTGCCCGGGGCAACAAGTTGTTTGGCCACTTACTGCCCGGGGCAACAAGTTGTTTGGCCACTTACTGCCCGGGGCAACAAGTTGTTTGGCCACTTACTGCCCGGGGCAACAAGTTGTTTGGCCACTTACTGCCCGGGGCAACAAGTTGTTTGGCCACTTACTGCCCGGGGCAACAAGTTGTTTGGCCACTTACTGCCCGGGGCAACAAGTTGTTTGGCCACTTACTGCCCGTGGCAACAAGTTGTTTGGCCACTTACTGCCCGGGGCAACAAGTTGTTTGGCCACTTACTGCCCGGGGCAACAAGTTGTTTGGCCACTTACTGCCCGGGGCAACAAGTTGTTTGGCCACTTACTGCCCGGGGCAACAAGTTGTTTGGCCACTTACTGCCCGGGGCAACAAGTTGTTTGGCCACTTACTGCCCGGGGCAACAAGTTGTTTGGCCACTTACTGCCCGGGGCAACAAGTTGTTTGGCCACTTACTGCCCGGGGCAACAAGTTGTTTGGCCACTTACTGCCCGGGGCAACAAGTTGTTTGGCCACTTACTGCCCGGGGCAACAAGTTGTTTGGCCACTTACTGCCCGGGGCAACAAGTTGTTTGGCCACTTACTGCCCGGGGCAACAAGTTGTTTGGCCACTTACTGCCCGGGGCAACAAGTTGTTTGGCCACTTACTGCCCGGGGCAACAAGTTGTTTGGCCACTTACTGCCCGGGGCAACAAGTTGTTTGGCCACTTACTGCCCGGGGCAACAAGTTGTTTGGCCACTTACTGCCCGGGGCAACAAGTTGTTTGGCCACTTACTGCCCGGGGCAACAAGTTGTTTGGCCACTTACTGCCCGGGGCAACAAGTTGTTTGGCCACTTACTGCCCGGGTCAACAAGTTGTTTGGCCACTTACTGCCCGGGGCAACAAGTTGTTTGGCCACTTACTGCCCTGGGCAACAAGTTGTTTGGCCACTTACTGCCCTGGGCAACAAGTTGTTTGGCCAATTACTGCCCTGGGCAACAAGTTGTTTGGCCAATTACTGCCCTGGGCAACAACTTGGTTTAGCTACTGATGTGTCACAACATGGTATTGGTGCTGTTTCATCTCACAAATATCCTGATGGTACAGAATGTCCTATCGCTTCTGCCTCTTCAAAACCTTAAATGACTCGCATTTGCAGTATTCACAAATTGATAAAGAGGCTCTTGTCATAGTTTATGCTCTCAAGAAGTTTGGTGCCTTTCTGTACAGTAATAAGTTCTATCTTCTTATAGACCACAAGCCTCTTTATTTCATCCATCTGCTTCCATTCCCGACAAGGCAGCACATAGGCTCCAATGGTGGGCACTTTTTCTCTCTCATTTTCAATATGACAGTCATTTTCATACCACTGCTCAGCATGCAAATGCTAATGCCTTATCCACACTTCTTTTGGGCCCTGACCCCGAGACCTAACAGGACATTGTCGGCCATATGGGAAGGTGCCTACTAGATCATTCGCAAACAGTGATGCTGAAAAGATGGTTGCAGGCTAATTACAACAAGTGAGTGAAAAACAAAAAGGGGGAAGAAATGTTGTATATCAAGTGCGAGAATTCAAATGTTCCGCCGCACCCTTGGCACTGTGGTACGAGTGTGGAAAGTCGCGTGCGCCACCTGGCCAGCTGGTGGCGGAAGGACTGAAAGGAGTATGGGGACAGCAGTTGACATTGACTCGTAAGTGTGGTGTCCTATTGTCATCTTGATAGTGCTATGCATGTTGATTATTGAGTGTACGTGTTGTTACAACACAAGGCTTACTTTTTAATGTACCAGCAACAGTAACATTCTTTTGTGGCATTAGTTTTCTGACCATTGGGCAAGAAGTAAACCAGTTGTCTGTTTTCAGTTTTTTAAGACCCTTTTAGTGTGTCTAAAGATGCAAAAATCATTCTCTGCCTTATTACTGACTTTGTACGGCCTTTGTTGTTGTGCATCTGCATTGCTTCCAAATCTTAGACTTAGTATGTTTTAGAACAAGCCATAATGAATACCTTGATCCCATACTTGGCATATTTATTTCTGATATAGATTCTGAAACTGAACCTGCCCCTGTATGGAATGGGCATTTCATCCAAAGTAACATTTCTTGACAGAAAAATAGGCTTTGTAATTTGAGACAAACATAATTACAATGGTTCTTATGACAGCAAGATTATCTTGTGCTTCTCTTTCTTCCCTTGTATGGATATTGTCAAACCCTCATCATCACTGGTTATTTCACCGTTGTAGTCATGATCACTGTTTCTTTCAAAGTCTGGGTCTTAATCAGAATTGTTCACTTCACTATCATAATATAAAATTTTGCACAGTTCACTGTATAAAAGACTTTCTCTTGCCATTTTATATTGTAAACAATTGACAATGATAATCTGGTATTAGGACATCACAAATTGTTTACAAAGTAACTAGTAACATAATGATAATCCAAATAAAATTGGGATCACTCTGGTATAAATAAAATCGAAACAGTCAATCTAGGTATAATAGACCAGCGCACTTCTTCAAAGACACCCAGATAATGGCCTTGTTTGCGATGAGAATGCTTTCTCTCAGATGTTCCAGGAAGTTAGCAGAGTGCTCTAGTCAAATCACCAACTATAACCTTATAAATTCAGTGATACAAAAACTAAGGTTAACTAAACTGTAGATAATATGAAACTTCTGAATCAACAACCTGTACCAACTGATTTTCGGTGAGTCCCAAAAGCAACTGCTGCTAATTACTGTATTTTCATGTCTTAAAAATATGCTAATTAACAATATTTTTTAGGGTAGGTTGCTTACTCACCATAGAGACAACCAATGAGCTGCAGAAATGCACAAATAACAGAATATAACATTATAGCTTTCAGCTGTTTAGGCCTTCTTCGGTTAGACACACAAACATACGCACACTCACACAGACACGATTGCTGTCTCCGGCCGCTGTGGCCAAGCTGCGGTACCCAGCATGGCCTAGGTGAGAGCAACCAGTGGTGGGGGTGAGGAGGTGGCTAGAAGAGGGAAGTGGGAGAGAAGGGTGGGATGTGTGGCATGGGTGGGGCAATATGCCAGTGCTATATGACGGACAGTGTGGAAGGAAGGGAAGTGACTGAAATGTATGGTGGGATGGGAGATGAATGTAAGGATAGTGTTGCAGGGAAAGGAAGGGAAGGGTTGTAGAGGAAGGAACTAGTGAAGGTTTAAACATGGGGGATTGTAGGGGCTTAGGATATATTGTAAGGAGAGTTCCCATCTACGCAATTCAGATAAGCTGCTGTTTGTGGAGAGGATCCTTATGGTACAGGCTGTGTAGCAGTCACTGAAGTGAGTCACACTGTGCAGTGCTGCATGCTCTGTAACAGGATAGTCTAGCTGTCTCTTGGCTACAGTTTGACGATGGCCATTCATTCAGATATATAGCAGGGTGCCAGTCATGCCCACATAGAAAGCTGCACAATGGTTGCAGCTCACTTTGTAGATAACATGACTGTTTTCACAGTTTGCTCTGCCTTTTATGGGATAGGAAATGCCTGTGGCCAGGAGACAGCTAGGCCATTCTGTTGCAGAGCATGCAGTGTTGCATAGTGTGTGACATTTCAGTGACTGTTACACAAGCTGTGCCATATGGATCCTCCCCACAAACAGCTTTTCTGAATTGTGCAAATGGGAACTCTCCCTGCAATATATCCTACACTCCTGCAATCCCCCAGACCTAAACCTTCACTAGTTCCTGCCTCTACCACCCTTCCCTTCCTGTCCTTTCCCTGCCACAATCTATCCTTAAAATCGTCTCGCATCCCGCCATACATTTCATTTTCTTCCTTTCCTTCCGCACTGGCTGTCAGACACAACTGGCATATTCCCCCACCAATGCCATGCATCCCTTCCTCCACTCCTGCTTCCCTCCCTTTGACACCTCGACACCCCCACCACTGGTTGCTCCCGCAGATCAGCCACAGCAGGCAGAGACGCCAGTCATGTCTGTGTGACTGTGAGTATGTTTGTGTCTCTAACCAAGGAAGGCTTAAACGACTGAAAGCTATAATGTTATATTCTATTATTTATGCCTTTCTGTGGCTCATCAGATGTCTTTTTGGTGAGTAAGCAACCTGTCCTTCTCATCCACACATCACCATCTCTGGCCGCCTAACACAATGTGACTTGTGGCAAGTGGAAGGGATGGGAGGGGGAATGAGTGGAGGAGGGGGGAGGGGAGTGGATAGCGAAAGAGGGAATATAAAGTTGGGGATACAACAAGCAGAGGCGATGTCAGGTGGAAAATGAGATGCAGTATGAAAATGTGGTTTTGGGGAAGGGGGGGGGGGTATATAAAGTGAAGAAAGTTTGACTTATCAGGCAAAGGGGCACTTTTGGGGTTATTCTGTGGGAAGGTCACCCAGAACCTTTCTCAGAAGAACCCCAAAACTGCCCCCTCTTGTCACTGGATACTTTCCGGGACTGCATTGGACTCTTAATGTGGCTCTCCTGCAAGGATACGACTTCCTTAAATTCTGCTCCGAAATGAGATCCATCCTTCCCACTCCATCAAGAGTATCTTCCCACTGCCCACCTAGCCTTCGGAACCTCCTAGTTCATCCCTATAAAATCCCCAAACGATCTTCCCTATCCTCCAGGTCCTACCCATGTAAACACCCCCGGTGCAAAACTTGCCCTATGCACCCTCCCACAACTTAATCCAGTCCTGTAACATGGAAGTTGTACACGATTAAGGGCAGAGCCACTTGTGATTTACCAACTGATATGCCAGAACTGTGAAGCATTCTATATGGAAATGACCAGCAACAAACTCTTCATTCTCATGAACGGACACAGGGAGACAGTGTTTCTTGGTAATGAGGATCATCCTGTGGCTAAACATGCCTTGGTGCATGGCCAGCATATCTTGGCACAGTGTTACATCGTCCGGGTTATCTGGATACTTCCCACCGACACCAATCTTTCAGAACTCCAGAGTTGGGAACTTTCCCTTCAGCATATTCTCTCTTCTTGTTGCCCACCTTGTCTCAACCTACTCTAAATTCAAATTCTCTCCCAACATTCAATAAAATCTTTGCCTCTGTTTTCTTGGCTTTTTACAAATATCTGCCCTTGGTGTGTTTGTGTATTTATGGGTGTGGGTGTTTGTTTACCTATCCTTCCACTCCCGAGATTGGAATGACTTCTCATCCACTTCCTTAAAACCTGCATTCTTTTCTTTTTCCCCTTCCTTCCTTCCTCTTTTCCTGATGTGTGTGTTTGTGTGTCTTCTATTTGTGTCTGTCAGTGGCTCAACATTCATCTTTACAGTGAGTTGTTCCCTATCTACATATTATTATTAACATTCCTTAGGGGACCTTCCATTGTTGAGATTTTACTTCAATACCAATCTTTTTGCAATGTTGAGGTATTAGGGAAGCAATATTTAGTGTAAGTAGATGGACCTAAAGCACCATGTTCACATGGAGTGGGAGGGAGGGGGGGAGGGGAGAAAGACAACTCTTATCTTTATTGCATTTTGATGCCTTTTCCAACTTAAATTCCACAACTGGGGCTGGTGTAATGTGGTAGATTACATACATGTACCATTGTACCATTATTTATGGCATACAGATGATGATGATGATGATATAGTCAAATAATGGATATTCCAGGCTGGAATCTCAATAATATTTTGTGTGTGTGTGTGTGTGTGTGTGTGTGTGTGTGTGTGTGTGTGTGTGTGTGTGTGTGTTTGCGCGCGCGCGCTGAAACTCATATGTATGAAAGTCTTTCTTGCCTGAAAGGAACTCTTCATCTTTAAGATGATGATAAAATATTTTTTTGTAAATTGAAAACTATATTTTAAGATGATAAACAATATTTGAATGTACTGTTCCTATATCTGAAAAACTAAAACTTTTCAGAGAAGCATCTGAAAGAGATGTTTTAATAGAGCATTTCTTAACTGTGTTGTGAAAATATGTCTTGACCAGATATATTGTAATATATTATTAACAGGCTTTCCAGTGTAATTATTCATGCAATTTTTTTCTGATTTAAATATGGTAAGTCTGCAATCTTTGCACTTCTTACAGTTCGGGGGAAGTCAAGATCTGGAGGTCACCACAGTTTTCTTCAATGACCATGTCTACTGGTCAAGTGTTCGAACTTTCACTTTGATAACTCTTCAATACCTCTAAACTGTCTCTTATTGACAGTGCATATATCTGTAGAGATGGGCGTTTGATCGATGTACTTGATTGTTTAAAAGCTATGTGTAAAAGAAATTTTCCTATTTATGAATATTTAATAATTGTAAGGCCATAGTAGTATAATGTCAACTGGAAACTTTGGAGCACAAACATTACATTCACTGATGAATGTAAAATGTTTCAATGCACTGAAATTTAACTAGTTCTCCCCACTGAATTTTGACAAGTGTGCTATGTTCTAATTTTCCTTATAAACAGCAGTGCTTTCACACAAGAGAAGAATTCATTCTACAAGTAACAAGTTTTGTGTAAAATCCAGAGAATGTTTGCAGCATGTTGTCATATTGTCTACATGTTACAAAAACTGCGTTGATGTGGTACAGATGTTGAAAAACAAAACCATGCTGTAGCTAAGTAAAATTAAAGTTGTCTTAAAGTACTACATTTAGATCTTTTTGGTAAAGTGACCTATAATGATCAGATACACACACACACACACACACACACACACACACACACACACACACACACACACTTAGACTTCAACATTTATGAAGAGGCACTAAATTTCCTGGAAAATGACATTACGTAAAATATTGTGAATCAGTTTTTTTCTTAATATGAACACAAATAATGCCACCGCACTTCAGAAATATTTGGAGTACTAGATCTATTAGCTTCATGTTGAAAAAATTCAAAACCCCAGAATGAAGATCTTTTGTAAATAAACATTTCATACTTGCATTTTAAAGGGGAAGTACATTCCATCTGATAAGAAACAGATTCTCATATTTTGCTTCCATAGCAAAAACTAGCTTTTCTGAGCACGCAGGAAATATACGTCCGTGGCAGTAACTATCCAATAAACATATTGATGACTGTCTGAAAAACACTGATGGTCTATTTAATAAAGTTAAAAATATTTACAGTAAAAAACATTTACAAACTTTTATATAGTGTGGTGAAATTGAAGTGACTTTGGCCTTCCATAGTCTGATTTTCAAATTTTTGGTGAACTGTATAGTCATATCAGACATGAGAGTATGAAATGTTTATATGATGAAATTTTATTTATTTGTAATATATTTGATTTTAAAATTTGTTGTACAAGAAATGAAAATTTATAGTCTCATGATAAAAATTAATCATCAAGTGTTCCATGTAAACAGATACATATGGGAGGAAATCTATTTTGCACCCGTTACATAACAATTAAAGTCTACAGTATATTTATTTAGTGTAGCAATTTTTCAAAACAATTACGTACAAATATTGCGAGTGCATAGATTTTCCTGGTGAAATAAATATTGATGTTCTTAATGGGTATGCAGCCAGTTTTTAAGGCCTGATAACACAATATTTAGACTGTCCAATTGACTACCATTACCAATTGAGACTGAAAGTGTAAAATCACATGAGCGGTTCCAGTGTGATTTTTCACTATCAGTCCCATTTGAAGATAACAGCCAGTTGAACCATTTAAATAACGTGTCATCAGGATTGTGAAATCTGGCTCAAACAAAATCTGGCTAAAATGTGTCATCAGGATTGTGAAATGTGAATAAAACAAGGCTAAAACAAGCTAAAACATTCTTCTTCCTTTGTGTATAAGAAATTAAAAGATAAAAGGAAAATTGCTGATGAAGTGACACAGATGAAAAAGTGGGGGGAGACGGGCAAACTACATACAGATTTAACATTAAATTATTGATTTTTCTCTTTGTCTTTTGCTTCCTTGCTCTCTTTTCGTTCACTGTTTCATACAGATTACCAGTAAAAAGAATGTTTTGTTTTGCGAGTTTAAAATTTAATAAAACAATAGAATTGCCTGTGCCATTGCCTATTCACGATGATTGTGATTGTAAAGATACCTAGTCACTGAATTGTATGGGTGTTAATTCATCAGAATGTGCATTACAAGAATAAGAACTTAACTGGCTTCTGTATGAAGATATGGGTTGAAGTACGAGACCATCTATTCATTTCTTTCTGCAAAAATACTAGTAATTTCAAATGTTAATAATAATAATAATAATAGTGCCTCTGTTGGAGTAAATATCATTATGTTATTGGTAAGTCTTTTCAAATATGTCACACCACCTTGAGAGCCAGATTACAATTGAAGTATAACAACTCGACTGTCTTTTACAGCAATGCAATCATAAGTCCTTGTCCTAGATACTAATGACCATTCAATAAGTTCTTTGTCCTCCTTTCACACTCGGGTACTGCAAGTCATTGTCATACTCATGCAGCTTATTCGTGTGAAGCAGGCACTAAATGATTTCAAGCCTGACTTTGTTTCTCTCTCTATTTGTTTAAGAAAAAATAACTTTCAGTTTCACAAGCTTGAAAGTATCTGCTTTCTCATTTTAATATTTGCTCTTTAATGGTTTTGGCTGCAGCTGTAGTTACTATTACTACTACTACTACTACTACTACTACTACTACTACTAAATGGTTTCAGTCAGTACCAACAGCAGTTTCAACGTACCTAACCTATCATCGTTAGCAGACATGAGCAACAGCAGTAATTTAATACTGTAACACACACAGTGTGAGATAACAGAAGCATTATATTATATTAATTTAGTTAAAATTTGATGTTTTGACTGATAATACTTTTCCTGTATAGCAGATACTGTGCAAATGAAATGTATTATGTTATTAACCTGTGAGCACTCGCACTGTGATCATTTTCCTCACGGTAATTTTAAAACGATCAGTATTTTGTCATTTTAAATTAGTCAAATATCAGTGTTTTCTTATTAAAAATGCTTATTTACACATATTAAGTATGTTTGAAACTGTCCCTTGACTGTGAGCAAAATGTTGTACACAGGACCAATCCTGTAACTTTTAAAGGCACGAGTTCTTGCAGGACTCTTAAGTGAATTAAAATCTACTTTGCTACTACTGATAAATGTTTGTATTTTTACCTCACATGTTTCATTTTACTCATAAAAACATTGTCATTGGTTGCATTTTTGTCTTATTACACACACATCTTGAAGTGTCATCTTTCTTACACAAAGATTAGCAGTTACAAATACTGATTTTAAATACTTTTTCATAATGGTAAAGCAACTTGGATTAACTCGTTTTTAAGCAGTAAACTAAACAGCAAATCAGAGTACAGAAAAAACACTTTAAAACCCAGGTACACAGTGAAACAATACAACTGTATAAATATAACTGCATCAAAATAGAAACCAGCAAATATTGTTGCAAACTTGTACACAGTCTTACATCAAAATATCGACTCTCACCATTTGCTACACCCTGGCTCTTCAGAAAATAACCAGATAATATTTTCACATGCCTTCATTGTAATTTGAAGCTACCATATTTTACTTTGTTGTATGGAGATTCCAAATATGTAATTTTTGTAATGGGAGAATTGTCATCAATCATAACATCAACGTAATAGGATGTACTAATTTACATTCCATATTTGTACAAAATTAATAACTTCACCATAGATTCATTATTTTGTACACACAGAATGTAGCATTGTTTTCTTTCTATTCTTTTTCTATGCAGAAAGCCATTTCTTCTTCATTGATATTTTAAGCTTTTTCACTGTGGTCTTACAAATGTTGCCTTGCTTTCTGCTTCAGTCTTCACTTACAGACCGTTTAATTTGACATAGTCTTGACAGATGAGTAGAATGTCACATATAAATTGTTACAAAATATACCTGTTAATGAAACTATAATTCACAAGTTTCATTTTTAATTGTTAAAGATCTCATATATTCCCCTTCATATCATGAAATGCAGTGTTAAAAGTATAGGTTCAGAGCACAATTATTGAAAAGAGAAGAGATTACCACTCCATAACTGAATCTGTTCAATGTATTAGAACGAATGCAATAAATTGCGATTTATGAGGGATTAATTTATAAATTGTTTTTGAGATTGCTGAAATGATGTTAGAGATAATTAAATTTAATATTTTTGGGAGCCATGAACATTTTAAATGTATGTTGAAGAAGGTAAATGTGACAGTAAGATAATAAGAGACATAAATGGTAGGGGAAAGACTGGTATACAGTACTGCAATTGAAAGGTAGAGATGAAAGTGAAATCTAAGTCAGCTACACCACTGAATCAGTTGGTTGCTCACTTTAGTTTAGTTTTAAGCGCATGTTATATTGTAGATTCCAGCCATAAGTGTTTGAAGAATAAAATTAGAGCTAATACTAATGAACTCAAGAAAAGCTTTATATTGTTGTTCAGAGATTGTAGCTTTTGCTTTATGGCATACTATCATGTTAAGGCTAATATTCAAAAAGAATGTTGTTTATCCCACAAAACCTACTAGTTATCAAACTGATTATGTTCCATATGAGCTGTTACTGATTGATCTCTGCAGTTCTTGTAAAACACAGGTCTAACAATTGCATTCCTCAAAAATAAAACTGTTATTGTGAAGTCCATAGTGATTCCTCATTGATTTTCAGTAATAGGCAAATTATATTTGACATCTTAGTGGCAGTATTACAACATATTTATGTTGTAGAATCATTATGGAATAGAAGCTTCTTTTACCACTGTCGTCATCAGTTGCCATTACAGCACAGACAATTGTCACACAGTCATCCTGCTACTAATGTGCCACAATCATTCTAGTTGTTTCAATTTTCTCCGTTTCTGTTCTTTTGTCCTCTTTGCCTATAAGTGTTTTTCCACATCCATCACTGTTTTCTGTATTTCTGTTTCACAACTTGTACTTTACAACCCAAATCACTGTTTATGGAAATTAATGGGACAGCAAAATATTTTTTTTTTTTCCTTACACTAAACATATATTTATAGTTACAGGATACATTTACAATATTTTTGCACATGAAAGATAATCCATTTTTATTTAAAATCTTAAAGAAGGCTTAAATCAGCAACTATGTCAATAGTCTTCATACAAAAGCGAAAACAACCAACAGTTGTCTAAAATATGGTATATTAATAAAGCAGACACACACATAGTTCTGATGTAATTTTGTTTATCTTTAATATTTTGTAGTCAGAAATTGCTAATAATGAATTCACATATGAAGATAAGTTTTGTGTTCTACACTGATGTTTTAAAAAAAAAAAAATATTTTAAAGCAGTTCCTGCATTTACAGCTGTTATTATTTATTTACAATGGCACAACAGAAATGAATAAGTGATATTGTTACACAAACAGAAGGCAGAAGAAAGAACAGTTTAAGAAAAAGGACAAAGGAAATGATCATTATGAGTCAAACAGCAACACAAAATAAATATAATAAATGAAGCATTTGGAAAGTAAAAGAAGAGTGATGTATGGAATGAGAGTTATAACTTTGAGATAGAAATTCTCAGATAAAAACAGAATGTATCTGCTTGGCAATTAAGGGGGGGGGGGGGGAGGGGTCACAGCAAAAGGCCTGTTGGAATGTTAATGTTACAATAGTGTTTTAGTGTTGCTGTTGACCTTTTTATGATCATCTCCTAGGTCAGTTTGATATTTTAAATGGTTAGGGAAATCATGTAAACTATAAACATAGTAAGTTGGTGTTCATCAGATTGTATAATGATGTTTATGAAACAGCATGTGTTTTATGAGACACAATAATAATAAAAATTTATGTACTGTAGAAATTTAAAAGTGGGGTTAATGTTGGCATTTCTATTGTATGCTCTCTGGCATACTAGTTTTTACTGTTTCTGAAAGTTTTGTTTTTTATTCATAACCCTTTTTTTGCCTTCTTTGTTTCTAAAGCTTTGTGTTCAGTAATGCAGTTGATTTTCAACTATTTGATGGAAAGTTCATCATAGTGCTGTGAAGTTGTAATTAGCATTGTTCATAGTGCTTTAGTGCAGTTTTTCTTTCTTAGTATACAGAGCTGTTTTCCTTTTTAATTGTTTAATTTTTTAAATTGTGAATAAATGTGAAAACGCCCATCTCTTCAATCTTACAAACACAATAGATTATGTAATAAGCCTATGAGGTGAACTGTCAGAAACGCATGAAAATACAGCACAATCAACAAAAGCTGAAGACTAATGGCAGGTGATTCTACTCTCTCTCCTCAGTGGAAATGCATGTTTTTAGTGTGCTGAAACCTCAATCAATGCTTTTGCTCTATGTTTCTCTTTCATGAATTAGTAATTTTTCTATAAATATTTTTGTAACTTTTACTAACAAGCATTTTGCACTGTGCCTATGTAACCTGTCTTAATTACAAGCCAAGTTGTTTTAATTAATAACTGATACCGAGTTTATATATACTTGCAAGTTGCACATTGATAGCTAAATATTAATGTTTGTCTCACTGGAGAATTAGCAGTGGTGCATCTTGCATTGCATCAAAAGCTAATCGTTTTCAGAGCTTAAAGTGATGACTACATTCAGTTAAGCCTTGTATTGATTTCCTTGATGCAAGCCTTTATATATATATATATATATATATATATATATATATATATATACGTAAAAAATAGATGAAGAACACTTACCAGGCGAAGGGGCACAGGCAGTAATAGCAACAAATAAACACACAGACACACACACACTCAAAAATGCTAGCTTTCGCAGCCTAGCTGCCCCCCCCCCCCCCCCCTAGAGGTTTGACCTCCTCAACAAAATTACAGTTACCAGTGTGAGACATTTGGGGAAGAACTCTTGACCTAGCCCCTACGGTTTTGATTCTTATCCTTCCTTTCCCACTTCCCTCCTCGCCATACCCCCTTACCCCTGCTTGGTCCCCAGCACTTGATGCCATCTGTGTGTATGTGTAGGGGGGAGGGGGGAGGGGGGAGTTATTATCCCCCTGACAACTCGGGGATCACACTGCTGGTACCAGAGATGTAACCTCCCCATGCAGGGTTGCCAGCAATGGCCATTGTGCCAGGTGGCCTTTGCTGTGGCTGAGTGCTGCCCATAGGGAGAGCCCCTGATCGCACTGGGTGGTACCAGGGCAGATGTATTGCATGATGAAATGTGTTCAGTTATAAAATGGTCACACAACAGCCATCTCTGAAGGCAGGAAAGGTAATTTCAATGCTGCTACTTGTGATAAGAGTACCTCCCCTCCCTAGGTGTGCGCCCCTTTGGAAGAAGGCCACGCACACCAGCTTGGGGGTGAAATCCTTTCCGTGCTACCTGGTCTGCAGCAGGACAGATGGAGGAATGTTAACTGCAACTAAGCTACTGTTTTTTGTAGAACAGATTGAGGATAAGTTCAGCGAAGTAGACTCTATGACTAAGATGCGCTCTGGCTCTCTCCTCATAAAAATGGTGTCTGCTGCTCAATCTGCCACTCTGTGTGCCTGTCAACGTCTTGGTGACATTCCAGTCTCCATAACCCCTCACCAGTTCTTGAACATGATTCAGGGAGTAATTTTCCATCAGGATCTCCTCCTTCAAACTGACAAGGAACTCTGAGCCAATCTCGAATTGTGAAGTGTCCACTTTGTTCATTGTATTCAGAGGGGCCCTAAGGATGATCGAACAGACACAGGTGCATTTAGCTTAGCCTTTGAGGGGAGGGGGGATTCACTCCCAGAGAAGTTGGGTCATGATATGTAGATGTGATATTCAAGCCATACTTCCCACCCCCATGCAGTGCTTAAAGTGTATGCTGCCTAAGTGTACTTGTGTCTGTGTAAATGTGTGGGTGTATGTACATTTATTTACCTTCCATTTTTTCCCCCAAGGTAAGTCTTTCCTGTCCCGGGATTGGAATGGCTCCTTACCCCCTTCCTTAAATCCCTCATCATTTCCTTTTCCCCTCTCCTTCCCTTCTGCCTGATGAAGCAGCTAGGCTGCGAAAGCTAGCATTTTTGAGTGTGTGTGTGTCTGTGTGTTTATTTGTTGCTATTACTGCCTGTGCCCCTTCGCCTGGTAAGTGTTCTTCATCTATTTTTTACGTATATTTTTTTCCTGTTAGGAATTTTTCCTCTATAATATATATATATATATATATATATATATATATATATATATATATATATATATATATATATATATATATATATGAAACGATTATTAAGACGAAAAATTCCTAGCAGGAAAAATAAAATATAAAATATAAAAAATAGACGAAGATTACTCACCAGGCGAAGGAGCACAGGTGTGACAGCATCACAAATAAATAAATGAATACACACACACACACACAATCGCAAGCTTTCGCAACCCAGTTGCGTCTTCAGGCAGTAGGGAAGGAGAGGGAAAAGGAAATGATGAGGGTTTTAAGGAAGGGGGTAAGGAGCCATTCCAATCCCGGGAGAGGAAAGACTTACCTTGGGGGAAAAAATGGAGGGTAAACAAATGCACACATGCCCACACATTCACACAGACACAAGTACACCTAGGCAGACATACTGTACAGTATGTACTTGACAGTATGTCTGCCTAGGTGTACTTGTGTCTGTGTGAATGTGTGGGCATGTGTGCATTTGTTTACCCTCCATTTTTTCCCCCAAGGTAAGTCTTTCCTCTCCCGGGATTGGAATGGCTCCTTACCCCCTTCCTTAAAACCCTCATCATTTCCTTTCCCTCTCCTTCCCTACTGCCTGAAGACGCAACTGGGTTGCAAAAGCTTGCGATTGTGTGTGTGTGTGTGTGTGTGTGTGTGTGTGTGTGTGTGTGTGTGTGTGTGTGTGTATTCATTTATTTATTTGTGATGCTGTCACACCTGTGCTCCTTCGCCTGGTGAGTAATCTTCGTCTTATATATAAATCTTTCTAAGTCAGTTATGAAGCATCTATTGCTACTTTGCTTAGAGTAAATGTTATGCAGTTGTAGGTTTTAATAACTTATTTCAGAGCATGATGGCATTTTTTAATCCTGAATGAATTCACAATGCAGTGTAGTAGCCATTAAACTGTGGTCATTGGGTGAATATATGTGACCCTCAAGTATATTGTGTGTAAATGAGCATAACTAATGAATGCCATTTAGCAATAAATTAAATGATATAGGTTTTTTATTTATTTGAGGTATGTGTTAAGGATAGAATGTTTCGCTTTGCAGTGTAGAACATTTGTTTTCCATATTGCTGCATTATAACTATGTTAGCTTTTTGAGACTATTTTAAAATTGCTACTTCTATGATTGTATTGCCTTTGCAAGAACATTACAGTAATCTTCTCATACATCCTTATTATTACCAAATTAAGAAAAATATGGGAGTTTCAAGCAGATACTAAGTTGTGATTCCATTACTAAACATTTTTCATTTTATTTGAGGATAATGCTGTTGGCTACATAATATTAATGACTGAAACGTTATGCTATTGTTAGTTGGGAGTCTGTTTCAGCAAATGTAATGAAAAGATTTTCATTCATCACTCACAATGGCACCTTTCCTTTAAGTGTGATAGTGGTGCACCAAATTTGTACACTATCTGATCAAATGTATCAAGATACCGGTACCGGTACCTATTAGTGGGCATTATTGTGAATGTGCTTTTATGATGGCTTGAACCTTCTTAAAAACAATTTTCATTGAGATATCTAAATAATAATTAGGAATGAGAGTCCATCGTGCCTCAAGTGCCAGAGACTCTTCAGGGGGCCCCACAGCTCTTTTCTGGGTATGTGTGTGGTGCGCATGAGTCCCCGAACCATTGCAGCCATACTTCTTATTTTCCCAGGCTGCATTACCTCTCCCTGTTCCTCTCCTCCCCAACCTAAGCACTCCCTGCCCCCACTCATTCCCCCCCCCCTCTCTTACCTTTAAGATGGCTTGGCTGTTCTTATGGTTGTGAAGATGGTTTTAGCAATTTTGATCTTAGTCGTTTCCTCTGTTTTTGGCACAGTGTGGACCCCCCCCCCCCCCCCTAGAGGTTTGACCTCCTCAACAAAATTACAGTTACCAGTGTGAGACATTTGGGGAAGAACTCTTGACCTAGCCCCTACGGTTTTGATTCTTATCCTTCCTTTCCCACTTCCCTCCTCGCCATACCCCCTTACCCCTGCTTGGTCCCCAGCACTTGATGCCATCTGTGTGTATGTGTAGGGGGGAGGGGGGAGGGGGGAGTTATTATCCCCCTGACAACTCGGGGATCACACTGCTGGTACCAGAGATGTAACCTCCCCATGCAGGGTTGCCAGCAATGGCCATTGTGCCAGGTGGCCTTTGCTGTGGCTGAGTGCTGCCCATAGGGAGAGCCCCTGATCGCACTGGGTGGTACCAGGGCAGATGTATTGCATGATGAAATGTGTTCAGTTATAAAATGGTCACACAACAGCCATCTCTGAAGGCAGGAAAGGTAATTTCAATGCTGCTACTTGTGATAAGAGTACCTCCCCTCCCTAGGTGTGCGCCCCTTTGGAAGAAGGCCACGCACACCAGCTTGGGGGTGAAATCCTTTCCGTGCTACCTGGTCTGCAGCAGGACAGATGGAGGAATGTTAACTGCAACTAAGCTACTGTTTTTTGTAGAACAGATTGAGGATAAGTTCAGCGAAGTAGACTCTATGACTAAGATGCGCTCTGGCTCTCTCCTCATAAAAATGGTGTCTGCTGCTCAATCTGCCACTCTGTGTGCCTGTCAACGTCTTGGTGACATTCCAGTCTCCATAACCCCTCACCAGTTCTTGAACATGATTCAGGGAGTAATTTTCCATCAGGATCTCCTCCTTCAAACTGACAAGGAACTCTGAGCCAATCTCGAATTGTGAGGTGTCCACTTTGTTCATTGTATTCAGAGGGGCCCTAAGGATGATCGAACAGACACAGGTGCATTTAGCTTAGCCTTTGAGGGGAGGGGGGATTCACTCCCAGAGAAGTTGGGTCATGATATGTAGATGTGATATTCAAGCCATACTTCCCACCCCCATGCAGTGCTTAAAGTGTATGCGCTTTGGGTACATGTCCTCTTGCTGTTCAGCAGCTGCTTTATGTGGTGAATATGGACACCTACTCCATGAGGGAAACACTTGTTTCCACTTCCTGTGTGCATAAATTGCCAGCTACATCATTCCTCACATTCACCGGACTGTCCAGTGTACAAGAAGGAGAAGAAAATACAGGAGTAAAAGTCTCTTCATGAGCGCCTGCATCCAGTGCAAATGATGTCTACATTTGCCTCTGTTACAACCTCTACCCCTCACCTCCTTATCACATCGCCATCCCACTCTTTCCTCTCCTGCAGATCCCTTGCCCCTTCCTCTACATCCACTTCCCTCCTCCAAGCTGGAGAAGTGCTCCCCTTCCCTGGCGCTTGCCGCTGACAGTGCCATCTGTCAGGGCCCCTCTTCCCGGCGTTCACTAGATTGGAGATCTCTTATCTAAAGCCGGCCACGGATCTCTCACTCAGCAAGTGCCAAGGTGGGCTGATCTTCCTCAGTGCCAGACATCACTGATCCTACTTCTCTCTCCGGGACATACCATCCACATCCTGTGAGAGGGAAAGAAAAGAAGAAACATAGGTTGCAGGTCAATACCCCTCCAGTGCTGCTTGAGGTGCCACCTTTGTCTTCCAAATGTGCTCAACATTCTGAGGTCGAGTCAGATCCACTCTATATGGACGTTGTCCCTTCCTCATTGGTGATGGGCACTGATCCAATAGCGTAACGAGCTGCAACCTGTTTGCTGCTCATCTGGATCCTCGATCTATTATCATCCAGTGGAACTGCTATGGCTATTACAGTCACCACCTGGAGTTAAAACAACTTCTTTCCTTTTACTCCGCAGCTTGTGCAGTTATACAGGAATCACATTTTATTGATGGACATTCCCCAACCCTCCATGGGTTCCATGCTTCCAGGTATCAGTTGGTGTTCACATGTTGGACCATAATGGATATTGTTACTAGGTAGATCCTTCTTCGTACTACTTTGGAAGCAGTTGCTGTCCGGGTTCTCTTAGACACCCCTTTAACAATTTGCAATGTATACCTCCTCCCTGACAGACCACCTTCGTCTGCTGCCCTCCTTCAGCAACTTCTCCCTCCCTTCCTCATCCTTGGGGACTTTAATGCTCATCATCAATTGTGGGACAGTGCTTATACATCTAGCCGGGACTGCCTTGTAGAACAGTTCCTTGTAGACCATGACCTGTGCCTTCTCAATTACAGTTTTCCAACCCATTTCAGTTTCACTTACGTAACTTTTTCTGCTATATATCTTTCACTTACTTACCCCTCCCCCCCTCTTCTCCCTTCACTTCACTGATACGTGCACTATGACCTGTGTGATAGTGACCACTTTCTGCTGACTCTTTAACTTCCCTCACGTGTAATGAGTAACAGGCCAACCTTCTGGGTTTTCTGTCATGCTAATTGACCTCTGTATACATCCCAGGTTGTTTTCACACCATCCCCATCTCATTGTATTGATGATGTCATCCGTGACAAGTCTAATGCAATTACCTGAGCTGCTACCATTGCTGTTCCCCAGTCGACAGGCCCTCCCAGCGACCACCCTTGGTGGAACGCAACCATTGCTGCAGCAATTATGAGCACCGGCATGCCTTGCAACCTCTTGTGCGCCACCTGTCCACTCTGTCCGTATCAACTTTAAATGCCTTCGAGCTAAGGCTTGTTATATAATCAAATAGAACAAGTGGGTTTGCTGGGAGCATTTTGTCTGTACCTTGAGCTCTTCTATACCTTTTTCTAGTGTGTGGATTATGCTCTGCCCCATTGAAGTTTGCCAGTGGCCACCTTCAAGCCTTGTCCTTGCTTCACAAGATGGGGTCTGTATTGACCCGTTGGTTCTCCCAGAGCATCTTGCAGGCATCAGTGACAGATTCCTACCTGGTAGCTTTTCTTCTCAAGAAACAACAGGCTGAAGCATCACATTTATGTTTCACCACTTGTCACAATGAATCTTGCAACAACCCCTTTACTGACCGGGAACTACTTTGGGCACTTTCCTCTTCACCTTATTCCGCATCTGGCCCTGATACCATCCATAATCAACTTCTCCAACATCTCAAGTCCTCCACAACGGCAATATCTCCTCCAGGTATTTAACCATATTTGGCTCCAAGAGGTTTTACCCTCACAGTGGAAGGATGGGATAGTAGTTCCTGTCCTTAAGCCTGGCAAGGATCCTTCATGCCTGGATGGTTACTGGCCCATGTAAATTACTTGAAAAAATGGTTACCCACAGATTGTGCTGGGTACTCGAATCGTGTGGACTTCTGTCACCTTATCAGTGTGGGTTTGGGGAGGGACCGTCTAATACAGACCATCTACTTTGACTGGAAACAACAATCAGACGGGCCTTATCAAAAGTCAACATCTTGTTGCTGTTTTCTTTGATTTATGTAAGGCACGCTACACCACTTGGTGTCGTCATATTTTATGTACCCTTCATGACTGGGGCCTATAAGACTCCCTACCGATTTTTATCAGGCACTTTTTATCCCACGGCATATTCAAAGTAAGTGTTGACTCTTCCTTCAGCTTCCCACAAATCCAGGAGAACGGAGTCACTCAGGACTCTGTTTCAACTGTTCTACTCTTCCTAAAAGCCATAAATGGGCTGTTGAGCTCTGTTGGGTCTCTTGTCACCCCTGCACTGTTCGTTGATAACTTCTGCGTACAGTACCGTTCCCACTCGGAGCCTCGGCTGAACACCAGCTCCAAGGTTCCATTCAGCGTGCTTGCACATGGGCCCCCTCATATGGTTTTTAGTTCTCCCCTTCTAAAAAGAGGGTAATGCATTTTTGTCGTGATACTACAGTCCACCCTGATCCAGAACTCTTCTTGGATACTCACTGCATGTAAGTTGTGGCACAACATCGTCTCTTGGGCTCCCTATTTGATAAAAAACTGACTTGGCTGCCCCATATCCGTCAGCTGAAGATAAGCTGCCTGTGGAAGCTTAATGCCCTCCAGTTTCCCAGCCCAGTCATCCTGGGGTGCAGATCATGCAACACTCTTTCATATCTACCGGGCTCTGATTCAGTCCTGATTACAGGTGCCAGGTTTATGGCTCAGCGGCTCCTGTCCTGAAATCGTTAGACCCAGTCCACCACTATGGTGTCCACTTGGCTATGAGTGCCTTCTGGACCAGCCCTGTTGATAGTCTACTTGCCGAAGCAGGAATTCCTCCTCTTCAGACTAGACTGCATCAGCTTTTGGTGTCATATGCCATTGGCCTTCGACCATTACCTGGTCATCCCACAAATCACGTTCTTTTTGAGGACGATGGTTTTAGACCTGATGATACTCGCCCTCAAGTGAGTTTAGCCGTTAGATTTCGGTTAACTTCTATTTGTAGGGACTTCCATTTCTCTTCCTTTGACAGTATGTGCTGTACTATACCACGTACATCCCCTTGGATGGTGCCCCGGTGACAAATATGGTTGGATCTCTACCAAGGTCCCAAAGCTTCAGTCTCCCCCATAATCTTCCAGTATTTGTTACACACAGTCCTTGCAGAATTTCAGGGTGCCACAATTTTCTACACTGATGAATCAAATTTTGCTGGTCGTACAGGATATGCATTTACATCTCCCATTGGTGTGGAATGCCATTCTCTGCCAGAGTCGTGCAGTTTATGGCAGAACTGACAGCTACTACTAGGGCACTTTGTTTCATCAAACAGGTAGCCATAGACTGTGTTTTAATCTGTTCCAACTCAATGAGCAGCCTGCAGGCCATAGACTGATGCTATTCCTCACATCATTTGGTCATTGGTATCCACAATCTCCTTGCTGACATTTCTCATACCACTTGCTCCATTGCTTTTCTCTCAATCCCCAGTCTTGTGGGTATTCTAGGAAATGAACAGGCTGACCAGTTGGCTAGAGTCGCCGTAACTCCCTGCTACTTCCCCTGGGCAATCTCAGATGTGGATTTGCAGGTGAAGATGAGATAGCTACTCCTACAGGACTGGAACACCAACTGGCAGGCTACTGCTGCATCTAATAAACTCTGCTCCATAAAGTCAACCACTGTAGCTTAGATTCTTCCTTACGCACTTCTCGAAGGGAATCCACTGTCCTTTGCTGTCTCCACATCGGTCATTCCAGGCTGACCTATGATTTTATTTTGCGCAATGAGCCTCCCCCCACATTGTGGTTGTGGTACCCTACATACAATCTGTGGGTCGTATCTTAGTGGAATGTCTGCTCATGTTGGCACTCCATGCCAATTCTGCACTCATTGCCCTCGGTTTTGGTGGATGATTCATGGATGGCTCCAAGAGTCCTTGGATTTCTCCGTGAAAGCAGTTTTTACTATCAGCTATAAGATTTTAACTTTGACACGTGGACAGGACGGCTGCGTTTGTGGCCCTCCCTGTGAGCAGCAGGGATTGGAGCTCTCCCTTCTCCCCTGACGACTTCTGTTTCTCCATACTCTGACTTCAACATAAAGGGAAGATTATATTCTGACTCTGAGGTGTGCCATTGGGTTTTAGCCAGTGCTACATGAGGAGTCCTGACCACTTTGTGAATGTTACTCTCTACAAACCATTTCCTCATAAATGTTGCTTTATAATAGGTTGCATCAACATACTCAGGAGTGAATGTAATACTTTTCTGCTTCTAAGCAGAGAAAAGTACTTCTGCCACTTACTTAATCATAAATGTAGCTTACTTGGTTCCTTAACTGAACACTATAATTGTATCTAATAATAATAATAATAACTAGTTGACCTGGGTGAATAATTCGCCCTCTGTCCTGATCACACAGTTAGGTAAGATAGTAATGGAGAAAAAGTAGATGCAAGTTACTGGAGAACAAAACCTTGAAAATAATACCTCAATCATTAATTTTGGATAAGTATACAGGAAATATGGTGTACTCACAAGAAAACACCGATGAGAAATCATATATACGATGATACGTCCCAGCACGTAATGTTGCACACATTGTAAAGTAGCAGGAAATTAAAATTTAAATACATTATTATAAGTTATAATAGTAAGTAGTACTTACCTGTGATAATGAATGTTGAGGTAATTCAGTTTATTCACGCAGTACACAATGCTTGCTTGAACAAAATAAACAATCCAACAGTGTTTGTGCATCAACATGTGAAACAGATATCTCGTGATAAACTAAGCTTGCAGAAAGAATCTAAACAACTGCAAGAGCTATCGTGCCTGTTAGTTAAATTATTTGTGTATTTTTTGTCGTTACATTGACATGTGTAATCGAAATTGTGTGATCAACTATGCTTGCATCAAAGAACGTATTTGGCTTGCATAAAGAATCCAAGCAACTGCAAGAGCTGTCATTAATGTTAGTTAAACACATTGTAAGTATCAATAAAATTCTTCTGGGTATGAAACCGCGTCGTCACAGTCAGACGCAGTCAGACACAGACCCTGATGAAGGCCACCTGCAACAGCGGCCGAAACGTCGGTGGAATTTATAAAATGACGACGCGGTTTCATACCCAGAAGAATTTTATTGATAGTGACAACAGCCGTGGAAGCCTACGTTTGCAGAGTGTAAGTAGTTAGAACCTTCTACATTGCTTTTATATTGGCTGTGCAAACTAAGTTAATAATTGGCATCATTATCAAACTTGCATTGTCTCCCCTCAATTTGTATGTATAACCAAGTCCTCATTTGACCAAAAGTCCTGTTCACACTGACATCAAACTTCACAAATCCCCACTATATCAAATTCTATTCTATCCATTTCCATTTTTAAATTTTCCACTATACCTTCCCAATTTAGGGCTCTAATGTTCCATGCTCCAACCTCAAGTTGTCATTTTAGTGTGTTGTAATGATGACACACTCTATTGTCTGCTTCATTATTAGTAAACCAAGATGACAAAAGTTATGGAATAACAACATGCACAGATACAGATGGTGGTAGCATCATGTACACCTGATATAAAAGGGCAGTGCAGTGCTAAACGTGTCATTTGTGCTCCGGTGGGTCACGTGAAAATTGTCCAGCAGGATCATGGCCATATGATTCTAATTATCAGACCTTGAAGACATGATGATAGTTAAAGCTAGATGCATAGCACATTCCATTTCTGGAATCATTTGTGAATTCAGTATAAGTCTCAAGAGTGTGCTGTGAATACCAAATGTCAGGCATTTCATCTCACCACAAACAATACAGTGGCAGATATCCTACACTTTATGACAGAAAGTAGTAGGATTTGCATAGAGTAGTCAGAACAGACAGACATGCAACAGTGCATCAATAATGGCAGAAATTGATGTGCAACACACTATGAACATATCCATTAGGACACTGCAGCACTATTTGGCATTAATGCAATGTTAGTAGATGGCTTTGAGTGGCTTAGTGAACACCACATCATCATCTGTACTGACTGTACAGGGTTTGTGACTATGTTGGTTCGACCCTAGATGACTGGTAAACAGTGGCTTGATCAGATAATTTCTGATTTTAGTTGTTAAGAGCTGATGGTAGGTTTCTCTCAAAAATGTGGACCCAAGTTGTCATCAAGGCACTATGAAAGCTCTATAATTGTGGGGGATGTTTTCAAATGGCATGGGCTGGACTGAACCTTCTGGTCCAACTCAACCAGTTGCTCACTGCTTGGATACCTATTTGCTGCCCTTCGTGGACTTCATGTTCCCCAAAAATGCTGGAATTTTTATAGATAACTAGCTGAAAAACCAGTGTTGGCTGGGTATCTATCTATTCCAGTCTTCCATCTTACGTCCTCTCTCTGTTGATCTACTCCTCTCTCCGTCCCCCTTTAAATTTCATCCATCCCTTTGCTCATCTCTCCCTGTTCCCTCTGTCCCTCTCTCCTCTTTTCCCTGACAATTTCCTCCTCCACCTCTCTCAGCATATCTCCTCCTTAAATGAAAAATAACATATAGGCTACCTACCAACTTGTGTGACAAATGGTGAAATTGTGTTGACATTCAATACAAGGTACTCTCCGTCATGCACAATATAGTGGCATGCATGGCACAGAAACATTCTCCATGAAATCATAAGCACATCTGGTGACTTTCATGGTGAAAGGTCAAATCATGTCAAAAGTCTGTTGTTAGGTACACTCCGCCATGCACCATACAAAATCTACTGTACGTTGATTGTTACTATGCATATAACCTTCATGCAAGTGCAAGCAATTAGTTGAGAAAATTTTATCACAATCGCATAAATAGTATGACAGTGCACTAAATACAAACAAACAACATTGGTTTTTTATACATTAGTTAATGTCATTGAGCTTCAGTTGTTTTCATTTGGTTTGAAGAATCTTCTGAACAATTCCAGCAAATGACTTGGCCACCCAAAACTGTCCAACTTGAGCCCCTTCAAAGTTTATGGGAAATAATTGAGAAACCAATTCATGAACAAAATCCTACAGCAACAATTTTATGCACATTTATGGATGGCTTAAGTGTCAGCATGGCTCAGTGATCCTGTAGGGGATTTCAGACCACATTTTGAGTTGTGGCATAATGAATTGCTGACATTGCCAATCTCCATTCATATAGTTGTACTGCAGTATGTGCAGAACTGAAAATCCAGTTGGTAGTACTCACTTTTCTGTTCTCTTTTGCTGCCTGTCATAAGTTATTTGTGTAGGTTGTATTATATTGTCTACAGAACATGACAGATAAATTTGAGTTGCAGTGTACATTATTTGCATCATCAAGGCAACATGATCGTAAAGATACTGCATTCACGTGTTTCAAATCCACATTTCATTGTCGTAATTTAAGTTCTCTCTGTAAACTGCATGATGCAAATGGTGAAGTTGTTCCCATAAAAGTGTTACAGTTGTGTTCATATACTACTTCAGTCCATGCCTGAACTCCATCTGTAATCACTTTACTATCAACAAGAGTTATTCAATGTATCTGCCTTCACTTTTATTTATTTTTTTTTTTTTCTGTGCTTCTTTTGCTTATTTGAACACTCGTCTCAAATCGTAGAAACTCTATGATTTCACATGAGACTTATGGTACACACATAAAAAACCAATTAATTGTATGATTTAAAAAGTAGCATTTATGAAGATACACTATAAAGATACAGTCATGTCATTCCTAGCAGAAAAGCACTTAGTGAAGTCCAATACCTTACTTAGTGTAGAGTACAAATGAGCTAAATTATATTGCATTTGGTGAATATATAATGCTACCTGTCTTAGAAGATGGTCAACATGTTTTTGTTACCTTGTAATGTGAATTATAGAAGTGAATAAAGTGCTATTATCACATATGTTTGAACATTTTCTGATTTTACAGTTTGTAATATAATAATAGGAACTATAATACCACATTCTAAAATATTACTGACAATTTGTTGTTTCTTCTGCCTTAAACTGTCTATAAAATTTGTCATTTCAATTATTCTGAATGTGAAATAAGCACTAAATCACTTCATTTGGTGTTCTACATACTAAAGGTGATAAAATTTTCTTGGGCTTCCAGCCACGTCATGTGGTTTATTGTCCACGACGTTTCGGCCGAGACCTCCTCGGCCATTGTCAAGTGGTTGACTGTTGAGTGATTGCTGCTGTCGTTCTTATATAGCTGCAATGTGGGCTATGACATCACTGGTGCTCCATGACCTGACCATAAAAGGCAATGTTTTGGTCGCATGCCTGCCACACCTGCTTCAACCTTCCGATCGCCGGGTTCCAAGCTGTGATCAGCTGCAATCCGGCATCTCTATTAAGAGTACTGTCAGCTCTTTTGATCTCAATCACCTCTTTTATAACACTATCCCAGAAACTGTTTATTCTTGTAATTATGGATGTCTCCTCAAATGCAATGTCTGTTTTCAAGTGCATGTTCCACAATTGCTGACTTTTCGGGATAACGTAAACAATAACGTTGTTTGTGTTCCACACAGCGCTGTTCAATAGTGCGCACTGTTTATCCTATATAAAATTGTCAACAACCACAAGGTATTTTATATACTCCTGGTGTTCTTAGGCCTACATCATCTTTAACAGGTCTCATCAACTGATGTATTTTTGAAGGAAGCCTGAAGACCGAGTGGATCTTTTGACTCTTAAGTAGTCAGCTAATCCTTCCAGAGATTGAGCCACAAAACTGCAAAAAGGCAAGTCTTCTGCTTCTGTGTCTTCAGGGAGATAGCTTTCATAATCTGGCTGTTGCTGTAGCCGCTGTCCCTAAAAACTTTCCGTAGGTGGCTCATTTCCTTTTACAGATTTTCACTGTCTGACACTACTTCCACTTGTTGCACCAAGGGCCTCAAAACAGACTGTTTCTGTGTTGGATGATGAGGCTTGTGGCATGCAGGTACCGGTCTGTGTGGGTGATTTTCTGTAAAAACCATGGCTGAGACGTCCATTTGCTTTATGGCTGATGAGGACATCAAGGAACAGCAAGGCACCCTCTTCCTCCACCTCCATCATGAACGTGATCTTGTCATGGGTGCTATTGATGCGGCTGAAGAAGTCACCAAGTTTTTCACATCCATGTGGCCAGACAACGAACGTGTCATCAACGTACCAATAAAAACAGCTAGGACTTAAAGGTGCTGTGTCCAGGGCGACATCTTCAAAGTGCTCCATAAACAGGTTTGCTATAACTGGAGCTATTGGGTTTCCCATCGAGATGCCGTCAGTTTGATTAAACTAGTCTCCACTATACAGGAAATCTGATGATGTCAGTGTATGCTTAAATAAATCCACAACAGTGTCGTCAAGTAACTGGAAGAGCAGATCTATACAGTCCTTGATAGGGATGTTTGTGAACAATGAAACCACATCAAAGCTAAACATCATATCCTCTTCTCCAAGTCGCAAGCATTTGATTCTGCTGATTAAGTCAGCCATATTCTTGATATGGTGCTCACAGGACTGACGTGTGGAGTAAGGAGATTGGACAGATGTTTTGCAAGTCTGTAAGTCATCGCACTAATGGTACTCACAATTGGACAAAGAGGTGTGTTTATTTTATGAACCTTCAGGAGTCCACACAATGTAGTTGGTTGAGGTGCCTGTGGAAGTAGATTTTTAATAACACTTTCTTCCAGTGAAGATAGTTTGAGCAGCTTGGACATCTTCCTCAGTATTTTGAAAGTTGGGTCCCTCGATAATTTGTTATATAGGACAAACAGTGTGTACTATTGAACAGCACTGTGTGGAACACGAACAATGTTATTGTTTACATTATCCCTAAAAGTCAGCAATTGTGGAACATGCACTTGAAAACAGACATTGTATTGTGTTTGAGGAGACATTCATAATTACAAAAATGAACAGTTTCTGGGATAGTGTAATAAGAGGTGATTGAAATCAAAATAGCTGACAATACTCTTAATAGAGACAGCGGCTTGCAGCTGAGCATGGCTTGTAACCCAGCGATCAGAAGGTTGAAGCGATCAAAACATTTACTTTTATGGTCATGTCATGGAGCGCCAGTGATGTCACAACCCACAGTGCAGCTATATAAGGACAACAGCAGCAATCACTTGACAGTCAACCACTTGACAATGGCTGAGGAGATCTCGACCGAAACATCGTGGACAGTAAATCACATGACGCGGCTCGAAGCCCGAGAAATTTTATCAACATAACGCCTCGCGAAAAAATGCATTCATATATTACATACTAATGGTGTTTTAAAATTCAATTTTCTGAACAATATTCCTCATCATCAAAGTTATAAAGTAAAATTGTTTATTTTTCTTGACTTCTCATGTAGAAGAAGCTATTATCCCACTTAATCAAAGCTTTTGTAAGATTCATATACTATATTACTGAAGTACAGGAACTTATGCACAAGCTACCTCTAACAGCCACATAGGATTGTACTGTGATTCAATCAAGGACACCAATTACTGTACCTGTGGTCTGTCATCCTATTCAGAAAGTATGAGGTTCTCTTTAAAATTCCTCTGTATTATTAAAATAAGTAGAATGAATAGTTTCAGTGAGAAATGATGCATTATGATGCATTCTGCATTCTTCAGACTGTTCCTAACGAAACAGTATAAATTTAAAAGATTTCCAGTTGGGTTACAGAACAACATCTAACATTCACTTCTCATTTATAAGTAAATCCCAAGATAATGGTGACTGTGTCAAGAGGTCCACAATATTTTTTGACAAAATCTGTTTTATTCTACTCACAATACAAATAAGACATTTTTTAAATTATTTTGGTCATTTTTGCTGTTACATATTTCCATTATTTGTAAAGAAATAAATAAATAAAAATAATAAAGTGAAATAAAATACAAACTTGGGAGATGCAGTGCCTTACAATCATCAATCAGTAAAAATTATAACTGATTAAAATGCTATATTGATCTGATTTAAAGTGTGTGTATCATGCTACTTCAGAACTGAATGTACTGTAAATAATCATTTCACATAGTACCATTTTGTGTTCACTAGAGAATTTGGTACACATACTGCTGTCAGATATCCTGAGATGAGAATGCATTGGTAGTATTTGCATGATGTTAGATGTATCAGTAGTTTCGTGTCTTATTTTACTCCAAATGTTTGTAATGGTTGTTTCATTTAAGTTGTAAAAAAATTAACTGAAATTTTTTCATTTTCAGGATATTATGATTATTTGTTGTTATAGATGTTATCCTTTTATCTTGGATGCTTTAATAATCTTTTGATGTATAGCATAAGTATTAATAGTTAAGTTTTGTGTTTATGCATGTTAAGATGTATCAGATGTAGTAGTTTTGTTTTTCTAATATAGGCAGACATGGCTGCATTCACTGTCAGTTTTGCTTGTCAAGTGGTCAATTGCTCTGACCAAATAACTTTCAATGTGTGTATAAATTCTAACACTTATTTGCAGTAGGTCTACTAATACTGTAAAGTGATGGCCATAATGGGATAATTTTGTTGCACTTACCCAAAACATATTTGTTTGGAAAGATACTTTGAATTCTGCTTTCTAAGTAGTTTTGTTAAATGCCAAAATCATAGTGTGAAATTTACAAAACAAAACATAAAATATTACTTTTGAATAAGACTCTAATGTATGCCATTGTATATTTGTACCTTTCTGTGCCAAAAATTGAACTTTTGATTTTGAAGTTCTCTCAGATAATTTTGCTGCTTGTTAATCCAGAGGGTGGAAAAATTATAAGTTCAGGGTGGGGGGGGGGGGGGGACAAATTTGAAGAAATATAATAGTAATACCAAATACTTCATAATAAGTTCACAGAGTGCTCTTTCAGACTTTGAATAATGTAATAAAATTCTGTAGTATAGTTTTCAATTTCATGATATGATTTTTGTATGCTAATTTGTGTATGGTAGTATCCATTTTAAATTAGAAATGACAATAGCAGTTCTTGTAACTCATAATAAAGCAGCATGTAACTGTAAGAGGAGTAGTTATTTCTTTGTAAAGTGACATATACTGATAAGATATATATGCTACATAAAGAAAGAGGGGATAAAGTATCCAGCATGGTTAACGAGGCAATCTCTATATGTCATGTATTGATCTCATTAAAACTCAGAAATGGCTTACCAATTACAATAATTTTCTAATTGTTTTGTTTGGTTTAATGTCTATACTTTGGGTTAGATTAGTATTTGATGTGCTGCCACACTGTTCATCTGATGGTGATAAACTTTTGCTCACTTGATCTTCAAAACTTGTGGAATGGCACTGCCGATATAAGATTTTCTGCATTGCATGTTGGAGGGATCTTATTCTAGACTTCAACACCATTTGATTGAGTACCATGAAATTTAGCAGATATGTAATTTTTTAATGTACAGGGGAGACAAGGTGCCCCCCCCCCCTCTTTGGCCAGTGACTCACCCGCTCCCCACCACCAAAACTGCGAACAACCCCCCTCCCCCCCCCACCCGAAATATTTGGTTCTGGATTCGGAAGATAAATTTATTTTGTATATAAACATTGGTTTATTGTTTAATAATGGAAAGACCAGGTTGGAATTAATAATATAGTAAGGACAGTTTACAACTCACCGCAAAGACGTGATGATGAGCTGTGACAGTCACATACAAAAGACACACAATACTCGCACTCGCGCAATCATACAGGCACCCAACACAGTCATACAACCATCACCTCTGGCTGCCGCACTTCGAATCACGCGCTCTGAGGCGAATCAAGGACCGGGGGGGGGGGGGGGGTGAAGGTTACGTCACGGTGGTGGGGATGTGTTAGATGGGAATAACGAGATGCAGCTTAGGAATGGAGTGTGGAGGCGGGTGAGGGGAGAAAAATAAAATGAAATAAACAAAATAAAGTAAAATAAATACACAAAATGCGTGCACACTGTAAGTACACACACACACACACACACACACACACACACAAACACACACACACACACACACACACACACACACACACACACACACACACACACACACACACACGTGTGTGTGTGTGTGTGTGTGTGTGTGTGTGTGTGTGGCCGAGGAGACTGAGGCGCTCCAGTCACGGTCTGCACGGCCACTACAGTCGGGGGTTCGAATCCCCCCTCGGGCATGGATATTTGTGCCGTCCTTATTTGTAGGTAGTCCATAAGTAGTTTGTAAGTTTAGGGACTGATAATCCCGTAGTTAAGTCCCTTACGCTTAACAAACATTTGAACATTGAACACACACGCAGTCACGCACACACCATCGCACATTCACGCACCACTCCAAATAGGTGAGGTTTGGGATAGAGAGGTAAGAACTGTAAGGTTTGGGGGAAAAAATAGGGAAATTATCGTAGGTTGAGGCCTGGTTGATTTCGGGATCGGAGAATGTATTGTAGGAATAACTCTCATCTGTGCAGTTCAGAAAAGCTGGTGGTGGATGGGAGGATCCAAATGACCCATGTTGTGAAGCAGCCATTGAAATAAGCATGTGCTCCGCTGCATGCTGTGCCACAGGGTGGTCCACATTGTTTTTGGCCACAGTTTAGCGGTGGCCATTCATCCTAATGGATAGCTGCTTGGTGGTCATGCCAATATAGAAAGCTGTACAGTGTTTGCAGCACAGTTGGTAAATTAAGTGGCTGCTTTCACAGGTGGCCCAGCCTCTGATAGGGTAGGATAAGCCTGTGACAGGACTGGAATAGGAAGTGCTGGGTGGGTGGATTGGACAGGTCTTGCAGCCGGGTCTTCCACAAGGATATGATCCTTGTGGCAGTGAGCTGGGTTTCAGGGTGGCATAAGGATGAACTAGGATGTTGTGGAGGTTGGGAGGGCGACAGAACACCACTTTCGCTGCAGAGTATGATTCAAAGTGCGGCAGCCAGATGTGATGGTTGTATGACTGTGTTGTATGCCTGTTTTATTGCGCGAGTGTTCTATTTTCTGAAGAAGGCCATGGCCATAGCAGAAAGTGTTGTATGTGTGTGTCTTTTGTATGTGCCTGTCGCAGCTTGTCGCCATGTCTTTGCGGTGAGTTGTAAATTGTCCTTACTATATTATTGGTTTATTGTTTCTTATTTCATGTTTTGTAAATTGTTTTATAAAGCCCCTCCCCCAGTCCGGCCAAGAAGTACTAATTATTCACTTCCCAAAAAATGTTTTAATGGTGCAGTTTGTGTCATGACCCCCCTTCCCCCCCTTGTGGTCAACTCTGCAGGGGAGGCAGGAGACTAATTGAGGGGGGGGGGGGAGGGGGGTACAGGAGGAGTCTGGCACAGAGCAGAAGAGTTAATGGCAGAGACAAGGGGATGGATGGGAGGATAGAGCATGGAAACAAGAAGGGAGGGAGGGAGGGAGGAGGAGGGGGGAGGTAGACAGAGAAACATGGAGGAGTACATGACAAGTTGAATATTGGAATACATACATATCCAAGCAACACCAGGTTTTCCACTCTCTCTAATAAAGAGAGCAGCCTAACAGGACAAAGAGAAAGGTAGGAAACAGTAAGATATATATCAAAATGTCTTGTATATTTAGCATTTGTGAAGCATTGCTGAGTTCACTAGCAATCAATAAAATCCAGTATAACTTTCAAACTTGTAGGAACCTATATGAACCCTTATTTCTGCATTCTTAGTCCAAATATAATGACTTTGTGCAGTAGGGAAAAGTTTTTGTTCCTGCATTAGTGTGGTTTTAGAAACAGTAGTTTACATGAACTCAGATTCCTCTTTTCTCACATACATCTAGAAATCATGAATAAAGGGAAACAGATGAATGGAAATATGTAGACTCCATAATCCTTGAGTTTCAAAAGTATGAGCATACAGGATAAGTTCATTGATAGGTTAGTGGTTTGAAAACTTCTTAAGTAATATAATACATTTTGACAATGTTTGTTCATCAGGGACAAGTGTACCTTTTGAGATTGTCCTGGCTAACTCTGGTAGGACCATTTGTTATTCTCTTTCTACATAAATGTGATGCACAAGTTGAGTAGCAATCTGCAGCTGTACTGTGATGCAGCTGGAGTGTACAAGAAAGGTATCATCATCCATGTAGGATGATAAAAGGTGACCTGGACAAGTTATGAAAACTGGAGAATATCAGGGAATTTCAATGTTATAAAGGAAATGATAAATGTTTGTGGAAAAGAAGAGACAATCAAAGAAGAAAGAAGCTAATTGATGTTCTTTTTAGCTTATTGGAATAAATGGTTTGTTTAGAGGGACGCCACACACCAGGATTGATAAATTCATTTCTCTCACAAATAATAGTTTGTTTATTTGGGTATTATTATTTGGCAGCTAAAATCTCTCATATGTGCTGAGGTGCTGTGATTGTACTTTCTGAAATTTTAATGCTATGTTATACGACATACTCCTTTCATGGCCGTCATCAAATCTGACACATTACCATGTCCCTAAATGTTGTGTAGGAGATGCAGCAAAAACTTGCTGTTCATTTCAAGTTTGAAGTACCTTGCTGATAAACACAAGTCCTTTAACTAACAATGTCTTTTATTTACACAGCTACCAGTTAACTTACCCTTCAGATCATAAATTCTATGAAAGAGACAGTAAAGTGCTGTTCATTGAATGTTAGAATTAATAACATGTTCAAAAATATATAAGTCCATACCTTTTCCCCCTGGCCTCCCTGTGTTCTTCAGCTTTCAAAATTTCTCGCAGAGAAAATATTAAAATTGAACAAGTTAGGAAGTTGTTCAGGAACTATATTATGCCTAATTTTGGTGAAAATATCATTCTGGTGTTCTTATGTTACTTGCTTACCTTGAGCATCATAGCAGTTAATTAACTCAAGGACTGATGATCCTGTAGTTAAGTCCCATAAGCTGTACAAACATTTGAACATTTGAATTAACTCAAACATGTGTTCAAAAGCTTACAACGCTATAGTGTGAGAACTTACATCTGTGCTATAATCATTTAATAATGACGTTTGTGAATATGATGCAAATAAGTTACTTTGTTTGAGGGTAAAATTTTATCAGTTACTAAAATGTTCCAACAGAATACATTTGAAGCTACTAAAAATACTTGTAAATTTTAAACTGTGAAGATATTACACCAGACTGCACATGCTGTTGTTACTGCATTTTTTTGTTCATTAACATTGTTGTTCTTACAGAACAGTAATTGGGAAAATGTCCTAAAATTTATTGCACCTGATGGATTAATAAATACTTAACTTTTATCCCATTTTAAAATTTGTGATTGTTTTAAAATCTTGTCTTTTGTTTCATTTTTAGTGATAACTCAGTTCGTTTGTGGAAGCTCCGCAGCAGGTACGACTTATCACCAGATGGTGGCGACTGTGTCTGAAGACCAATTCATTACTTGCCATGCATTCCTGAAGCAGCAGAAGTGGATCTTACTGATGAAGGGGTTGACGTTGTTCACGATATGGATATTACTCCTGAAGTAAACAGAAGACAGTCATCATGGAAAGTTTTGACTGTAGTGCTCTTAATGATGTGCATAATGCTTCTTATTGTAATGAAAATAAGGAAGGCCCTGTTCACTACTGAATAGTGTCAACTGTACTTTCCTCAAGTGCCTTAAAATTGTTTTTCATTTTCTAGTTTGTGCATTTATCGTTTTGAATCCTCTGAACTGGTAAAGACAATTATTTTGCTTGACTCCTGATTCTACAGGTGTACATTGCATATATTTGTAATAGATGTGTCATGCTGGACATGAATAACAAATTTCACTGATGGTCTTGTATGTGATCCACAACTGACTGCTTCGGCATTGCAAGTTTCTCATGGTGTTAACATTTTGTCAGAAATTTCGAAGGCCAGATGGAGGAATTAGATCTCAGGATTTTTATGAATGAGTACATGCACATTTTTATTGTGACTGTAGTTCTGACATTCCAGTTTATTGCTTTTCCCTTTAAAATAGATAAAAAATAACAAATATTTTTATTTTTATTTTAGACAGACTTTTGTATCATTTATGTACAGAATAAGTTCCTAAAATGGAAGATGATTTTATGTTTGTTTGTTAATGACACTGCTCTTCACTTTAAAGAAGAGATATAAGACTGAGACATGACTGTGAAAATGCCTATTATAAAAAGAGAGAAAATTAACTTATGCAGTGTGTTAAAGTGTGATTAATTTACTGATTTTGTACTGGTATGATGGACATTTGATTGTGATCTGTACTGCAGCATTATATTATTTACAGTTGTATTATCTCAACTTTACCTAATTTCGTCTTTGTAAAAAGTCTCTATCAGCAGTCATAGTTTAGACTGTGGTCATAATTGCAGCTTACTATGTCAAGCTGAGTGACTGTTGGTATACAAATGAAACCAATGAAAATCAATACAATAATACTCATTGGTGATTAATAAGTACATTATTTATATCTGACATTATTTATTAACTGAACTAGTGAATTAATACCGTGTGATACAATGTAATATTTGTAAATATGGAAATGTGTAAAGAGTAATTATTGAAGTGTAAAATACAGTATTATGCAAAAAGTGCCAGTTTATTATAAGTTCATCAGGTTTTCCTTTGTATACTTTGGAATATTTATAGGGGCAAAGGGTTCACTGGTTGTAATGGTATCAACTTACCTTTACACTTTAGTCTTTTAAAAATATTTTGTTTCCATAATTCTATAGCATGTACTTCCACCCTACCCCATAAAATAAAGCCCATTGTGCCATCACACACCACCATTTCAACCAACTGATCCATTAACTCCTGCAGTTTCTGTAATGTTCTTTCTTTCACCCCGGCTATTCGTGCAAGGTGTTTAGGAGAGTTTCTGTGAAGTTTGGAATGTCAGAGAGGTGGAGGATCTGGCATGAGTAAAGCTGTGGGTCATGAATTGTCCCAGGGTTTCTTCATCAGTAGGAGCTTTGCTCACAATAGACAAGGTTTCAAGTTTGAGTCCCACTGGAACACAGTCCTAATATGTCTTGTTGTGTTGAATTTATTTACCTCACAATCATGAGCCAAGCAAACATTCATGTGCTTCATAGATATCGCCTTACAAGAGGCACAACATGAGATTCTAACAAATAAATGACCTTAAAATGTGATATAAATAGCAAGGCAGGATAGTTCCCAGTAACATTTATTGCTGGGGTGCTGTTCCTTTATTGGAGAGCCTTGCCAAAATTGATACATATTATATAGGGAAACGTGAGACAGAATTATAGTTTGTGTTGTGGAGGGATATGTGCATTAAGACAATCCGTGCAATCGCAGTATCCATAAGGCTTAGGTGGCTTACTGGTTAAAGTAATGGCCTAGTAAGTAGAAGGTCCTGAGTTCAAATCCTGGCTGTGGCACAAATTTTAATTCAATGCCTCTTCTTCAAATCAAATGCAATTTCTCAGTGAGGAATCTAGTGTATGGTATTTCCTTGTACATGTATGCTGATGGTTTTACTCCTGTCTACCTTGTTTGATTGATTGTGTTGAAGTGCATGCCACTTATATAGTGTTGAAATTGTAATGGCTTGTAGTGAGACTTAATCCTTTGAGCCAGTAGATACTGTTTTGGCAATAGTTCACACAACTGTGTAGTGCAGAAAAGCAGCCTTCTATATAAATTTCTTTAACATAGGATTTATTTGTTGATTGTTAAATTTTTATGAACTGTTAGCTACAGACAGAAATCTTCAAGAGTCTTTTCCCATGACACTCTAGAAGTTATGGTACAAGACAGTCTCCTCTGTCTGGGTACACCTATTATATCCTCCCTTTCCAGTAATTAGCAAGATATGTTGCTTTTTTATTAACCTTAGTACATGTCCATAGTAAATTTTATTGACATGTTGGGACAAGTCAGTAAATGGTCCAAATTCTGTACTTCTCTGCTTCACATCTGACAGTATCACTATAGTCCTATTATTACAGTTGGTTTGATTTGCTCCTAGTTACTCCTGTGCACAGTCGGTTTAATGCCTCCCATGTTGAAAAGTGAAGTTGATACCCTGCAGATCCCCACTCATGGATATCCATTATGGAGTGTGGCATCATTTCCTTCCACAGAGGTAGCTTCCTTATTTTGAGCTTCATAACAAACTCTATAGTTGTGTCAATAAAACTGTTATTGGATTTCAGCTGGACCTGTTTTTTGGGGTGCAAATGCATTGATTGTCAAGGATTGTTAATTTCTTTTGATCTCGGTGGAAACGTTTCTCCTCATAGGCATATAAAATGCAGTGGTGAGACAGTCTGCAAGTGACATGTGCAGCTTCTTTTTCGTTTCAGTACAGGTAATGTTTGTGATAGGCTTAATGTGGTTGAAGATGTGGATGGAGCAGTCAGTGAGGTGGAGGTTAACATGCAAGAAGGTGATTTGCTGTGTTGACAAGGACCAAGTGAAACTGATGGGGAGAAGCATTGAGGTTGTGAAAGGAGTAGGATAGGGTATCCTGGCCCTGAGTCCAAAGCATGAAAATATCAATGAAGCCTGAACCAAACCAGGAGTTTGGAGTTTTGGGAAGGTTTCCTCTAGATAGCCCATAAATAGGTTGGCATAGGAGAGTGCCATACCAGTGCCCATGGCTGTGCCACAGATTTGATTGCATGCTTCTCCTTCTAAGGAAAAGTAATTGTTTCTTGGGATGTATTTGGTAAGGGTCATAAGGAATGAGGTATTGGGCTTGGTGTCCGAAGGACATTGCAAAAGGTAGTGTTCGAGAGCAGAAAGGCTGGGGGCTTGTGGGATATTGGTGTACAGCAAAGTGGCCTCGACAGTGACAAGTAAGGATCTAGGAGGGGTGGGGATGGTGGAGAGTCTGTGAAGGAAGTGGTTGGTATCTTGGATCTGGGAAGCTAGGTTTTGAACAATTAGTTGGAGGTGCTGGTCAACAAGGATTGAAATTCTTTCTGTGGGAGCACAGTAACCAGCCACAATTGGGTGTCCGAGATTATTTGTGGATTTTTGGAAACATACAAAATGTAGGTGTGCAGGGTATTATTATTGTGAGGAGGAAGATGGACTTGGGGGAGAGGTTCTGAGAACGAACCTAAGATTTTAGCAAGGGTTGTAGAACATTTTTTACTTTTGGGATAGGGTTATACTGGCACAACATGTAGGTGGAGGCATCGGACAATTGAAGTAGTCCTTATGTCATGTATTCACTGTGATTCATGACAACAGTGGTGTAATCTTTGTCTGCAGGGAGGATGGTTAGGTTGGGATCTGTTTTGAGGTTGTGTAAGGCTCTCCTTTCTTTAGCCGAAAGGTTGTTATTCTTAGGAAGGTACTTGGGGAAGAATGGTAATGCCAAGTTGCATGTGAGGAATTTCTGGAATGTGACCAGAGGTTGGTTAAGTGGGAGTGAAGGTGGGTCATGATTGGATGGTGGTATGAATTGGAAGAAGCAGAGATCAATGCTTGAGTTAGATTGGCTTTGATTAGATAGACTGATGGCAAAGTAGTTTTTCCACTGTAGGGATCGGCAGAAGTAGAGGAGATCTTTGACAAGTCCAATGTGGTTAAATTTGGGTGTGGGGGTAAAGGATATGTATGAAACTTCCAGGGGGATGACAATTTCGTCAGAAAGGTTAACAACGGTATTCTGGAATTGTTGAGGTTTTGGGTATTATGGATTCTATGTGGGTAGTTTTGGAGGATGTGGCAAGTGGAAAAGCTGTGCAAGGCAAGGCCTAGATACTATGAGGGGTTCACAGGAAGGAGCACTTTGGTGGGATAGTATTTGTCTCGTGGTGCATAAAGCTGGCAGTAGAATGTCAGCTGGCTGGGTACTTCAGGAAGGTGGTGTCTGGATTGCTCCTCCAACTGCCATAGTGGAGCGGCGGAGCCCATTGAGATGCTGTGCTACGATACGCGAGGCCATTCCCGTCGAGGGTTCGAATCCCCCCTCGGTTATGGATGTTTGTGCCGTCTTTAGTATAAGCTAGTTCATAAGTAGTTTGTAAGTTTAGGGACTGATGATCCTGCAGTTAAGTCCCTTAAGCTTCACAAACATTTGAACATTTGCTCCTCAAACTGCTGGAATACAAGGAATTCAATTTCAGATATAGGATTTATGTATTGCGGATTGTGCATAAGCAATAGCTTTCAGAGGGACCAGAGGTGGTTCATGGATGCTTGTGCCATGGAGACATGTTTTTGGAGTACTAGGTGTATGAGGGGCAAGGATTGGTGGAATGTGAAAAGGTGAAGATCATTGTGAAAGGATGGATGAGATCCCAAGAAAGGAATTTTAATGTTTAGGTCATTGGGAGGGATCAATGGTTTAGGCACCATTGGAGAAAAAAAAAAAAAAAAAAAAATATATATATATATATATATATATATATATATATATATATATATATATATATATATATATATATATATAATGTGGGACTTGGTTTGGCCAAGGACAGGGAAACTCTTCTGAACTGTGCAGAAAGATGGGATACTGTTGCAAAACTGGATATGATGGAGAAATAAGTGGCGTTAGGAGGTAGCGATGGGTGTTGGATAGGTAGAAAGGGCATGCAAAAATATGCACAAAAAATTTTAGAATTACTCACCACTACACAAAATTGCACACCAATACGAAAAACTACAAACTAACATGCACTTATTCAGGAAACTATGAACAAACACATGAAAATTATGCACCAATACCTATAAATGCATAACAACATGACAAATTGCTGACCAATATGTGAAACTCTCCCAATTCATACCACCATCCAACTGTGACCCTTCCTCACTACCACTTAACCACCCTCCGGTCACATTCCAGAAATTCCTCACATGCAACTTGGCATCACCATCCTTCCCCAAGTTCCTTTCCGAATACCAACATTTCGGCTGAAGAAAGGACAGCCTTACACAACCTCAAAACAGATCCCAACATAATCATCCTCCATGCAGAGAAGGTTTCCACCACTGTTGTCATGAAGCACAGTGATTACGTGACAGAAGGCCTATGTCGAATTTTTGATTCCTCCACCAGCAAGTTGTGCCAGGAGGGCCCCATCCCAAAAGTCAAAAATGGCCTACAATCCCTGCTAAAATCTTATGGCCATTCCCAAAACCTCTCCGCCAAATCTATCGCCCTCCTCATTTCAACAACACCCTGCACACCTACATTTTACATGCTATCAAAAATCCATATACTTAACGATCATAGATGCCCAATTGTGGCTGTTTACTGTGCTCCCACAGAAATAATTTCAGCCCTTTTTGACCAGCACCTCCAACAAATTGTTCAAAACCTAGCTTCCCACATACAAGATACTAACCACTTCCTTCACAGATTCTCCACCATCCTCACCCCTTTACCTCCTCAATCCTTACTTGTCACTGTTGATGCCACATCGTTGTACACCAATATCCCATATGCCCATGGTCTTGCTACAATTGAACACTACCTTTCTCAACATCCTTCAATCTGTGGTTGGTTAAGCCAGCTGTCTGACCGTAGCGAACCTCCTGTCAGTCACTGAGGCAGCATGAAGTGGCCTTGACACATCTCTGAATCGGGCATTGTCCTGACATATGGCTGTTTACTTCGTCGCGAGGATCCCCCGTTTTGTGGTGCCTGTGGTGTACAAATCACTGTACGCCATATTTTACTTGAATGTATTTTATACCATGCTTCGAGGGCAGCAGTGACTCTTGGTGGTGCTCTGCCATCTATTTTAGCTGATAATGAGGTGAGTGTGATGAAAGTTTTAAATTTTTGTGAACTTTCTGGACTCTGGCCTAAGCTTTTACACTGGAGGTTTTAGTGTGTTAAAGAATGACTGGTCCAATCCATTTATATTGGAGATTAGCCATCCATTTTGATGACATCTATGACTATATACCTTAGTGGGCCGACTTACATTCTTGCCTTGTGATATTTGCTTGTGTGTTTGCTTCGTCCCCCTTGTCGTTTGTCTAGTTTGGTTACTTAGCTTTCTGTTTCCTGTTTTTATTCATTTCTTTTTACTTACACATTGCCTAATTATCTTGTAAGGGCACTAAAGACCTAGCTGTGGTGTGCCCACATCATTCTATCCTATCCTATCTATCCTATCAAATATCCTTCAGACTCCAAGCTCAATAACTCATTTCTTATAACCCTTACCAATTACAGCCTAACAAATAATTACTTTTCCTTTGAAGGAAAAGTACACAATCAAATCTGCGGCACAGACATGAGCACCTGTTTGGCACCCTCCTACGCCAACCTATTTATGGGCCATCTAGAGGAAACCTTCCTAGCTTTCCAAAACCTGAAACCCATGGTCTGGTTCAGGTTCATGATATTTTCACGATTTGGACACTATCCTCATTGCTTCACAACCTCAACTCCTTCTCCCTCATCAGTTTCACTTGGTCATCCTCAACTCGGTAAGTCACCTTCCTGGATGTTAACCTCCACCTCACTGACTGCTCCATCCACACCTCCTTCCACATTGAAACAACAAGTCACTGACAGTACCTGCACTTTGATAGCTGCCATTCATTCCACATTAAAATATCCTTCCCATACAGCCTTGCCACCCATTGATGGCAAGTTTCCAGTCATGAGAAGTCCCTTACTCATTATGCCGAAGGCCTCACAAAGGCCTTCATAGGCAGACATTACCCTCCTGACCTAGTCCACAAACAGATTTCCCATACCAAATTCCCCCACACTACTAATCTTCCCTCCAACCACAGTAATCAGTCACAAAGGAGTGTCCTTCTTGTCACACAATACCACCCCAGACTGGAACAACTGAATCACATCCTTTGTTGAGGCTTTGATTACGTGTCATCATACCCTGAAATGAGGGGCATACTACCCAAGATCCTTCCGTCCCCTTCTAAAGTGGTGTTCTGATGCCCACCCAACCTCCACATCATCCTAGTCCATCCCTATACCACTCCCAACCCCAACTCCTTACCACAGGGATCATATCCTTGTGAAGACGTAGATGCAAAACCTGCCAAATTCACTCACCCATCACTTCCTATTCCAGTCCTATCGCGGGCTAATGCTACCCCATTGGATGTTGGGCCACCTCTGAAAGCATCCATGTGATCTACCAACTCTGCTGCAATGATTGCACAGCATTTTATATTGGTATGACAACAAACCAGCTGTCCATCAGGATGAATGGCCACTGCCAAACTGTGGCAAAAAGGAAGATGGATCACCCTGTGGTACAGCATGCAGCTGAACACAGCATTATGAATTTCAATGGATGCTTCACTACCCAACCCATCTGGATCCCCCTACACCACCGGATCTTCTGAACTGTGCAGATGGGAGTTGTCCCTTCAACACATTCTACGGCTCTGAACCACCTGGCTTCAATGTAAGATAGCTTCCCATGCCTACAACTATGCCTAACATCTTGCTCCCCCCCCCCCTTCTCTTCCTACCCCACTTATTATCCTGTATCTCATGTCTTCCTTGCAACTGTGTATCATCATTTACAGTATACCCTTAATTACTTTTTATTTAATCCTATTTTTATTATTTCCTTATTATTTTTATCATTTCACATTCCCCCACTCCCTCCCCACACTCATCTACAACTCCCTTTTATCCTTTCCCGTCGCTTCCCTTCCCTTCACTGTATCCATTGTCTCAATTGAAATTCCTGCCTATCAGAACCTTAACAATCCATCATGCAACATGGAAGTTTTTGTCCCCACCTTTATCTGGGATCCTACCCCCTCCACAACCCAACACACTCGCAGTCTAGCTGCTTGTGGCACTGGAGTGGCCGGACATAGTGGTTGTGTGTGTGTGTGTGTGTGTGTGTGTGTGTGTGTGTGTGTGTGTGTGTCTGTGTGTGTGTGTGTGTGTGTGTAGTTGTTTGATTGATTGCATGAATGTATGTCTTTCTATTTCTGATGAATATTTAAGTTGTGTTAATGTGATTATCTATTTTCATGCCTGTCAGCAGCTCAGTGAGACTCTTTATGGTGAGTTGTTATCTATCTTCCATTATTGACATTTCAATCAGATTTTCCATTGTATGAGTGTGACAAGCCTTAAAAATTCAAAAGCACACTTTTTTAGGAATATTTACTTTTACAATCATTACAAAACTTTATACAACTTCACTTATGAGTACAATCACGAATCACAACTTGAACAGAAACTGCACTGGTGTAAAGGGTGCAGCTACCAGTGTTTAAATAAAGTTATAACAGTGAACTTTTACCAACACATTGTTGAAGAATTTAATTTAAAAAATTATAATAAATAGTTATTAGCTAACAATTAATTAATTACTACATTAATGTTTAAAAAAAGGTTAGAGTAGGGAAGACTGAAGCAAGTTGATGATTAAACATTTTTAATAAATTCATTTCTTGAAGAAAGTTTTCTTGCATTGCAGATGTTATTCAATTTCTCCAGGTGTAATTCATGATGAAATAGATTTCAGGTGAACAGCCTGGTGTGTGTGTACATGAGACACAATACTTCGGCAATCGACCAGGTTACCATCATCAGGTGTTATACTGTACTGCCATAGGGGTGGCCTGGGTGAGGTATGTATCAGATTCCCCCCTGCTCCTTTGGGCAGTCATCTGAGCCCAAAGCCTTCTGCATCCGGTCCATGGTTCACATCCAGCCTCGTCTCGTCCGGCTTCTGGGTGTTCCCTCCTAGGTCTTCAGGTCTGCACGTAGGGGAGTCCACCGGTGGTGGCGTTTCATCGGTTTCTCCCCCTGTCCTCAAAGTCAGAACACTGTGGAATATTTCATTCTTTGTTTTAATCTGTGTAATTGCGGGTTCCCAGGCTTTGCTAAGAAAATAGCCGTTGTCTCAATTTAGTTTTGGTTTCCTTATTATGATCTCTATAGCATCTTTGATGATCCAGTCCCAGTATTTTGAAGTTTGTATTAGCATCTTGGTCTGGTCATAGTCCATACTGTAGTGATTCGACAGGCAACATCAAAGCAGGTCTTTTATCTTTTCTTTGACACCTATTATTGCAGGAGCCAAACCATTTTTGTTCCACTCTCCTCTGGTTGAGTTTTTATCATAAGTTCTAACTATATTTGGATCATAATGTGTCATAAATTAGTAAAGTAACACACCTTCTATGTATTAAGAGATAGTGAGTCAGGAAAGTTAACTTGCCCGAAACAACATTGTTAGAAATTTTCCATTATTGTGGAAGTTTAAAAAAGCATAAGACGCAAATAAATACACAGTCTTTATGAAAAGCATATTGTTTAAGTTACTCATGTATGAACAAAGTATAAATTACATCTTACCTGTCAGTCTACAAATTATTATTTCAGAAATGTAGAAAATTACAGCATATTACAGAGAATTATTGATCAGAGTATAGAAAGGAACGATACGACATAAGCGGAGTCAGTGCACTGTATTTTACTTCCTAGTCATGTGGAGTGCTAGTAGTATGCATACAGTGCTGCTACCTAGAAATGGGAATTTAAACTAAATCATTATTCATCTTGACCCGCTCGTCAACTTGTTCTGATCTCCCCTACTAATCACCATATGGAGAACATACCAGGTTGCAGATAGGCACAATGAAAAGTCTGGAGAACATTCAGCTCTTGACCAGGAAAGGCCTTATACACACAGAGTAATCCCATTTGCCCTTGACCGCAGTTTGGCAGTGGCAACTCATCATGGTGAACAGCTGATTGGTAGTCATAGCAATACAAAAAGCTGTGCAGTGACTGCAGAAGAGGAGCTATATGGAATGGCTGCTTTCACAGGTGGCCAGGCGTCTGATTGATTGCACCCCTGCCACCCCCTCCCTCTCGGATCACCCCACCAACCTCCCTCATAGACTGTCAAAGCCCTGTCTGGTAGCCTTGTCTTGCCATCACTTAGTCCCTGCATGTTCCACCTAGCAGTACTGACTCCTCTCCCCCCCCTCCCACCCCCACTAGGACACTGCTATCACTACTTCTTACCCATGCCCACTCCAGATTTATTATTCAGTTCACACTTGGATACTGACAACAGCAAATGGAGGTAGTGATCATGTGTACATGGAGGTGTGCGTGACTCCTTTTCTGAAGAAGGCTTTGGCCGAAAGCTCATATGTGTAATATTCTTTTCATCATGCCCTCGTGTCATCTTTGCAGTGAGTAACAGTCTATCTTTTTCATAATATTGTTTACACAAAATTGATATAGGTGCTTTATTATACTTCTAAGTTGAGGGTATTTGCACACCAATGACATATGAAATGAAGAACAACAAAATATGTAATTTGTGTGTGAATCAGTTTAGCAACTTGAACAGTTTTCTAGTCTGTTATTCTGCTCTTAATGAGCCATTTGTTTGGTTAATTTTAAATTTCTGAAAACTTGCACTTTTACTGTAGGTAAATTTTTCACAATTAATTATGAATTTCATAAACTGTACAACCATTTGCGCCGGCTGCGGTGTCCGAGGAGACTGAGACGTGTCAGTCACGGTCTGCACGGCCAGTACGGTCGGGGGTTCGAATCCCCCCTCGGGCATGGATATTTGTGCCGTCCTAGTTTGTAAGTAGTTCATAAGTAGTCTGTAAGTTTAGGGACTGATGACCCCGTAGTTAAGTCCCATAAGCTTTACAAACATTTGAACATTAACCATTCGCACGAAAACAATCACTGAGCCACTGACAGGCATGTAAAATGAACAATTACATTCAGATAACTTTAATTTTCAACCATGGCCTTCATCAGGAAAAGAAACATATTTACGCTTGTTTTGCTGAAGTGACCAAAGATGGCAGTCGTGTGAGCTTGAGTTATCTCTGAATGAGTATTCAGAGATAACTCAAGCTCACATGACTGCCATCTTTTGCCACTTCAGCACAACAAGCGTCTTGATAGTGAGGAGAGAAGTGGATGGAGGAGGAGGCCAGGTAAGGGTGGGGATGGGGCCTACTGCATTGGATGATGGATTGTTAAGGCTCTGATAGGCAGGAATGGAAGAGACAGCATGGTATGCAGTAAAGGAAAGGACAGGAGAGTGAAAAAGGGGAGGTATAGAGATGTGTGTGGAGGGGAAGGGGGAGGAACAGTGAAATGATGAAAAAAAAAGTAAAACAAAGGGATATAGAAATATTAAAGAAGAATAGAAATAAGGACATGCACTGGAGGGAGACATAGGATAGTGAATGGGAAAGGGAGAGGGGTGGTTAGACATGGGATGTAGGGACAATGACTTATCTTAGGTTGAGGCCAGGCTGGTTATGGAACTGTAGAATGTGTTATATGGACAACTCCCAACTGCACAGTTCAGAAGGTCTGGTGGTGGAGAGGAGGTTCCAGATGGCCCAGGTTGTAATGCACGACCACCAGCTCTTTTGAACTGTGCAGATAGGAGTTATCCCTACAACTCATTCTACAGTCCCACAACCACCGTGGCCTCAACCTAAGATTGTAAAGAATCAAACTTTTGAAGCTGTGTTATAGATGAGAGTTCGATTCTCTACAGAATCAGAGTTTGCCTGGTAAAATACTGACGTGAATATTGATGGGCACCTGTTCTATTATGCACCAACTTGAGCATAACAAACCTAGAGGTCATCTGTAATTATTACAGAAAACCGCACAAAGGCACTCCATAAATTATGGAAGGAAGAGAAAATATCAGAAAAAGGGAAACCTCCGTTTTACCTAAGTACGCGCAGCTATACATAAGAGTAATCAGGATATGATTTCGGAAGGTGTTTTGAATAAATGAACATTTTAATAACGTGTACTCTTAATAGAACTGCAAAGGGCACTAATACAAATAGTAAACGTCTTAAGAATCCACTATTTTCCAAAATAGAAATAAGAAAAATAATATCATGAAGGCAGGCAAATGCAGATCTAAACATGGATGGAGAAAGGCAGCACGTGAAGCTTTCAATAACTTCTGTAGCATTATCACAGAAGCACTCGAATTCTTTATGGAATGTGAAAACTGGCAATGGCTAAAAATAAGTGTACAGATACTCTCTGACTAGACATGAAGTTTGATACATTTACACAGGAACATCAAGAAATGTTGCTGACTGGCATTGTAATTACTAATAGTGGTGTTCAAAAACAGCTCAAATCTCTAAAGCACAATCAAGCTCCAGGGGCGACAGAGTCATTGACAGTTTCTAAACAGAACCTCCTCCGGATTTAGCCCCTCTCTTTACCATAATTTACCATGGGTACCTTGAGTAAAGAATCATTCTTACGACGCTCACATTTGATCTCGATCACTCAGAACAGCACAAAATCATGCTTAAAATAACAGACAATCATAAACAAAACAGTAGTGTGTATCATTTCCATGCAAATCACCGCACTTGTAGCCTAGCGCCAAATGAAAAGAGCCTATTGTTGTGCGATTCCTGGACGGGTCATACAGATCGCACCCTTCCAGATGCAAGTTTTCCAAACAAAGATGTTATGCTGTAGTTGTTGTCATTGAAAACAACAATATACTGATAATTCCCTTGATGTTTACTACTTTGAGCAATATAAACCCTAGACCAGAAGCATTACTGTACCAAACCACAAGTGAAGGTACACGATCGTGATTTACATCATTTTGCTGCACCTACGTATAAGCCTATGTTGCAATGTGCTTGGCGAAAGACAGGGTATATAACATTGACATACCAACATCATCAGTTCAAAATGTAATTAGTGTGGCTTCTGATATTGCACTGTGTGAATGCCAAAGTGGTTTGGGATGTGATAACGTGGCTGTAGTGAGGAGTGTGCAATGTTCTCTCCCACTTTGTTTTAACCATTTCATAAAAATCCTGCTTCTGCACTTTGAGGACTGATGTAAGCACTTTCAGGTCTGTGGTACCAGAGTTGAACATTAGACTGTGGTTATACTGCTGTATAAGTATGTTTTGGGATATTATAAGTAATTGAAGCAGAGAGTTTTTGATGCTGCTGATTGAATATGTAATGATACACTGATGCCATTAAATTACATATAATTTCCTTCCTGTTGTTGTCTTCAGTCCAGAGTCTGGTTTGAGGCAACTCTCCACCCTACTCTCTCCTGAGCAAGCCTCTTCATCTCCTCATAAGAACTGCACCTTACATCAATTTGTGAATCTATTTATTTATTTATTTATATTATAGAGGAAAAATTCCTAGCAGGAAAAATATATATATATAAAATAGATGAAGATAACTTACCAGGCGAAGGAGCACAGGTAGTGATAGTAGCACAAATAAATAAAACACACGCACAAAAACGCTAGCTTTGGTGGCCTAGCTGCTTCTTCAGGCAGAAGGGAAGGAGAGGGAAAAGGAAATGATGAGGGTTTTAAGGGAGTAGGTAACGAGCCATTCCAATCCCGGGACAGGAAAGACTTACCTTGGTGGAAAAAAAGGAGGGTAAACAAATACACACACACACACACACACACACACACACACACATATATATATATATATATATACACAAAAGCAAACACACCTAGGCAGACAATCCAAATCTTGGGGCCCCAATTCAAATTCATCTGCCTAGGTGGGTTTGTGTGTTTGTTTGTGTGTGTGTGTGTGTGTGTGTGTGTGTGTGTGTGTGTGTGTGTTATTTATTTGTGCTACTATCACTACCTGTGCTCCTTCGCCTGGCAGAGCTGGCGCAAGTCCAAGTGCCGCCCCGTGCGAGCTGCTAAATTGCCGCCCCCCCCCCCTCCAACCCCACGTTTTTTTGTTTTTCAAAATGTTTGTGGAACTTCATTTTCAACAAATCTATAGGAAATGTTAGCAATCAATCGTAATTTTTGTTTTTACTTTTCAGATCTACCTAGGTTTCGGCCGCTGAGTGGCCAGTCTCAAAAGCATTTAATATGTGCATACATGTAAACCGCCAGGTTGACAGTTACGTTCAGCATGACGGTATAGATGTAAACATAAAGCATTGAGAATAGCCACTCCGAAATATATGTAGATCTGAAAAATAAAAACAAGAAATGCGACGTATATGTGAAATTCTCTACAGATTTGTACAAAAAAAGTCGCTGGGCACTAGCTCAAAAATAGAGCTAAACCTGATTGAAGAAATATAACCAATTTTAACAAGCCTTGTGAATTTACGAAAATGTTAAAATGTGTGTGAAATCTTGTGGGACTTAACTGTTAAGGTCATCAGTCCCTAAGCTCACACACGTACTACTCAACCTAAATTATCCTAGGGACAAATACACACACACACACACACACACACTCATGCCGGAGGGAGGACTCGAACCTCCGCCGGGACCAGCCGCACAGTCCATGACTGCAGCGCCTTAGACCGCTCGGTTAATCCCGCGCAAAATGAACTTACAAAATTAACGTAAATACACATTTTGCAGTTGTGAACAGATAATGTATTCTACGGAAAACCGTATATAGTAAATAAATATGGGAAAGTGATAGTGTGCGAGTAGTATTGTCAAACAAAAGTGCCGTCAGAGTTTAATTGTTGTTCATGCAGGCGCAGACAGGTGTTTCATGGCTCAAAAACCAAAACGTTTGACTATCACTCAGGAACGGATAGCAAAAATTTTTAAATATACGTCGAAACCCAACTTATACCAGGCTTACTACCATCCCTTATAATTACTCGCTGCGTATTTAGCCATTCGGAATACCTCTAGTCATTGTAGGTGTTGGACATGTTTCACTAGTAATGTTCAGCCATTTTTATCCATAAAGCGGGAAGAATAAAACACTCGGAAATTGCTATTGACGGGCTTAGCATAATTGCTTGAGGCTTAACACATTGCATTTGAATTTCCAAATTAGATTTCGTCTTCTGTTATATTAGTTGCGAGTAAAAGCAAGGCGCGTAACAGACTGGCGACGCTCTATAAGAATACTGGCGCGTACGACAGACTCCTCTGTGTTCCTCCGGCGTAAACACGACGTTGCTGCCACAGTGGCGAGGAAGAAATCAGTTCTCCTCCCTCCCCTTATTCAACAGGGGCGGCCGGCAGTTAGTCGAAGCGCCTTGTCACAGTTCCCGGAGCCGCTCCTTCCGAGGTTTCCTTTCGAATCCCGTCTTGGGCATGAATGTTGAGTTTGCCCTACAAACAAAACAAAAAAAGGGGGGGGGGGGGGGCGTCAGATTTGCCGCCCCTCGGAAAATGCCGCCCCGTGCGGCCGCACGTACCTTGCGCCGGCCCTGTCGCCTGGTATATTTTATTCAGCCATCTTTAAGCATTTTCATGCAATTGATGTTGTCATGTGTTGTGTACAAAAGATTTTATACAGTAAGGTTGATATTAAACAGAAAAACTATACACTTTGGTACACTGTATACAAATGAGCTAAACACATTGATTAACATACATAATAAATTTAAGAAAATATATATTGTTTAGTTACTTACATACATATATAATAAATTTAAGGATCTATATATTGTTCAATTACTTACAAAGTCACATACAAGTAAAAAGGCACAGAAGTTACAAAATAATAATAATAATAATAATAATAATAATAATAATAATAAAACAGTTATTTAGTAAGTAAGGTCATCTTTAGAACAGTTTTCAAATTCTTCAAGACTTTAGAAAGCTATTTCTTCCAGCTTTTTTTTTTTTTTTTAAAGTCGTTAAGAGAGGCAGCGTGTGCCTGTATAGGAAAATTGTTGAAAAGTCTTATTGCTACATATTCATAACTGTCTTGTGGTTTTTTTGTTACAGGTATGTTTGCCGAATGTTATTGTTGTGAATTGATTTCCTAAGGTTGGAGCTGTTAAGATTTTCTTTTATGTACAGTAGGCAGTTCTATATAAAGAGGGAAGGGACTGTTATTATCTGTAATTCTTTGAAATAAGGTGTACATGATACACTGCTGTTAAAATTCCACAGATGCTCCTGATGGCCTTCTTCTACCAAATGAAGATATTTCTGGCACTTGGAGAATTACCCCACAGAAGACAACCATAATTTAAATGGCAATCAAAGAAAGCATAATAAGATTTAATTAGCAGAATTTCTGAAACTTTGTAAGTAGATAGACAACACGAGAGAGTTTTCGAGATATATAGTCTACATGATCCTTCCAAGTCAATTTCGTATCTAAATATATGCCTAGGAGTTCGGTAGATGTTGACTTAACATCGACATTGGATGTGCTGCTTGCTTATTGTATTCATCGCTTGATCTCCCTCTGCGATTTTAACCCTACACACTTCCCTCCAACGCTAAATTCACGATTCCTTGATGTCTAAGAATGTGTCCTACCAATCGATTTCTTCCTTTAGTCAAGCAATGCCAGAAATTCCCTTTCTCCCCAATTCTGTTCAGTACCTCCTCATTATTTACGCGATCCACCCACTTCATTTTCAGAACTTCAGAAGCCTCTATCATTTTCCTGTCCACACAGTTTATCGTCCATGTTTAACACCCATACAAGGCATCACTTCACACAAATGCCTTCAGAAAGGACTTCCCTAAGCTTAAATTAATATTCGATGTTAAAAAATTTCTCTTTTTCAAAAACGATTTTCTTCCTGTTGCCATTCTGCATTTTATATCCTCTGTACTACGACCAACGTTTGTTATTTTACTGCCCAAGTAACAAAACTCATCTACCACCTTTATTTTTTCGTTACCTACCGGTACTCTAATTCCTTCAGCATCACCTGATTTTCTTAGATTGCACTCCATTATCCTTGTTTTGCTCTTGTTAATGTTCATCTTGTATGCAGTGCCGGATTAAGCCAAATCTTGGGGCCCCAATTCAAATTCATCCCTTAAAAAGTTACTAATTTCCCAACAATACATTGATAATAATAATAATAATAATAATAATAATATAATAGAAACAATAAAATTGAGGTAGTCCATAATAACGATAATAAAGTTGTGGTATTCCCCAACTGAACAACATGTTTAGCCATCGTGTAAGATAGCCTAGGGTGAGCAGACGTCCCGTATTTTACGGAATCGTCCTTTATTTACCTCAACTGTCCCGACAAAGTAAATACTGGACGTATATTTTCCCTTTTTTTACTAACCGTCCCGTATATTTTAAATAACGTGTTTTCAAAGAATCTACAGTGTAATCAAATTGAGAAAAATGGGATCATATTGAACAATAGGCCTACAGAAAATAGGCATTAACCCTTAATTCACTACCTGAGTCCGTGGGACTCATACCCAAGATTTGCAACAATGTAGAAGTTACGTTTTCGCGCCAATTGTTGCGCGCCGCCCGTTACCTTCCTGCAGTGTCGTGGTGGACGCGCTGCTGTGAGGACGTGTGCAAGCAAGAATCACAAGGTTAGAATTTCAGTCAAGTGAGTCCCAGGGACTCATGGTGGTTGTTAATGCTACGAGTTTATTGAGTCCATAGGACTCTTGGTATGTGTTTATGCTACAATCATTGCTTTTCCTTAAGAGTTTATTTCGTTTCTAATTTTGGCTTCAGGACACAATATGGCTCACAGAAGACCAGTTCCTAGTTCGGTACATGTTGATGATCCTGACGCAGCATCAATTGTGAATTTTTGGCTTGAAGAAGACGGCGACGATGCCGAAGATGAAAGTGTGTTTTCGGATGATGAAACAGGAATTCGTAAGAACATACCTGAATTATGCTCTGATGATGATGACAGTGACTATATTCCCAGTGATCACGATACTAACTACGAATGCTCTGAGATATCATCTGATCAATGTGATGCTGCGACATCTGTGAAGGATCAGAATTACTATTATGGAAAAAATGAATACAAGTGGGCAGTTAAACCTCCAGTTCGTAATGTTCGTACACTAGCACACAACATTCTACGCTTGCCTAGATTAAAACCACCAGGTACCACACAAGAGTCTCTTACTCCCATGGATTCATTTCAAATAATTTTTAGTGATTTCATGTTGAATGTGATTTTAACCTGGACTAACAACAAACTTAAGGAATTGCGTCGTAAATAGCCAAACGATGCAGCTTTTAGAGAAACAAATCAAGTTGAACTGAAAGGTTTTCTGTCACTACTAATATACACTGCCATCTTTAAATCCAATCGGGAAAGTGTACTATCATTGTTTGCAACAGATGGTTCCGAACGAGAAATAGTCAGAGCATCAATGTCCAAAAATCGATTTATGGCTTTATAATTGGCACTCCGCTTTGACAACTTTAGTGATCGCAGTGCACGGAAAGAATCTGATCCAGCCTGTCCTATTTCAGAGATCTTAGAAATGTTTGTGGTCAACAGTTAGAAGCATTACTGATTAGGAGCCAATGCAACTGTCGATGAAATGCTTATCCCGTTCAGAGGACGATTAAAGTTTGATGTATATGCCAAACAAACCTGGTAAATATGGGTTGAAACTGCAGTGCCTGGTGGATGCTAGAACCGGTTATATGTATAGTGTATATTTGTACACGGAAAAAGGTTCTGATGGGTTTGGTTTAGGCGAAGAGGAGAGAAAGAAATCAGTACCATTGCAAGCTGTCCTCAGATTGTGCAGACCTATTTTCAATACCAAGATGAACATTACTACAGACAATTGGTACTCTTCGATGGAGCTATTGCAAGAACTAAAAAAGAAAGGCTTGACAACAGTTGGCACCTTGAAGCAAAATAGTTCCTTCCCAATAAAAACAGATCTGTTGGGTCGACTCTGTTTGGCTTCAGCAAAGATTGTACGTTGGTTAGTTATGTATCGAAGAAAAACAGAGCAGTTATGCTGTATTCTTCAATGCACCACGACAATGACATCAACCCCACATCTAAGAAATCTGAAAATATTGAGTATTACAATAATACCAAAAATGGCGTTGATTCGGTAGATCAGAAGTGCTCGGTTTATTCATGCAGTCGCCGAACAACCAGATGGCCTTTGGCTGTGTTCTTCAGAATTCTAGATATGTCAGCCCTGAATGCCCAAGTGATTTATGAAAGCCAAAGGAAGGTGCCTAAACGTCTTATCAGGTTGAACTTTCTAAAATACATCGCAGAAAAACTCAGTGAAAATAATTTAATGACTCGTTTGCACAATAATCATTTGCTACGTCACATCTGTTCCGTTGTATCAACAATTGTGAAATGTGACATTCCTGACGATTTTGGTGAGTTGGGTGTGGAACATAAATTGCCCAGAAACGACAGGAAGTACTGTTACTTGTGCCACTACAAGAAAAGAACCAAAACAGCTTACATCTGCTGCACATGCAAGAAACCAGTGTGTTCGTCGTGCTCGATGAAAATATGTCGACATTGTGTTACAGAGAAGTGACTGAATACTACAGAAAAGTGAATAAACGCTGACTTATATATTACTTTCTTGTGAAGACTTTTGATTTTGTTTGTAGATTTATTTACATTACAGAACTAGTGCCTATATTATAAAATAATTTCATATGATGTTGCTTTCAGTAAACTGATATCTTTTTCAAAAATGTAATTTTAATTATGATATTCGATTTTTCAAAATGGTTTTATGGGTGTTATATTGTTGTTAATATGTTTATGAACATAAATATTGAGATAAAATATAACGCATTTTGTTTTAAAAAATTAAAAAATACATATATGTGAGTCCACGGGACTCATGGTAGTGTTACACGCTAGTTACTTTCACCTAGTAAATAAGACTCGATTTTCGAATCTATTTGGTTGGTATTACATAATGGTTTCCCATACATTTTGAGGTTTTACAATTAATAATTTCATTGCTAGAAGTTGAAGTGCTGAAAGAGTTTGATTTGAAGGACATTTCATGTTCATTTAACTAGACATTAATCGGTTATATCGCGAAATGGAGTTATCCATTTCATATGCTGAAACCATATTCAGCTAAAATACCTTCCTCGTTGGAAATCTGTCTAGTAAAGTCTTAAAACTTTACCGGGGTTTGGCGAAAATAATTTGAAAGAAAGATGTGAAAACCAGTTTCTTTTTTAGGAACTGAACCACGCCAAAAATGAATGTGAACGAAAAATCAACTGAGAATTGCGAAGTGAGTTAGTAAAAACAGGATTCCCATTTTCAACTTTCTTCTGCTTGAAGATAGCTGGTGGAAAAATATGTAGTTCATTACTTGGTTTGTGCTAGGTCCAAGGCCGTTCCCAGAAAAAAATTTCGGTTGGGGTTGTGTCACCAGGCTGGGGGTCCGGGGGCCCTCCCTCAAAAAATGTTGAAAATTGTCAAATAACACATTTCTAGGCAATTTTAAGCTTTTTGCCTCTTTTATTAACATAAGTTAGGATTACAATAAAGTATGATTAGACTCGAGAAATTTGTCTAAAAAACAAGAGTATTTTTATAGATCAATATGTTCTTGCATTAATATATAATTTCTAGACAATTTGAGAAAAAGAGTTGAAAGCTTAATAACTTTTAATTTTAATTACGAAAATAATTTTCCCTGTTGAATATTTTCAATTCATACTACATATATTTAGATAATATTTATTTTACTTTGTTCGAAAGTGCAAATAGACCACGTTGCCTAAAATATATAATTAGTGAAGAAACAATACCGCATGACTGACAAATTCCTGATTTAGCGTTTTTCAGTTAGTTGATATCCTTGAGTCTCAGCGCATGTACTGAAGCTGCCAGAGTGTCAAATATTTAATTATTAAAAAAAAAAAAAAACACACACACACAAATAATAATAATAATTAAAAAGGTCGAAGTAAAGCAAAACCGCATATCTGAACCAGCGAAAAAATTGATGAACTACCGCCTATCTACAAGAGAATAATATAGCGCGTAAGTAGATTGTTTAGGTTGTGGTAAACATTTAAACAATACCGCGTTAGTGCGAAAGCGCACGCAGCTCATTGTTACCGCTGGTTCCGGACCTACAGTCTTCGAAAGCGTCTCCTTGTTTATCGTTTAGTTTATGAAAATGGACAACGTGCATCAAGACGATATTTTCACTGAGGAGGAAATTGTTTCTTGGCTGAATTTAGCAAGTGGTGATACCCAGTGGCGGAGTAAAGGGGAGGGTGGAGGGGGCGGACCGCCCCGGGCCTCTGGTCTGGGAGGGCCTCCACATACCTCGAAAGCAAGTTGTTTTTTTTTTTTTTGTTTTGAGCGCGCTTGGTACCTCGTTCTACTGGGGCCTCCATATCTAGAAAGCTTTTTTTTACTGCCCCGTGACTCTCGTTCTGGGGGGGGGGGGGAGCGGATTCTTTAATAAATGTAATAAATGTATCTCCAAGTGGACCGGGGGAGGGGGGGAACTCATTTTGTTTCGCCGCCGCCCCGGGCCTCCAACAGCCTTAGTCCACCACTGAAGATACCTTTTTCAGAGTGAGTCAGAGATGAGAAAGATGTTTTATTAACTTCATCCAAGTAACAGTAGTATGAAACTTGGTACTGTCTGTGCTGCTTTTCTTCTAGTTTTTATTAATAATATTATTGATATTGTCATTCTCATCTATACGTGAATCTGAGCTAAATGTCTGATGCTCCTAAATTAATTTACAAATTTCTTTACCTAGAATTACAGTTGTCCGTATGAAAGAATGCTAAAAGTAATTCACATGGCAATGGAAACGACAGTAGCATATTTGTGCTAATCACGGATCAGAAAATTCGGAAAACTTAACGGGAGATGGCGGATGCAAGGTTGTTGAAAGTGAATACTAAGAATGCGGTGACTTCGTTAATGACAGGAAAAGGAAATCTAAAGCTTCCCCTGAAGTTTGGGAGAAAAACGCCAACAATATACTGAGAATGCGTAGCCAAGCGTATATTGATTATTTAACATATCAAAGTGACAAAAATTAATAATATGATCAGAAATTTAATAACAGTGTCACGATCCAAATTTAGCACTTCTAAGTCACATACCGTATTAAGCATTCTAGACGGTTTCTTGTATAAAGTTCGTGTTTTGTTACTTCCGCGGTATGGTTTCTTCACTGACATGTGGGTTTCGGTCGCCGAACGCGCTTAGAGCCGTCATATTAATTGACAGAATAGCTGCTAGCGAGTTTTTATTTTCATATATCAAGTATAAGAACTAGACAGTAGAGTGATCACGATTTTATTCGACCTCCAGTTTTTGACAGATCTTTACCTTTCAGGATCCTTTGAAGCCATTCCGACCATTTTCGGAGTGATGTTTTTGTCTGTGTCTGTGTGTGTTGTGTAAACTCTCTAGCTCAAAAAGACGTGAACCGATTTGAATGAAATTTTGCACACCTGCCTTATATCAAAATCGGAAGGTCTTTCGACTTTTGGGCGGAATCAGCCGACCGGAAGTGGGTGCCGCTAAAAGGCCTAAATCGTTAATCGGATTTAACTTAAAAACCATTGGTTCAACGGGAAAAAATATTCTTTATCAAATGATCAGAATCGCAAGACAAACAACCTTTGTTAACAAGATTTTTCGCTATCTCTAGTGTGGAAGGCCCTAGGGCCGGATGAAGTCTGAAATGAAAATCAGAATAACTCGAAAAGGGCCGAATCTATCAATATGTTTTGAAGACGGAATTACTCACGAAGAAGATCCGAACAACTTTTCCCTGAGACAAAATATTCCAGCCACAACCATTTTGGAGACACAAAATCGCAAATCTCTATAATACAACACAGGAAAATGACCTTTCTGGTATACAGTATCTCCATAAGGTCGATTATATGAAGACCTCGGGGGAAAATAATAACCCTCATTTATGAAGTACTGAGATATGACGACTTTTATGTTTGAAAAATAGTTTCTATTACATGTTTTAATATTATTTAATATTTATATTTGCCAACTTCTGCATCTTCTTGTACTACTTGAAGAAAATGAAACATTCTGTCGGACATGATTATCTGCATCAAATACTGTACATTAACAATACAGAAGTTGAGAGTTTTCATTATTTACCCCCGAGGTCTTCATATAATTCATTAATGTTTTTACAGTAATAAGAATAAAACATATAGGGATAAAACTTACAAGATAAGTCGGCAGTAGAGTATTTGTTATTCACGAAACAAAAATGTTCAAATGTTTGTTAAGCTTATGGGACTTAACTACGGGGTTATCAGTCCCTAAATGTACAAACTACTTATCAACTAGCTTATCCTAAGGACGGCACAAAATCCATGCCCGAGGGGGGATTCGAACCCCCGACCGTAGTGGCCGTGCAGACCGTGACTTAAGCGCCTCAGTCCCCCACCTCCTTTTTTTTTTTTCTTCTATTGGTAGTTCTCCTCGTTGCGGTCGCTGATCGTTTTTGTTCGTTCTTTTTCGGCGTGTTCTTGGCTCAGCTTTTTTTATTACAGAGGACGTTCAGCCCTCCGACTGGGTGCGCTGAGCCACGGCGCTCGGCAGTCCCCTCGGCCACCGCGGCCGGCCATGTGATTACATTTTCACGCAATTTGGGTGCATATATCCTGAGAAATCAGTACTACTATTACATAGTAACAGCGCAAAGGCTACTGAAGTCGCGGATTCGCGTAGCAGATGTTGGCAGACATAGGGGAGAAAAAAAAACATCGCGACGTGGCATTGTAGCTATTGCGGTTCGTCAAGTTATCGTAACAACTAGTAGTGCAGCTCGCCTCCGCTGCTCGCGCATGCTCAGTAGCACTCTCGGTCACGTATTGTCAGTCCTTCGATGGGAAATAAAAAAATGACATGTCCGTTTTAAGTTGAATCAGACACTTTTCAAACTCTTGGTTATTTGCTTATGAATATCAATTATAATTTGAGAAAATACCATTCCTATAAGTTAAAAAATAATTATCTTTGGAAAATTTCAGGGG